>OW569341.1:7407030-8607030 GCA_937595015.1 Polyommatus icarus | reverse complement strand
AAATCTTTCAGTGTTAGATAGCCCATTTATTGAGAAAGGCTATAGGCTATATTTTATCACGCTCAAGCGCAATACACATTACACACTGAGCTCGCCGGGCCGCCGACATTTGTCGGCGACACAACCCGGCGGCCTGTATGAAAAGAATGATGTCGGCAACATGCGCCCGCGCGTGTTACCTGCCGACATGTTGGCGGCTTGGGTCGCCTGCGCTCAGTTGCCCGGCGACACAACCTTATAGACACGCGGCAATCACTGACCAATCACTGACTGCCAATTAAATTTCTCATCTCAAGCCGCCGACATGCCACCGACAAAATTTTTCGACTTGTAATAAGTGAAGCCGCCAAATAGGCCGCCGACAAAAAGTTGCCGACATACCTATGTCGGCGGCCCGGCGGGCTGAGTGTGTGTTGCGCTTAAGACTAATAGGAGCTAAGAAATAGAGGAAAATGTGGAAAAAACGGGAGGAAATATATTTGAAAGGGCTTATTTGAACGCACTAATCTCAAGAACTACTGGTCCAATTTGAATTTTTTTTTTCAGTGTTAGATAGTCCATTTATCGAGAAAGGCTACAGGCTATATTTTATCACGCTACAACTAACAGAAGCAAAGAAATAGAGGAAAATGTGGAAAAAAACGGGAGGAAATTATATGAAAGGGCTTATTTGAACGCGCTAATCTCAGGAACTACTGGTCCGATTTGAAAAATTCTGTCAGTCTTAGATAGTCCATTTATCGAGAAAGGCAATAGGCTATATTTATCACACTATAACTAATAAGAGCGAAAAAATAGAGGAAAATGTAGAAAAAACGGGGGAAATTATTTGAAAGGGCTTATCTCACGAACTACTGGAGCAGTTTTTCTGTTATTTGGCACAGATAAGAAGTTGACCACGTAAAGGATGATAGGCTATTTTTTTGTGGACTAATTTGTCTGTAAAATATCTAATTTACGCGGGCGAAGCCGCGTGGAACGTCTACTGTTGAATATAATATTCATTTACCCGCGCGGCGCGACGAACTACGAACGCATCGCGGTACCTACTCTGCCTACGGACACACTCCACAGTATTATACTGTGAATAGAAAAAAAATACATGTACCTCGCCGATTAAAATCGGTGCGGTACATAATATTATATTGTCGATTGGACAAGTGAGATAGATAGTCATGGGGGGGGGGTCCGGACCCCCAGGACCATGCCTCGGTGCGCGTTTAATAATTGTAGAAATCATACGTCTAAAACCAAAAAAAAGGATGGAATTTCATATTTCCGGTAAGTATTAATTTTATCCTAATATATTTCTTACAATTGTATTGTAAATATTGGTATTTCTTTAAGAAATCACCAAAAGACAGTTTTAAAATTAAGTTGTAAATAAATCAACACCAGGTATAAACCATCTCAATTGCGAATACTCATACCAAAGGTACTTATCGTAGTTTATCATGCCCACTTGAAATGTTCGGGTTATAAGCTATGTTTCTGTTCCATTTGATGGAGTCGCTATTACTATTATTTTTTTATTGAGGATTTTTTTCAGGTTTCCTCGAGATCCAGTTAGATGTGGTAATAATATTATGTTCCCATCTTCGATCAAATATAGTTCCCATTAAGGATTTTTTAAGTAGGTTAAAAAGTATGGGCGTTGGGTGATGTGAGTTGTCCTTTGTGGCCTATCGGAAAATGTATGTACACTTATGTATATTTTGGTTAATGATAAAATTAGACATAACATTAGAACAACATAATATTACAAGTAAAAAATAATTACTCCTCACTTTATACATTAAACTTCGGAAAAATAAAAAAATGGACTATTAAAATTATTACAAATTACAATCAACAAAAAAAATTTGAACAGTTCGACTCCACTCATACTTCACTTCGCCCTGTTCCAGCGGCGAATTTCGGTCGTAAAATTGGATTTTTTTTTGGCACTATACAAATTTGAACTTAAATCATATACGCGGATGGTTGAATTTAGTATGAAGCGTGCATCGGACGTAAAAATTTTATTGCTTTGTAAACACAAATGTTCATTGTTTTATAAAAAGATCTTTAATAATTACTATAATTAAGGTTGATTTTAGATAAATGTATACTTCATTAAACTCTATTACTCGGGGACAGATTTTCGAGAGGTTTTGTATGAGACTGTCTTCGATCACTAATATACAAGATACACAATCCGCGGCAAAAAACGACCTCACCAAAAGAGCACCAAACTCAACATTCTGGTGCACTTTTGATTTAGTAGTGCTCGAACGCTCCGCCGGGAAACATGCCTCTGTGCGCGTTTAATAATTGTAGAAATCATACGTCTAAAACCAAAAAAAAGGATGGAATTTCATATTTCCGGTAAGTATTAATTTTATCCTAATATATTTCTTACAATTGTATTGTAAATATTGGTATTTCTTTAAGAAATCACCAAAAGACAGTTTTAAAATTAAGTTGTAAATAAATCAACACCAGGTATAAACCATCTCAATTGCGAATACTCATACCAAAGGTACTTATCGTAGTTTATCATGCCCACTTGAAATGTTCGGGTTATAAGCTATGTTTCTGTTCCATTTGATGGAGTCGCTATTACTATTATTTTTTTATTGAGGATTTTTTTCAGGTTTCCTCGAGATCCAGTTAGATGTGGTAATAATATTATGTTCCCATCTTCGATCAAATATAGTTCCCATTAAGGATTTTTTAAGTAGGTTAAAAAGTATGGGCGTTGGGTGATGTGAGTTGTCCTTTGTGGCCTATCGGAAAATGTATGTACACTTATGTATATTTTGGTTAATGATAAAATTAGACATAACATTAGAACAACATAATATTACAAGTAAAAAATAATTACTCCTCACTTTATACATTAAACTTCGGAAAAATAAAAAAATGGACTATTAAAATTATTACAAATTACAATCAACAAAAAAAATTTGAACAGTTCGACTCCACTCATACTTCACTTCGCCCTGTTCCAGCGGCGAATTTCGGTCGTAAAATTGGATTTTTTTTTGGCACTATACAAATTTGAACTTAAATCATATACGCGGATGGTTGAATTTAGTATGAAGCGTGCATCGGACGTAAAAATTTTATTGCTTTGTAAACACAAATGTTCATTGTTTTATAAAAAGATCTTTAATAATTACTATAATTAAGGTTGATTTTAGATAAATGTATACTTCATTAAACTCTATTACTCGGGGACAGATTTTCGAGAGGTTTTGTATGAGACTGTGTATCTTGTATATTAGTGATCGAAGATAAGATGATGTGCTTATTACTTGTCAAGCGTTCTTCGATCACTAATATACAAGATACACAATCCGCGGCAAAAAACGACCTCACCAAAAGAGCACCAAACTCAACATTCTGGTGCACTTTTGATTTAGTAGTGCTCGAACGCTCCGCCGGGAAACATGCCTCGGTGCGCGTTTAATAATTGTAGAAATCATACGTCTAAAACCAAAAAAAAGGATGGAATTTCATATTTCCCGTAAGTATTAATTTTATCCTAATATATTTCTTACAATTGTATTGTAAATATTGGTATTTCTTTAAGAAATCACCAAAAGACAGTTTTAAAATGAAGTTGTAAATAAATCAACACCAGGTATAAACCATCTCAATTGCGAATACTCATACTAAAGGTACTTATCGTAGTTCATCATGCCCACTTGAAATGTTCGGGTTATAAGCTATGTTTCTGTTCCATTTGATGGAGTCGCTATTACTATTATTTTTTTATTGAGGATTTTTTTCAGGTTTCCTCGAGATCCAGTTAGATGTGGTAATAATATTATGTTCCCATCTTCGATCAAATATAGTTCCCATTAAGGATTTTTTAAGTAGGTTAAAAAGTATGGGCGTTGGGTGATGTGAGTTGTCCTTTGTGGCCTATCGGAAAATGTATGTACACTTATGTATATTTTGGTTAATGATAAAATTAGACATAACATTAGAACAACATAATATTACAAGTAAAAAATAATTACTCCTCACTTTATACATTAAACTTCGGAAAAATAAAAAAATGGACTATTAAAATTATTACAAATTACAATCAACAAAAAAAATTTGAACAGTTCGACTCTACTCATACTTCACTTCGCCCTGTTCCAGCGGCGAATTTCGGTCGTAAAATTGGATTTTTTTTTTGGCACTATACAAATTTGAACTTAAATCATATACGCGGATGGTTGAATTTAGTATGAAGCGTGCATCGGACGTAAAAATTTTATTGCTTTGTAAACACAAATGTTCATTGTTTTATAAAAAGATCTTTAATAATTACTATAATTAAGGTTGATTTTAGATAAATGTATACTTCATTAAACTCGATTACTCGGGGACAGATTTTCGAGAGGTTTTGTATGAGACTGTGTATCTTGTATATTAGTGATCGAAGCAAGCGTTACAATAATTAGCCACCATATATAAATTTTACTTGTTATTCGACTTCAAACACGGGGGACAGGCCAAAAGTGAGGGGTACACTATTTTTTGAAAACGATCTTAGATTGCGGCTCTACATGATGGGCCAGCATAGTGGGCCATCACGATGGGCCAGCGTGGGGAGGACGTAGTGGCGTAGGATGGCCGATGGCGCCAGCGATGGCTGTGGAACATTGAGTTAATATACACTAGGAGAGAGCCTTATATCGGTGTATAAGCGTCAAAAGCGTGTAATGTTATGTCCGACTTACTCGGACATAACAAAGGAGTCGGTCTGCATATTTCATGTAATAAAAGTGTTAATAAAGGTTTTTAGTGAACATTTTGTATTAGATATTGTTGAATTTTGTGGTTCCACTAAATAATAAACCATAAGAATGGCCAAAGAATGCCTCAAAGACGTGGATTTAACATTAAATACGTAAGTTTTGAACAACGTTTTTTGGGCTTTTCAATCGGTATTTTTGTAAGCTAAAAAGATAATTTATAAGTTTAATAATCCCCTAATCGTGCTATATAAGGCATTAGTGCTAAAAATGTCACATCAATTAATAATTTGTCTACAAAAATTGCATAGCTTTTTACGTGTGTTTACGGATTCTCATTACTTGAACTATAGTTTATACTTTATCGATATCATGAACTAAATGACTTTCTTTTCTGTATATTAATGTGCTTCTAAATGATCGACAAATAGAAATATTCAAGAAAATAAACACACACTACTTGTAAGAAAATAAGCACAAAATGGCCACGCGATGACGGGCTAAGGTTACATCTATATGTATGTTACACTCAAAGACCGAAAACGCTCAATGAGCGAAAAAATGGCGCACAACGCGTTGTGGTAATAGTGAAACGGCCACGACGCGTTCTGGTAATCACAGAAATACCACATAGCGAAATTCGTGTCGTGGCTGTCGTGCTATTCGACCACAACGCGTTGTGGTAATCGAAAAAAGCCATGACGCGTTCTGAGCATTTAAAAACAGCCACGACGCGAATTCGTGTTGTGGCCCTAACGAAAACGGCCACGACGCGTTCTGAGCATTTAAAAACACCCACGACGCGAAATTCGTGTTGTGGCCCTAACGAAAACGGCCACGACGCGTTCCGAGCATTTAAAAACAGCCACGACGCGAAATTCGTGTTGTGGCCCTAACGAAAACGGCCACGACGCGTTCTGAGCATTTATTGTTCCCGCACATTATACTTTTATGATTTGCGCGTAAACTATTTAGTCGATTTTGATGAATTTCGGTATGGAGATACTTTGAGTCTCTGGAATGGATAAGGGATACTTTTTGTCCCAGAAAAAATTACGGTTCTCGCACAATAAACTTTTAAAATTTGCGCGTAAACTATTCAATCGATTTTGTTCGTCCCAGAAAAGGACATAGGATACTTTTTATCCCGCAAAAAAAAGACGATTCCCGAGTCAACTAGTAGTATTATACTTACTTACTGCGGCGTAGCGACCCAAATTGAGTCTTGGCCTCTGACACAAGCACACGCCATTTCTTCCTATCCTGTTAGTAGTATTATACAGGGTGCAATTAAACCTACCGGCCATTTTTTAGGGCTTAGGTATCATTAAGAGAGTCCATTTAACCAAAAAAATAGGGTGTTAATTTTATTACAATAACATATTTTATCCCACTTAAAATCATTGCGGTGGAAGCGGAAGGCACGCGCCGGCGACGCGCGTAATGTCCATTAATTATTGTAGTGTTTTTTATTAGGAAAACTTTCGGAAGCTATTTTTCAACATTTTAATACCGAGTGATTACAAAAGATATTTTTAACAATAATCAATATATCGGGCGGGAAGGTTTAATTGCACCCTGTATAGTTAAAAAATTAAAATAAAACAATATTAGTCATTCATTGAGATTACTTTATTAAAAAAAATTATATATTTAAGGTAACAAATTATTATTGAACACAAAATAATAAAGTTTACTTAACTACTTACGTTATACCATGGAGTAAATACACACGTTATACCTAACTTTTGTATAACTTATACTAATGAGGGAGCTGTCAAATTTTCAAGGCCGTCTCTAGCTCATGTGGCGCCCGTGTGCAAATATTACCCTAGCGCCCCCTAGCAAGTGCGCGGTCAAAATCAAATGGGTACAGAGTATAAGTACAGTTTGTCCAGCCGCTTAAGGGTGAGGATCAGTGCGGTAATCTAGGCAAAAAATTATTAATCTGAGAATCATCACCGGAAGCATCACTGCGCATCGCAGAGATGTGGAGGAAGGTGTGCCCAGCTGATCGGCGCTGAAATACAGTGTCAATGGTTTGGTCCTTGATTCTGAATGGATCTTTAATACCCCACATTTTCGTCGATTGACACTAAAACTGAAAAAGATAGCCATGGCCCTGAATTGCCTTCTGCCAAAATCTGTGGTCCAGGGCCCACCTGCAGACGGCTTTCTACAGGTGTCCTGCAGTCATGTTTGGGTGGAACACATAGGCGCCCAAAATAGACAACTGCTCAGAAGCCTGCAGCATGCTTTTGCGCTGCGGATACTACGCTGCTATCGAACCGTTAGCTGGTGAAGCGGCGTTGGCGCTGATAGGGCCCCATTCGTGAGATCTGAAGGCTCGCGTGTTGTCGGAGGGTGTATAAACACACAGCGGAGTTTGAAAAGCGAGGAGAGCGGGTGCTACCAGACCTGGCAACCCGATGGTGCCACTAGGCGCATTTCATTACAATACGCACCTGGCAAGACCAGATAGCGTCACCAACTGCCGGCCGGGCCGCCGAACGATGAAAGCGATCGGGTCGATACTATAACAGTGGATGGCACATTCAAGGGGCGCCCATACCTGGGCCATACGGACGGGAGGAAACTATCGCCTGTAGGTGCCACTGCCACCACAGCCTGAGAAAGACAATACAGCGCAGCATTTTATTTTTATTTTATTTATTAAGAGGAAAACTTACAGCTAGCTGGCATACGCTTATTGAACGTTCTGCTTGGGCTGAGTAACGAGATGAGTTTTGCGCCGTCCTTGAATTGGACCTTATTACTTATTGGAAGGCAGTTGCTTATACTACCTATACTATCTGTGAAACTATTATGTTGCAAACGGAGGCTTCATAAAGAGCAGCGGGAAGCAAATTAATACGCAGATCCCATGTCGAGAAGGATGCACGGAGGGCGTAGGCCGCACGGCGCCCGGTGCGACCGCAAGGGCGCCCGTCAAGAGTACATTTGCTTGTGATATTGTGACTCAGCGGCGAAACCGCGCTTGCGCGCGGACTGATACTATACAAATCCAGCGTGACGTGAGTCACGCGGCTTTCATTTTGGAGCCCATCTAGACGACAAATATAATCTTCATAAATATGACGTGTTTTAAGATTCATTTCACGTTGAAAAATAAAGTTTTAATTATATTTATGTTGTAAAAGCCGAGCCGCTCGAGACACGCCTTGCTAGTTGCTTTGCCGTTATTCGACAAATTTAAGAAGAGCTCCAGATGCGTCACAAAATGTATGCAAACTGGAGTTTTTTTACGTTGGTAAGGCGCGCGCCCCGAGTTGCGAGCGGCGCTCGGCGCCCCTAGGACCACGGCGCCCGTGTGTAACGCACATCATGCACCTAAGGGAAAGACGCCCCTGCAAATTTTGCTGTGTTTTCTAATAAGTATTTCGATCCCGGAAGACGATTGACTTAAATGAAATTGAGATTTATTTAATCATGTTGTATATTTATCTCATATCTGATACTAGCCCAACGGAAAACACGATTCACTTATTTTGACTCGATAGTTATATTTTTCGAAATTATGCTTTTCAACAAATATCTGTTACACTTATTCAGTTACTATCATTAAATAACTTGCACTACTACAATCAATACACTTTGTAAAATAATAGCTAAAGGAAATATTATTAGTATTGTATTTAGTTTATAATTAGTAATCACTAATCAGTAATCACTAATCATCAAAAAAAAGTTTTGGGACTTACGACCTTTACTTTCGTACTATAATGCGGGAACCCTTGTTACGCGATATTGTTCACTATAATTAGGCCGTGTTCACACCAAACTGACTATACGCCGCTGAATGTGAGCGAGTGTTACGCAGTTATTGTATTTCCATACATATTCACTTTTTCGTTTACACCTAACGGATAATATGCCATAACGCTAGGCGTAGGCGCGGACATTCGATACCGTAATTTAATTAGTATGATTTTCATTTTTCACATTCACACTGGGGCTCACAGTGAGCCTGCACACATTCAGCGGCGTATAGTCAGTTTGCTCTGAACACGGCCTTAGCTGCGGCGCAAAATACAATTCATGCGAGCACCATGGACCAACAAATTCTTTTTTTGTAGGTCCATGGCGAGCACGATTCATAGAATCATTACATTATCACGATTGGAGGATAGCGGCATAGTTTAGCGGGGTGTAGGCGGGGCTAGCGTGTTTTGATATTTTTGGCAGCCCGGTCTTAATTACAAAATATTACCTATCTATGGTTTTTTTTTTTTTTTTTTTCTTATTAAATTGGGGCCGTCTATGGGCTTTTCGCCCATATCCTTTTTTTTTTCTTTTTAAATTTATTGTTTAGGTTTTTCGCACCAAGGATAATTGAAATAATATTATTAAGTCATTTTAATTAATTGTAGTCCATAACGCCATGGATTTTTTTTTTTTTTTTTTATATAATAATAGAATAGATTATAATATATACATATAATAAATAAATATATATTATATAGTTATAATGTTTAGTTATAGTGTATATGTGTAGTTATAATGTTTTATAAATTATATAGTTATAATGTTAGTGTTTTGAACGGTGTGGTCCCAGTGTGGCGGCCAGTAGATCCGACATTTCCGATTTCCTTAGATAATATTATGCTGCTCCACCCTTTGCCTTTAGATGTTGTGACATTGGCTTGGTGGAGAGGGGTCACTCAAGCTGGGTGGAGTTTCTAGGATTTTAAAAAGATATCGTTCTGTGCCGAATCTACCAGATGCCAGCCATTGGAGTCTGGGGTCCACACTTGGATTTTAACAATCTATTTATGACTAAGCATGGGCGTATATAAGGGGGGGGTCCTGGGGGTCCGGACCCCCCCCATTACTATCCATCTTACTTGTCCAATCGACAATATAATATTACTAGACGTTCCGCGTGGCTTCGCCCGCGTAAATTAGATATTTCATAGACAAATTAGTCCACAAAAAATTGCCTGTGATCCTGCACGTAGTCTACTTCTTATCTGTGGCAAATAACATGAAAATTGCGCCAGTAGTCGCGAGATAAGTCCTTTCAAATAATTTCCCCCGTTTTTTTACACATTTTCCTCTATTTCTTCTCTCCTATTCGTCTAAGAGTGATAAAATATAGCTTATAGCCTTCCTCAATAAATGGGCTATCTAACACTGAAATAATTTTTCTAATCAGACCAGCAGTTTCTGAGATTCGCGCGTTCAAATTAGCCCTTTCAAAAATTTTTCCCCCCGTTTTTTTCACATTTTCCTCTATTTCTTCGCTTCTATTAGTCTAAGCGTGATAAAAAATAGCCTATAGCCTTCTTCGATACATGGGCTATCTAACAATAAAATAATTTTTCAAATCGGACCAATAGTTCCTGAGATCAAATAAGTCCTTCCAAATAATTTCTCCCGTTTTTTTCCACACTTTCCTCTATATCTTCGCTACTATTAGTTTTAGCGTAATAAAATATAGCCTCTAACCTTTCTCAATAAATGGGCTATCTAATACTGAAAGAATTTTTTAAATCGGACCAGTAGTTCCTGAGATTAGCGAGTTCAAATAAGCCCTTTCAAATAATTTCCCCCCGTTTTTTCTACACTTTCCTCTATTTCTTTGCTCCTATTAGTATTAGCATAATAAAATATAGACTTATAGCCTTCCTCGATAAATGGGCTATCTAACACTGAAAGAATTTTTTAAATTGGACCTGTAGTTCCTGAGATTAGCGCGTTCAAACAAACAAACAAATTCTTCCGCTTTTTAATATTATAAGTAAATAAGTATAGACTAGACGTTCCGTGCGACTTCGCCTGCGTAAATTAGATATTTCACATATAAATTAATCCACAAAAAATAGCCTATGATCCTTCACGTGGTCTACTTCTTATCTGTGTCAAATAGCAGAAAAATTGCTCCAGTAGTTTGTGAGATAAAAGAAAGTGATTTTAAATAATTTCCCCCGTTTTTTACACATTTTCTTCTATTTCTTCGCTCCTAGTCTTAGCGTGAAAAAATATAGTCTATAACCTTCCTCGATAAATGGGCTATCTAACACTGAAAGAATTTTTCAAATCGGACCAGTAATTTCTGAAATTAACGCGTTCAAATAAGCCTTTCAAATAATTTCCCCCCATTTTTTCCACATTTTCCTCTATTTCTTCGCTCCTACTAGTCTTACCGTGATAAAATATAGCCTATAGTCTTCCTCGATAAATGGGCTATCTAACAATGTAAGAATTTTTCAAATCGGACCAGTAGTTCCTGAGATTAGCGCGTTCAAATAAGCCTTTTCAAATAATTTCCCCCGTTTTTTCAACACTTTCCTCTGTTTTTTCGCTCCTTAAAGTCACAGTGTGATGTTATAATATAACATCACACTTATAGCCTATGCCCTACAGCCTATGCCCTACAGCCTATGCCCTATAGCCGCTATCCCCAACCCGCGGCCCGCGGGCCGCGTACGGCCCGCTGGGACTTTATTTGTGGCCCGCGTGATGTTAAACAATTTTGAAATTCACGCCCACCGGCAAAATAACGTAAAGTATACGTGATAGTCGTTAATTTTTTTCCACTTTAAAATTGTTCATTTTGAAGAATGTTATTTTTTAACCCTAAAAAATTTTTGTTGCGGCCCGCGACACCAAGACCATAACATGTTTGTGGCCCGCATGAAAAAAAGGTTGGGGACCACTGCCCTATAGCCTTCCTCGATAAATGGGCTATCAAACACTGAAAGAATTTTTCAAATCGGACCAGTAGTTTCTAAGATTAGCGCGTTCAAACAAACAAACAAGTTTTTAGTATTTGTCGTTATAGCGGCAACAGAAATACACAATCTGTGAAAATTTTAGATGTCTAGCTAACTAGCTGTATCTCAAGAACCGCTGTTCTTGAGATACAGCTTGGAGACAGGCGGACAGACATCTAAGTCTTAGTTCTAGGGTTCCGCTTTTACCCTTTGGGTACGAAACCCTAAAAATACTTTTGTTTTCCTAAACACAATATTACCTATTTGCTGCTGCGGAACCCTTCATGGGCGGAGCCAACTCGCACTTGGCCGCTTTTTTACATTAGGGACCCCCCCCTTATCAGAGCTATATATACGCCCGTGTGACTAAGTTAGTGTTATTAGGTTTACGTTTTTTTTTCTTTTTTTTTTTTTTTTGCCGATCTCTGGGGATCACAGGTCACAACCCGCTATGCGGCTTAGGACTTTATCGTTCCTGTCTTTTATAGCCATTTTTATGTTATAATCTTTTATGTGTTCGGTTGACACCTCCGTGGTTCTTTTTATGAAGCTTGCCACAGCGTCTCCGTCAGTGTCAGTGTAATAGACACAGGTGTTAGTGTGCCGGGATATAGCTACGACTGCATGAGGAACGCTGTCATGGATTGCCAGCTTTCGGGACTTGGTCTGTATGATGATCACCGAAGGACTCGTTAATCCCTGAGCTTCATGGATTGTGAGGACGCGAGAGTCCGTTCCCGATCCATAGCCTGTATTAGTGAGGGCTGCTTTCTCCTCCTGTGTGTGGACAAGATACAGGGTATTTAGATCGGTTTTAGGTATTCTCGCTCCTGTGTACTTCGTTAGCTTTAGGGACCGCACAATTTCCTTCGATGAATAGATGTTATTATAGACCATGCTTAGGGCGTATGCCACATCCATAGGGCTCCTGTGTGTGCAAGACAACTCCTGGGTGATGCCGGTTACCAGGTTTGGACGAGTGTAATTAAGTTTAAAGAGGTTTTCACGCTCTATAAACGGAAGTTGGTTAATATCTCCAATGAGGATGACATCGTTGGCGCCTGTTAGCTGATTCGCCATGACGATTGAGCCGAAATGGTTCATGAGGGCCTCGTCAACTATCAACCTTTTGTAGGCTCTTTTTGTCCCATTTACCAGCAAAGAGGCCATGGTACGAACTTTATCTTTAACTTTGTTGCCAGTTCGTAGCGAAAGCCTTTGCTTTAGATCCTCGGCTGCTTCGATCGTCGTTGTTATTATAACGTAATCTATCTATGGTTCAAATAATAATAAGGTAATAACCTATCTATGGTTCAAACTTTAAACGATAATGCATGAAACTTTAAAATAATTATTGTATAAGACGTAAATATTAATATCGTTTTTCGCCTTTTAGATCGAACAAGTATTACGTCTTAATTATAATAAGTTATAATTATTGTATTAAATATTGTTAAAGGTACACAGCAGTCCTTGACTATTATGTCACTCGCAACATTTTGGCGGTAAACAGAATTTGTACAATTTAGCAAAGGTGTTGCTAGCCAAATCGTGCTAATTTACGAAAACAAGTTTAAATCATTATTATGATAACTCGTTTCCAACTTACGGAAGTATTGTGTAGATAACATAAATCCGTAACGTAAATTCTTATGTAGGTATTTACTACTTTTAGTAATATAATAATAATATAAATTATCTAGAATAATGTAGTAAACGGAAGGTTCTGCAGTAGGGTTGTTGAGGAAGTGATTATGAGGAAGAGGAGGAGGAAGAGGAATTGTCACGCGCAAATTTAGAGGATGCGGATGAGGAAGAGGATATTTTATGAGGAAGAGGATGCGGATGAGGAAGCGGATGAGGAATATGATGATAGGAAATTATAAATACTAGCGGGCCCAACCCAAAAGAATTTGTCCTGTCTGTACATAACAATTCACAAAAAAATATTAAAAGGTGGACCAAACTATGAATCTAAACCATTCTCGAAACACACACAATATAGAATCATTAAAATCGGTCCAGCAGTTAGGGAGGAGTTCGTGTGACTAGTGTGAATTTTTTGTGTTTCACATTCGATCGTGAACGCGTTTGGCGTTTACTAAGATTTTGTATGGGATTTGTACAGCGCCACCTAGCGATGCTCACGGGAGTGAGCCCAGCCGAGTGAGTAATCCCATACAAAATCTTAGTAAACGCCAAACGCGTTCACGATCGAATGTGAAACAAAAAACTCACACTCGGCACACAACATACACAACACACGCACACAAAAAAGATGAGCGAATAATACAATTCTCGCGCTCTGGCGTGTGCGTTGCCATGATTAGATACACGACGCGTATGCGCAGTGAAATTCCTCATAAATTCCTCTTAAATTTTGAGGAAGCGATAGCGGAAGAGGATTTTTTTATTTTTATTTATGAGGATGCGGTAACGGTTGAGGAACCCAAAATATTGCGGAACTTCCTCATTATGAGGAAGCGGAAGAGGAATCCTCAACAACCCTATTCTGCAGGAGTGAGGAAAGTGACTCCCTTTGGGTTACAGGGGACATAAAAATGTAAAAGCCAACTAAACTTACGACGTACGGGTGGTGGTAAAGTACGACGAATTTTATTAATTCTATATCTATACTTATTATAAAACAAAGTCGCTTTTTTCCCGCATGTCCCTTTGTTCCCTTTAATCTTTAAAACTATGCCACGGATTTTGATGATTCTGTCAGTGTTAGATAGCCCATTTATCGAGGAAGGTTATAGGCTATATTTTATCACGCTAAGACTAATAGGAGCGAAGAAATAGAGCAAAATGTGGAATAAACGGGGAAAATTATTTAAAAGGGCTAACTTGAACGCGCTAATCTCAGGAACTACTGGTCGGATTTGAAAAATTCTTTCAGTGTCAGATAGCCCATTTATTGGGGAAGGGTACAGGCTATATTTTATCACGCTAATACTGATAGGAGAATGTGGAAAAAACGGGGGAGGATCATAGGCTATCGATTTTATTTATATTTTTCAGTGGCTGTATTATATTTTATACCCGTGCGACGCCTGGGCTAGTATTATCTAAATCTTAATAAAACCTTTTCGACTGTCCTCAGTCATCACTCATCACTCATCAGTCCTCACTACCATGAGCTGCGACCGCGCTTCTTCAGTTTGGCCACCCAACGCTCATCGTCCTTATAACTATACAGCAAAGCTATACACACCGGCAAAATTAGCGGAACATAATAAAATTTTATTTTTTTTGAAAATTAATCGCTGTTTTTATATATTTATTTATTAATTTAATAATTGATGATAAAAAATAAAACTTATATAAATTTAGGGCATAAAAACGTGTAAAATTAAAAATATCTGCAAAAATCTAAAATTAAGAAAAATCTTTGAAATTTCAGTAGTAAGTTTTTAAGTTAAATTCTTCATTTTTACTTAAGAAATGCCATGTTAACAGCGTGTAATGCCTTCTATGGATCTGAAGAGAGTCTGGATACGCCATTACATGCTTGCATTTTGATTGTCAATCATTTCCTGTGGGATATTCTTCTACTCCTCCAGAAGCGCCAACTCGAGCTCCTGAACACATTTTGGAGCTGGAGTTTTAATTCGTACTGTTCACCCATTGATGTGCCACACGTTCTCAATCGGATCCACATCCGTAGACCGTGCTGACCTCTCCACCTGGGCTACGCTAGCATAATTTAGGTCATAATGCCCGATTTTTTTACTCTATGGACGCGCAAAAAATTGAAGTTACTACCTAAAACTGTGTAAAAGGCACAACCTGCAGTTCTAGGATGTCTGTGCTATTGCCCTGTACTGTCAAAGTACCATCATTAACAATCATCAGCTCTGTGCGGGCTCCAAATCATATGCAACCCCAAACCATTACGAAGCCTGCATGATATATCACTGTTTCCGTTAAGTTTGATGGTCTATAGCGTTCCTTACGATTTATCCACATTCTTTATCGCCTGTCAATAAAATTTACACAGAATTTGCTCCCATCACTGTACAGCACACGATTTCACTTGTCAAATTTTGATGTTCACGCGCAAATCTTAGCCTGGCTCTTTGGTGCCCTGTCTCAAGTTTTGGTGCCCTTGCTGGCACCTTTGAGTTTAATTTAACTTCTTTGAGTCTTCTTCTTACTGTACAGTCACTTACAGGTACATCTCGGACCTGTTCCTATAGGTTTCATCTCTGCAAAGCAGTTTAAGGTCGATTTCTTAAGGCTTGTACCCTTACAAAACGGTTATCCTGAACCTTTGCCACCCGATATCTGCCTTGTTCTCGTCTCCGAACGTAAGATCCAGTCTCTCTGTAGCGTTGAAATTTACGATGGACCACGAAAGCCGACACACCTAAGGCCTGACTGACCGAACGGTAGGTGTGACCTTTCTCTATCGTGGTTACAGCTCTAGCTGTCGTAGATGCTGGAAAATCCACTAATTTTGTATCTAAGCAATGTGTTCTTCCAAAAACCAAACAATCAAATGAGCTGGCATACCTTGCACCCCGCTAAAAACGCCATTCTTATCAGAAACACTTACAACGTCAATCATCGAAAAACACTTAGTAGGGCATAATTGCAATAAAAATCTGTCAACTTGCCAGTTTTGTTCAATATTTTATTTCTGAAATGAGCTTAGAAACTATAAAAAAGGATTTCACACAGCCCGACCCACTTGAATTCAAGTTGTGGCCCTTTTTACTTATGTTCCGCAAATTTTGCCGGTGTGTGTATGAATGAATGACTAACAGCCGAACGCAGAGACATTTAAATTTCAATGATGATTATCTTCGATTTAATGAAGATTTTTACCTACAGGTAATGTATTACGTCTTACGTCAATTATTACTATAGTAACCATTTAATAATCTGTGGTTTAGCTGTATTTTTGGATACTGTGTGGCGCTTAAAATAAGTTCGTGTCTTTATTGTTCCTACTCGATATACTTTATGACAAATGTCCAAACGAATTCGGCCTCATTGGGACCCAAACCACGGCCATTTTAGCATTCCGCACACACCGTGGCCGTGAAATCGCTAATACAATAAATAAAACTAAAATTTTAGTTCACAACACACGTTATCACAGTTTTATGGAGATTTATATTAAAATTGTGTTATGTAAAGCCTCTTCATATTAAGTAATAGTGTAAAGCATACATCGCTTGATTGTGACCTTTATGATTAGTATTTTTTGAGTAGGCCACTGTATTTCCGCCGCCCCATGTATGTAAGTGTACCTCTATGGACGCTGCCGCCCCCCCTAGGACGGTGCCGCCCCTGGGCCGTGGCATAGGCCACGGCCCAGGGGCCAAGGCCGTTATAGACGGCCTGTTTATAAATCCGGGGCTGCTGGCTGAGTGCGGCCGTCAGATATTAACCAACTTATTTTGATACTTGTCATCAAAAATTTGCTGGACGCAGAAAAACTCTTTAGCTCTTTTAATTTTTACATTTTTCATCATTCTGTTAACCCAAAGTTGGGTGTTAAAGTTGACAGTTGACACAGTGGTTTTATAATTATTATGTGATCACTGATCATAATAATATTATTATTTTCACCATCAACTTTTGCGCCCGCAACTCCGTTGCGCTAAAATTCGGTCGCCGCTAAGTCTGTGGTCGCCGCACGTACACTTTTCGGTTACCGTACATTTTCCCGGATTAAAAGTATCCTATATCCTTTCCCGGGACTCAAAGTATCGCCATACCAAAGTTCAGCAAAATTGGTTCAGCGGTTTAGGCGTGAAGAGGTAACAGATAGACACACTATCCCATTTATAATATTATGGCTTGCAAATAACGTAAGCTTTTAGGACCTCCAGTCTTTTCTAGGAAGGCATTAGGAATGATTAATTGCTTTATAAAAATGACTATATGTTAATATGTTATGCTACGTGTTTGCATGCCAAGACTATTTTATTTATGTACACTGTGTACTAAACACTATATTATTAGAAGTCAGTGGCTCTTAAAGTTTATAGTACTTTTCTGAGAGAAAAAATAACGACAACTTCGACAAACGTTGACGATCAAAATGGCTCCAAGTCTCAAAAAGGTTGTCTTGATTCTTGAACAACAGTTATTTTACTAATTACTTAATATAATTTATTTTTACTTATCTTAGTTCAAAATTGTCTTAAAAAAATTTAAAACGGGGAATATGTAGATTATGTATATATTTGATCGAAGAGATTATGATAATATTGTCGATCTATTGGCGTGAGTTTCAAATAAAAATAATTTGTAAATACTAAGGAGATGCTGAATGTAAGCTTGAATTTCAATAAATTGGCATTACTTTGGAAGCTGATATCATGAGTATAATAAACAAAAATAGAAAATATAAAACGGGGAAAGGAATGTTGATATACTGAAGATTATTGCTGTATTTTATTATAACTTTGTAGCTTTCAGAGAGTTTATAAGGCTTCAAATACGGTAAATTATGGAGTCTCCGGAAGGAACGCCCTTAAGTTGTGTTGTTTTGCTACGTATTATCGTGATTTTGTTGCGCCAATAGAATTTGATTCATTGGAAGACGGTGGGTCTATAACATTTTGTCGGTTTTAGTCATACGAGGGTGGGATGATAAGTAACTAGCCTAATAGTAGAAAACTTAACTTTTCGTGATAACATTAATTTCATTTTTCGATAGAGTCTCTGTGAACCTCTATGCACTTACTCCATCTTTGTTCTAAAGCAGTAATGCCTTCCATAAAATAATTTCTTTCAAGGTCTGCAAAATACTCCTCTACGGCGGCTATGAGTGCTATGACTTCATCATTTGTGGCAAATTTCTGTCCACTCAAAAAAGTTTTGTGCTTAGGGAATAAATGGAAGTCTGATGGCGCTAGATCAGGCGAATAATGTGGGTGGGACAACAAATAATACTTAAATTCATTGATTTTCTTTAATTCTTTTTTGATCGTGCGTAAGCAATCGTGGCAGCCAACGGGCCGATAACTTTTTCATATTTGGTTCCTCACTTAGGATATGATCTACCCGTTCTTTTGAGATACCTATAGTGTCTGCTATTTCAGATAACTTCAATCGTTGGTCTACTAAAACCATATCATATACTTTCACGATAATTTCCGGAGTTGTGACGCTTTTTGGACGTTCGCGGCGGCTTCATCTTTGACATAATGAACGACCGCGTTTAAACTCAGCACCCAGTTTTTTACTGTGGCATGAGAAGAAGTAGATTCACCCAAAACATTTTTTAATTCGCCACAGATATATCTCACCTTTATCCCCTTCATATGAGGAAACTTTATCGGCGCTCTTTGTTCAATTTTATCCATTTTGAAAACAGTTGACGAATTTTTTTTTCAAATAATAAAAAAATAATGAAAATTTCACGTCATCAAATTAAAATAGAGAACACAGATTTCCAGAGACATTTTTTTTTTGGTTTGATTCGTCCCATTCAGGACAGGCAAAGGGAACAAAGCCCATACAGCCATTTTCCGGAGACACGAATTTAAAAATGTCATACATATTTTTTTTAATTTTAACTTTTTAAATAGCAGAGGCTATAGTTACTTCTCATCCCGCCCTCGTATTTTAACTTGACATTGCCCGACCAACATATAGTGAGTCCACCATTTGCCTATAACTTTTTCACTGATGGTACATGGCCTGGTAATGTTTAGAGTGCCGGATTTATTTACTACTAGATGACCCCGCAACTCCGTTGCGCCAAAATTTGTTTATCGCGCGGGAACCGTACATTTTTCCGGGATAAAAAATATCCTATGTCTTTTCCCGGGACTTAAAGTATCTCCATACCAAATTTCAGCAAAATTGGTTCAGCGGTTTGGCCGTGAAGAGGTAACAGACAGACAGACACACTTTTGCATAAATTATGGATTTTTTATGAGTGGAGGTCACTCTATGTTCGCAACACCTTTTTTTGTCGCATTGGGTCGAATGGTCGATTTACACGGGTAAAGAACGGGTCGATTTTAGTCGCGCGGCAAGTCACCAGTCGAATCGCCTGTCCAACCCGAATCGCCACCCCATTTACATTTTACACATTCTACAAAAATCGCCTGTGACTAGTGCCGACAAACTATGTATTTGCAGCAAGCGATCGCTTGCGACTGAGCGTTTGCACGGTCGATTTTGCCACCAGCCGCATGCGGCCATTGGCCGCACGACTTTGGGGCTTGCGACTTTAGCCGCATGCGGCGTAGTCGAATTGCCATTTACACGGTCGATTTCATACTACACACACCCACAGTAAATAGTGGTTGCGAAAGTTACTATTAATATTTAGTACATATTAATATAATTTTGTAACACCGGAAGTAATTAGTACTTAAAAGACAGGCTAGGCCTAGTTTAAGTACTAGAACATCAAACGATTGTAATTTGTATCTTATGTTTAAGTGTCTTTTTTCTAAATAAATTCTAATTCTAAATTGTGTTCGGGGCTAGGGCGTTTGCACACTGCACGATAACGACACGACACGATACCACAGAATAGAGGGCCACCGCACATATTATACAATTTCAAGTTGGCCAACTATCGTACAAACTGACTATCGTACTAATTCTAATATTCTGTCAAGTGACTTAATACTTGATTAAGTAATATTGAATGCACCCAAAAAATTCTCCTTTCTTTTCGCCTTCGTTTTATTAGTGCCACAATAAAAGCGTGCTTTTTACGCATTTTAACACGCACGTCGCTAGGCTAGCAAGAAAGGAGAATATTTTGGGTGCATTCAATACTAAGTGACAGAATATTAGAGTTAGTACGATAGTCAGTTTGTACAATAGTCGGCCAACTTGAAATTGTATTATATGTGCGGTGGCCCTTATCTATTCTGTGGTATCGTGTCGTGTCGTTGCCGTCGCAGTGTGAAAACGCCCTTAGCCGAACACCATGTACGAAATGTACCCTTAGGATAGCCTACACGGCCTATTTATAAATCCCAGTGCTGACTGTTCTGTTACGTAATGAAATAGACACCAACTTGTGCCATTTATTTTAAATATTATAGCAAGTATTTATCTAAATAATTATTTTAAATTTGGCTGTTTACTTCCGCAATATTTGATTTATATATTAAAACGAGTTTTGATACTTCATTTAAATTCTAACATGTTTTCGCATATATTTTGTTTGCCATTTTCCTCGAGGCCTATGTTGCCAAATTTTCCGGTTATTATTATTTACTTTAAATGGACGATATAACCATAACATTAAGAATTAAATAGCCGTTAACTTAAGATGATGGAATATAAAGTTAATAAATTAAAAGCAACCCCGATTGAAAACTATTATTTACTTCTAATATTATGTGTTAATTGTTATACATAGGAATGCAAAATATTAAACCAATCAAATCATTGGGAGTGTCTTACAAACTTTCATGAAATTTTTTAGTACTGAGCGGGTTGACAAAGATAGCATCAAAACGAGAGAAATAGTACACTTGGATGGTATCATGTTTTCATGGACAGACATACCCACAAAATGTTTATATTAAATATTTATATTTCTTTTACGTAGGTAATGTAAGTTATAAGATGAGGTCTTACAATTTACAATTTGTTAGAAAACTATTCAGAGGTAAAGCAATAATTCTTCAAATAAGAGTCAATATAATAAAAGTTTGAGAGCCACTGCTGGTACATTTAGTATGGTGACCACGTTTTCGGCCATCACGGTGTACATCAAGCGTTTGTAATGGGACACTCGATTATCATTCAAATATTTAACACACCTACCTACATTGGCACCGGTTATATAATATTTAGTGTCCGACCGAAGGTCTATTTTTGGCCGAAGCCGAAGCCGATTAATCGGCAATCGCCACAAATCTTCGGCAGAAGCCGAAGCCGAAGGTTTATAATCTTAATCGCTCGACTCTCAGTAATAAATTTTTAACCGACTTAAAAAAAGGAGGTTATCAATTTGACGCGTATGTATGTTATATTTCCAGAACTGCCCAATTTTCGTATAATTATGTTAGTCTGTAATCTGTATCAGCGTCTGAACAAATGTGCCAAATTACAAGTGTATGTATGTATGTATGTTTTTATATTTGTGTTCGCATATCTCTGGAACTACCATTCCGATTTCAGTAATTCTTTTTTGTTGTACTAGGTACTGTTCAACTTAGAGAATAGTGCAATCGGTTCAGTAGTTTTGGAGATACGGAGTTTTAATTCTCAAATACGTATAATTTTAAGTCGGTTTTATCTTTTTTTAAATACAGTTATGTTCAATTTGTCTACAAGCCACACTTAATATTAAAATTAAGTATGTATTTCAAAACTTCAATATTGAAGGTTTACCTCTATATTGACTGTCTCATAGAGAAGTTGATTTAGAGATGATAATCAAAGTTTGTGATTTCGTGATTTATTTATTACTTAATAATTTGTGGGCTACAAATAATTAATTTAGTTTAAGGAATGACTCAAATGTGTAGTTCGAAAACGGATGAGAATTCGAAAAAAGTGTATAGAATCCAAATTACAGAGAATTTAATAAGTTTTTTTTCATCGTAGAACGTTTTTTGCTACAACGCATCGTTTTTTAGTTATTAGCCAAAAACCAAAAATTTTGACTTTTGGCACTCTCCCCTCACTCCGGTTCACCTCCTAGACTTTTTTTTATTAAATAAGGGGGCAAACGAGCAAACGGGTTACCTGATGGTAAGCAACTACCGTCGCCCATGGACACTCGCAACATCAGAAGAGCTCCAGGTGCGTTGCCGGCCATTTATGAGGGAATACGCTCTTTTCTTGAAGGTTTGCAGGTCGCATAGGTCCGGAAAAACTGCGGGTGACAGTTCGTTCCAGAGTTTTACAGTGCGCGGCAAAAAGTTACGCGAAAAACGCACTGTGAAAGACTGCCACTCATTAAGGTGATGAGGATGGTATATGTTTTTCGCGTGGGACGATGGCGAAAAGTTGCAGGTGGTATGATTCCGAACAATTCCTCAGAGCACTCCCCGTGATACAACCGATAGAGGATGCAGAGTGAAGCTACATCTCGGCGTAATTTCAAGGGGTCCAAGCTATTTGAAACACTATGGCAGCCAACAATTCGAGCGGCCCTTCGTTGGATACGATCCAGAGGGAGCAGTTGGTATTTTGGTGCCCCTGCCCAGAGATGAGAACAATATTCCATATGAGGCCGAACCTGCGCCTTGTAGAGTTGTAGGCGCTGGTCCGGACTGACGTACTGTCTCGCTCTGTTAAGAACACCAAGCTTCTAAAGGCTAATTTGGAGACTTAAGGACTTTTAGTATGTTTTATCCCTAAGCACCCTGAATAAGTTCCAGCAGAAATGTCTTAGGTCCCGCTCACGCGCATTCTACAACTACATACTTTATTGACTGAACTATTGTAAAAAAAAAAATTCTTTATTATTTCACAAATAACAATAGTAAGACCAATCAATGATTCGTCGTTGTATTACTCGGCTAGACCGAAACTATAGGTAGTAATAAAATATAAAATAAACAAACACTAACTTCTTAATAAATAATTCTTACTGAATGATTTATTAAGTAGTTAGTGTTTGTTTATTGTATTTGACAGTGACTCCCAGCGGCCTTTGCATACACGACCGGTCCGTCAAGGGTCCGTCGCTCTCTCACGACTCACTCAAGTCTTTCGTAACAGTTTACAGTTCGTTTAATTGCGACGGTTGCTCGGACCTTCGGCAAAGCTTCGGCTTCGGCTGGGTTTTAGGCCGAAGCCGAAGGCTTCGTCAAAGATGTTTTTTTTGGCCGAAGGCGGCCGAAGCCGAAGCCGAAGCCGAAGCTTCGGTCGGACACTAATAATATTATACATTTATACTTCTCTAGATGACGCCCGCAACTCCATTGCGCCAAAACTTGTTTATCACTCTGAAACTGTACATTTTTCGGAATAAAAGGTATCCTATGTTCTTTCCTGGGACTCAAAGTAGCTCCATACCAAATTTCAGCAAAATCGCTTCAGAGGTTTGGGCGCGAAGAGGTAACAGAAGACCGACAGACAGACGGATAGACAGACAGACACACTTTCGCATTTATAATATTAGTATGGAAGTATGGATATTATAAATGCGAATTATATAGACGTGGGAGAGCCATGCTTCGGCACGAATGGGCCGGCTCGACCGGAGAAATACCACGTCCTCACAGAAAACCGGCGTGAAACAGCGCTTTCGCTGTGTTTCGCCGAGTGAGTGAGTTTAACGGAGGCCCAATCTCCTACCCTTTTCCCTTCCCTACTCTTCCCTATTTCCTTCCCCACCCTCCCCTATTACCCCTTAAAAGGCCGGCAACGCACCTGCAGCTCTTCTTATATTGCGAGTGTCCATGGGCGACGAAAGTTGCTTTCCATCAGGTGACCCGTTTGCTCGTTTGCCCCCTTATTGCATAAAAAAATGCGAAAGCGTGTCTGGCTGGTACTTAACCTCTTAACGCCCAAACCGTTCGACTAACGATTTTGCTAAAATTTGGTATGGTGATCATACGAGTCTCGGGAAAAGACATACTCGGATGTACGGTTCCCGCGCGATAAACTTTCTGCCACGCACTGTAAAACTCTGGACCAATGCGCCTGCAAACCTTCAAGAGAGTGCATAATGCATATTCCCTCAAAAGGCCGGCAACGCACCTGCAACTCTTCTGATTCTGTAAGTGTCCATGGGCGACGATAGTTACTTTCCATCAGGTGATCCGTTTACTCGTTAGCCCCCTAACTTTATAGAAAAAATTAAACAAGCAAAGTCACGACTCATGGATAAGGGTATGGTTAAATAAAATCGATTTTTGTGTTTATCTACTGTATGTTTGTTTGTGTAGGTGTTAATCTTATCACGATAATATTGTATTGAACCGAATATGCCAATATGGCATGCTTTTAATAAATATACTGTAAAAAAGTTTATTGTATTGATTTTTAAAAAGTAAGAACTAAGAACGTGATAGAGTAACAATTTCATTTACTCACTTTCGTTGTCTCACAGACATATATTTAAAAAAAAACTAATACAATACAATATATGTATTTATGTTTTTAGATGTTACATGTTTAAATAACGCCAAGAGAGTAAAATCTCACACTATGAAAAAGTTTATCGTGTAGTGGCTCTACATATCTCACATAATATTTATTACTAGCTGGTGCCCGCGACTTCGTCCGCGTTAGCATAGTAGATCACGTCCCAAGTATTATTTTTGAAAAATATTTGTAGGAAATTTTATGAGCTTTCATTATGTACCGTACTTTTTTTCTCTACGATGCGCTGTTTTAGCGATATGAGCAAAAAACTAAAAATTTGGAAAATTGGGCCCCTCCCCCTCACCCTAGGTGATATCGTTAAAATTTATAGCCTATGTGTTGACCCGACCTCTTAAGTAATATTCGTGCAAAATTTGAAGTAAATCCATCCAGTACTTTCTGAGTTTATCCCGGATATACATACAGACAAACAGACAAACAGATAAACAGACAAACAGACAAAAATTCTAAAAATTATATTTTTGGCTTCCGTATAAAAAAATAAAAATAAATAAAAATTGTTTTATTTCCGAATAGATTTGTAGCAAATGCTTTCAGAATGTTGATACTACTGGTGCCTACCACCGGGTCGGGAACTATCCCGGCGAGAAGAACCGGCGTAAGAAACTCGCCGGGGTCCCACTTTTTACCAAAAAAGTGAGAAAAAAATTAATCTTTTAAAATAAAATTTACAATTGTAACTTAAAATTATACAATGTCAATATCCATACATAATTGTAAGTCATATAACATGTAGAAGTGGCCTTGCAAGCAGCCATCCTACTCCCAAGATGTGCCATCGCTTATGAAATCATTGACCTTATAATAGGCTTTGGCACACAAACGTTCTTTGACTACTTTTTTAAATTTATTAATCGAAAGATTTTGAACGTTTTTTGGGATTTTATTGTACAGGCGTATACATTGACCTTTAAAAGATTTACTAACTTTACTAAGTCTGATCATCGGCAAATCCAGCTTGTGCTTATTTCTGGTGTTCCTACAGTGAATGTCACTTTTAGTTTTAAATTTACTTATATTTTTTCTAACATATATTACATTATCCAAAATGTATTGAGAAGCAACAGTTAGAATACCAATTTCTTTAAATTTATCTCTCAGAGATTCAAAAGAAGACATTTTATAAATAGAACGTATGGCTCGCTTCTGCAGCACAAATATTGTATTAATGTCGGCAGCGTTTCCCCATAAAAGGATTCCGTATGACATTCTACTATGAAAATAACTAAAATATACTAATCGTGCCGTGTCTTCATCAGAAATTTCTCTGATTTTTTTTACTGCATATGCCGCAGAACTGAGCCTACCAGCAAGATTAACAATATGAGGACCCCACTGTAATTTACTATCAAGTGTTATACCTAAGAATACAGTGGTGTCTACCAAATTCATCTTCTCATCATTCAATAGTACATTGGTTTGGACTTGCCTAACATTGGGCAAAGTGAACTTTACACATTTAGTTTTACTGGAGTTTAAAAGTAAGTTATTAGCATTAAACCAATGTACTATTTTTGAGAGAGCACTGTTTACCTCGTCGTAATTTGACTGTTGTCGCTTCACTTTAAAAATAAGTGAAGTGTCATCAGCAAAAAGTACTATCTCATTATCATTTTCCTTAACAAGGTAAGGTAAGTCATTTATATAGATGAGAAAAAGAAATGGGCCTAAAATAGATCCCTGTGGGACACCTAATTCTATTTTGGTTCCATTGGACCTGTTACCGTTTACTTCAACCCTTTGAGTCCTGTTTATAAGGTAAGAAGTCAAGAGGCTAAGAGCTGAGTCCTTTATGCCATAGTGGCGCAATTTCCTGATCAATGTAGCATGATCCACACAATCGAAGGCTTTGGAGAGGTCGCAAAAGACACCTAGAGCATCCTGCGACTCCTCCCAAGCTTGAAATATACTACAAAGAAGACCTATACCAGCATCCGTTGTGGATCGACCCTTAGTAAATCCGTATTGATTGTCATGTAATAAATTGTTTGAATTAAAATGTACCAATAATTGTTTTAAAATTATTTTTTCAAAAATTTTACTAAGAGTTGGTAAAATCGATATAGGCCTATAATTTGTTGGATCAGATTTAATTCCCGCTTTAAACAATGGTACAATCTTACTGTGCTTCATTAAGTCAGGAAAAACACCACTCTTTATGCAGTCGTTGAAAATCATTGCAAGATTAGGAGCTATGATGTCAATTACAGATTTAATAATTTTTGTAGACATTCCCCAGAGATCAGTAGTATTTTTGACATTCAGCTGTTTAAATGTATCAATAATGTCTCTGGGGTTAATTTCCCTAAACTTAAAATTGACATCACATTCCTTTATATTATCTCTGAGTAGCTTTTCAGCAGCTTCAGGTGAGGAATTTAGATTTTTGGTAGTTGAGACCGGAATGTCAGCAAAGAATTTTTCAAAGACCGTCGCAACTTCTAAATTATTAGAAATCTTTTTATTATCAAGAAATAGTTCAAAATCTGTGTCACGACAGGTGACGTTTCCAGTCTCACCAGCTATAACCTTCCATGTAGTTTTAATTTTATTTTTAGAGTTTTTAATTTTATTTTTTATATATAGAGCCTTAGCTGCTTTACAAACTTTTCTGAAGGTTTTAGAATAGTTTTTAACATATACTTTAAATGCTTCACTACTGTTGATAGACCTTTCATCATACAATTCATATAATTTTTGCCTGCTTATCTTAATTCCTCTAGTTGCCCATTCAATAAATTTACTTTTTTTAATGCCGTTTCTAACTGTTTTAGAAGTAAATATTGTATCGATTGTAGATCACGTCCGAAGTATTATTTTTCAAAAATATTCAATGTACAGAATTGACTTTCCTACGATTTTATTATATGTATAGATACGAGTATATCTCGCACTGTGAAAAAGTTTGTGGTTTAGTGGCTCTACATTCGATAATTAGTTACCCGCGCCGCCGGACCGGAGGCTTTGGTGTGTAGACATAATATTATATTATTATGTCTACGCATCAAAGCCTCTGGTGGCGCGGGCGCGGCAGTACGAACCGGCGCGGCGGGCAAACCCCGGCGGCTTCGGGGAGCGGGCAACTGAATGAGCGCAAGCCGCCGGCACAGTATAGCATAGTAATTTAATTTGTCTATGACAATATATAGGGATTTAAATTATAATATATTAGCGACCCGCCCCGGCGTCCCACGGGTATACAATATAATATAGCCACTGAAAAAATGATTAAAATCGATAGCCTATGATCCTTCATCCACATGAAGGATCATAGGCTATCGATTTTAATAATTTCCTTCTTATCTGTGCCGAATAACATAAAAAATTTCGCGAGATAAGCCCTTACAAATAATTTCCCCCGTTTTTTCCACATTCTCCTATTAGTCTTAGCGTGATAAAATAGCCTTCCTCAATAAATGGGCTATTTAACACTGAAATAATTTTTCAATTCGAACCTGTAGTTCCTGAGATTAGCGCGTTCAAGTTAGCCCTTTAAAATAATTTTCCCCGTTTTTTTACACATTTTCCTCTATTTCTTCGCTCCTATTAGTCTTAGTGTGATAAAATATAGCCTATAACCTTCCTCGATAAATGGGATATCTAACACTGAAAGAATCATCAAAATCCGTTGCGCAGTTTTAAAGATTAAAGGGAACAAAGGGACATGAGGGAAAAAAACGACTTTGTTTTATAATAAGTATAGAAGATATAGAATAGATATAGATTGCTATACTGTGCCGCCGGCAAGTTTGGTTAAGGGCATTCCCTACGGAGAATCCGTAATTTACAGCATTTAGAGCCTTATAAACTCATAATTTGAAAGCTACAGAATTAAATACAGCAATAATCTTCAGTATCTCAACATTCCTTTCCCCGTTTTAAATTTTCTATTTTCATTTATTATACTCATGATATCAGCTTCCAAAGTAAAGCCAATTTACTAAAATTCAAGCATACATTCAGCATCTCCTTAGTATTTACAAATTACTTTTATTTGAAACACACGCCAATAGATCGACGATATCATAATTTTTTTTAGGTCAATTTTGAACTAAGATAAGTAAAAAAAATAGGGTATTGGTGCGATCTCGGCAACGCGGCAAATGTATGGCCAAGGTCGTTTGCTCGGGGGACGGCCTTAAGCCCCGGCCTTGCCCGGCGGGGGTCGGCGGCTTTAGTGTGCCGTCGGCAAGCTTGTTTCAAAATGCGGCCGCAGGCCTTGCCCGGCGGGTTGTGCCGCCGGGCTGGCGGCTTTGGTGTGTAGACACTTCACACTAGACAGCTTTAGCTCATGTAGACACACTAAACGATAAACTTTTTCACATTATGAGATATTTCTCTATGGGCGTTATTTAATCCTTCAGGCCCCGTGCAAGCACCGGTGATCGCGAGAACAAAAGAATACAATGGGAATTCCTAGAACCTCCGATCGAAGGATTAAAACATGTAACATCTAATTAATATACATACATAAATATAATGTATGAAATATGTTGTATCGGTTACCTACTCTATGACGTTTTAAAACGTCATAGAGTAGGTAACCGATTATCGAATGTAGAGCCACTACATGGTAAACTTCTTCGTAGTGTGAGATATTTCTCTCTTGGCATCGTTTTAACTTACTTCTAAACTTCTAAATACATGAAAATAGTGTATTGTATTGGTTTAAAAAAAAGCAAGAGCCACTAAACGACAAACTTTTTCACAATGCGAGATATGTGAGATATGTAGAGCCACTATACGATAACTTTTTCATAGTGTGAGATTTTACTCTCTTGGCGTTATTTAAAAACATGTAACATCTTAATACATAAATATGTTGTATTGTATTGGTTTTTAAAAAGTAAAAACGTCATAGAGTAACCAATTATCGAATGTAGAGTCACTAAACGACAAACTTTTTCACAGTGTCACACATTTCTGTCTTACATCGTTATCCGAATCTCTACTTTCTATACAGGCTAGGGCTGCCTTTTGAAGAAGCCGCCCTTAGCCAATCCCTACTGGTTCATCAATCATAATTAATAATATCCATAATATAATAATATCCATTGACGCTTCACACCACGTCAGTCTGGCCCCGTGCTAAGTACCCGAAGGACTTGTGTTACAGGTACCAGACAACGGAAATATATTTAATACTTTTATACTAAACATATATTTAAGATTTTTATTATATCATACACATAATATTTAATACACATCCAGACCCGGGAACATTGAAAACTTTTTGTTCCGTCGGCGGGATTCGAACCCGCGACCCTCGGCTTGAGCTACCAACGCGCTCACCACTGAGCCACAGAGGTCGTCAATTCATTAACAATTTCATAGAAGTGCCTCTGAATTTTCTTTGATAACAATACTTGGCCACGACTCACGAGTAGTAAGATTAGTAAGTGTGTAATAAATGTGTCACAGGCACTCACAGGACCAAAGACCATAGTCTCTTGACTCTAGCTTCTAGGACCTATCTTATACTGTAAGTCGTAAGTACCATGGAGTAATAAGTAATAATGTGCTACCCAAGACCAATAACAATAACTTGTAACTTCATAATTAGTATGAAATGGTGACTTTTGTAAATAAAGCACAAGCGCACCTTATAACTGATAAGATACGGAACATGACGCATTGTACTTTCTGTTTAAGGCTGTGACAGACAGACAGACTGTCTTAGAAATCGTCATGTAGTAGATATACGTCAGAACTAGGACTACCGAATTTATATTTATGTTATTTCCGTCGCCCTAGGCCACGTACGAAATCTTTATTCCTCCGCCTCTATGGTCGCTGGCGCCCTGCGTCGCCAGACGTCCCGATTTTGGCGGGACCGGACGTCCCGATTTTTAAATCAAAAATAAATGTCCCGCGGGCCGCGCGGGACAAGCTCAATCCCGCTTTTCGGGCATATAGGATATTATATGCCCGAGATATACTCGAACGTACGTGCAGCGTGCGCGAAAAATAAAGATAATGAGCGTGGACTTGTGAAATATAGAGGGGTGGATTTTCTATGGCTACTTTTGGTATTTAACTATATTGGGTCCGATTGTGTAACTTCGGTGCACTTAAATAAGGCCGATTAATAGACTTAAATTAGTCTAGTACTAATATTTATGGTATTGCGTTTGTGGATTGATTATGTCCAAGACACTATATATTTATGTCCACCTCGGACATAAATAAGTTCAAAAGCATGTTTTAGCTATTTTGTTTCTGTCAGTTTGACAGTTCGTCGGCGATAAAATGAACTAAAAGATTGTTTTATAAGTTCACACTTGTTTTAAGTCCGTACGTAAGCGAAGTTACTTTAGAAAATTGTGAAATGTTAGGTACCTTATGGCTGGGCTATCATTCAAAGAAGATACAATGAAGAACGGCAATGGTATGCGTATGAAATATGGATAAATTTAGATTTTTTTGTATAATCATAAGCATGACATATCCAAACCTTTGTTTTGTCACGTAAACGTAATTTTAAGTCAAATAAATATATAAAAAATAGAAAACTTTTGATTTTATACGTTTTTTTACTATGTCCCGATTTTGACGGGAAAATCCCGCTTTTTTACCCAAAAAGTTCCAAAGTCCCGACTATTGGCACGAAAAAATCTGGCAACGCTGGGCCCGCCCCTAGGCCGTGGCCTATAATAACGGCCTATTTATAAATCTGGGGCTGAGTAGTGAGTACTGAGTAGTGGTAGTACTACTGATTAGTATTAGTAGTAGCAGCTTCAAAGCCCGAGTTGTTTTATGTACACAATAATTATTTTTAACAAAAAAATTAAATAAAACCGACTTCCAAGAAAAAACAATATACCTACTTAATAGTATACAGTTTACATCCTCTTTGTACTTAACATATTTTTCATATGAAATGAACTATTAAAGTTTAATCTTTAGTACCTAGTGCTTCTTTCAGAATATGCCTAAACCTCAAGAGAATTGCAATATTCCTACCTCAACTATTTCTGTATACAATCTCCATTATTTTGAAGTCGGTACCAGCTCAGAATCGTGAATTCTATGACAAAATATTTTTAATTTTTGGGACTGGTACCGACTTCAATAATAAGAAAACGTCGAATAGGTATTTTTTACCTTTAAACCATTGATAGTATAATAAGTAATAATTATAAAGTATTTACAATATCTTACTTAATATTATAAATGCGAATGTATCTCTGTCTGTATGTCTGTCTGTCTGTCTCGCTTTCACGCCAAAACTACTGAACCGATTGTAATGAAATTCAGTACACAGATAGTCTAAAGCGTGAGAAAGGACTTAGTTCCAAAAATTCATAATAGACGGTGTTAAGAGCCGTATAGATTGCGCTAGCGCTTGCTCTTACGTGTTTCTAACTATAAGAGGTGGTACAATCTCCAGTTACATTTTTCGATTTTTGCGATTGTTAAACACATTTTTGAAGTGAAAACTTCTTTAGCGGCGTTGAGCACTTTTGTGGGATGGGTAAAAACTGTGAAACTCGCGTCAGATTCTCATGCTGATCAAAAAACCAAGGGAAAAACGTAGGACGGTTGGAGCGTAGTGTTGTAACATCGAAATCGATTAATCGAACAATCGATTGTTTTTTTTCGATTATGATATTTTTTAATCGATTAAGGGTTTCGATTAATTAAAAAAATCGATTTTCATAAAAAATGCGTTAAAAATTTAATCGATTATAAGGTTTTTCACTTTTACTATTTCGATTAATTAATTAAAATGATCGTTTTTAGGGTTCCGTACCCAAAGGGTAAAAACGGGACCCTATTACTAAGACTTCGTTGTCTGTCCGTCTGTCTGTCACCAGGCTGTAACTCGAGAACGGCAATAGCTAGAGAGTTGAAATTTTCACAGAACATTCTGTGAAAATTTCAACTCTATACTCTATAATATTATACACATGTATATCTGTTGCCGCTATAACAACAAATACTAAAAACAAAGTTAAATAAATATTTAAGGGCGGCTCCCATACAACAAACGTGATTTTTTTTGGCCTTTTTTGCTCTATATCAATAATGGCAACAGGTAGGTACTTAACTTTTTCACAAAATGCTTAATTATAAGTGTACTTTAATATTTAATAATAATATTAAAATAAAATAAAAAATTAAGGGGGGCTCCCATACAAAAAACACAATTTTTGGCCTAATTTTGCTCTATAATGGTACGGAACCCTTCGTGCGCGAGTCGGACTCACACTTGGCCGATTATTTTTATTAATTTTTCTCTTTTTTATTTTTTTAAATCGATTTTCATAAAAAATGGGCTAAAAAATAATGCACAATGTTAATAATCAAGTTTTCACTTCTGCCGGCACTCCCGGAGTGCAACTCGTCTTTTTATTTAACTCACTACTCAGTACTTTATCTATGCAGTGACGTAACCTTAAACCTATTAATGATAAATTATAGTTTATTTGCAAAGTTGTGTAATGGGGGGCTAAATAAGCTTTAAAATTTGGCATAAATAAAGTTTAATTTAAAGTAATAAAAATATGTATTATGTGCACACTGCACAGCTGTTTTTGGGCATTTTGATTTAAGGGGTACAGGGTACTACGATTTTAAAAAGCTTTTTTGACAACAATTTTGGTGACACCGTGCGCCGTAATAAATAATAGTACCGTAATAGTACTTAATATTATAAGTTGAAATAATCAAATTTACTATTAAGTATTAAAATATTTTTAAATGCAAAGTACATACTTAGCTAAATAATGCCACAAAATGCCACGCGTTTGCAAAACACCTTCTCGATTCGATTCGATTTATAAAGTGTACAGTCACAAACAAAAGTGTTATGTTTAATGCATTTTTAATTAATGTGATTTTTGATTTTTTTATAATTTTATATTGAATAATAATATAACGTGTTTAGTATTGCTAATGCAATGTAAGGTAATAATTAATTAATATTGTCGAAACGGTATAATAAGAAGAGCGGGTATTTTTTGTTTAAGTAGTAACATTGGAAACTAATAAACACACGTGTCCCACAAGTGTTTGAGTTTGAATATTTGCGGGTAAGGGTTAACGTCTACCATTAGGTTTCAAGGTTAAGGTATTAAGCCGGTTTAGACACGCACAATTTAATTCCTAGGTACACTACTAAATGATATGGAAATTCACCCTTGCTGTAAACTATTGTAGAGTTTAGGTGTTACGTGTATGTCATCATCACTATCATCATTATGAAGTGCTAAATAGTAGATATTTTTAGGAATATTTGCAGATATTATGAGTATTGTTCTATTTTTGCAATAGTTAGTCAACATTTAACTTATGTATTAACGTTTAAAATGAGTACATCATAATTATGCCATATCTAATTTTTTTGCACGTATATTTTTGTGCTAAACAGCGTGTATCTCATAGACAATGTGCTGGCCATAACCTCGCAATATTAAAAATAAATCGCGAAATGTATGGCAACACCGCGTCCGCCCAGCCTGCGTTCCACATTCGAAATAATAATTGTATTAAGGAAACATGAGCGCGGCGCATGTGTTTGTTTGTTTGTTTACCAGTCGGTGACGTCATGTGTTTATTCTCGCGAGTGAGTTGGGCCGCGTTTAACCTGAACCATTTCTTTTTTATTTTTACCAAGTTCGAAAAGTTTTTTTAAAGATTATCTTCTTAGCTGCTTAGTTTAGAGTATAAAATGCAGATAAGATAAAAAAGCACTACATTTTATGAAGGAGTATAATTTTGTGCATGGACTTTCCAGTTAAATATACAATAATTTTACATATTTTTTTTACGTTTTCAAGGGTTTTTTTAAAAGTTAATATGAATTGTGTTGGCAAAAATTATAACAAAGCAAAGTAAAATCTTCTTATAGCTACAAATTACAATTTTAGTGCATACAATATATTTGTAAAATACCACATGTAATTTGGGTAGTGAACCAACAATCAATTAGGTCAAGTCTAGTCAAGCCAGTAAGTGAATTTTTTAATGTTCTTTTAGATACTTGGTACAATTTTATTTACTGCTGTAGGCAACAGCACAGAATACATTTTAGTTTAACAAGCTAAAGCAGCAAAGAAAATTTTAACAAGTACTACTATAACTTATACTACTACTTCTTAGTTCTTAGTATCTGCTACATCCTATAGCAGATACTAAGAAAAACTCCTACAATGAGTGAGACATTAAAAAGTTTTGTAGGTTGCTACAAATAATAATTGTGCTACTTAAGCAAACTTAAAATAACCCTTATCATGCAACCTTATTATATTTTAGTGTGAGGTCAGTGATAATCTCAAGTTCGCGAATTAAAAAATAAAATTTGCGATTGTGAGGTCGTGGTGCGCGGTGCCCCAGTCGCCCCTTGTTTACACACGCACACAGCGGCGCGCACGCACACATGACCGCGCCCGTCGTGCCGCTTATTTAGGTATATTGTTGTTTATTTTATTCGGCGCTATGCTCTACCACGGGGCGAGCCTTTCGACTCAGTTTTAACGCGCACGTTTTATGAAACGACAACTATGCCTCGATGTTCGCTCGCTGCCGATATTTATTCATATCGGAACCTCTAGCTACGAAAATAGTATCGCGGTAAACAAATTCGCGATTTTTATTGGTGGCACGGAGTACTGATAATTTTTTTTTTCGCACACGCTATTTTTTGTCGCCCGCCGGTGTTTTGCGAATCTTACGAGTAGTTAATCATAGTTTATTTATACCGCGCAACGTGTGTTCATAAAATTGGGGCCTCGTGTTTTGTTTTTATAACTACATGGCCAATTTATAGTGATAAACAATATTTGAAATAAAAAAATTTAAACCGGAGAAGAAAAACAAAAGTTATAATATTTTGAAGTCTAGCTTAAAAAAATTTTTTTGCTCGTAAGTTGTAAACTATCACTAAAAGTTTTCTTTTAAATCTGTGTATTTTATAAAAAACTGTAACTTAAAATTCGCGCGTTTTAAAGTTCGAAATTTAAGTTTGAATTTCGGCGGGAGCGCTCAGAGGTGCTAAGGAGTTCGGGACCGAAAGTTTTGAAAAGTGTTGAGCACACATCAAATACGAGTGTTTTTTCAACGCGTTTTCGAGGCTAAGCGCTAGTTGTTTGAACAAGTGTGTTTTCTAATGGATTTATTTTAAGGTGAGTTTAAATTTACTTGTGTTGGTGTTTGTATTGTTTGCTCTTAGTGTTTTGTGTGTGTGTTCGCCGGTGGCGGGAAACCGAATACCTCGCCGGTTCTACGGCTGTGTGCGTGCACAAACAATGCGTGCGTGTGTATACTTATTCTCACTTCGTGTGAGAGGGGAGACGGAGGGAGCTAGTTGTCATGTATTTAGGCGAAGACGAAACTTTGATGAGTTGACTTTTTAATTTATTATTTATGTGTCTGAACAAACTTTACTAATTATTCAAGAGGATACCATCGAACAGGCTTTAATTGATGTTTTGCTACTTACTTCTACATTTCTTTTTCAAGATTTACACGATAAGATTGTAGAATTATGACAATACGTATCAATCCGATGTTTATATTATGATAAAGATCTTGTATTAAAAATAGATCTCAATACATATTTTACCTATCGATATTCAAACGTTTGCGGCCGGTGCTACTGAGAACACAGTAGCGAATAGCGATACAATATAATAGCTCAATAGCTCAATGACTTCTTAATATTGTTTTTGTGCTGTGTGTTATATGATTCATATTATCTACAGTACTATCTACTTCTGTTTTTTTAACTGTATGAGGCTACAGGTTTACAATAATCTATGTAGATCATTTCGTTTCACAGCTGAATCACACGTGTTCGAGGACGGAAACTGTAGCCTCGTTGTTATTTTTTTGCAACCACTTAAACCTTTTTCGATAACGTACAGTAAACATAGATACTTAACGCACTTTTCTTGAGTACCTTATTGAAATTTCTTGCGAGAAAGCAACAGGATTATTCCATCTCTTTCTAGAGTCTAGACTCTAGACCAGAGGTTCCCAAACTTTTTTTTGTCATAGACCATTTTAAACATTTAGTTGGATCCGGTGGACGCCACAGCTACCCCCTCTCCCCCCCAGTTCAAGGCCGGTCTAAAAAATGTATTCATCCAACAGTTGGACCTTTACCTTTAAACCTTCTAAATCTCCTCGCTCTGTAATATAATATTGTCTGCCTATATTCATAGGAGAAGTCAAATCGGGTCACCTAATTTTTATAGACCCCCGTTAACGACTCGTGGACCCCCATTTTTCCACGCAAGCGTAGACCCCTATCGGGCTCCCGTGGACCCCATGGGGTCCACCTGGACCACTTTGGGAATCAATGCTCTAGACAATAGCTAATTCTATAAAGGTGTTCCGTGTTATTCGTTAGACTAGCGATAAGATAAGTCAATTTACTACAACTCTTAATGCAATACCTCTAAGTAACTAAATAATAAAAAAATACCAAATTAAGCATTAGGCACAAAGAAGATTCTAATTTTATGCAATGCGGAAATATTCGTAAAACAAGTTTGTGTTGAATAAAAGATATTCGCAAACATGTATTATAAATAATTAATTAGGTTGATCCATATTTTTATCAAATCCGCACATGTTATAGTTATTACGGATATTATATTTAGAATTTTTCTCTTTCCTCCTTATTTTTACACTAATAGACAATTTATGATATTATTATTTGAAACCTACATGAATATCGAAATACTTTCAGATTTATTTTCCATCACTTCCATTTTAAGTAGACGCCACACACCAGGAAATGAAGTTCCGGAAGTTAATCTTTTATAACACTATACGGCCATTCTCAGGAGAGTAAAATTTACGTGTCCCGGGCTTGTATACTCTGTAATATTATCTTATTCAAGTATGTAATATTTTTAAACGGTAGATAGCATCAGTATCTAGCTACAAACTTAAACACAGGCTTCTAATTTAAGTAATTCAGACTAAATTAATTGAAGTCGTGTTCAAAAACCATGTTTTTCTGACTACCGTAACGTGTCCCCACGCCAACTTGATCTCGAAACTTGCTTGTAATTTTTATAACGTACCTATTTCATTTAATCTATTCATGGTTTTAAACGCCTATAAACATTGGTTATCGCATTGCAAAATATCGACTCAATAGGCTCAGCCTATAAATAGTTATCATGAAATAATCGCTTGTCCGATCAAAAGTCCTAATTACCGTAACACCTGCTGTTTTTGGATGCCCATCCAAAAATATCAGGATTTGGCACATTACGAGTGCACGGGTTGCTTCTCCTTAGTGTGTGCCATGGCCTATCAGCGGTCCCACGTCGTCAATGTTAGTGTGCAGCCGATAAAGCACGTTAGTATCTAATTACCGTAGCTTTGGTTACAAACTTGTCTAATTACCGTAATCGTTACTTTTCAATTATGTTTAAATTAGATTTTTATTATGTATATTATGTTTATGTTACATAATTTGGACTACGTACGTTGCCCTAAGCTAGTTTTTGTCAATTGTGTCGTTGTATCGTTACGTAAAACACTACATTTGTCTAATTATCGTACCTCGTTATTTAAGTCTCATTATCCAAAAAACTTTAACTAACTGTTTCACGCCAAATTTATTATTGTGTTCGTATCTTTCATTTCTTTAATATTTCAATGTGTCTAATTCAAATCGACGAAGAAAAAAAATGGTTACGGTAATGAGGCAAATAATGCCAAACCGGAGAATGGCATTATTTGCTTTGTATATATTTGCAAACATTAACATTATTCCAAGTATTATTTTGGCTATTAAAAACGAATAAATAACAATTATTAAAAAGTATATTTTTGCAAAACTGCTTTGGACGCGACTGTACCTCGAGTTGTCACTTCAACTTTCAAGTCAATAATGAGTTGTCATAATTAATAAAAAGTGCAAATTGCGGGAATATTTTTTTACTTGTTGTTACTTATGATTTATGAATTAAAATTATTGTAAATAATATTACATTTTTCTATTTTTTTGACAACTCAATATTACTTTTCATTGTTGTCAAAAGCAGTTTAAAACTTATTCAAATTAAATATAAATAATTTTTAATATGGATTTTCTGACATTTTAATAAGTAAGTACTACATGATACATATTATATTATTACATACACATTCATATTTGGGAATTTAGATATTATAATATGTAATTACAACTACTATTTAAATAGTGTTGGCTGGGCCGTGGCTTGGATTTAATGTATTTTTTTTATTTATTACTCACAAAATGCTCTGGAACAAATTATAATAATAAAGTCATTTACGATATTAATAACATACCTAGGTATATTATTATATTTTAGTCTTAAAAACTGTTACTTGAGTAGTAATATGATTGCGAACGTGACGAATATGTAATTAAACGTTATTTTTCTATACAGTTCAACTTTACCGAGACTCCATCAAAATCGGTTTAGTGTTTTATTTATGTGTGAAGAGGTTACAGATATAGACAAATTAATATTATAATATTGTATGAATTAACATCTAATTGACAAATCTTTTAAAGTCAATTAAAATTAAACAATTCTTTTAAAATTAACTTACGTACGAACACTGATATGAGGTATACCGTATAAGTACTACGTACTTATATTACAAGCAGTTTTTAGGGCAGAGCATAAAAACGGGACCCTATTACTGAGACTTTGATATCTGTCCGTCTGTCCGTTTGTCTCCAGGCTGTAACTCAAGAACCGCTATAGCTAGACTTCTGAAATTTTCACAGATTGTGTATTTCTGTTGCCGCCAAAACAACAAATACTAATAACGCAATAAAATTAATATTCAGGGGGGGCTCCCATACAACTAACGTGATTTTTTTAGGTTTTACTTATACAAATGTCAGTGCGTAGGAAGTTTATTTTTGTAATTCTCTTTTTTTTCTTACCTCTTTTGTTCTTCTGTTATTGCATTTTGTAACTCATTTCTTTTCCTACATACAAAATTACAGATAGGAAATAATGTGACTAATGATTAAGGCAGCAAAAGTTCTCCTAGGGCTATACTTTGCTGTCAACGCAGGTGCAGTAGAATTTAAATTTTAAACGAAGAAACTATTGCCATGATGCCGTCGCGCTTTACCCTGTGCCGGCACGTGTATTGTGATAGAGACAGATACAGTAAATCTTGTTAACGTATTCCTCTGATTCCTCCTTCGAAATAGAGCCTATCTAATTGCTAATTGTTATTTTATTAAATATCTTCAGAAAGAGTGACTCTATGCCTCTACGTTTTTATTTTATCTTAAAGATCTTTCAAATTTGTTTTATGATCGGTGGATTTGCGGGGTACTTACTGGGTATTAATTTTTTGCGATTTCTAATAAATAATAAATAAATAAATAATAAATAAATAATTTATTTTCTTTTTACACAATTTTGTTACATATACATAAAAGAGATGAGATCCACCTAGTAAGTATCTTGAGACACTTGTGTCAGGTGGACTCGCCCTTCCATAACTAATTACAGTGTTACATTACAGGAAAGAAAGAGATATTTTAACAAAAAACAAGTTATAGCAATTAACAATATTATTTAAGTTTATGTGTATGTGTATGTGTTTGGTGTGTGTGTGTTTGTGTGTGGTGTGTGTGTGTGTGTTTGTGTGTGCGCGTGTGTGCGTGTGTGAATATGTGAATAAGAAAAAATAAATTAAATTTAGTTAAATTAACATACCAGGTATTTGAGTAATGCCTCAGTTTCATTAAACGTTTTAGTAATTAACCAAGTTTGTACCATTTTTTTACAGATTTGATAAGAGACCGGATAAATTTCAAGAATATTATTTACTTTATTATATATGTGGACTGAGATTGATTTGTACTGTCTTTGAGCAAAGGTTGTGTTTGTTTTAATGGTAGCTGCGACTTTTCCTTTTTTTCGTCGTGTGTTATTGGCTGAAGATTCAAGAGGTAAGTATTTGTGACATCTTAGGACTAAAGACAGCACATAGAGTTTTCTCACAGATAAAAGTTTGCACAAGGAGTAGAGTTCTTCTGTTGGAAACCGATACGGCTTACGGTACATTATTTTCAGCAAGCAACGTTGGCTTCTTTCGATGTTTATAAATTTATCTTTACTAGCACCGCCCCAAGCCGTAATGCAGTATCCAATTATTGACTGTCCCAAAGAAATATAAATTTGATTTAATAGTTTTATGTTTGTGACATATCGTAGTTTTTTAAATATCCAATTAAGTTTCCGAATACGACTACAGGTGTACTCAATATGAGAATTCCATCGTAGAGCCTGATCCAGCATAACTCCAAGATATTTAACAAACTTGACTCTCGTTATTCTACTGCAAGTACAGTCATTATTCAAATAGTTAGTTTGTCCGCAATCATGAATGGCTAGAGAGAAGTTAACATATTTTGGTTGGGATTTTTCGGTTATGCTAAAACATATATAATTTGTTTTTGAAAATTTCTAAAGGGTATTTTTTATATATTAGTAAAAAATCGAACGTAGAAGCATAGCTTTAACAGATCCCAATATTGCATGAAAAAAACATTTGGCTAGAGTCTAGACGCATTATCCTGGGAGTAAATTGGGGAATTCGTTTGTATGGAAAAACAGTGTACAAGCGTATCCTCTTAACATACAGTCTAGTGCTAATATAATTATCTTGCAAAATTAAATTGAACTATCAAAAATGCCCGTACCTGTTCGAGTGTTTGCAAAATATATTATGTGACGTGAACTATGTCAATAACTTATTTATTATCGAAGTGGAAATATCATTAGATCGTATCACACATTATGAGTAAATATTATTAGAACTATTTTTAGGCTTTACGGGCCTTCTTAGGTAAAGGTCACTGGGAGCATTCGCTTGTAATGTAACGTTATAGAGTCGAGCATTACAGAAGAACCTAGCATTACAAATTACAATGCGCACCTTGTAAATCTTGTAATTATACAACGTGTAATATCTTGTTACATCAATGCTACGTGACAGTGAAGTCAACTTACTATGGAATGTTCAAAGTCGAATCTATAATGTTACATTACACGCGAATGCTCTCGGTGGAGCACCATAATAACCACTATGGTAAAAGACAAGTCACAAAACATTTGTGCCTCGTCTTGTGTTCTGGAATCCTATGCCACCGACCACGATGGCTGGATGGATGGATGGACGAAATTAAGTACCAAAAATGTATGGGAATTGGGATTTTTAAACGTACTTAAGTATATAGAGTTATTGTAGAGTAGACCATGTAGTCTTGATTCTGAAGTTTAATAAGAGTTCGTTAATTCGTGGCTGCAAACGCAAGCCAATCTATAGTAAAAAGATAATCTGCACAGTTAAAAAAAATCATTACTTTCTTCTTAATTAGTAAGTACTTATATACTTAAAGATATTAAAATATAAAGTACATAATAGCTATATCAGTTGTGCAAGGCAATTACTATGTCCATGAAATGATCTAGCATACATTATGAACACCACAGAATTTGCTAAGCAAACCTTTTTTTTCGCTAATTAGTATAATTTACTTAACTATGTATTTTCCTCAAATCCTTGAGTGGAGTTAGTACAAAAATATTTACTCTACAAATAAATAACATACCTATTTTAAATAGGTGGGTGTTAATGTAAAACTAAATAGTTTTTGTGGGCGATTTTAGTGGAAATCATTGTGATTTTAAGAGGGAACGCGGGTACAGTAGAATTTAAACGAAGAAAATATTGCCATCACGCTTCACTCTGCCGCGCCGGCACGTGTATTGTGATAGAGATAGATACAGTAAATCGAGATAGGTAACGTATACCTCTGATTCCTCCTTCAAAATAGATCCTATCTAATTTTTTTTTTAAATATCTTCAGGAAGAGTGAGTCTATGCCTCTACGTTTTTTTATCTCAAAGATCTTTCAAAATTGTTTTATGGTCGGTGGATTGACGGGGTACGGGGCATTCATATTTTTTTATATATTAGTAAATTTAGAAAAAATCGAACGTAGAGGCATAGTTTTAACAGATCCCAATATTGCATAAAAAAAATCATTTGTCTAGACGCATTGTCCTGGGAGTAAATTGGGATTTGTAGAATACGTTTGTATGGAAAAACAGTATTAGCGTATGCTCTTAAGTAGGTACTAGCTGCTGCCCGCGACGTCGTCTACGTGAAGGTAACAATATTATTTTGTAGCCTGTATGTTGACCCGACCTCTTAGGGTCTGTCCACATCTCCATGTCATGACGTCATTAACGTGGAACGGTGCGGTAATATGGCACGGTACGTTGACGTGACGTGTAAATTTACGTCGTAACGTAAAAATGCACCTTTTTTTTCTTTTCTTTCTCCGTTTTTAACAAAAGCAGAATACGTATTGTGCGGTCCACATCTAGATCAGTAGTGAAAAATGTAGCAGTTTTACAAGGCATGGCGACGTACAATATCGCTATACCGTGATGTGCATTTTACGTTACGTTAACGTAAATTTGCACGTCACGTCAACGTAACGTGCCACGTTACCGCACCGTTCCACGTTGACGCGCGGCGTCGTGAGCGTGACGTAAATAATATGTGGACAGTCCTTAGTATTAGATGTTTTGGAAACGCCGCGCCACCATTTCCTAAGTCCTAAATCTTACTAGACACTTGTTTCAGAATTCACAAGACACACGCGTTGTGACTTGTGATTGTTGTCATCTAAGCATTAACCCAAGAGCCATGTGACAGACAAACTCTCGTCATTTCATAATAAACGGCCAAGTGCGAGTCGGACTCGCACACGAAGGGTTCCGTACCGTACCGTTATAGAGCGAAAAAAAAAAGAAAAAATGTGTTTTTGTATGGGAGCCCCCGTTAATTATTTATTTTATGTTAATTTTATTATTTAATATTAAAGTACACATATAAATGGGTGAATTTCAACATGTCCATATTTTTTTTCATTTCGGTGAACTTTTTTGTTTCTGTTTTTTTGAGTTTTTACCGAAGTCTCCTCTCAATTTTAATGTTTTATGACTACGAAACTAATGACATAAAATTAAATAATAAACAAACGTAGCACACACTTTTATATTTTAGCTGTCACCGAGATGAAAAAGTCAGTCACCGAGATGAAAACAAAATTCACCGAAATAGTATACAGCGTGATTGTAAAACAAGCGAAATAATGTATTTTTATGGAAAAATTTTGACACTTTGGGTTACACTTTTGCAATTTTCGAAATTATCTCTAATATTTTTCAGAATGAAACATAGCCTATATATCCATCACAAAAAATCCATCACGAAATCGGCTATAATTGCACAACTCTTTTGCCTCCGTGACGTACCGATGATAAGAAACGTGTCCATTATCAAGGCCAATATTTCTATTTGAATTTCTACAAATCAATACGGCCATTTTAGGCGTTGAGGCATTTTTAAAATTCCGATTTAGGTCCGATTTCGATAGCAGACTAAAGAACAAACTTCCGAAAGACGAGCATTGCTCGTCGTTTGGGAACGCGATATTTCACGCGAAGTACATACACATGCAGTATCTATCTTGATCTATGTCTGTGGATAGAACAATGTATTTTATTTAAAAAAAATCATGTTACAAACGATTTTAATTACAAATAACAAAATTTGATAAGTTACCCCCGAACATTATTAATTTGTTTTAATTTATTAATACACCATAACATTATTTAAGAAAATAATATAAACTTAAAATCACAAATTCATTGCTAAAAATACAAACTAAAATAAAATATACAAATATACAAATATATTATACAAACTTAGAATATAAAATTATAAAAAGAAAAACTTTCCCAGGTCGTCCCCATCTGGCAGAGTGCCCAGCAAGCTGACAGCATTGCCGCGTTGAATTGCAATTGCTATTCGCTGTGCTAGGTAGCTCCCGGCTCTGGGGTCTCGGGTGGCTTCAATAAGCCTCTTAGAAATTTCGCTAAAAAGCTTATGTGCCCCCGGACCCCATGCGCCTAGGGTTTCTACCCCAAACGGTTCAAATATGAGATCTCCGCCGAGGTTCTCATATTTGCGCCGCTTGAGGTTCTCTGCTTGGTTGGCGGCAGCGCCCGCACAGCTCGAGGTGCCCTGAACATGAGACGGGGCGAATGTGTCGACACAAGTGGCGTCCCACACAAGGGCCCGTCCCACAGTCCAGGGAACCAGGGTCATTCCATCGGGTCTCCTGCCATCGTCGCGAACCAAACCGGAGGGCTCCAGTATCGCTGGCACGCCGGCAGTGACAAGAGCCCGACGAATGAGGTCGTTTAGGCTGTGATGTCGAGAGAAGCGTCCAGCGCTTCGCGAGCAGCACAACCCGTGATGACCGTAGCTATCTACGTGCGTGCCGCAAACACATTGATGGGGGACGACGTGGGAAGCACCAAGACGCAGAGCAGTGGCTAATAACAAAATATATTAATACTGGGAAATAATTGACACATATTTTGCTTTGAATAAAAATTACCACGCGCCAACTTCACGAAAAGGTATCTTCTAGTGCTTAGTTAAAATTTTTCGTTATAAAAATATACTTAAGTTAAACAGTTAAAGTAAAAATTGAGTAACTATTATTCTAACATTATTATAACCAAAACTACTTTTTGATAGGATTCATTAAATTCTAATATTAAATAATCATATTATATTATCTCGTACTGTTTTTGCTAATCAACAAAACACTAATAAACAAAATCAACAAAAGTCAATATTTTAGTACCATTTTGGTTTGTACATTTTTCCACTTAGTACATTTTGGTTTGCATCAAATGGGGTAATGTAATGGTAGAAGTCACCAGAAATTATTTTAAAGTAGACTAAATTTGTACAAAATAAGAATAGTTGGGTCTCGATAAACTGAATAGTTTACAAAATTTCCAAAAAAGTATATATTTTTCAGTCTTTACAAATTCTCGTGTATATGGTCAATTATTGATCTATTTGATGGCTTAAATTCATATAATATGTAAGTACATCATTAAAGAAGACAAATTTTTCAACAAAGCGAGACCAATTTGGTCTATTAAAATCTGATAGTTGCCTAGCTATAGCTGTTCAAAGATGCTGAGGTAAGTAAACAAAATGGAATACTACTTATGAAATAAGCATTATAATCCTCGCCAGGTTGCCTCCAACCAGCAATGCTGCAAGATTTCACTCTCTGCGAACATACCACCAGGTGAATATACCAGGTGAATAAACCACCAGCTCCTCAACCCCTGCTAAACTTTGTTATACAAAGATAGCTAAAAAAGGATATGGGCGAATAGCCCATAGATGGCCCCAAATTACATAAATAAAAAAACCCCTGCAATTTTGATTCCATCAGATGACGATTTCAACATTCCAGAGCTGGTCGATGACGAAATGCTACCGAAGCAACCTCCCAAAAGATGTACTGTCGATTTAGAGGATCATCCATCAAGGATGTACAAGAAAAACTAATAATAAAAATCCTCTAACGACCTCAACTTCAACCGCCATATGCAAAGTTAATATGTATTTCACAGTCTTTAAATTTTGTTATACTCTAATTATTTATTATTATTTTATTGCTTATTTCATAAGTCGTATTTCATTTTGTTTACTCACCTCAGCAACTTTGAACAGCTGTAGCTAGGGAACTATCAGATTTTAATGAACCAAATTGGTCTCGTTTTGTTGAAAAAATTGTCTTTTTTAATAACGTATAATATAAATAATGCCGTAAAAGAACAATAATTGACCATAATATACACGAGAACTTGTAAAAACTGTAAAAAAATTTTTTTGGAAATTTTGCAAACATTTGAACTGCTGTATCGCCTGTATCTTTGAAACTATTCAGTTTATCGAGACCCAACTATTCTCATTTTGTTGAAAATTTAGTCTACTTTAAAATAATTTCTGGTGGCTTCTACCATTAAACATGTCATTGGTGGTAAAAAATGGCAAAAACTGAAAACTGATCAAAAATTTAATGGTTTCTCATGAATTTTACAATGTTCCAGAGGGCTTTCGACGTCGAAAAATTACATCTGTTATTACCACCTCATTACATACAACATAATATAAAAAATCAGAACTACCCAATCTGATGCAAGTGAAGACCCCTTTTATGGTATGATTTCCATGGATTATCCGTCCGCCATGAGCACACGAAGCTTGAAAAGGAAGTATAAACTGTTCAAACGCGAACGAAAATCACAAGCGTTTTACTGTGGTTTTACTGCTATTTAGTCTAGCATTGTCGCTTAGCTGCTATCTACTGATTGATACTTAGCTAATACTAATTTCAATCCCTAACTTAAAAGCAGTAATTGGCATATAACTGCTTTCTAGTGTAGTATGACATAGCACATGAAGGTAATTAAAGGCGCTTGCCTGCTTGCCAAGCCAAGATTGACTAGATAACGTAGTTTTACTTTTAGTTAAGTAAATTAAGAAAAATTAATATATAAAAATTTGTCTTACAGTATCTTAACGTCTTTCTAGAGAAGAATTGTGGCTTAGCTGCTTTTTAATTAAGTAAGTAATTAAATTTATGTGTCATAACTGCTCAGCTATCTTCTGTATCTCTAAAACTAATCGTAGAAAAACGATTCTTAAACCAAAAGATAGAGCATCGAAAGATGTACAAGACCACATTAAAAAGTGAAAAATGGCCAACTGTGGCTTAACGTTTTTTTAGTTAGTGGACGGCAGCCCATCAGTCGTGGCAAAACGAGGCACAATAGCTTTTGTATTGTTATCGCGGCCGTAAGTGGCCGCTTGGGGCTTGATGAAATAATATGGAACCTATGACCTCTACCGACAACACCACCAGACCAGGTTGTACCAGAGGCGTGGTTATAGTTACAGTTATGGTCAAAGTTATGGTTATAGTTAAGGTTAACTTAACTTAAACCTTAACTTTAACCACAGAATTTGACAGATGTCTGATGCGTTTTTTTTAAAGCTACAGTAAATGTTATTGAGAGTACTTACCTATAAAAAAATTAATTATCCGTAAAAATCGACAGGAAAAGGATTTGTTATAACAACACTGAGTACCTAAATATTCACGAAAAATTCTCGATATAAGTATGAGCGGTTATGGTTATCCTTAAATATGATTTGGCATTTTGCACTGTACTTATAGTTAAAGCTATAGTTAAAGTTACAGTTATAGTTAAAGTAAGTTGGTGCAACCCACCCTTAATTAGTTAAGTATAGTTTTTACTTGTGGTACTGGCTACCTATAAGACTGGCAGCCAGTATTGGCTTGGTATATGCCGCGTGTGAACTGTTCTTCAAGCCAGGCCAAACTGTTCACACGCGGCATATGCCAAGCCAATACTGGCTGCCAGTCTTATTGGCAGCCAGTACTGGCTCTGTGAAAACTATACTTTACATCAACTACTAGACTACGCCCGCGACTCTGTTGCGTCAAAAGTTTATCACGCAGGCGCCGTACATTTTTTAGGAAGAAAAGTATCTTATGTTCTTTCCCGGCATTCAAAGTATGTTCATACCTAATTTCTGCAAAACGGGTCAGCGGTTTGACGTAAAGAGGTAACAGATAGACAGATACAGTTTCGCATTTCTAATGTATGTATGTATGTGCGGAACCCGTAGTTTTTCTTGGTTCTGTCTAGAACCAAGAAAAACTACGGGTTCTAGGAGTCTTCCTAGAGCTAGTCCATTCAGTTAATTATAGTCTATTTCGTTATCTGGCTATGTTTAGTGTTTACTTTCATAATCTTCGCTTTTATATGTCGCTTATCACCATGTTTTAAAACATCACAATGATTCTTGTATAACAAACAATGTATTAAATAAATAAAAACTGGGGTTTGCCAAAATATGTTATGAGTTACTACTTATTACATAAACGTAGACCCAATTTAACCAACGACTGTTAAAGTTAATGTTCGTATAGTATCTCGTTGCCTCTTTCGTTTTTCATATGAATGAAAGAGAAGACATGACATTTTAATAAGCTGTGAACACTCACAGACGTTGATGAAATTGGGTCTTAAGGGCGTTCCGTCCGGAGATTCCGTAATTGACCGTATTTAAAACCTTATAAACTCATAATCTGAAAGCTACAAAGTTATAATAAAAATACAGCAATAATCTTCAGTATATCAACATTCCTTTTGTCGTTTTAAATTTTCTATTTTTGTTTCTTATACTCATGATATCAGCTTCCAAAGTAATACCAATTTGTTAAAATTCAAGCATACATTCAGCATCTCCTTAGGATTTACAAATTACTTTTATTTGAAACTCACGCCAATAGATCGACAATATCATAAACTACATATTCGCCGTTTTAAATTTTTTTTAGGACAATTTTGAACCAAGATAAGTAAAAATAATAGGGTTTTCGCACGATCTCGGTAACGCGGCAAATGTATGGCCAAGGTCGTTTGCTCGGGGGACGACCTTAAGATTTTAGATTACGAGTTTTAATCAAAACCAAAAGTATAGTCTCGTTAAAATGTATTTTTTTCGACCGAAAAAAATAAGGTTAATAATCACAAATTATTAGATCGTTACTTACAAGAACCAATAGAATCGTTGCGCTGAACGTCGTCAGGCAAATGAAGCGTTTCTATTGGTTCTTAAAAACACATTCCTCGCAACGCAGCTCCTCAACTTCGGACGTGGAAACACAGCCTTAAGGCCCCATTCATCTAATATATATAAATCTCCTGTCACGATGTTTGTCCGCGATGGATTCCTAAACTACTTAACCGATTTTAATGTTTCTTTTTTTCAAATGTGTGCTTTTATCCAACTTGATAGATATGATAGCTTAGATCTTTAATTATAGTCGCAATTTTATTTTATTGAAAATTATTTGTCTATAAAGAGCGGCCATTGTTTATGCGACGCAGGTCACGGGATAGCGATGGACGTAGCCATGGTGACATACTTATTTATGGCCGTTCCCAATATTTGATCTATCTCTGGTTTTGCCCTACTAGAGATAGGAATAGCTCTCAATAGACATTAGCTATCGGAGACATATTATTTTATGTCAATTCAGTGTTAGCTACGATCGGTCGTATGTCAAACCAGAGATAGTTAGATTGAATATTGGGAACGGCCGTTAGTCACTAATTCAATAAAATACGGGCGATATACTTTATATAATATGGCAAAGAAACGTTTGCCGGGATAGCTAGTTATCTTATATATTAAAATTCTCGTGTCTCAATGTTGGTCCACGAACTCCTCCGAAACGGCTTTACTGATTTTTACCAAATTTTAAATGCATATTCAGTATGTCTGAGAATCGGCTACTGGGTACTTTATATATTGATAAGTGCATTTGTTGAATAAATAATAGTAAATTATTGCAACCTGAGACTTACGTCGACCATTGTTTGTGCGACGGGATAGCGATCGACGTTGCCATGGCGACATACTTATTGCCGGGACAGCTAGTAATATTATAATATGTTAAAATCTTTCATTAAATCATGGTTGAGTAAATGAAATTCGTCTCTGAGTGCGGCAGTTACTCAAGTTGCATTCGATAGATTCGACAGCATACTTAGAAGACAAAAAGTGTTTACATTAATAAAAAACCGGCCAAGTGCGAGTCGGACTCGCGCACCGAGGGTTCCGTACAAACCTGCAAGGTTTACAAAGTTCGTTTGATATGAATTTCAACTTGATAGCTCTACGCGTTTATGAGGAAAAAAGTAATAAGTTTATATTTATTAAAAAATATATATTTTGTAATGTAACTAAAAATTTAAGATTTTCGGAATTTTTCCTTTATGTGTGCTATAAAACGTTGCTTCATGCCAAATTTCAAGATTCTAGGTCGACTGGAAGTACCCTTTAGGTTTTGATTCCCTTGCGAGTACTTGCGAGTTTCAAAATATGCAGCTTAAATTGCTGTTTCTTTTGATTGCGTTGACATAGAAGTTTGATTTTGTTACAGCTTAAAGGTATTATAGACCTGAGTATTTGGTATGAATTTCAATTTAATACCTCTACGCGTTTATGAGGAAATGGGTAGTAAGTTTAAAATTATAAAAAAAATATATATTATGTGATGTAACTAAAAATTTATGGTTTTCGTAATTTTTCCTTTATCTATGCTATTAGACGTTGCTTCGTACCAAATTTCAAGATTCTGAGTTCACGGGAAGCACCCTGTAGGTTTTGATTCCCTTGCAAGTGTCGAAAATTTGCGGCATAAACGGCTGTATCTTTTGATTGCGTTGGCTTAGAAGTTTGATTTTTTCACAGCTTCAAGGGACAGTAGACCTGAGTAATTGATATAAATTTCAGCTTCATACCTCCACGCGTTCCTGAGAAAAAGGGTCTTGACAGACGGACGGACAGACGGACAACAAAGTGATCCTATAAGGGTTCCGTTTTTTCCATTTGAGGTACGGAACCCTAAAAAATAAAATAAGTAATTTGACATAACATTATTATAGCGCCGTCATTCACAAACAAGCAATTGTTTATTAAGGGCCTTCCCTACGGAGAATCCGTAATTTACCGTATTTAGAGCCTTATAAAATAATAATTTGAAAGCTACAGAGTTATGATAAAAACACAGAAATAATCTTCAGTATCTCAACATTCCTTTCCACGTTTTAAATTTTCTATTTTTGTTTATTTAACTCATGATAATATCAGCTTCCAAAGTAAAGCCAATTTATTAAAATTCAAGCATACATTCAGCATCTCCTTAGTATTTACAAATTACTTTTATTTGAAAAACACCCCAATAGATCGACAATATTATCATAAACTACATATTCCCTGTTTTAAATTTTTTAGGCCTATTTTGAACTAAGATAAGTAAAAAAATTGGTGCGATCTCGGCAACGCGGCAAATGTATGGTCAAGGTCGTTTGCTCGGGGGATGGCCTTAAATGACGGCGTGACATTAATCGTTACATAAAATAATTGATTGTGATCTCGCGGTGTAGCCGCCAAACCGCGCGTTCGAGCGGACGCATAAAAAACGAGCCATAAGCTGGAAAACCAGCGAAATCATAGTTTCAGGCGTAGGCACACTGATAAGCTATCGCCGTTGCGAATACAGTATACGCAAAATCGCAGATGCGACACAGGTGTTTGCGCCCAATTTGATAAGGATCGGGGATTGTAGGTCATTGCCGCTTTCCTGTTGTCTTTCTCCCAATCTTGGTGATAAGATATGTTTTGATGATTGGCAACTTTAAAGCGCAAGCACGAATAGCTCGAGAAAGCTTTTTCGAATTTCAAATTTTGTTTAAATGCCTTTTTGTTAGAATCTATTTACGTGAATTGGTCAATTTGTAAGCAATCTGTAAGTGCTTAGTTTTCCTCATACATAAATATTTTTTGCAGGGATTTTCAACATTAAAGCACATCTGTAACTTTTTTTGTAGTAAAAATATTTTCTTTACATAACTATGTTATATCTATACTACGTTCTTTCCCTCTCTCCATAATTATCTGACTTTACGAAAGTTGCTAAGAGACAGTTGTTATATATTATTCTACTTAATTTATTACATATATATATATAATAATGTCATGCAAAATTATAATTATTATGCAAAACTATTTTCCTTAAATATGTGAATTAAAAAACATTACCAATTTTACGGTTGTAAACTTATGACAAAAATTATTTATAAATGGGCAAAGAATACAGTATGTAAATTACAAGAATAATGATACTTCCGTTTTTAATGTAGGTATCATATTAAAATGTAAATAAAACATTATTAATGATAAAATATTTTTAAATACTCGTAAATACGTTTTATTTTATTGTGAACAGAATAAATTAGTTTCTTCGACTTTTACTACTCCTACACATCTTCGAGCTTTTGATCTGCAGTTTAAAATTAATATATAAAAATATGCAAAATAATATTCAAATTTTTTATGTTGTCAAGGCCAGATAGGACAGAGATACCTACTCATGAAAAAAAATCTTACCTTTAAGTCACATTCCAGAGCCTATTTCTATGTTTTAAAAATTAAAATTATAAATGCTGAAGTGCATGTACTTAAATGCATTTGTCCCTTCAAATGTTAAGCCTATCTATAGGCTTAAACGTTTGAAGAGACAAATGGTAACAAGACACACAGAAAATTGTTTTAACGGCTTTAATGAAATTTAATATAGAAGGTACTCTCTCCCTTTACCTCTTAAGGGTCAAATCAGAGCGCAACGCAACGTGCAGATGCATTTCTAAATTTGTACTGAATTGACAGATTTCAGTGGCGTGAGTCGTCTCGCAAATCTGTCAAATCTCGCTGAATTAACCCTAACTCGTTTAACCTAAGGGTTAGTACGAGTAAGTATCTACTTAACCTCTAAACTATTGAATGGAATTCTAAAGAATACATAACATCGGTCTAGGTACCTCAACTTAGCAGTTAGCACCGGGAGTCGCAACACCCTGGGTATCGCAAGTGTCATACCGCGATTCACAGCCTTCCATTTTTATTCTGTTTTTAATTTTCGATATAACTACCGTTACATATTTGAAAAGTAACACAATAATTCACTGAATAATTAGTTTAATAAATTAATATTACTATAAAAGTAGATTTTAATTTTGAAACCATGGGTATTAGATATTAGTGAAAATAGCCAAGAACAATTATCAAAAGTATCGAAGCGTAATGGGAACAAAATAATAATAATTTATTATTTTAATATGTTTTATATTAATATTATGGATGGAGGAAACATGAAACATTCGAATGTTATAAAATATATAATTTATGAAAATAAAGGATTGATAACTTCTTCCATGTCTTCAGTAACTCTTACAAAATAAAACTATTATAATTATTCTCTGACAAATCAATAAAAAAATATATTATTGGTCTTTTTGTAAACTTAGTCATAAGTACTAATAGATGACATCACAATAAGCGAACAACACTAATAGTAGACACCAATATGAACTAATAGTTGACATAGAACATTAAATTACATTTTACATTTTTCATATTATTAGGTCTTTATTTGCCGTTTTTCAAAAGATTTCATTTACTTCATCATAGTAACTACATGCATCACAAATATTATCCACGTTGTCTCCAGATTCTATTCATTCTTCTTCCATGCTGAAACTATCTTTCCTTTTATTTTTATTTTTCATATTTTTTTCCCAGCAAATTTATTGTTAGTCTTAAGTCTCCATGCTTCTTTTGCCTCTTCTTTTTTCTCCTTTTTGTTCTCAGTTCTCCTTTTTCTTCTTTTTACTGCTACAAAACTAAAGCATCGATTTTTAGATCAGTGCAAGGTCTAATATTAGACACCATGTCCATTTTTAGGTACAGTAGTTCTAAGTTCTTAGTTTGTTAATAGAATTATATTTTTAGAAAATAGTGATGATATTTGCAGTAGAATAAAGTATAAAATAACTTTAGTATGTATTGAAAAACTAAAAGATGAGATCCATGTCATCTATTAGGTTTTTTACATTTTCAAGAACTAATAGTAGACACCCTTTATATTGTTAGGGAAAATGGATAAAAGATCATAAATAAACATTAATTAGTGTAAACAACATGACCATTAATCCAATGAAGTCAATAGAAATTACAAAAAATCTAATAAATGTATTCAAAACTTACGTGCAAAATTTCGCCTTCCTTAACCTATTTGCTAAGAAATTGCCGGGTGCGTGTTGACGCGGTCACATCATTTACGAAAACTGATCCCATTTTAAAATTTTGTTCCCGAAGGCATCCCTAATATATTTTTTCACATCAACAGATAGCATAAGAAGCTTATAAAATTTACAGTGTTGAGAAATAATTAGAATAATTCTTATTTTTATGGCATTTTTGTCGTAAGTGTCATCTATTAGTTCAGTGTCTACCATTAGCGCCTTTCCCTTAAATGCACTAAGAATGAAAAGTTTGCTTTTTTTTACTAAGTATAAAATATTTGTATACTTAGTATTTACTAACATAGTTATATTATTAAACATTATTTTAATCGCGAAAAACGGTAGATTTTAATATTTATAAGCTATGTACAAATATATTATAATAAAGTAATAAAACAGAAACAAGCATGTTTCTTGTACGGGCGATGTTAATATGTAAATTATGCTAGACTATTTGTAAGTTGTAGCTATGACAGGTTGCTTAGTAAATATTTTCATAAAATATTACACTTATTACATCGAAAATATAAGAAAAACAATAAAATCCAAGCTGCAAAAATGAAATGAACAATTTTTAAAGCGAATTGTTTAAGGCTAGATGGATTTTAATTTGAATTTTTAAAGCGTTATTAGGCACTTTGTATTTTACATTGAAATTAAGTTGAACGTAAATTCCAAATTATTTCGAATTGTATTACATTTTAGCCCGTATAGGAATTAGGAAGTAGCAGCCAATTTTAAATAACAAATTTTAAGCGTCGTAAGGATTGAAAATTGAAATTGGAAACAGCAATTATTTTATCAAAAAACAAACGTGCAAATGTCAAACTTGATGTCAAACAAAATACGACTACCCGGCCCCGTGACTCCCATGAGTGATCTGACGAAAGTCATTTCCTAAAATATAGTAAGTATATTTTTAATATCTTCTCATTAATCGTCTTTAATTCTTAATAATATAAAGAACAAAATGGCGCTCGCAAATCCATTGCTCCAAATTTTGTTTATCCCTTAGGAACCGTACACTTTTCTGAGATAAAAAGTATTCTATGTCCGTTCCCGGGACTCAATCGATCTTCGTACCAAATTTTAGCAAAATCGGTTTAGCGGTTTGGGCGTAAAGAGGTAACAGACAGACCGATACACTTTTGATGTCATTGTCATTGACATATTTTGTAATATGTAAAAATTAGCAAATTCTAAAAAAAACTAATTTTATATCTACTTAAGTCTTAAAGTTACCAATTATAGAAAAACTTTAAAAAAATCACAATAAATAAAAATCTACAATAAGGACGTTTAAAATGTCTGTAATTTTTTGCGTTATCTGATATTTCGCGTATACTATTTACAGTACAAAATTGCGCCTTGCTGATAAACAAAACAACCTAAATAAGCGGCCTCGTACTCTAAATGTATGACTATCTACGCTTCCGACCCCGATTCTAGCCTTAGTGTTTTAGCCATTTTTAGCTCCATATTTACCTACACTAAAGTGCTACAAATTGGCGAATAGCTTTGTCCACATTACAGACAGCGCTATAAGGCATGCCCTTGATGAACAGAAAAAGGCACAATGTGGACAAAGCTAATAGCTATTTCCACATTATGCAATTTCATCTTCAATTTTCGTCATCTTCTTTTTATTCAACTTTCGTTTGGCATATTTAATAAATGATGATGATGAGCGCTACGATTTCAACGCGCGTCCCCCCCTCCCATAAATGGATATGTCCACATTATGCAATTTCATCTTCAATTTTCGTCATCTTCTTTTTGTTTAACTTTCGTTTGGCGTATTCAATAATTGAATGCGTCAAAATCCACCCGCGTTGAAAGAAAAGTGTCATAACGAGCGCAACGATTTCAACGCGCGTCACGGGCATGCCTCACGTTCGCTGTTGACTGCGCTATAACGCATGCACTTGATGAATAAAAAAAGGCCCACTGTGGACAAAGCTAATGTGATCCAAGGGCCACAACTCACAAGATCTTTGTAAGATTGTGTCAGTATTGTAGATTTTCATTCCTTCATTCTTCATTAAAATTTCAAAGTTCAAAATGTCAATGAAACGGAAGTAAGCTAAACTATTACGTAGGTCAAAGTAGTTTTATGACAATGTTTGTATTATATTTGTCATGTTTTTTTAAATATTCATTATTTATTTAAATAGTCCTTGATCTGTAAGTATAAGTTCTGATAAGTAAGTCAGGGACTTTCTTATCAGCCAAAAATTTGCACCAAAGATTTTAAGGTTACGCATCTGTACTAACTAGTATTGTATTGTGGAAATGTTTGTTAGTTTCCATCGAAAAGACTTCGAAACTACTCAAAGAATTTTGGATTTTATCTGAAATTTTTGAATTGTCTATATGTAATTTATTTATGGAAAAAGAAATTCGAATTCATCCTTGTTTTCTGCCAAACGATTGAATTGGATTTAACAAAACTCTTAGTAACTCTTATAAAGATATATTAATAATAATATTATGGTAAACTCGATGATTCGGTGAACCTCGTATCACTTCCCTCCTAATAAAAGTCCTAATAAAAACATTCTCTGGAATTCTTCGAATATTTCAAGACTAGAATTAGCCAAATCGGTTCAGCCATTCTCGAGTATTAGCGAGACTAACAAAAGTTGTTATGTTACAATAGCTTTATCTAACACAAAATTCTAAGAATTAAAATTAAAATATCAAGTGTCTAAACTATATTTCTCAAGTGGTAACAGCTCAGACACAAAAAAACCTAGTATTCTGTTGTTTAAACAAAATAACTAGTTTTCTAACGAGTTACCTATACAGTATGTCATATTTTTAGTCATATGAGTGGTACAGATAGCAAAAAATATACAAATTATTTTTAAAATTATTAAAATGTAATAAAGCTTTCTAACAAAGATACACCAGTACCGAATGCTACTTTGTTTTATATCTAAGTACATGCAAGGATTATTTAAAATACCTTATTAAAGAATACTTAAATCTCGCGCAGAGATAAAACCGCGTGTATTTTTTGTGACAAATCAAATGCATCAGTTATAGTTTTCGCGCATAAACACGTAACAAACACGCAGACTCTTTAATTTAATATGGAGTTTGACAAAAAATGTGTGAAGTCTAATCAAAATATTTATTACATTAAAGTTTAGTAATAATTAATCGTTCGTTCGCGGATTCTTGAAAATCTATTGTTATTCTATTGTTGTCGCGATCACCGATGCTCTTATGGGGCTTGATAGGTTAAATTTATTTGAGTGCGTTAAAATCAATGATATTCAACTAAATACAGATCTGTTACGTTCATACTATTTTCCGGCTTAAATTGCTTCCGAACAATTTTCAAATTCAATTGTCAAATTTGACAGATAAGTGAAACAAAAGATACGAAATGACATTTACATAAAAGAGACAGACTATACAAAAGACGGGTCAATTGGCCCGTATTTAATGGCTTCACAACGCGCGCGGTAGTAACATTAGTTTTTTTATATAATATCATTGGTTAAAATAAATAAAATATAATATTTAAAATAAAAAGTCCTTTGTTTAATTACTAACTAACACTTAATTTTTACAAGATTGAGGGCCTGTTTCACTACTTCCTGATAAGTTCCGAATAGGCTCTCCACCACTTAACTTGACAAATAGAGTATGGAGAATCTGTCAAAAAAGTAGTGGATAGCCAATTCGGCACTTTATCAGGAAGTGGTGAAACTGGCCCTCAATTTTTTGAGTGCGCTACTAGGAAGAGAATACAAGCGTAACATATTTTCCAGGATTTTTCTGTCGACCCTACCCGCGTAATGTAAAGTTATTAAGAAAGAACAATTTTCCCAACGCTCATTGTTTTTGCTGTTGTTACATCAGCTAGCCTGAATGATGTTTACACAATATACGACGACTTTTTGCAACTACCATTTTTTTTTTCAAAAAAAATTGTAATTGCAAAGATTAAATACAGAATATAAATTAACTTGTTTAGTTTTGGCTAGTTTAATTTATTTGTGTTATGTAATGTACAGTTAAAGTTTATCGTTTGTAGACTTTATTACTCGGTAATAGAGTTTAAAAGTGCTTAACTGTCTATGTCTTCGACTGTACATGTAGTTTTCGCCATGGTACGCTTGGTTTGTGTAGCGAAAAATTGCGCTAAACGTGCTTATACTGCTAAAAGACAACAGTCTACAGTCTACCCCATTCAGTGCCAGCAACGCACCGTTTGCGTTTTGCGAGTTTACTTTCTGGTGCCAGCAACGCACCACATGCGTTGAGGTACCTTTGATATTTTTCCCGGTTTTTCTTTATAATGGCTATATTTAATTTGAATATTTGGCCTCATTAGCTACTGGAGATATATTTTACATGTGGTGACACTGTCGGTTTTTGGGCTGGAACTCCCCTCTTTTCTTGACAGCGAAAAAACCGTTAGCCGAAAAACTGCCTGATTTCAATTCAACATATTTTCAGTTTGATTGAATTAGAGTGAGAAGTTTTTGACTAAAAGAACATAAAAGTAAGCAATATATTTAGGTATATTACATTTTTTCTTCGATTCATGGTATACTTTATGAATAAAATCACCATAACGCAAATGGTGCGTTCAATGGCATTTTAACGGCGAATTTTGTTGGATGGTTTCATGCATGACGCAACACTACTATGTTCAAATTAGTGAATTTCACCAACCATTTGTTGTATTTATAATTAAATTGATACAAAATCTTTTACTAGCTGACCAGTTGTATTTTTCAATATTTAAGAAAAAAAAAATTCAAATAAGAAGGATTTTATTTATTTTATAAGTATTTTATTTCAATTTTCATTTTTTTTTCAAAGAATGAAGGGGAGAAAGGACTTTGAATTACCATGGGTAGCTTGATAAGCGGTTAACTGTATGTAGAAAAAAACATACCTGTATTTAAAAATTATTCAGCTACCCAGTATGTTACATAAAACAGTTCAATTAAAACAAAAGTGTCAACGTAAGTGGTGCGTTGAATGGCACTTGTGATTGGATTTGTCTCACCAGTGCCACCAACGCAATGGGGATTGTCCATTTTTTTTTAATTTTGCTCATTACAAAAACATTTTGAGGAATAAGGTCAGTGATCGTTTTTCTGTATATAAACGAAAAAAATACCCATTAGTTTCTTATGTTTTTGAACAAATACGTTTAACCTTAGTTTGACCTTCAATGGCGTTAAATTGGCAATAAATTCGACCAACATTACGTTTCGAACTTTTGGTAAGCTTCCCGTATCAGCTTTCACATAATGATAACTTGCATTTGACGAACCAGCCATTTTAAATAAGATTGAAAGGAAAAAAAATATACTGCAGAGGTCAATTGGCCGCCGATGAATACGTCAGAGCGAAACTTTAACATTATATTGAGAAAAAACTAGCCAATGAATTTCAAAATTATTTAATATATATTCTTAAAATACCATATTTTAACGAAAAAAAATATAAAAAGTACATGTGTTTTTTTTTTTGACAATGCCTATTGGTGCGTTTATCGTATTTAGAGAGGTTTTCGTTATTTATTGCATTATATATATAGCGATATAATATATATATAGCGATAAAATACGTTAAACAATGTATTTTAAGGTAGAAAAAACAAAAAAATCAAGTGACACCACCGGTATGTTACAGGTGGATTGGTGGCATTGAATGGGGTACACAGTACACTATGGACACATGTACAAGACCACAGAAATATTAAGATCTACAAGACTATATTTTAGGACTAGCTTTTGCCAGGCGCAAATAAAACCTATTTAGTTATTATATCCAACTGTAACACTGTACTTACTCGAGGTAAAAGCAATTTTTTCTTGCATTGATACGAAGAGCGAAAGAAATTACTTTATATTGATCTTCCATAACTATAGACTCAATCAAGAACAAATCAAGAAAAACGAAAAGCATATTAGCCACGACACGCATTTCGCGTTATGGTCTTTTTGTGATTGCCAGAACGCGTCGTGGCTGTTTCACTGTGACCACAACGCGTTGTGAGCTATTTTTTCGCTCACTGAGCGATTTCGGTCTTTGAGCGTAACACAAACACATTACACAACAATAGCACAAATTGGCACTTAGGCAATCAGTTAGATATGTATATGCAAATATTGGGAAAGGACATGGGATACTTTTTATCCCGGAAAAAATGTACGGTTCTCGCACGATATACGAATTTTGGCGAAACGGAGTTTTAACTCAGTTAGCATACATGATATACTTACATTAACAAAACTACCATCTGAATAAGCACAATTTTTTTTTATTACAAAATTGGGGCCGTCTATCCTTTTTTTGTTATTTTATTATTTAGATTTTTCGCACCAAGGATAATTGAAATAATATTATTAGTTTTAATTAATTCTAGTCCATCACGCCATGGACTTTTTTTTGTATATTATGTATGTTTTGTCTGAATCGTTCGCTATACAGCACTTGAGAGCAACAAAACTGCCGGTTAAACTTTTCGTAACATAATATTGTGAAACGGGCCATTAACCAAATTTAAAATTTTACAAGCCAATTTTTTAAATGAAAATAGACCAGGTAATTCCTTATGTAAGTTATAAAATAAATCCTTTGGGCCATTGAAAAAACTTGCAAACATAACATACAAGTCGGTCGGCATATCTTTGGTTGATAAAACTGTTTATTATACACAATCTTATCTAATTGTTTATATAATCTAAGTTTGTTCGCGAATAAAGAAGAGATATTTACATAAATATTCGATAACACCGGTTTCTGAACAAATAGTTCACTGGGACATGTCTCGAACGTTATTTCTGACAAAAAATGGAGTACAATATTCAACAAAAAATACTTAACAGTATCCATACTAATATTATAAATGCGAAAGTGTTTCTGTCTGTGTGTTACCTGTTTACGCCCAAACCGCTGAACCGATTTTGCTGAAACATGGTATGGAGATACTTTGAGTCCCGGGAAAGGACAATAGGATACTTTTTACCCCGAAAAAGTATACGATTCCTACGCGATAAATAAAATTTTGGCGCAACGGAGGTTGCGGGCAGCGGGCGTCATTAATTTGTTGCTTTTTTGTTGATTTTAGCTGCGTGCAAAAGACGCCTGAGTCCTGACTGAAGTCATTTAAGACAGCTGTCGCTATAATAGTGTCACTATAGTTAATGGCGTAAGTTAATATAAGTTTGCTTATATGCTTATACCTACTTAATTGCAAATCACGCTACAGATTCTAGATGAAGACCGCATTCACTCAAAATGTTTTATCCATATTACCTTTTTGAATCCATACTTCCATATCCATACTAATATTATAAATGCGAAAGTGTGTCTGACTGTATGTCTGTCTGTCTGTTACCTCTTCACGCCCGAACCGCTAAACCGATTTTGCTGAAATTTGGTATGGAGATACTTTAAGTCCCGGGAAAGGACATAGGATACTTTTTATCCCGGAAAATGTACGTTTCTCGCGTGATAAACGAATTTTGACGCAACGGAGTTGCGGGCATCATCTAGTATAAAATAAAACGGTCAGTAAACACAGGAATTTAATTATGTACGTATCTTAGACACACATAATAGCTCAAAGTAAATAATTTTAATTGAATATTCAATGTAAAGTTTACATAGAAATCCGTTATGAACACGTTTGGTAAAACAAATTTTGTCACTCTGATCGATAGCCGAAATGCGGCCTAAAATAAATACTAATATTATAAACGTGTGTCTGTCTGTCTGGTAGCTCTTCACGCCCAAACCGCTGAACGGTTTTTGCTGGGTATAATATGATACGTTGAGTCCCGGGTAAGGACGTAGGAAACTTTTTACCCCAAAAAATTTACGGTTCAGGCGTGATAAACGAATTTTAGCGCAACAAATAAAAAATAAAATACACTTTAAATTAAGTAAAGCAAGTTTATTAAAGTAACAATATTAATTGAAATGCACGCCACATATTATGATATTAAATTTTTTAAATAATATCGAGGGAAACAACACATAGGTCAATCAAAGGCATAAGATGTAACAATATTTTATATTAAGACTAGCTGACCCGACATGCGTTGTCCTGTCTTAACGATGATTATTTAATTCGAATTAGTATAATTAAGAAAACAATAGATTAAAATTAGTATCTTCATGCCAAATTTCATCAAAATATTATATTAAGACTAGCTGACCCGACATACGTTGTCCTGTCTTAACGATGAATATTTAATTCGAATTGGTATAATTAAGAAAACAATAGATTAAAATTAGTATTAGAACGGATGAACCGATTTGGCTGAAAATTGGTGGAGAGGTAGCTTAGAACCAGGAATAGCACATAGGACACATTTTATCCCGGAAAAATGTACGGTTACTGCACAATATACTTTTATGATTTGCACGTAAACTATTCAATCGATTTTGATGAATTTTGGTATGGAGATACTTTGAGTCTCGGGAAAGGACAAGGGATACTTTTTGTCCCGGAAAATGTACGGTTCCCGCACAATAAACTTTAATGATTTTCGCCATTTAAACTATTCAGTCTATATTTATGAAATTTGGTATACAGATACTTTGAGTCTCGGGAAAGACAAGAAGATACTTTTGGTCCCGGAAAAATGTACGGTTCCCGCACAATATACTTTTACGATTTTCGCCTAAACTATTCAATCTATTTTGATGAAAATTGGTATGGAGATGCTTTGAGTCTCGGGAAAGGACAAGGGATATTTTTGGTCCCGGAAAAATGTACGGTTACTGCACAAATCACAATATACTTTTATGATTTGCGCGTAAACTATTCAATCGATTTTGATGAAATTTGGTATGGGGATACTTTGAGTCTCGGGAAAGGACAAGGGATACTTATTGTCCCGGAAAATGTACGGTTCCCGCACAATAAACTTTTATGATTTTCGCCTAAACTATTCAATTTATTTTGATGAAATTTGGTATGGAAATACTTTGAGTCTCGGGAAAGAACAAGGGGTACTTTTTGTCCCGGAAAATGTACGGTACTCGCACAATAACCTGTTATGATTTTCGCTTAAACTATTTAATCTATTTTGATGAAATTTGGCATGGAGATACTAATTTTAATCTATTATTTTCTTAAACCAATTCGAATTAAATACTCATCGTTAAGACAGGACAACGTCTGTCGAGTCAGCTAGGAAATTATAATCATCACGCTGCGACGAATAGGAGCGAAGAATCAGAGGAAAATGTGGAAAAAACGGGGGCGGATATGCTCTACCTCTTGGACTAGGTGTAGGAAACTGCAGACTTGCACTAGTTACAAAAAAAGAAAATTAAGTTACGATTCATCATTTCTAGAAATAATTTTATTTGGTATATGTACCATATATATATATATGGCTGTAATACTTTTGAATCATGAAGAAGATACTCATTGTTCAAGGATGTAGAACTTTCAATATAGGTTAAAGTTGTAGAGTAACAGAAGAGTTTCGTTCATTCTATTTTGAGAGTAGAATAACTTATTAGTTAATATTAACTAATAAGTTATTCTATATATATATATATATATATATATATATACATATATATATATATATATACATATATATATATATATATATATATATATTAAGTATATACTTACAATTACTTTTTTTAACAGTTAAGTTTGTACTATTAAAAATAGTACCTAGTTTATTACCACTACCGGCAATACTCTACCATTATTGTTTCTCTAAAAGAATAAAGCTCGTTTCTCAACTATACGCAGGCCATAAGCATAATTACTAAAAAACATACGACCTAATGTTACAACACAAAACTACTCAGTTCAGAGGGAATTTATTACCAGCTCAGTCGTGCAAACAACAACACAACATATTGTGTACAAATGAACACATAGCCGGCTGTGAAAACACACACACTAGCCCACATACACACAAAACAAACCAGGAAACGTCTAGCGAAAAACAAACAAGGGTCTTTTGTGTTCTGTAAACAATCGAATGGCCGTATGCAACAGGCGTGACGACGAAAAAATCCTAGTATAGGTTAATATGGATAGATGGCGCTGCTTCAAGTAAGGTAGCTTACGACGTGATACCGAGATTAAATTGTAGATGGCGCTTTTAAAATTAAGTATCGTTTTGGTCCTTCGAAACTTGGTATTGATTTTTCAGGTGATGAAAGTTGGAAATGGACTAAGATTCAATAAAGAATGAGGTATCGACGGGTAGGGGATGGATAAGAGTTTGAATGATATCTTACCGTGTAAAATTTTTCCGACTTTATCTTGATTTGATGACAGCATTCGATCAAATTATCTATAATTAATTTGCTTAATAAATAAATTGTATAGTTCAATACATTTATAGGCCATAAAATATTTTAGGCCTATAAATGTATTGGGTGATTATGTAACCTTTTCGCAAATGATTAGAATAATAAACATGTGTGTCTGGTTGAACACGTTTTGTTATTTCCGGACAAACCGTATGCCGCACTCGAATTAGCTAACGAAACATAAAAAATTGGAAGGCATGTATTTAGTAAAGGTTAATTTTATGCTACATAATGTGTTAATTTAATCGAATAATTCGAAGTTTTTTGTCTGTAGGTATACCTGACCTACGGGTCACAACTCACTGCTGAAAAAAGTACAGATTAGGCGGTGTTCAAACCAAACTGACTGTCAGCCGCCGAATGTGAGTGAATGTTACGCAGTTTATTGTATTTCCATACATATTCACTTTTTCGTTCACACCTAACCGACTATACGTTACGCTAGGCGTAGGCGCGAAAATTCGATACCGTATATTTTCACGTTCACACTGGGGCTCACAGTGAGCCTGCTCACAGTGAGCCTGCTCACATTCGGGGGCTGACAATCAATTTGGTTTGTACACGGCCTAACACACAACATAATAATGATATTATTATGCCTTAATTTCGTGGTAGCTGGTAACTTTAAGAAAACTCTAAAAATGATCTGCTTTCACGAATTAAGTAGGTATTCAAATAAAATTTTAAGGTTGTTTAAATTAGGATAAATAATCATGTTTTTCGTTGTTTTCAATAACCTCACGCAATGTTTTAATTCGATGTCTCTGTTTGGTCACAGAGCTCGATGTTTGTAACTCGACTGTATTAAATTACGGTTTTGTTTAGAAAATATTGTGCCGTTTCAAAATAAAACAATCCGCTATCGGGTGGCAAGTTCAGAAGGTTCAATTCATCATCATCACCTCTGTAAACGTTATAAGTTTAAATATTGATGAATTATGTATAATTTGTTCATGGTTTAACGTGTCTCTGAGTATGTGAGAAGCTCCGACTGTATCGAGGAATCGATTTTAAATTAGTTTTTAAAATTTTCTTTTTTATATCTTTAACGTGTCCACTTTATGACTACCTATTGTTATTGCATCTCGAAAACAGTTGTAACGATTTTATGTAGAATTCTTAGATTTTGAAACCAGATAATATGTGATTACTGGTTTGATTCTTAGTTGTAATCATCAGCAGCCTGCTAACGTCTTCACGATACTTCCTTATTTTACGTTTTTTTATTAGTAAGATTTTCGCCAAGTTTTTTTTTAATTAATCCAAATTATCGTCAGATCAATAACATTAATAATACTTCATTTATGTAATCACGAAATTTAATTTGGACCAATTACTATAGTAATACGAATTACGACGTGGTTACTGCGAGAAACTATGTTAAAATATTTCAATCCATCGAAGAGTTTTTTTTTTAAAGTTTGTATAACATTGGGTTAAATTCATCACGGCAGTCAAGTTTATTATTATTCTCTAATGTTACAGATTGATTTCAAAACATTCGAGACGATTCGCGCCTCAGTCAGAGCTCAGCAGAGGTGCGCCGCAGGGTTCCATACTCGGACCCCCGTTCTTCCACGCGTATACAAGTGACTCAAAGGCTTCGGACGAATCTGAAATTGGATGTGTCATCGCAACGATGTCGAAGCTGATATAAATGAAACGGTGGGTTATATAATTTTCTAAAATATATGTAAATAAAAACACGTAAGTCAAGGATACGTGTTTTGATGAATAGTTTTTACGATTTCGCATTCATTATTGAAATTTCCGCTTTAGTGTTTTAATATTTGTCACTGGATGACCTTGTGAGTCGCCTATTGCCGATATGTGTTTACCCGTTTTTAGCATAGCTTTGAATTAATCATGTGGGTGTCAATATAATTTACATTTATATCTACCTTATACTAGTTATACATCCATGTACAGTGTACACCGTTGTTTCCTTACTGGCGGGTTAATATTTTAAATTATCATACTAACGATATTAATGCGAAAGTTTGTATGTGTGTGTTTGCTACTGGACGTATTTTGGCCGAGTTTGGTTTGGTATTGGACGAGGATTATAACATCCAGGGTTACTTTTTATGCTGGAAAGGTGAAATAATTTATTTCCGGTCGTACAACGGAATGAATCGACTTGTAGTTTGGTACTAAAATAACTAATCCCATGGAAACTCAGCCATTCTCCATACTAATAATATATAATATGCGAAAGTGTGTCTATATCTGTCTGTTATGGCTTCGCGGCCAAACCGTTGAATGGTTTTTGCTAAAGTTTAGTATGGAGATACTTTGAGTCCCGGAAAGAAACTTAGGATACTGTTTATCCTGAAAAAAAATAAGGTTCCCGCGCGATAAAGGAATTTTAGTACAACGGAGTTGCGGGCGTTATTTAGTTTTCTATACTTATACTAGCTGTCCCGGCAAACGTTGCTTTGCCATAATATTAAATATAAAGTATTTCGCTCACAGTATGTTGCCATGGCAACGTCGATCGCTTTCTCGTTGCACAAACAATGGTCGCCGTCAGTCTCAGGTTGTAATAATTTACTATTATTTATTTAACAAATGCACTTATCAATATATAAAGTACCCAGTAGCCGATTCTCAGACCTACTAAATATGCATTAAATATTGGGAAAAAATCAGTAAAGCCGTTTCGGAGGAGTCCGTGGACTAACATTGTGACACGAGAATTTTATATATAAGATAAGATTATAAAGCTGAAAAGTATTTTGGCGCTTAACCCATCAAGCCCCATAAGGATACTGGTGACCGCGATAACAATAGATTTCCAAGAAACCGCGATCGAAGGATTAATAAGTTTGATCGCGCTAATCTCACGAACTACTGAACCGATTTTAGTGTAATTAGGCGCAAATATAGACAACGGGGGCAATTTTTTCTGCGAAAATGTACGGTTTCCGGGAAAATCTCAGTTAACGCGGGCAGAGCCGCGCGGAACGTCTAGGTAACTTAACACAACTAAAAAATAAATTAATCACACTCAATCAGGTCAATTATTTAGATTTTAGATAGATAAATGATTATTAATGAAATAATTGTAGGAATAATTATTTAGAATAATTAATACTCTGTCATTTCAGGTACGAACATGAAAATTAATATCAAAGAAAAATCGACGAGTTACTAGCAACAGCTAGCAATATTGATGACTTAGATTATGATTACTATTATTATTAATAACTATTGACATTGACTTTGTAATTTGTATCCATATGTAATGCTAATTAATTATTATTGACATATTATTATCTATTAGAAGAGAATAGTAATAATAATAATCATACTGAAACAAATAAGATGATATGATTCATGTAAGTATTAAGTAATATTATTCCTTGACTAAAATTAAGATTGTTTATGTTAGAAAAAACACAAATTAACATAATGTATAACATTTTTACAATTATGTACTTTAATAAAAAGGGATGATAAGAAAATGTAAAAAGATGAATGGATAAATTATAAAAAGCGTAGATAAATTATAAGATTGACAGACTATATCTTATATATAAAATTCTCGTGTCACAATGTTAGTCCACGAACTCCTCCGAAACGGCTTTACTGATTTTTACTAAATTTTATATGTATATTCAGTAGGTCTGAGAATCGGCTATTCGGTACTTATTATATTGATAAGTGCATTTGTTGAATAAATAATAGTAAATTATTACAACTCGAGAAAAACGACGACCATGATAGCGATGGACGTTGCCATGGTGACATACTTTCTCTTTAGTCACTTCAATAAAATAATACGGGCGATATACTTTATAATATGGCAAAGAAACGTTTGCCGGGACTGCTACGAGTAGTAACCTATAAAATTTGCACGCCACCCATGACCCACAGGCAAAATAAGAGAACTTGAACACCTAACTATAACACCATATTGTACCTTATTTCAGCAAATAAATGATTTTGATTGATTGATTGATTGATTTAATGTAAGTGACTCATACACACACTAAGGCCTAAAGTATTATCACTTTGTTTTGTTACACCTTTTAAGTACGATTATTCGTTTAATTTAGAGAAATGAATTTACATTCATTTCTCTAAATTAAACGAGGAAGGAAAAATTTTACAATTTTTCCTACCACATAGTTAAGAGTTAAGACGGTCTTGTAACATATTACTCATATTAGACAAGGGTGACTAAACTTGATAAGTTGTTGTATGTTATGACAGGTGCGCATGTATTGTTTATGTACTAACTCACTAGTCTGTAGGAATAGATTATTATTACTAGTAAATAAACGTAAGGCCCTGTTACACCTACCGAGTGGCGAGACTGCTTTTGGCTAATCAAATTAGTGAAATCATACCTAGTAGTAGGGGAGGCGAAGGTGCTATTTTTGTAGTCACTCGAGCGTGAGGAGACTATATATATATATATATATATATATATATATATATATATATATATATATATATATATATATATATATATATATAGTCTCCTCACGCTCGAGTGACTACAAAAATAGCACCTTCGCCTCATTTTTTATTTTAGCGGTGTATTCAGAAACTGCAGTCATTGTAAAGTTTTGACAAAGAAAATATATTTAGGAAATTGCTTATTTAGGTAAATTATAAATATATTTACTAAATAATTTAGTTTAGTGCAAAATAAAATATCTGCGAAGCTTAGTTAGGAATATATGAAGCCTTATTTTTTATATTTTAAATGCTTCTACAGGCTTACCTGATCTTTAAATCGTCAGTGCTTTATATGGAAGCTTCTTTGGGGTATCCTAAACATCCCCTATCTTAATCTGACAGATACGATGACATTTCGATACTTATACAAAAAAAAATTACCCACCACGTGAGAAATCTGATTTCTATACCATGATAACAAGACACATGCCGGAAGTCAGAAATCCCCTCTTCTCCTCCCCAACTATAGTGCTCGGCCGAGGGCACTGTCTCGCCACTGTACTCGGTGGGTGTAATCAGACCTTAAAATATATCGTCCCAGGGGAATTTCTTGATAGCTCTCAATCATGATCTGACTGAAAGGCTTATTTTACCGTTTTTAAAGGCTTATTTAATAAAAAGCTGGCAACGCACTTGCGACATTTGAGATGGCAATCCATTCAGGCGAAACAGTTGCTCGTTTGTCTTTATTTTTGAAGTTAAAACTATACAGGTATATTTTATAAAGCTCTAACCATCTGGCTTACGGCACCGCCTAAACAAATGTTGAGCTTAAAGCACTATGTTCAGTGTTGCCAACTTTTGTTGCGGCATAAAATATGATTTTAACTGACATTTTAGAAAAATGAGACGAGAAATAATAAAGTATCTTAAAAAGTGGAACAGAAACAATTTTTTTTAATCAAAATTATTATACAATTGAGCAAAAGTTTTTTTGACTCACAACTCAGTCTACGATGATTACCACTTTCCACTTTTGTGGTAGTAATAGCTCCCACACCGGTTTCGGTGACGGTGCCCGTTTCATTGAAACCAAGCCAGCTGAGCAGGAGTAATTTTATAGTGCTGAAGTGTGTGCGCAGTACTCAAGAGCACTCTCTCTTTACTCTCATAACCTAGTGGGAGTTGGGACGGACGACCGACACGACTGGCGAGAGATCAGGCGCAGGACCGACTTTACACGCCCATCCGACGCATGGATCATCTTACTTATCAGACAATCAGGTTATCGGCCCGCATTGTCGTAACCAAACGTGGAAATAACATGTTTCCAACGCGGAAATCGAACCCACGACCTCCGAGTCAAGAGCCGCGTTCTATATACCACTAGACCACGGAGGCGTTTTGTGGTAGTAAGAAGAGTAGAGGCTACAAACTCTGAAAAGCGCAAATTGGACTTATCAAGTCTGGTGACAGACGGACAGACAGACAGATGAAAAGTGAAATCTCAGTAATAGTTCATAACGGTTCAGTCCTGTTCGGTAATTTAAAAACATTATTGAAGACGTGAGTTGAAGAGCACGATAAGTGGATGATGATATGATTTGACATTTTGTAACATACGGACATTCTCTCATTTTTCCCTTATAATTATTATTGGAACAAACCTTGTAACTTATATCTACTTCATCACCTGCCGGGCTAGCACGGCCACCAGTAGAAATGCGAAAGTATAGACAAACTGTGGAGATAAACTTAAGGTGTCGTTCCGATCTTTTTTCGTTCCGATAAATTCAATTAAAATGCAACTTTATGACAGATTATAGTCCTAAAAATTAAAATAATATCCTACTTTATGACATAGACCATATTCTGTCATAAAGTGGCATTTTAATTGAATTTTTGTCGGTCGCGATTAGCCGCGGTAAAGAGGCACCCTAAGCTTATGTCCACAGTTTGTCTATACTTTCGCATCTCTACAGGTGGCCGTGCTAGCCCGGCTGGCTAATTATATATCTGGCTATAGATAAAATGCACAGTTTTTTATTAAAGGTGCTCCCGGACAGAAGTTATATAACGTTATAAAACATTGTGTAACACGATAACATTTTATAACATCGTGTAACATACGCTATAACGTGTCAAAAAATAAACGTGTCTTTTGTTATAATTTGTTAAAAAATGTTAAACAAAAATGTTATCTAACGTATATAATATTACTTCTGTCTGGGAGCACCATTAGAATCATTTCCGGCCCTAAAATATCAATTTATGCAAAAAAACGGCAACTCTTTTACTGTTAATTATTGTGTTCTTCCACTCACGTCTTCAATCTTCATATCGATTTGAAACGTTTATTTGCAAATTTGTTCGTCGCGCTTTATTCATTGTTTTTGTTCGATTTCTTTTTTGTTTAAATATTTGTATTAAATTTCAAAACAATACAATATCTTTTAGATTTGCACGTCTCGGTACGTGTGTGTTTAGATTATATTTCAAAACAATAGGTATTGCGTATCAAAATGCATTAAATAATAAAGAGAAAGACAGTAGCTGCCGGCTGCCGCACTCAGAAGTCAGAGACGAACATTACTTAACTGTTAGGCCGTGATTCCACTGTTAGGCCGTGATCCCACCTGCAAGCAAACTCGCGGAAATCTTGCATGAGTTTCTTGCAATATTGTTTACATTTCATACTAATTCATGCAATTTATGGCTGCAATAAATGTCGTGCGAGAAGCTCGCGGATAAATGCCATACGAAACTAGACCGTATATCTGCGGTGACCCGCAGCGAAATCTGTCGCGAGTCCTCGCAGACATGCAGACTGTCAGACACTTCTCACGACAGTAATTGTCTTGCAGGTGGAAACACGGCCTTATTAAATAAATATTTTGACTTGAGCCCATAAAGTTAATATACCTATCGGAATAGAGAAACAAAGGCCTGAGCAAGCGAGATGTCACTATCAGTAACACTGCGTGGTAGAAAGAGAAGCGTGATTTGAGGTTGCATAGCTTTTTTTTCATCTGTTTGACAGTCTGTCTGCCCCTGGGCCGCTCGTTGTCAATTTGGGCTCTCAGAAAAATTGTGATTTTAAGTTAAATAATGAATAATTTTTAGAAATACTGCTCTAGAAACATGGTTAAATGTTTGTGGAATGATTCTGGATCCACACATCGAAAAAACCCGGACAAATATTCATTTCACAGGTGAATTATTCTACATCGACAGGACCTAGTTTTAAGTTTATTTTTGCCAATTCCCTACGAGTTATTGGTATTGATTTATCAAATTCAGTTCTGTTTAAGTTTATTTATATGGAAAACATAACTTGACTAGCCATGGTGCACAATTTAAGGATATTTTGTGTAAACAATTTTCATCTATTTTACACTAGGGCTGCATCAAGTTATCGATAAGTTGTATCAATATGAAAATATTTTTTAGTTAAGTATACTAATATACTAATTATCTAGGAATGTTGAAATGATAACATACTCATCCGTAGTTTATAATTAGTTTAAGTATATTAATATACTATCATACATAATTTATCGTTTTTAAGGTTCCGCAGTCCGCACCCAAAGGGTAAAAAGTCCTAGTAGTGGGGTCCCGCTCTACTACTAAGACTTCGTTGCCTGTCCGTCTGTCCGTCCGTCCGTCCGTCTGTCAGTCTCCAGGCTGTATAACAAGAACCGCTATAGTAATCCCTTGACGACCTCTGTGGCTCAGTGGTAAGCGCGTTGGACGCTCGAGCCGGGGGTCGCGGGTTCGAACCCCGCCGACGGAACAAAAAGTTTTCAATGCTCCCGGGTCTGGATGTGTATTAATGTGTATTAAATACGTGTATGATATAATAAAAATCTTAAATAATTATATGTATAGTATAAATAAAAGTATTAAATATATTTCCGTTGTCTGGTACCTGTAACACAAGTCCTTTAGGTACTTAGCACGGGGCCAGACTAACGTGGTGTGAAGCGTCCATAGATATTATTATTATATTATTAGTAATAGACTTCTGAAATTTCCACAGATGTAATGTCATTCTACATCTAATATGGCTGCTCATCCAAGATAGGGAAATAGTTGAAAGCACTTCTGCGAGATGGGCATCAAATAAAAGGGCTCATTGAGAGTGAATTGAAAATTAATAGGGTCTAGTGAAATCGTGTCGTGTCGTGTACTGATGTGACGTGACGTAACCTGTCGTGTCGAATCGTGTCATGACATGTCGTGTCGTATCGTGCCGGGTTTTAGAAAATGCCAGGGTGAAACCGGTCACCCTTCATGCGCGAGTCCGACTCACACTTGGCCAATTTTTCAGATTTCCTGCTGACCTGGATACCAGAAATTCATGGCTTAAAATAATTAACCATCCAAACTGGACTCCGAAGAAAAAATCATGCATACGAGTACTTAATTATGCAGCAAGCATTTTGAAGAAAAGTCATATTTTACTTCAAAATTACAATTTGATTATATATCTATGCAGTTTTATTTTATCCCATTTTATTATGTTTACAATCTTACAATTATTATTCCAAAAGACTCCGAAGAAAAATTCATGCATACTTAATTATGCAGCAAGCATTTTGAAGAAAAGTCATATTTTACTTCAAAATTACAATTTGATTATATATCTATGCAGTTTTATTTTATCCCATTTTATTATGTTTACAATCTTACAATTATTATTCCAAAAGACTCCGAAGAAAAATTCATGCATACTTAATTATGCAGCAAGCATTTTGAAGAAAAGTCACATTTTACTTCAAAATTACAATTTTATTATATATCTATGCAGTTTTATTTTATCCCATTTTAATATGTTTACAATCTTACAATTATTATTCCATGATCGATATTTTGTCGAATTACAAGATGTTTGTACATCACTGACACGCACACGTAAACATAATTGTATACACAGATGTAAATCAAATTTTGGTTAAGCTTGACAGCTCGGGATTGTTTCTCTATTCCGATAGGTATATTACCTTTATGCTTGAGCCCCATACATAATCTATCAAACTTATTTATTATTTAATGAAGATAATATCTCTGAGTGCCGACTTTATATTTTTAATTCATTTAAGTATTTTTATTTTTGAACTTTTAATTTTTTGATTTACTTTATATATTCATTATTCACCTAAAAATTTTGAAAGGTTTATTTACTTATATTAATAGCTTTGAGTGCATAATATTATTTGCACAAAAAATTACTTTAGTAAAAAAGAGGTTTTAGGAGCTTCGGAAAACTTAGCCCGTAGCACGCTCGTAGCACGTCGTAGAGGCATCTACGGAGGGCGGCGTAGAACCCTATGCTATTTAAATAAGGGACCGAAAACCCTTATAAGATTGCATTGTGTTATAATTTTTAAGTTCGGTTACTATAAATAATTACTTATAAAATATTTTTGTTTTTTATTTAAATTTAATAATTAATAATGTTGTGTTTTGTTTCAGACGCCAATGGTGCAAATACCTTTACGGGTAAGTTAATTTAAGTTTTATGAAGTTTTCATAATACATTGGATTTTCAAAATAAATAATAGTTGTAATATAATAAAAATAGTGGCAGACCAAGTGTTTATCATGGAAAATAACATACATACAATGTAATCTTCAAGAACCAATATTAAATAACTTAATAATTAAGAGAATTGCTACAATCGTGTCTTGATTAAGAAAAAAAAACATTAAGTAACTAACATTCGTAATCTTACATTTTTTACATAAAATTTCGCATAGATACAAACAAACAAAAAACATTTTTTTCATAAAATATTTGCAAGTCAATTACATACTCGTATAATAATTATTATATTTACCATAATTAGAATATTTTTATTTTTCTGTTTATGCTTGAGTTATTACACTACAAATTCTTAGTTGAAAATTCTAAACATTTGCTAATCAAAATACTGGATTTTGACTTGTAATTAAATAAATATAATTAAATAAATATTTTATACACATAAATATAAAATATTTGCTATGTATTATTGTATAGTATATACCTCCCCCTTATTATGTAACTTTGATGAACATGAAATTAATTGCTCATGGACACAATTTTGACGTTTAAACATTTTAAAAGTCAATTTAAAAAGTATAAACGTCAAAATATTGACATTACAACTTTTTAAATTGTATTTTTAAAAATCAAACGTCAAAACAATGATGGGCATTTTTGTATGGACCCTGGCCGGCATAGCCAATAAAGTTCTAATGTCTGTTAGCCTATTGCTTATAACCTAAAGTTACTGAAATGAAACAGTTTATGTTATGAATGGACCGGAAATGTACAGTCTGGAACATTGAAAGTTATATTTTTGGCTCCTACTTTTTTTTGTAGAAATAAAATCTACAATCGAAAAAAAATATTCTATGCTGTATTTTAGTCAGCTTATCACTTGGATAATTAAGCTTAGGGTGATACTACCAAAATCAACACTTTTATTTTTTAAGTTTTAACCCATCGATCGTGGCAAAACGAGACACAATATCGCTAGGTGTCTATACATAGAATCGCAGTCATCTGGTTTAATCTGCGATTCGATCGAATGACTAGCGCATTCATTTAATTACTAAAGGACAACTCGTCAAGACGTTGAATGTAACGTTTAACGTCTTGACTAAAAGTCATATAGCAAAGTCGTAAATGAGATGCTATTATATATTTTTTTCAAGTAGCCGTTGACGGTTTTCACGCTTTCATATTATTATATTAGTTATTACAAATAAAGCACTTTAATGTAAATGTAATCGAAAAAATATCAACACAGTGCTATCAGCTGTGCGAGCTGTTGGACGCCATATTTGTTTTAGTGACTAGTAGCGCCGCAGTAGGAAGAAAATGAAACACGTTTAATTACCTGACTGATTTCATGTCCGCTATCTTCAAAATGCTATGCTACAAATCGCTAACTAGTTGAACGTTGAGGGACGATCGTTCAATCGACGTTCGGCCGAGTCATTCAATTGAATGGTGTCATTCAATGAATGCGCTAGTCATTCAATCGAATCGCAGACTGAACCAGATGACTGCGACATTTACACATTCATCGTCAAAAATGATGCCTTCCAAATATAGTGCCGGGTGAATAAATACATCGTGGCGACCAACGCGACATCTAAACACCATATTATTGAAATAATAATATGGGCACACGCACCGATTGTGCGCCGCTCTATCAAACACGTACAGTCGTACAATAATGATGAACTAAAGCATCCCTCCCTTGTTGTTGACGGTCTATGAGTCTATGAGTACGGTCTATGACGTCAGAAAAGACATTTTTTGAGAATAGCTTTCGTACTGAAGTGGTTTAAATCCATAGGCAGTCCTATGATGTCAGGTGTATTGAATATACCGGCCAACTTGACGCATCGTTCTTTCTACCTGCAACGTAGCTCACGTTCATCAAAGTTACATAAAAAGGGGTAGGCCTGAGTATAAAATGTGCCAAGCTGTATAATGTATACTGCCAAGTGCCAGCTTTAGTGTCAAAGAGCAGCCTATGTTCTTGCCGTATGTCTAGGTTATAAGAGAAAGGAACTCTAAGCTTACAAAGGCCCTTTTCAACCTATTAATGATCTGCAAGTTTCTGAATGAATAATGCATAAACTTTTTATATCGTATGTGATGGATTAGGTGTTATTAACAGATCATTATATTACTCATAATATTCGTGGTTTTTATTTTATCGACAAGAAATAATCTACTTACTGTTTTGATTGGGGAATATCAAACAAAAAAAAACTCTTGTCAAATAACGTCAAAAACGCATTCAGAATCAATTTAATTGAATAGAGAATATTTAAAGGTCGCAGAGGGCGCTAATAGCGCATACAGTAAATATACTACAAAATCCGCCATGTTGGATGCGAGTAGCAGGAGATCGGCCATCTTGGCGTTCATTGAGAGAGGCCTATGTCCAGCAGTGGACGAATTTTTTTAAATGAAATTAGGGGGCAAACGAGCAAACGGGTCACCTGATGGTAAGCAACTACCGTCGCCCATGGACACTCGCAACATCAGAAGAGCTGCAGGTGCGTTGCCGGCCTTTTAAGAGGGAATACGCTCTTTTCTTGAAGGTTTGCAGGTCGTATAGGTCCGGAAATACTGCTGATGACAGTTTGTTCCAGATTTTTACAGTGCGCGGCAGAAAGTTACGCGAGAAACACACGATGGATGACTAGCTGGCACTCATCAAGGTGATGAGGATGGTATATTTTTCGCGTGGGACGACGGCGAAAAGTTGCAGGTGGTATGATTATAGACTGATATGATGATGATGATGAGTGCGTATTGAGTCGTTTATTCTTAATCCAAGAAAAGTTTTAATACCAATATACCTTTTTTTTTTTTGATTAATCATTATCCATTAAATCGGTCACATCGCTAGAAGAAATCAATAAAATTAAGTTTTTATCGGCAATAAATCCAAACGCTCTATCAGGGGATTGGCTAAGCAGTTTTTTTACGATTAACCCGGGAAAAACATGATCACATAAAACCACCAGTCAGACGGTCCATATAACGTGTATTTTCAACCGATTGCGGAAAAAGTGATTATTATCTACATTAGTTACACATATATCGAAGTAATAAAGGGGTGGATCAACTTTTCTTTGCCAAAAACTTGTCCTTCACAATAAAAATTCACTCGTCACAAAACAATTAGCCAAATAATTAACTGCTTTTATATGTATGTATCAGAACCACTGCCGTCATTATCGTACGGATTGCTAGACATTTTCTTTTGATAAATCCTATAATAACTTACGTGAGGGGACGAAAATTCACTTTCATACAAGTTACTAGATATTACGGAAAGTATCCAAGGTTCGCTGTTGTTGTCTGTCATGTGAACTTTTCTAACGTGTAAGACAAAGACAAACAGATCTTGTGTAGTTATTCGCTGTACCTATAAATATTTATTAGAGAGGGGGTTAATGCTTATGGAAGTAAATAGGATAAAAGATAAAAACTTTTAGAATATTTTAAAACACTCAAATTTGAGATAATACACAAAGATTACAATAATAATTATTACTATAAACATGACTATCCTAAATTGTCTTAAATATTTAAAGATCGTGTTCATTTCATTTCCGTAAATATCTAGAAAAATGTGTCGGGTAGTAACAGAATTTATAAACAAGTTAACATTTTAAAATATAATTTGGAGAATTTTTCCAAACATATTTTTATTTGCATTTAGAATACGGAAGTATATAAGTAAGAGGTTTTTCGGTGTATATTTTTATATTACATCATTAATTTTATGGCTAGGAACTATCTAAATAGGTATGTAAAATGATTTTGTGTATTAAATTTTACTTCCTGCAACCTAAGAAAAAAAAACCTGCCTTGGCGCCTGCACTGGGCTGAGCCTGCAGGTCACCGAAATTTTTACATAATATAATGAGTTACACAAATAGAGCAGTTTCTTAAAATAAAGGATTAACAAAAATGCCTGTCTGTCTGTTACCTCTTTACGCCAAAAACGCTGAACCGATTTGCTAAAATATGGCATGAAGATACTTCCATGAGTCCCGGGAAAGTACCTTCATAGGATACTCTTTATCCCCAAAAATGTACGGTTTCCGCGCGATAAATGAATTTAGGCGCAACGGAGTTGCGTGAATCAGCTAGTATTATAATATAGTTCCAATAAGATGGAATATTTCAAACGATTATACTGTACTCGGCAAAACATGGCGGTAGCGGTCATTGACTCCCTGTCAAAAACTTGTCATTTTCTATACAAAGCCGCGATTGACAACATTTGACACTTCATTGTCAATCGCGGTTTATATAGAAAATGACAAATTTTTGATAGGGAGTCAATGACCACTAAAGCCATGTTTCGCCGAGTACAGTATAGTATTTTCATACAATAGTTTCCTATCAACGTTAATACAGATTTTCCTCTGCGCATTTCCTTTAGATTGTAGAAAGCTTTAAATGTATATTTCCGTATCTGAGCTAAGTTTAAAGCTACCTACAGTATTATAGTGTAGGAGCTGCGTCTTCGCTTTATTGTTCTCAGCTCGCTATCTCCGCCATTAATGAATATAGACTGAGAGTCAAGGAAAATTTGCTGCAATTCTAGATTTTTTTTATGTTAGAACAGAAATACTTATTTCATCCTAGTATACTTACCTTAATGCTAGTTCAAAGTCTATGAAAAACGGTTATATTCCTCGGTAAAAGTTGTGGAAAACCCATGTGGACGTAAATATTTTCTCAATTTCTTTTACGTATCCATTTAGTATAAATTACACAATAATTTAATAGTATATGAAAAAGTTATAATTCCTACATCATATTTTAATTCCAAAAGTGTGCTCACTTTATCATGTTAAATTGAGAAAAATTAATTATAAAAATAATCATTGTTAATACTCGTCATATCTATCAAACCACCGATCAAACCAATCACGGTGCCGCTAAACCGACATGGCCAATGATAATTTACGAAATAAGTGATGCGAAGTTCGCCAGGTCATCGTATAAGTAGCATAAATATTCAGTAGCAAAATGGCACTGTACGCGATTCCGCGATTTAGAATAACCATATACGGTTATTACTTTTTTAATGGGCAAAATGCAACATATCAAGACGTCTTCCCGCGTCATCTGGCAACACACTACACAGGACTGCTAGCAACACCGGAACTTCCTTTTACTTCACTTTTACATCTGTCCTAGGCCTAGGATGCAACAACTATCTTCTAAAAACGTAATAATTTTATTCATCTTTTATTTTACGAGCTTTTGCCCGCGGCTTCGCTCGCGTTAAGAAGTATTATTATATACAAACTTTCATACCCTAGTTTAACCCCTTGGGTTTGGAATTTATCAAAATCCTTTCTTAGCGGATGCCTACGTCGTAACATCTACCTGCATGCCAAATTTCAGCCCGATCCGTCCAATGGTTTGGGCTGTGCGTTGATAGATCACCATATCAGTCATTCACCTTTGACTTTTATATATATAGAATTTCATCTAACTTCTATATGCAGTCCACAAGTTTATGTGATAAGTTTGAGTGACACACAAACAGGCACCAAAAATGTGGTCATTTTCAGTCTCCTTGACTATAACCAAGGACTGCAGGCTGAATCAATTTCAGTAGGGCGGTCGCTGTACAGCGGCACTGGGCGTCGCTGTACTGGCCCCGCCCACTCATAAGCACCGAGCTTTCACACTGATATAGCACTCCTATAGCTCCTTAATTAAAAATCCTCCACCTTTTTACGGTGGCTTTATTAGATTTGTAATTATGATTTTTAAAATATTTATTTTGGTATATTTTTACGCTTGTTAGAAGAGGAGCTAGGGGCGAATGTTTCGGTATGTTATTACTTAGGCAGTACTTCTAAACTATAATAATGTTGAGTTTTTTCTAGCTATACATTATTTTCAGTAGATAAAAGCCAAAAACTTGAAAGTTCAGGATATTATGGTACCACGTATAATAATTAAATTTTGATAACGAAAATCTTTATGCAAGGACAAGTAGATAATTTATAACTCGCTATCACTTTGGCTTTACACTTAAAATTATCTACACTTTTAACCATTTTGAATAAATATTAAAAAATATTATGTTTACTTTTGTTTCGGCTATGAAATTGCATCCCTATTTAGGCAAAGAAAATACGAGCAATATGACTAGACTTATGTACTTATGTTAAGTATGACTTATGATATTAATATATCTGATCATATTAATATTATTGGGTTCCTTATTTTTTTTTAATCCTCTATATTCTACAGTAAAGCTTGATATGACTTGTAATAAATTTATGAATAGTGTGAATTGTAAAACCTTATCAACTTTGTAACAAAAACAAGACAACGAGCTAAGTATGTGATTTTTGACAAAGTATTTAATTTATCATTTTATTGTCTCAACTGGAATTCATGTTACTTTCCTAATATTTAATTTAACAAGCAAAAATTAAATTCAAGGTGGTATAAAATATTATAAATGATTGTTGAAATATTGATGTGTTAAAATAAAAACAAGTAGTTAGGTGATAAAAGTTAAAAAATAGATAAACTGTACAAAACTTCATGGCTTTGATTTATAACTCTATTTTTTCCTTAAAAAATGTGCTCTAATACTTGTTTCTATAAGGTAACTTACCTATACCAATATCTCATTAGCAATTATTTAAAATTGTATATGAGCAAAATTTTCGTGAAAAATTCACCACTATAAGGAAGCTATTAGTATTTTAACGGCTCTTTGCGTTTGCATACATTTATAACCTGATTTAAAATAAAAAATAAAACGCAATGGCGGGAAGATCGAGGTTCTAAATGTGATTTGATCGCATGGCGAGCAGCGACGCAATCGATAGCTTTAAATCATCGCCTTATAAAAATGTCAATGGCCTACCGTACACTTAGCTTCTGTCACACCGAGCAAAAACTAATAGGGTTCGTACTTTCGTTGTGATCGTGTACGGACGAAAAGAATCATGATTCATGGCCAAATTTGTATAGGAGCTGGACTCGACTGTTATTTTTGATGTCCAAAAATAAACTATAGTTATATTTGGTTGTTCTTATGCTCTAAACATAATTCCGCTTGAGAATTATGTCTAAATAGCCACGATTTTTTATAATAATTAATAACATTTAAAATTATTTTGAGGTTAGACTTAAGAACTACCTTTTTTCCGATTGCGTACACCGCAAGTGTATATTCGGTGATCTCGTTTCTAATTATTTAAATTTTTCCTAGAGTACGAGTATTACCCAAAAAATAGAACGAATGCGAATTATCGCCGGCTGTCAGAACATAACGAAACTAAAATATATTGATCATTTTTTGTGGCTATTTATAGACACATTTCTAATGATTTTCGATGCCTTAAAATATTAGGGAATTTTTGCTAATAATGGCATATCGGGACGCCACCGCCCACCTGGTACGATTTGGCCATTGTTCTTTAACTTTGTATTCTTTTTTCCAATGCTGAATCATGAAAAAATGTAAAAAAAATGAGCTAACTACTGCATAATATAATATATTATGTATTGTTGCCTTGTTTAAGCTACAGTAATGTGACGAGAAAATAAACTCTCAAAGTATGTATTAGTAACTAAATTTTAATATATTTTATTTTAAATAATAAAAAATATATTGTTTTTTTATTGTTAATAATATTTAAATATTCAAGAGAATCCCCACGCATTAATACACACAGTTCACGAATCACGAATTTTTAATATTCCTAAGTTAGGGTTGTTGCCAATTCGCACATCGAATCTAAAAATAATTCCTAGGAATTATTTTTATATTATTATTTATTAATGAAATTATGTATGGACGCAGCCAAACGTAGGTTTTTGTCCTTTTTAGGGTTCCGTAGCCAAATGGCAAAAAACGGAACCCTTATAGATTCGTCTGTCCGTTCGTATGTCACAGCCACTTTTCTTCGAAACTATAAGAGCTATATTTTAAGGTCAGTTAAATGAACCTATTCTTATTAGATTTTACGTGATGTTTATAAAAGAAAAACTTTTTATTCGTCATAAACTTTCTATAAGTACACTATTTTCAAAAGTTTTCGGTGTGATAGGCACCAAGCGCATGCGCAAAAGGAATCGTTCATAATAATTGAAATAAATTTATTTAATGCAACCGAGTCACATCGTATGAAAGCTGATTATTTTCTCTTCTGCTATTTAATAGCAATATATAAGCCATATAATATTTTCTTGTATTAATTTTTTTGATTTAAAAATTGCTCTAATTTCGAACTTTCAAGTTGAAAATTCAAAATGGCAGCTTTTCCGTTACAGCCGGGAGCTGCGTCGGTATTGCGCCAAAAAATAAATATTTTGCATCGTCAATAACATTTTGCGCTCTCGTCCCCGCGCATGCGTGCTTCCTCTCGTCCTCTGTCAGAAATATGCAAATTAATCTATAAAAAAGCAATTTAGGAACTCCACTACACTTACACTAGTTTATCTAATCAATCTTCGTGTTTTTCTGTGTTATTGCTATTTTATTTTCGCTCTAATATTGCTAGGACGTGTCGAGGAGGTGTAGCGGCGTCCCTGTCGGCGGGCACGGCGCATGCCCGGTCGCGATGTTTATATTATTTGTATTTGAGCTGTGTATCTCGTAAACTATAACTACCACAGCCGAGCGCCAATACTGAGGGCCAGCGCCGCCCCTCCCCGCCACGTAGTTAAATATTTCTTGCTTATTTCGACCTAGCATTGTTGTTGCCGCCGCGCTCAAGGCTGTTGTGTATTGTTTAGACGCGCGATACCTGACAAATATATATTTTTTGCACCGGCGACGCGTTACGATAATGTTGTAGTGTATTATTATAATTATTTATATTAAAATGCAGTAAACTGCAGTGTAAATAAATTGCATATGTTGCTGCATTTTGCGAAGAACTCATAAGTGGTAATTTTCATCGCTGTTCAGTGTTGGACATTTGTGTATTGTTTTATTTTGTTTTGTGATTATTTATTTATTGCGTCTACTCGTTTGCGGAAATTGTTTTACTTTATGGATTATTTTTGCGTGTTTTATGTATCGACATGCCATCGAATCGTAAGTAAACTAGATTTAATATTTCAGTTTGGAATTGGAACTTGCGATTTTAAATAATTATTCACACAAAAACGCTCGGATTGTAAAAAATGTGTTATTGTTCAAATTATGCATTTTAAATTTGGAAGCTTTCTTTAAAATAGTTGCATAGGCGCGAAAGGAAAAGTGCGTGAAAAGTTTCTCAAGTTTGGAACTGATGAGCACGTGGCCGGGCGCTCATGTGCTCCGCCAATCAGCGCGTCGCTTATGAGCGGGGGCCAATGGCGCGCTACAGCGGCCGCTCTCACAGCTGATAAGGGACACTTCCCGCGTTTTCCCGTACTCTAACTTTACGAGAAGTTATTTCAAAAAGTGGTTTTGCTTTCCTATTTCCTAAACAACTAATTTTTTTATTGCATCTGCTGATTTAACGGAAAAAAGTTAAAACATCTAGGCGTTTTATCGATAAAGAATGCTATTAGATAAATACGATTCGTATACTTACCTATGAAATACTTAATTTTCACTCTCTTAAGATAACTGTATAATTCGTAATTAGTATACGACGTTTATTTTATTACATTCTTTAAAAATATTATACAAAATAGACAAAAACTTGTGCGGTGTAATTAAGAAACAAAATTACAAAAATGTAGTTACTCCATTTAAATGTAAATAAATTTAAATAATTCTCGCATTATGTCCAAATACAAAATACAGTTTTAGCTTAAAAAATAAAAATATTGTTTGTTAATTTTTAAATATTGTTTGGTACAGAAAAACATTACCTATGCTTTTTTATTTGTACAGTTTACTATCAATCAATATAATATTTTGAAATTGTCAGTAGGTAAGTAATTTAACCGTTAAATTCATTTAAGGATAATTAATAATTAATATTATTATCAAATAGCATCACAAATCCTGATGAATAAAGCTAGATAAATATCTAGCTTTATTCATCAGGATTTTTTATGGTTTTGGTTTTAACTTTTTAAGGCTTTATCAACCGAAAACATTTTGCACAAATTTCAGCAAATAATGTCTGATGCATATTATGTTAAATAGTCGAAACAACTAATTACCGAAACAAGGACAACCTATATTATGATTAAAGTTTACCTGTTTTCGTACCGTAAACATAGGAAATACAACAATAACAATATGTGACATTTTACCTTTCGTATAGATAATATTACTACCGAAATCAAATACCTAACACTAAAGTCACTTTAGCTCGTACGTTTACAAATCAAAAAGCGTCTTAGAGCCTTAAATCATAATTCATAAGTGATAAGGCTGTTTCTTTCAAGCCTTTCCCATTCGTTACGACTTACGACGTATAATATATTATATAGCTCTCCCAAATTATAAATACATAAGTGCAATAAATTTAATACATAAGATGAACCTTTTCATTATGAGTAAAAATGTATTTTTATTTAAAATAATTTAGATTTGTGTTGACCCAATTTTCAAAAACCTATATACGATGCTTTGTTGACTGTCACGACTCACGAGTTATGAAATGAAGAAAAAAAAATACATATTATGGTGCTTATGTTTACCATCCTCTATAAATATTGCATTGTTTTAGCAGGCATACATTGTTTATAATCCCATAGAAATAAAAACCGGCCAAGTGCGAGTCGGACTCGCGCACCGAGGGTTCCGTACAAACCTGCAAGTTTTACAAAGTTCGTTTGATATGAATTTCAACTTGATAGCTCTACGCGTTCATGAGGAAAAAAGTAATAAGTTTATATTTATTAAAAAATATATATTTTGTAATGTAACTAAAAATTTAAGGTTTTCGGAACTTTTCCTTTATGTGTGCTATAAAACGTTGCTTCATGCCAAATTTCAAGATTCTAGGTCGACTGGAAGTACCCTTTAGGTTTTGATTCCCTTGCGAGTACTTGCGAGTTTCAAAATATGCAGCTTAAATTGCTGTTTCTTTTGATTGCGTTGACATAGAAGTTTGATTTTGTTACAGCTTAAAGGTATTATAGACCTGAGTATTTGGTATGAATTTCAATTTAATACCTCTACGCGTTTATGAGGAAATGGGTAGTAAGTTTAAAATTATTAAAAAAATATATATTATGTGATGTAACTAAAAATTTATGGTTTTCGTAATTTTTCCTTTATCTATGCTATAAGACGTTGCTTCGTACCAAATTTCAAGATTCTGAGTTCACGGGAAGCACCCTGTAGGTTTTGATTCCCTTGCAAGTGTCGAAAATTTGCGGCATAAACGGCTGTATCTTTTGATTGCGTTGGCTTAGAAGTTTGATTTTTTCACAGCTTCAAGGGACAGTAGACCTGAGTAATTGATATAAATTTCAGCTTCATACCTCCACGCGTTCCTGAGAAAAAGGGTCTTGACAGACGGACAGACGGACAACAAAGTGATCCTATAAGGGTTCCGTTTTTTCCATTTGAGGTACGGAACCCTAAAAATCATATTATTTATAGATAATAAGATTGATAAGCTATCAATTATTAAGCATGCTATTTTCGTGATATAAAGAGACCATGTTCACCATCCTTTCACAAATTAAACACATAAAAGAATAGCACGGTTACGATATAAGCTAAATTTTCATTTATCACTGTCATTTATACCGTAGTACGTGGTAGTACCATCGAGGAAATTGATTCCTATGCAGTTGACAGACCAACGTCATTTGGTCGATCAAATCAATTCAATGTTAATTGTGATCTGTCGGCTGGATTTGACGTAACGCGACCAAGCTACGTAGGTCCCCCATCTGCATAGGAATCAACTTCTCTGATAGTACCTCTCCTAAATTGACATCTAACAGTTTTACATTTAGCAATCAATCAGAAAAAAAAAAATTCTTTACAAGAATATGTTAAAACAATACACACCTACTTTAGTGTCACTTGGTTACTTTTCCTGTTGGACTCGTGAAAATTTACACGTAATAAAAATTACTGCTGTGTGTAGCATGTCATCGTCAAAACCACTAAACAAATAGGTAGTAAAAGAAAACAGAAATATAAATATCACCAAAAATACAGATGATGTCATCTATGCATAACGGAACTAAAATGTGTAATTAATATTACTTGAGTATTTATATTTAATTAGTAATTACACTTTAGTTTTATATTGGCAGCAACAATTACTTTAAATACAAATACTTTATTTCACTTTATACAAGGTGTAACAAAACTAAGTTATAACACTTTAGGGTGTGTACTGTGTACGTGTTTCTCTTAGAGAGCTCACTGTGAAAGTAGCAGCACTGAAAGACCAATTTTTCCACTTTCGTAAGGGGAAACTCGTGACGGTGGGGCCCATACAAGGTGATAAAAATTGTTGGTCTTTCAGCGCTGCTACTTTCACAGTGAACTCTCTATAAGGAACACGTACCCACCCTAAAGTATTATCACTTAGTTTTGTAAGACGCTGTATAGTTAGCGGTTTTAACTAAGCACAGCTGCAGCTTAAGATGTTATACCAAATATATATAACCAAACAGCAAAATCGATTCAGCCGTTTGGGCGTAAAGAGATAACAGACAGACAAACTTTCGCATTTATAATATTAAACTAGATGACGCCCGCAACTCCGTTGCGCCGAAATTCATTTATCGCGGTGGAACCGTACATTTTTCCGGGATGAAAAGTATCTTATATCCTTTCTCGGGTCTCAAAGTGTTCCCATACCAAATTTCATTAAAATCGGTTCGGCGGTTTGGGTTCAGACAGACAGACGGACAGACAGACACACTTTCGCATTCATAATATTAGTATGAATATGGAAGTATAAATTGCTAATTAGGACGAATCGTTTTGGGACGAGACTGAATCTGTCGTATGTAAGCGAGATGTACGTGTTTATTTGCGGTTTCCGAGCGTGATGTATTGTTATTTACGTCAGAGATATCTGATAAAGTTCAATTGATATTTATCACGAATTTATAAAGAATTCAGAATTCTTTCCCTCGTATCTTTTGTTTCATCATGATCGTAATATGTTTTAATATAATAAACAATGTGAGCACAAGGTTGATCAGATTAAGGTATGAATAGAAAGTTACACTATATATATATTTATTTATTTATGATCAAATGAATTATTTTTTATCTCTTAATGCCTTGACGTATCATAATATTATGTAGAGAATAGAATACTGATGATGAAATCATATTTTATAATATGTAATATTAATGAAAATATTTTGTTGTAATTGATTAGATTATATTTCGGTCGATTACTTTTTATAATCATGCCTCCATGCTATGCAAAAATTATTCTAGATTCTAGAATCTAGAAACTTGAAGTTTCGCATTTCGCATACGTATAATTCCTCTAACGATGTTCACTGTAAAGGGCTTTAAAAATAGGAGATCAAAGTTTGTACGCCAGAAATTGTATTGCAGACTTGCTCTATCTTGATTAATCTTGTTATATTTAATTTTGAGTCATATACCCCAGTAGAGTTAGATTTTATTTGAAATTAATTATAATCAGAAATTTTTTACCAGCACCAGTGTTAAGAGGAGGTCACAAATAGCTTAAATTCAAAAACTCGACCAAATCCGACATGTGCGTTAGCCGCCATATTCGTTTGAAGGTCCAATCTTTTTTTAGCTATATTTCCTTTATTTTTTTTAGTGCAAAAAAATTCTGACTATAATTTATTTCAGATTCCCATACAAGGCTGAATGAACTCGAATGAGTTAATAGGCCACAGGCTGTGTCTTCTGACAAGTGACCGACATAATTTTGTTAACTCGTTACTCGTTATCAATCTGTAAGTATACCTTACAGGCTGTTAGTTGCGTGTGTACGGTAAATTATACGGCTATTGCTGAACCAAAGATTTCCTTTGGTAGGATTGGTCCTTATAGCCCAAGGATGGATTTAAGATGTGGAGCCACCGCGATTATTGATGTAAATTTTTTAAAATTTTAGCAGCTTCTGCTCTGAAGGAAAATAAATCTCAATCGGTATAGAGGCATTAATTATGGTACTATTCCAAATTCGGTACCATATTCAGATGACTTAAAAATGCTTAATTCATTTTAGGACTCATATTTGCACGATAAATATGTTAAACAACGTAAAAAGAAGAAGAAGAAGAAGCATTATTTAAACGCGCTAATCTTAGTATGAGTCAGTAATTACTGGTCCGATTTGAAAAATTCTTTCAGTGTTAGATCGCCCATTTATCAAGGAAGGCTATAGGCTATATTTTTATTACGCTAAGACTAACATGAGCGAAGAAATAGAGGAAAATGTGGAAAAAACGGGGGAAATTAACTGAAAGGGCTTTTTTCACGAATCTTTAGACACCAAATAAAAATTAACCGACAAAAGTTTATAATTGTTATTATTACAAACAATCATAAGCAATTAAGCAAACACCATTCAACAAATCCTATTTTATATATTAGTTTTATAATTGTATGTTATTTTGGTTTGAGTTATCCGCAGAAAATCCACATATTTAAAGGCTGACACAGAATTCAGATAAAGCGATCAAGAGCACACCAAACAATTCAAAAATGTTTTTTCAAATATTATGAAAATTGGCATAGATATAGAGTTGACCACGGGAGAGGACATAATAGGTATATTATGATATAGCCTGCTAAAATCATGTCAATTTCTTTACGTACTTTATAAAATTAAAAAACATTTCAGCTCGAAATCTTTACGATATTCAATTTTGGTACTTTATTCTTGACTACCGTATCACTATTGTCAGAGACCTATACATCTATATATAAGCTTCAACTATCTTTAAGGCCATTTCTCTAGATATGTAGGTAGGGATGAAAGAGACATAAGGCGTCTCTCTTTAGCGGCTGGGCGTGTCACTTTTCAGCGGGCGCCGCCCACAAGCCGCCTAGCCGGCGCTTTTGAGTGGGCAGGGCCGGAGCTTATCATGCGAAAGCTCGAAGCTTTTCATAATTTATAACTTTATTACGCGCTTTTAAAACCAAAGTTTCGTTTTATATTATTTTACAGCCAATTCTGTACCTCGCTTTATTTATTAACAAGTATCGTTACGAATATATTTTATTAATAAAAGTTTAAACAAGTCGAACACATATTATAGTTATAGGTACTTACCAAAAATAATTGTTTTTTAAATTACTCTTTTATTCCTTATGATTTTATCTGACGTTGTATCTACATTAGGAACCATAATACTAATTAGGTATATACTTAATTGTTGTCTTTAAGTTATTCAGGGATTAGTCATGAAACCTAATTTTACACCTCTTAGATCCTTTTCAATCATAATATATTATGTTCGTATTATTTATAGAGCTACTGTACAGTCATAGAGTTCATATTTTATTGTTTTTATATTCAAATTAGAAATAGGCGAAATATTTATGGTTTTAAAATATTTTTAGTATGTTATACCTACTTAGTTTTATTTTTTGCATTACGTTATGGTAAATACCTAATTCTTGGTTGTATTACTTCGAAGGACCGTGACAATCAAACAGTATAAGGTAGCATAATATTATGGTTTCGTAGTATTTTGATCTTTCCCATATTGAGGAATTAGGGTAGACGAAATAGATCTTATCGCTTATGTCAAAAGGCTTTAATAGTAGGCTGTAATTCATGGCAAATAAACTTTGATCGCCTTTTTTCTCGGGGGTAAAAGGGGCGAAATTTTGAAAAACCCCTTTCTTAGTGGACTTACATCAAAACCTTTATTTTATTAGGAATAAATAAAATCGGCCAAGTGCGAGTCTGACTCGCGCACGAAGGGTTCCGTACCATTATAAAGCAAAATTAGGCCAATAATTGTGTTTTTTGTATGGGAGTCCCCCTTAATTTTTTTATTTTATTTAAATATTATTATAAAATATTAAAGAACATATATAAATAAGGATTTTGTGAAAAAGTTAAGTATCTATCTGTTGTCATCATTGATATAGACCAAAAAAGGCCAAAAAATTACGTTTATTGTATGGGAGCCCCCCTTAAATATTAATTTTATTTTGGTTTTAGTATTTGTTGTTATAGCGGCAACGGATATACACATTCTGTGAAAATTTCAACTCTCTAGCTATTACCGTTCTCGAGTTACAGCCTGGTGACAGACAGACGGACAGACAACGAAGTCTTAGTAATAGGGTCCCATTTTTACCCTTTGGGTACGGAACCCTAAAAAAGAAAAAAATTAGTATAAACTATAAAGAAATGCGTGTTCAAAACTTTACGTTTCTAGTTGTAAGTGCCTGTGCATTAATTGATCTATCTGTCAATTAGCATTTTTGTATGTAAGATACATACATACATAATAAATTATTATTTATGAATACCTAGAAGGTTGCGGGAAGTCTATACGTTATTACAAAACCTAGAAGTTTACGTTATTACAAACCGTATCTAGACAATTTGTTAATTAACCTTGTTTTGGCTAGACACTAATTTGGCCACGACGGTCGTGTAGATTGTTCGAACAAGTGACCTACATTGTTTATATTTAAGGTTACATTAAAAAATAATAACAGTAATAAATGATGAGTTTTCGTCCTCTGGAAGAAGTTGATGTATCATATTTGTTAAATATTCTTAATTTAAAGCAATATCTAGAACGATAAAGATTTGTATATCGTTGGTCTAGATGTGATAGATAGCTCGTAATTTGTGCAAACTATCACACTTTACAGTAGATCCGCTATCCCCAACCCGCGGATCCGCGGGCCGCATCCGGCCTGCCGCCGACTTGTGGCCCGCGTGATGTTAAACAATTTTGAAATTCACGCCCACAGACAAAATAACGTAAAGTCTACGTGATAGTAGTTAAATTTTTTCCACTTTTAAATAGTTAATTGAGAAGAATGTTAATTTTTAACCCTTAAATTTTTTTGTTGCGGCCCGCGACACCAAGACCAAAACATGTTTGTAGCCCGTATGAAAAAAAGGTTGGAGACCACTCAGATAATTAATTATTAATTATCTGAGCGCGGCAGTTAAAGCTTACCTATTTTACATCCACGAGCCAAAACATCAAGTCTTAATGCAAAATAGAGCCAATAACAGCTGTTATTCCGAGTTCAGTCTCTTCTAACTTCTTTCTTGAACTTAACTCCCAGAATCTGCTACTAAAAAGTTATACCTGACGATTGTATTATTTTTTAATAAGATTATTTTTATATTTTATTCATTTTAAAGTTAAATCGACCTTATATTATACTCTTTGTTAATTGCTCCATTCCAAACTGAAATACACTTCTTACTTACACTTCTCATTTAGTAATTATTATTGATCCACTTGATTAAATATTGGATTTAAATGTTGGATTTACTGTTAATTTTAAGATTACTTTCCCTATAAAGTATAAACTAATAATGTCACAGATTATTATATTATGGTCCAAACCACGAGGCAAAGCGATACAGAAAACTGCATTAATAATGTTCTATCAAACATACAATATTCTACAGGATGTAACAAAAGACAGTTAATACTTTATGATACGTATGTGTCGACTGTAAAAGTAGCGCTGCAAGTCGAGTTCCTTTTTTCATTTTTATGGGCATTTGTCCATGCAAATCGCAAAAAAAATACAAATATGGGATACGCACATAGTACATACCCAAAATTATTATCACTATGTTTTGTTACACCCTGTATATGAAATTTCAGTCTCTAATATTAAACCGCGATGAAAATTTCAGACATAATGGTGATAGCTAGTGTAACCATATCATGGGAGTAATATTTGGTGATATATTGTAATTACTGGTGATTAATAGTTGAAATAATAGTTAATTGTGTTGGAGAAAAAGGAAGAATCGAAGATGTTGTATGCTGTGAGACAGGTGAGTTTTTAGTTAGCATAAGTTAGTACTTGGTACAAAAAATATATCCACAGCCGAACATATAACCTCCTCGTTTTTTGGAAGTCGGTTAAAAAGAGACACCGAACATAATTTTTAAATTAAATTAAAAATCTCATTGAAATTTAATTTAATTCAAAACAGAGCTAAACTTCCAGTGTCTACTCTTTCTAATCAGACTGTAATGTACTATGTCTATCAGAATCTGATGGAAAATTTGAATGGCATAATTTCAAAAAATATACGTCTTGATCATTGGAGAAATTTTTATATTTGCATATTGTTTCACACACAGAATCAGCCGTTATGAGAGAAATAAAGGATCAAAATGTTTTATTCCAATTACCCTGGTATTGCTAGAGTTAATTTCTTTTCTCACTTTTTGCCATCAGATCCTGGTAGACCTTTACTTTTTTTTAGACCTTTACTACTTAATTCACTAAAGTTTGGTACAACTAATATATATTCTGTGCCAAAGTGTTAATTTCTTATTAGTAAAATCATGCTTTTTATTAACAGGAGAACGAGAAGACCATTATTTTTATTTATGAATACAATGATTTATTAATTCATACTTTCAGGCTGTAACAGGCATTGGTGAAATGAACGTATAAAAGTACTAGATGATTCCCGCAACTCCGTGGCACCAAAATTAGTTTAACGCGTGGGAACCGTACATTTTCTGGGATAAAAAGTATCCTATGTCCATTCCCGGCACTCAAAGTATCACCATACCAAAAGCTCAAGTCAAGTGCTTAATAATTGTGAATTTTATAGAGTTCTTCTGAGGACTTCTGAGTAATTATAAGAAACTACGTGACGCCCGCAATTCCGTTGCGCCAAAATTTGTTTATCGTGCGGGTACCGTACATTTTTCCGGCGTAAAAAGTATCCTATGTCCTTTCCCGGGACTCAAAGTATCTCCATGACAAATTTCAGCAAAATCGGTTCAGCGATTTGGACGTGAAGAGGTAACAGACAGACAGACACACTTTCGCAATTATAATATTAGTATGGATATTTCGGAAGTATTTTACGACAGTCGATCTGCAAGGGCCTTCTTCTCAGCCCCTGATTCTTCGGAGCTCGTGCGTGGAGTATGTCATATTTAGCTACTGAATTTACGTGTAAGCAATTCTAAACTGCAACACCTTCACCCAGGGTTCAGTTTCACAAAACAATCAACATGATTCAGTGTGATTAATTACACGGGCAGGTTAGGTAAATAAAGTTTATCGTTTAATAACATACCTTTGTTATTGTTCCAGTATGCCCACTAAAGTACACTTCACATAAAAAACCGGCCAAGTGCGTGTCGGGCCACGCGTAATATAGGGTTCCGTAGTATCGCTAGTTTTTGACAATTTTTTTATGGTCAATGAACGTACATTTATAGCGTGTTTTACACTACTAACAACATCATCTCAGTTACTTTCAAAGGAATTTGAACAAAAAGTTCCTATATACTTCACCGAATACATTTTTTTTAGTTGATCGACTATTACTCAATAACTTATGAAGTCTTCTTAGCCGTGATAGTTTTCCTTTTAAATTCAGTATATTTCCTACTCCCGTGAATTTTTTCACATTTCCAGAACCAACCGTTTAGCTGGTAGAAGGGGGGGACACTGGATTCTAACGATTTTTTCCACTTTAAAACTTAATATTTCACAAACTGATCCCTAAATCGGAAAATGATCTATAAATACTCACAATATTTTTAAGAAACCTATTCAACGACACCCCACACGATGGGGTGGGCGCGAAAAAAAATTCATCCCCGCTTGATGTGTAGGGGAGGTACCATAAAATTTTGTTGCCATCACTAATATGTGTATTCATGCCAAATTACAGCTTTGTAGGTCCTATAGTATCTGAGTAAAACCGCGGACAGACAGACAGACTGACTGACAGACCGAAACTTTAAGGGTTCCTTGTTGACTACGGAACCCTAAAAAGACCAAAACATTGAAACCCAATAACTAAACATTTGATTCATCATCATCATCGCCTCTGGCACAAATAGGCTTGACAACACCTTGCCCTCATACAAAACCAGTGTGAAACAAAGTTCAGTTATAACTCACAAGAGAATAATCTGAGAGTTAGGAATAAGGCTTTTTAGGGCCTCAGAGGCATCTTTCGTTAAAAGCGATGACGAAATTCGTTATCAAAATGTATGGGATATAATATGACATTAGTCTTTGCAAGCGAAATGTCATTTAGCGATGACTTATGTCAAACCGCATACATTTTGATAACGAATTTCGTCTACTTTTTCTAGGGGGGCAGGAATTACTCTACTCACAAAATGGCAGAATTTCACATTTTCACTTGTAACTCTTTTAGGTATTCGTTAAATTGTATTTGCTAGATTAATATTTCGATTAAGAACTTAGAAAGTCACACATCGTAATCGCCATGACACTTAGCGATGCGATGCAATGCAGCCGCGGCTGTCACCATCGATGATCTGATTCCTATTCTAGTCCATTTCAGAAAATATTCAAACTGCAGCTTAGTATTACCACAAAATAAATTCGAAAGAAAAGAATCACTGATAGAAGTTTATGAAAAACTGACAGATTTCCATTTAAAATTGTATAGTTTGATAGCTGAAACTAGACTGAACAAGTAACAAGGATCAAACCAGCATTAGTGTCGCATTAATTTAGTAGAATTTAGGTAGGTAATTTTCTTTTTGACATTCTCCGAAAGGCACCCGATTGTCACGTAAGTATATACAAAGTTACAAACTATTTACATACGTGCTCCATATAATAATATTATGTTATTGTTTACCGCATGTTCGTGAGCAGTATATCTGATATCTAGCCTTATCTTCAACTGTTTATATTTTGTATTAGCAATATGTTTATAATTATTTACTTCGTTCTGTTACTGGGAGTGCGAATTAAATGAACATACAAAAAAAAAACATACAGCCGAACGTATTACCTCCTCCTTTTTGGAAGTCGGTCAAAACATAGTCCGCGCTTGCAGTAAAAATGTGACTTACGTTAGTGTCATTGAGTACATTTAAACAGATGATTCACTGGATTCTTAGCACTAGTAAACTACAGCCATAATATGATCATTAACTTAGGTAATAAATGCTTTGATATTTAAAGTTTTTTGAAAAAGGTTTTGTAGAGATCATTGCTCTTAACTTTTAAATTGAATACTTGAATGCATTTTGACCTGATCTCAATATTATGGGCGTCTATAATACTACCCATTTAAACGACACAATAAAATATGTTAACCACGCAGTAAAGAAAACATGCAATAGGTATTAGGTAGCACAATAATTTAGTAATCGACTTTTCTTTGTAATTTTATTAAAATTAAACCGTATTATATTATAGAGCACTATTAAATTATTTTTGTAGTTGTGTTAACTTCTGTTTTATTAACACTTGGTAAATTTTAAAAGTTAAAATAATAAGATGTACGATTGAGAGCTCCTTCATGTATCATTTTACATTTACCTAGCCCAGTTAGTGTGTAAACAGTGGACGGATAGAAAAATAACAGTATGACATAGTTTACATTGAGCACTTGTTGGTCCTATGTTTACTTAGCGACATAATAACACCGTGAGCTCATACGGCAAACATTGACCACAATATAAACAATATAGAGTACACCATTTACATACTAATATACTGGAAAGCGCGATCGGCGCCTAGCTCCTGAAAGGCTGATCTGTTTTTAGGGCCATGAAAGGTAAACAACTCAATGTCTTCAATTTGAAATAAAGGACTAAATTGAGATCAGTGATTACTGATTAACTAGATTTTGATCCTTGGACCGAGCGTGCTAGGCTTGCCAGATCGCACGTAGATACATAGCGCGATTTCAGGACAAAAAAATTAAGCAGCATAACATTCTTATAATATGAACTAAAAACTAAAAAGTATTATATAATTTTCCTCTCTTAATGTGCCTTTTTCCGAATTCAGCTAAACCTCAACTATTTCTGTACTCAACCTTCATCATTTTGAAGTCGGTACCAGATATAGCTGAATCTTTATATTTTCTTTGTCAGAAAATTTGAAACTTATGGAACTGGCACCGACTTCAAAATTATGAAGGTTGAGTACAGAAATAGTTGAGGTTTAGCTGAATTCGGAAAAAGGCACATTTAGAGAGGAAAATTATTTAATACTTTTTAGTTTTTAGTTCATATTATAAGAATGTTATTAATGTTTTTACCTTGGAAGTCGGTTTTAATTTTTTGTTAAAAATAATAATTTAAGGGCCTGTTTCACCGCTTCCTGATAAGGCTATCCACCACTTATTTTGACAGATGGAGTATGGAAAATCTGTCAAATAACCCTATCGGGCACCTTATCAGGAAGCGGTGAAACAGGCCATCACTCTTTTTAGTTATCTAGTAGATAAACTATAATTAGTGCCAATTTAAATTGTATAAAAATAGTTTTATATTGTCTTCACTATATTATGTCATTGAGGCGCTCTGTCGGCGCTATCGCTTGTCCGAACTCCGATTGTTGTTCATATAGTTTTAGTTACACGATGTATTCAATAGATTTCGCTGAGGTGCTCCTGAATCGCAGTATCGCTTGTACGTAGGAGTTTTATATAGTTGTATTGGCTGTGTGAAATCAGAAATGTGTCACCATTGGTGTGAGCAGTGAGCATTGAAATTTGAATTGTCAACATTTTGAGTGGTAATTATTGATCTCGTATTGTTATTAGAAATATTAATTAACCCTCCAAGATGACCTCCGTCATAGTCCGCGAGTTTATAAGTGGTCGTCGGTGGTAGTGAACTAGTGAGTTGTGACTTAGTGACCATACCACCCTACGCGTCGAATTACTGCGTTTATTCTACGTATCTTACAATTTGTTAAGACTGTTAAGGGCCTGTTTCACCGCTTCCTGATAAGGCTATCCACCACTTAATTTGACAGATGGAGTATGGAAAATCTGTCAAATAACCCTATCGGGCACCTTATCAGAAAGCGGTGAAACAGGCCATTAGAGTCATACCCCAAGGCCCAAATATCAGGTAGATAAATTTAAACAATACATTAAAAAAATTTAAGTGAACACAACCCTATGCGTGCTAGGTAATATAACAATTTAACGCTTCAACTCCCAAGCGGCCACCAGAACAATGGATTTCCAAGAATCCGCGATCAAAGGATGATCCGAATCACACCCAGCGGCGCGGCGAGTATATTTTCAGTGTCATAATAATATTATGATATTAATCTTTACCTTCATTATTGTAATACATAGTACTATCGCATGAGAAACTTGGAAAGCCGGCCTCGCGGCCGCCTGCGCCTTTCTCAAGCGATACTATATTGTACTACATTAATGAAGATAAAGTTTAAAATCATATTATGACACTCAAAATGCTCGCAGCGCGGCATGCCCTGACATTAGAACTTGAATAGGTACGACGCAATGCCGCGATGTTTACGCACACGCCGCGCGGCGACGCCGCACCGACCGCCGTGTATAAACAGCCTATATTAATAATTGGTGTTGTTATGTACATAATTATTATTATTGTAACCATACCTATGCCTTGTAAGTTGTACTATTATCTATTTTGTGCCATGAGACATTGGTGACCTTTACACGACGTGGTAATGATGATGATGACGATGATGATGATGATGAATTTTAATTGCGTGGTAGCATAATATGCTTTCTGTTCTTAAAACAACGCCGAAACTCCCAAACGTGTATCTATAAGGAGTCAGGAGTTCTCTCAGCATCTTCGAAACCATGGTATACCTTGACCCAATATTTGACTTTTTGGTAGCATATTCTTAGTACACTTCACATAAAACCAAAATTACCATATGTTTCCATATAAATTTCGAGGAGTTCCCTCGATTACTCCTGGATCCCATCACCAAGTCACCACTTTTTGAACATGGTACCAAATTGGAGTGAAACCTAATACAACAAAACAAAAATTTCGAAAGTCGGTTCACAAACGGCGGAGTAATCGTTGAACATACAAAAAAAATATATATATCCACAGCCGAACATATAACCTCCTCGTTTTTTGGAAGTCGGTTAAAAATAAAAAATACGTTACGCGCATCAGAGTTGCCTAACTGTATTCAACTTATACTGGGTATGAATTATGATTATTGATTACAATACGATACAATACAGTACTACAATACACTGTTTCTTATTTTTCATTAGGGTTGAACAAACTGCGATAAGATATTAAAAAACCGGCCAAGTGCGTGTCGGGCCACGCGCAATATAGGGTTCCGTAATACCGCTAGGTAGGCTAAAAATTACTTAAAATTGGCGATACTTCGGTACCTACTTTGTAAAATTTACATCTCACATTATAAAGTGATTATCATAATTATAAGTATTTTAGTATTACGTTCATAAATTAATATTGTATCTCAGCTGACTTTAAGCTGTAAACTATCGACACAATATTTTATCTACACTTCGAGTACAGTTCTAATTTTATTTAATCTAATCTGTTGAAGTGACAACCCTAAACCAAAGCACATAAGCGGCACTCGCCAGACGTAATAAAAATAAGTCAATATGTTTAATACTGAGTGTTGTTGACTTAACGCCCACTTGATATTGGCCGGTCAAAAATCTGACACGATTTTTTACTGACTTCAGTACAATAATTAATAGTTTAGCTAACTGAAATGGGCAACACCATTCTACATCGCTAAACCCTCGTTATGATGAATCTATGTTGAGCCTGTTTTATGATAAGAAGAGTTTTCCGCTGCGCTCGCGCTGGAACAAACGGAACTATGTAGACTAAATGTAAACTTTTTGCTTTTGGCTTTTTTTTATTTAGATTTATGGTCAAATAGTGTTTTTGTATATATATATATATGTCCCATGATGGGGGATCTCCCAGTGACTAACCTATAAAGTTGTGTAATATTTTAAGTATATAGTAGACTAGGTAGATAACATGAGCTGTCACCAAGGCAGATGTGATGTAGACGAAATAGATCTGTGTACTATAGATGTGAATAAAGATCTGAAGTAATGCAATGGTGTCTTCTTCACTAACTCCACGTTTTTGTCCTCAGGGTCCCGAGCCGGCACTGAACACAAGTCCGGGTGGTGCAGCCAAGCCGCCGCCTCTTAACTCATTCGAACTGGACCGTTGTTTGGACAGGTAAGTAGTGATTGAAACTGCACTATGCGGCGGCAGCAGCGACGCGACACGACGCTACCAAATATCCTTTGCTTGATGACGCCTGAAACTCCGTTGCGCCAAAATCGCGCGGGAACCTACATTTTTCCGAGATAAAAAGTATCATATATCCTTTCCCGGGACTCAAAGTATCTCGATACCAAATTTCAGCAAAATCGGTTCAGCGGTTTGATCGTGAAGAGGTAAAAGACAGACAGACGCACTTTCGCATTTATAATATTAGTATGGACTTGAAGGCACGCACTATGGGAATGGGAAGAAGTGTCGCGTGGGTCTACTGCAGAAAGTAACCAGTTTTCAAATACTGTGATGCTTGGGACAGGTTTTAATTTGTCCGTATTGCCCAAAAACTATTGTACTCTCGTAATTATTTTATATCACTTGCAGTCGTAAGAGAGTTATGACTTAATATGACTTATGGGGATTCAGGGTTTTATAATGAGTACCTACAATAATTTGTCAATCAATTGGCATTTGGTGCATAGATATAGTCACTTTAAACCTGACCTTATACCACATGTCTCCTCCAGACTGTATTTCACCTGTTTCAATATCATTGGGTTATGGTACACTTTTTCCTCGTAGGCTGATTTTATGTCGCAGTGCTTATATTAACGTCAATCTTGTTTTCGATTGTTCCACTTGTCCAATGTCTGTACTCTGTAGTTGCTGTCGAATGTACCCCTGAAGAAGACTTTAAATCGGCTGGCCTACTTTTTAAGCTACGAGTTCTTTTTGCTGTTAGGAATTTATGCCAACGATTCTACACCATCACTCGCAATTTACGAGCATCGCAAACGCCTTGATACTTAGCGATGGATGATTTCAAATCACATACATTTTTTATATCTAACTTCATTTGACACAGTACCACTACAGCTCTTTTGAATGTTTCACTCAGAGGTTTCAAATGCGTGTTTTTCTACAGAGACGAGTCCGGCAGGTGGGGCGAGGCGGCGCGGCGGCGCCGGCGCAGCTCCCCACCGAGACGATCGCCACCACGGGAAAATGAACCACTCTCCCTCGCTAGGGTGAGTATTATAGAATCGAGAATTCTACAGCAAGTGTAAAAGACCTTTCCAGGGATATTCAAGATGCAGCTAGACAACAGAAAGAAGAAGAAACCTATCACAGTATTTTTGATGAAATGAACGAGAAAAAGTAGTCAGATGATAAGCGACAGCCCAAAGACACTCGCAACACATCTTACAACTTCACAATATAGCGAGTTGTTAGGTATTGATCACATTTTTGTTTGAAAGCATTTTTTGTTTATCATCATACATCAGGATCCATGTGCTTTTCAAGAAAATAGCCTCATAAAGATTTCCTTAGAATTATGTTCATAGTAACCATTCGTTTACGGCATTATCGATTACAAATACCATTGCGTTAAAAGCAAATAAATTTATTGAAGCTATAAAATGACGATGAATGTAGAACCAATTTGCTATTTTCCGAACCAAACAGCAATTAATTCTGCTTATCTGACCAATTTTATCAGTTAATAAGTCTGCCTAGACAAATAACCAAGCAAATAGTAGAATGTACACAAACGAACATAGCTTAACCAACATTAGAAACGTTTGTTTTAGTTATTAATGTGAGTATACATAATGGAAATATAGTTCGTTTATATAATATTGTTGTGATGTTGTTTTACTTGTGTTCGCATTTTCAATCCAGTGGAAGCTTATTATAGGTAGATGTTTGAACTTTGATGGTAGTAGTATTCTATATTTTGATACTTTTAAATTATTCACAGGAGCATTTTCTCTTCCATTACATTCTGTTAGCTACGTTTACTTTGCTATACTCGTAACATTAATCTTCACTACCTCGATTATGTATCGTTAAGAACCTACGAATAATAAAAATTACATATCAAGAACACTTAGTCTGTCCGTAAATATACAGTTTTTCATACTTTGTTAAATTCTTCAATCAATCAATTGTTCACACCATCAATCAATCGACGATTTTTTTAGGCATCAGCACCAACATCCCCATCGGCTGGGTCACCACAATCCAGCCCAGCCCCGGTTTCCCCAGCTGGCAGCAGCACCACACCCAGGTCGCCACTACCGCTGGTAGCTCCCGACCTCCTGGCGATGCAGCTGCTCGACCAGCACTCCCAGTTGCAAGCGTTGATGAAGCAACGGTTATTCCACCAGCATCAGATGCAGAAACAGGTATTATTACACCTACCTTTACAGGAGCCGATTTAAACTCAGCCAAAACAGTTCTATAGTAAAGTTGAAAATTACAGAGGCTTAACCTTTAACTGGTGACAAGCGGTCTCACAGGCCGAACGGCGTCAGTGAAACGTCTTTTCACTCACTTCTCCGCACTCTTCGGTTTTGAACGTCTGTATAGCTTCGAGTTTGGTTGCCCCTGCGCCGTAGAAGGAGGCAGTTGCGTCGGACTAACCCAAATCGATAAGTTATATGGATACAAAGTTCGATAGCGGCCTATGAGACCTCACGTCACCAGTAGCGTAACTTTTTTACGTTACGTTGCTTATTGATTTTTTTCATTTTTTACATCTAATTATTTACGTTGGATAATTCTGGTCATCCGAACAAGAAGGGAAGGGAATTGGGAGTCAGAAATGAATTGTTAAACCGTAGAAAACAGCTTTGATTATCTGAAATTCATAGAATAGGAGAATGGTAAGCACAAGGATTGCACTGAACCAGAAGCCGAAAATATTGCCGAAAATTACATCCTAGAGCAAAGTGATCATGATTCAGGAACCGAAGAGAACTACCAAGGTTACACTGATCAACAAATCAGGAGCCATGGAAGGAGAATAAGCCTTCAGAATTAGTAAAGTTTGACCATTGTCAGTTTTGTGAAATGATAGCTGTGATTAAAGGTTTTATTTTTTTTTCAGTTGATTAGTGTGTTAATTTTATGTAAAAAGTGTAACTGTTTGATTTATGTTGATTATAATTTCATAAAAATACATTATTCATCCCGCTTCTAATTTTCATGATTGTAAGGACTGTTCTCATTGTAACATCAAAATTCCTTTTAATTAATTGATTCACAATGTACAAAATGCTTTTATTTTGTCCTACACTAAGTTATCAAACTATTCTTGAACATGGCTGTAAGCCAATATACTTCATTTCTATGCAATATACCCTAAAATGGCTGCGGCCTCTCAGACCGCTCGTCACCAGTTACGTTACGCAAAATACATGTCACCAGTCAAAAGTTAACCCAGTTTCATTATAAATTATTTTCAATTTTAAAGCACATGTCTTCGGAGGCGGCTAAGCGGCAGTTGGAGCAGTCAAGACTTCAGGAGCAAATCAATCTTAACCTGCTCTCACAGTCTCATCTACAGCCTCCAGATAGCTCACCAGGTAAGCTACTATGCCAAGCTCTACTGTACCGTCAACCTTATCAATCGTATGCGGAACAAAGTACAGATGCAATGTAATTACATAGTAGGTTCCAGCAATTTCAGTGTAACTGTTCTTCTTTCTGACAGGATCTCTCCAGCAACAGTTGGGAGCTCAACAGCAGCAGCTAGTACAGCAGCTGCAGGCGGTGCAGCGACAGTACCTCATGCACGGACCACTCTCTGTGCCACCTAATGCACCGCCAGGTACGGCAATTAATGGTAATATAAATTTGATCATCCGAAATCCTCCAAATTGTAATTTTTTTGTGGCTTTTCATTTCAATGACGCAACTTCTTCTTCCTAGGTTTGATGCTATGGGGCAATGAGTTGGAAGAGCATCCTCTATTCGGTCGCGGTGTCTGCAAATGGCCCGGCTGTGATGCATTGGTTGAAGATTTTCAAGCATTCCTCAAGTAATTATTTTAGTTTATACTTCTTCCTTCCTAAGATTTATAGGTATTTGAGGTGTTTGATAACATCTTACTGTGGCAGTAACTGCAACCACCGTCAATGGATCAGCAACATTTAATTCGTTCGATCTTGGATTCTTGGAAATCTATTGTTATTCTATCGTGTCTCGCTCACCGGTGATCTTATGGGGCTTGATGTGTTAAACATTGTCTTCATCATCTCTCAGGCACCTGGAAGGCGCTCACACTCTCGACGACAGATCGGCTGCTCAAGCGCGAGTCCAGATGCAGGTGGTGGCTCAACTTGAACTGCAGCTTCGACGGGAACGCGACCGCCTGGCCGCCATGATGCGTCACCTGCATGCTGCTAGAGACCACCATCACAAGCATAACCATGGTATTATTCTTCTCCTTGCTGTGTTTTTGTCTATATTCTGTTTTCATGAAGTTTACGCTTCAAAACGTAACAATTCATGCTTTCATTTTTTTCTCTGACAGTGATATTTTTATTTTTAATTAATTCTTCTTCAGGTACTGCCAGCGAAGGTGCCTCCCCCGGCCCAGTGAGACGTCGTGTTTCTGACAAATCTGGCGTCGCCATTGCTGGTGGTATGTTCTTGTTTATTTATTTTATGCCTATTATGCTATAGCTTCTTATAAGAAATATTAATTTACAAAATCGAAATTATTACACCTCTCGTATTTTCTCGAAGGTCTTCCGTATATGCTCGAAAGAGCTGGATTAGACGTTCAACAAGGTAACTGTAGATTCTGATATAATATGACTTATCCTTCTCCTTGCAGTTATTGGTTATAAATCTTGCAGGACATAACATGATTTTAATGATTTATAGAAATCCAACGCAACCGCGAGTTCTACAAGAGCGCGGATGTTCGGCCTCCATTTACCTACGCCTCTTTGATCCGACAGGTAAGTTCATTGTTTACGCCCTTACGAGTATCATGCTCCTTTAATAGGTACCTTTAAACTCTTCCTACCCTGAACCCCTTAGTCTTCTCACAAAATGTCTTCTTAGCATAGCTTTTAATAAATAGTGACAATAATTGTTAATGTCTAATCAGGTGTTTCAGTTATACTTTAGAGATGACCGAATGTGCTGACTTTCAATCAGCTTTTTCAAATTAAATGTTATGCTAATAAAGATTATCCTCTAATTTTAGGCCATCATTGAATCTCCTGACAAGCAGCTCACACTGAACGAGATCTACAACTGGTTCCAAAGCACCTTCTGCTACTTCCGACGAAACGCTGCCACGTGGAAGGTATATTTCGTCCACTTATCTATTACATAGCAAATTAAACTGTGAAATAATAATTCCACTTTACATTCAGCCTTTGATGTAAAACTGGAGTAAGGTAACCAAATGTTGGTTTTTTAGTTTTTATACTTTTTTGTTTAATAAAAGATGGGGTAATTCTACCACATTAGTTAATTTAGCTTTAGTGGTAGGTTTGGGGTAATTTGTACCCCATAGTGTTGATTAGGGCATATAACAAGTGACAAGTACAAACAGAATGCGGTGCGCCACAACCTGTCGCTGCACAAGTGCTTCATGCGGGTTGAGAATGTGAAGGGGGCCGTTTGGACCGTGGATGAGGTGGAGTTCTACAAGCGACGGCCTCAACGCGCCGCGCACGCGCCCCCGCCACTAGCCGGGTACGGCCTGCTGCGATCCAGGCCGCTTCTAATACTCTACTCAATTCTCCACTCAAAATTCCACTCAATACACACCAATACTCTAGTATACTTACACTATCGATATAAGCACCTGTAATTTCATATAAACACCTTTCATAAGCCACACCAGACTGCTTCAAGCACTTTACTCAACGACGTTACTAAAACTTATCAAAGCAAAATAAAGGCGAGTAGACACAAAGCACCAGGCCGCTTCTAATACTCCACTCAATACACACCAATACTCTAACTTACACTATCAATATAAGCACCTATAATTTCACATAAACACCTTTCTTTAGCCACACCAGACTACTTAAAATACTCTACTCAAATGCCACCAATGCTCTACTTATCACAGCAAAATAAAGGCGAATAAGCACAATACACTGGCTGCTTCAAATACTCCACTACACACCAGTCACCAACACTCTCCTATGCTTACACTATCAACATAAGCACCTGTAATTTCATATTTAAAACACCTTTCATAAGCCTCACCAGACTGCTTCAAACACTTTACTCAACGACCTTACTAAAACTTATCAAAGCAAAACAAAGGCGAATAAGCACTAAGCACAAGGCTGCTTCTAATACTCCACTCAATACACACCAATACTTTACTTACACTATCAATATAAGTACCTGTAATTTCATAATAAACACATTTCATGAGCCACACCAGACTGCTTCAAACACTCCACTCAATTCACACCAATATTCTACTCAAGATACTTACACCATACACTATTAATACATAATATTTTGATAGAACATGGACGCATGAATCATAAAATATAAAATACCTATAATTCTACTGAAGCCGCAATCCAGGCTATACCTAATACTCTACTCAATACACACCAATGCTCTTATTCATAGCAACGGCATTAAATCATAAACATATACACCAGACTGCTTCAAATAATCTACTCAAATGCCACCAATGTTCTACTCAAGCTACACCTACACTACCGATATATGCATCTTACTAAAAGTGATCAAAGCAAGCAAAATAAAGGCGAATAAGCACAAAACACCCGCTTCTAATACTATACTCAAATGTCACCAATACCTAATCTACACTTACACTATTAATATCAGCACCTTATTACTATCATAAACACGTAAACCATTTACCAAGCCGGTTCTCATACCTTTTATATTTTCCTTAGTCTATGACTCTACACAAATCGCACAAAAAATCTACTCAAGCTACACTTAGGTACACTATCGATATAAGCACCTGTAGTGACATGAACACCTTTCGTAAACCAACAACAAGAGACTGTTCTAATACTCTGGCCAAATATTATCTATTACTTTACTCAAGCTACACTAAAATCAAAATAAAACGGGCCCAATACGAACAAAGGTACTCTACCCGAGTTACACAATATATCAGTTACACTGCTAAAATGACACTATCTAATAACTTAAGCCATGGACTTTTGGACGCATTGCTATTAAACAAATCATTCCAATCCACTATTGACTAGTTGACACTGCAATCCAGGTCAAATTCTAATAACTCTAATAACCTCTAATCAAAGTATACTAGCGACACAACACCAAAAATCTTATCACCGCATGACATTATTAAAACCTCACAACTTAGAACCTTAAAATTGTCACATAAAAAGGTACACAGAACATCATTTTACGAATGTGCAATAGACGAATGAACTGGATTAAGAATACTTGAATTAATTGATTCGCCAATTGTAATGATAAAGTAGCAATTTAAGTGAATCCAAAATCACTTTAAAACTTCACACGGAAACATTTCAAACCATAATTTAAAAACAATAACTCAATAAGTAAACTCAGGCATACTGGAACAAGGAAGACATGTTACAATGATTCAAGAACAGTGAACTAAATATTAGTACACAATCACCTGTGACTAAAATATGAAGAAAGTCAATTGTCACAAACATTAGTATTTAGTATGAACATTTTTTACGGACAAAGATCTGACTACAATAAATACAATCCTATTAACACATCACAAAGACACACTTTACATATTAATCTTTTTTCTAATCATTTTCTCTCTAATTTGGTTAAGTGTATTAACTCCTACTGTAAAAATACATTTTTATATTTCAGATATAACAACTATATTTTGTGTAGTCGATTTTAATGGATTGTGAATAATGTTGCAACCGATGGCTATGAAAATTTCCGTTGCAACATTACCTATGAGTTTTTGTATTTTATGGTATTTAGGTTTCGTAATTTGTGTGTGTTCGTGGATTTTAACGCAAGGGTCAATAACACTTTCTCGCTTGCCTTTTAACCTGGCTCCCTTCGTTTCCTCTCCTCGGGTACAACACAGATCCTGCATGCCATGGTCTACTCTTCCACGACGATCTTAATGTGCTCCTATCATTTTTATCATTGTTACGTTACATAACTCCTCGCTTAAAAGCGATACGGGCACATTGTAAGCAATGGAATCTAGCGGAGTATTCGATTTATTGAATTTGCTAAAAAGAGATGAATTATAGAATGCGATCCGGACGAACCTGTCGCTCCACAAATGTTTCGTGCGCTACGAGGACGACTTCGGCTCGTTCTGGATGGTGGACGACGCCGAATTCGTGAAAAGACGACATCTGAGTCGAGGGAGGCCGAGAAAGTATGAGCCATCGCCCGGGACCAACACAGCCCCCCAACAGTAAGGGCGCAGCCGCACTCAAAGCGACCGTCCAACGAAACTATTCGCCAAATCTTATGAATCAGCATCAAATTTTGATCTTTGACAAATGCTGAATAATTTCAAACGCGAGCCTGTTCTTGTAATACTTTGCAAATTTCTCGAGATCTCTTGTAATCGTTGGGCGATCGCGTCCAAAGCATTTGTATGTTTTAGTAGCGACTGAAAGTTATCAAGGATGAGATAACTTTCGGTTTCACATTAGATCGATGTGATCATTTCGTAAAGTGTATCACTCAGTGTAAAATTAGATCGAACCAAAATGGTATGTTTTTGGTTGTAAACAATCATTATCATTACAAAGAAATAGATTCATGGTGTGTGTTTATTTTTTGATTTTAAAAATCATTAACACATCGTCTACAAAAAATAAACATATCACTTTGTTAGAAAAAATGTTACCGCAAAGTCATAAGTATTTTGTTTTTGCAAATGTATTAACCATTGTATTTTAACAACTATCTACTTGATTTGAAGCTTTAACTGATATGTTGCGAATAAGTTATAGATATTTTTATTTGTATTTGGTACAAGACATAATCTGAATCAATCGAATACAATTGTTTATGAGATACGAACTGCATGATTTGCACTTTATATCGTTAGGAAGGATCGTCGTTGGATATCCAAGTAAGATTGTTTTTTGGAATCCCATTTACTACTCGCATGATTCCTTTTACAATTTCAAATTTTCTGGTAAGTGTTTCTGCATGAAGCTTAGCATTCTCGCATTTTCATCGCATGCTAGATAAACTTTTATCTTTTTTAACATTTTATACGCTTGCTTTTTTATCGTTTTTATTCTATTTATCTTTTCACTTTTACATACATACATTACAATCACAACAAAATATACGAACACAACCTAATTGGACTTCATTCAAAATTCTACACTTCACTTTTCCTACACTTACACTATGAACATCATAAATGTTTAGAAGAGGTTTGAGATGGCAGACAGGGTATGAATTTATACATTTTTATTTTTAATGTAGTAAAATATATTTATTAAATCAGCGTTTTTTTGAATTATTGAAAAGAAAAATCAGTCATTTAAAAATTATTTTTTCGTCAATATTCTTTGTTTCACCAAATTACACATGTTTTTTTGCGGCGAACCATAATTAAATATATTTCTACAGATTCATGGGAGCTCAAAGTCCTCCAATGATGACAAGTCCTCATGGATACAGCGAGGCATTAAAGAGAAATCTGCAGGTAAGAACAATCTCTTTCATAAATTGCAACTTAAAAATTGCTCAAAGATATCAATTTCTGTCATAACGTGGTAAACAATTTAATTTTACAGGGCATGATGGAGGACTGCAATCTCTCTTATATTTCTGGTGACGACCATATGATGCAGACTGATGATTACCCATCATCACACGAAGAATACAGGTGATTAATAATATCTAAATCTTATAAAATTTAAATTAATTACTTTATCACTCATCACAAAAATATTCATAAACTTTTTGTTTTCAGTCGTCCACCAATCATGAATGGTTATGGAAACAGCAGCTCGTCCCACGATGTCAAAGCTGAAGATCTGAGTGCAAATGAAGTTCAAGATATCAAACCAAACTTATACAATCTGAAGAATGAGATGCAGGCTTCTGATTATTCCAACAAAGGTACGCAAAACTTGCCTACATATTTTGAATTAGAAAGAGTGTTTGCAATATTATTTTCATGAATTTATACTCAACCGATAACTTCATGGTTAATCTGAATGATTTTAAGACATATACTTAAATACTAATAAGCCACACTAATGAAACAATAATTGAAAAATTGTAAAATTATTACAAAATACCCAACTTCAATTTCAGATTACCCGAATTCCAACAAGGAATCGTCCAGCCACCGGCCCAGTGAAACAAGTCACTACAACGACTACAACCGCGAGGATAGATACCGTGCGTCCATGTCCCACAATATCAAAGATGAGGCTGAAAACCTTTCGCTCAACGAGCAGAGATCTGACAAATAAACCAATTGGACCGACCATCCAAAAAAAGAGGCTGAATACACTTCTAAATTCTTTTCAAAGGCTTGTTCTTCCATCGAAGATACCAATAATTTCAGCATTGTAAAAGCATTTATTTTAAAGAATGCTAATTTTAAGTGAAGTGACCGTAGACGTGTTCCAGTCTGTGACTTTGTGTATAGCAATAAAGTGATTTGTGGAAACGAATGTCATGTGGAATCAGTAGACTAGATTTAGGTCTAATATCACAGTATATAATACAATTAATATTTACGGGTTTAGCTCTACTTCATGTTATTAGGACGTTTATGTGTTCACTGTTGGAATTTTGTATCGCGAGTTAGGTAACCAAATATTTTTTGTTTATTTTTGCCCGGTTTTATCGGGATTCAAGTATTATAGGTTAAATTTGTTTCTAAGGACATTTTCTAGGTTATAAGTACTAGACTTAGATGAGAGATCAGCATAAACCTTAAAAGGTCCATATCAATATTTAAAATATAATATAATACATGTATAAGAACAATAAGTAGACGTATTGAATAAGAATGATTGGATTTGCTTCATGATTTACGCCTAGCGTTTTAGTTGGAGTGTTTCCTTGAACTCGCTACTTATCAACATATTTTATGTGATCTCAATATTTTTTTCCGCAATATTAATTTGCACATGATTTTACTTCCTCTCTAAATACTTGTTTTTTAATTTCTTGTTTAAATATTTTTATGATTTTTATGTCAGATAGTAAACACTTCTGTATAGTTTAGCCAGACTGCAAAAGTATGTAAAATAGTGAATCTGAAAAACTGGATACATTATGTCATTTAAGTCTCGCTATTAACTTCTTTGGAATTTCTTGTATTGTCATTAAAGCAAATGATTTATTAATTTGATTTTGCCAAATCTAATTTAGATTGGCCATTAAATTGATTTTGATTTGGAGGGTAGTTGTAAAATAATGCATTTCGCTTTTAGGTTATAAACCATTGAGTTTGTAGGAATTGATCGATGATCTGAAAGATGTTTAATAGTAGTTTAGCGTGCCATAGAACATGGTATTTGTGATTCTGTGGAATTGTTTTTAGGTGTAAATATTCGTTTATCGAGCGATGTAAATTGTTTAAGAAATTTAAATCCTAGCCCTAAGCGTTTACTTATAAATATTGCATATTAAATCGTTCATGTTGTAGAAAATTTAGAATTAAATATTATAGTAGTAGTAAAATTTTCACTGTATTTCGAAGATTTTGATAGTACTATATTGTGATTATTTGAAGTTTTTTTATTGGTACACTTAGTGACGAAAGTGTTCAAAATAATTATTACATTTTTATTCTTAACTTTGTTAAATTATGGAACAATATTTTCCGTCATTATTGTGAAATATATTTTGTTTGTTGTTAACATAAATTTGATTTGCGTAACCCATCAAACAGTCGTCACTATAAAAACCAATATTTTATTCCATAACTAAGGGTGAAAATAATCATATCACAGTTATTACGTACTTATAGAAATAAATAGTACTAATCGACTTTCAAATTTGCATTTAACTTTTAGAATTACGTACTTTCATAATAAAAGTTTTAGCTGGAGACACAAATGTTAAACAAGATCTGATACGCGCTTAGTTAAATAAAATGACGCATGCGGCATGTCGCGATCTAGCGTCCTAATAGGAGACATAATATTTGGCTGTGCGTTGAAGGCGAATCCACCAAATGGACGGTTAATACTCCAAAGACGTATGTTAAAAAGTATCGTACTTCCTTTTGGATGGAAGTCCGGAAGAAAATGTGGTACGCCCTTCTTCGCGTTGGATCGGATTAAGTTTGGCAGATGTGTTTCTAGCTTTCTGGGTGATCGCACCCAAAACCGATTGTCGAGCACCGTAGAAGCACAAACTGTACTTTAATGTTTTATTATAGGTATCATTTAATTTATTTTTTTAAGCAGAACATGATTTATGTTGTGTTACTGATGCTTTAAATTTGCTTGCAAAGTTATTTTTTTATTAATATTTTTTCAAACCTTTTGTTACGATTGTACTTTTAAGTTGTGTAGTGATGTAAAACAGTAAATTATACATGTATTTGTTTCAAACATGTTTCATTGCTATGGGTATTTTATCTTTTTAACAAACTTTCAAAGAGGAGGAAAGGTTATATTATGTCCGTCTGAATATTTTTTTTAAATTGTAAGAAAACAAAGTTACACTTCACAGAAAAACATTTATTTATTTTGTACCTTAAAATTACTCTTATAATTTTTTGTATGGAGTTCATCATAACCAATGTCTCTGTAAAAGCAGAATTTATTCAAAACAATGGAGCATGTTTGAGAAGGAAAACGTTCCGAAAAGAAGCCAAGTCGTTGTAGAAAATAATTCCTAGAAAAGTCAAGTTCAGATTACAAGAAAGTGACAAAAAGTTCTATACAAAACTGGAGTACATTTTTATTTGGCAGTACATTTTTATTACAACATTTTTTTCCTCACTGAGGAATCGTAGGCAATGTGATCGAAGAATAATGGAAGGGGAAATCGGATACAACGACTAAACATCTTTTTTTATTGTTATTCCATGCATTTTCAACATTCGCCTATGTAAAATCAACGGTTTCATATTTTTTGGCCAATTTTGTTGCCTATATATAACGAAATATTTAGTGCTAGAGATTCTGCCTCAGTGATGTAAGCGGGCAGTACATTTATCAATTGTAAATTATACTTACCTAATTAGTGTTGTAATAAAGCATTACGAGTATAATATTATATTTATTTCACATCCCTTAAATAATTAATTATTAAGTGTAGTAACATTGTTAAATTATTCTTAGGCTTTCTAGTGTTAACATCAATGATTAAAAACCAGGTATATAAGGGAGAAGACCTAATGGCAGACACTTTAAGGAAACATGAAACATTCGAATGTTATAAAATATATAATTTATGAAAATAAAGGATTGATAACTTCTTCCATGTCTTCAGTAACTCTTACAAAATAAAACTATTATAATTATTCTCTGACAAATCAATAAAAAATATATATTATTGGTATTTTTGTAAACTTAGTCATAAGTACTAATAGATGACATCACAATAAGCGAACAACACTAATAGTAAACACCAATATGAACTAATAGTTGACATAGAACATTAAATTACATTTTACATTTTTCATATTATTAGGTCTTTATTTGCCGTTTTTCAAAAGATTTCATTTACTTCATCATAGTAACTACATGCATCAGAAATATTATCCACGTTGTCTCCAGATTCTATTCATTCTTCTTCCATGCTGAAACTATCTTTCCTTTTATATTTATTTTTCATATTTTTTTCCCAGCAAATTTATTTTTAGTCTTAAGTCTCTATGCTTCTTTTGCCTCTTCTTTTTTCTTCTTTTTGTTCTTAGTTCTCCTTTTTCTTCTTTTTACTGCTACAAAACTAAAGCATCGATTTTTAGATCAGTGCAAGGTCTAATATTAGACACCATGTCCATTTTTAGGTACAGTAGTTCTAAGTTCTTAGTTTGTTAATAGAATTATATTTTTGGAGAATAGTGATGATATTTGCAGTAGAATAAAGTACAAAATAACTTTAGTATGTATTAAAAAACTAAAAGATGAGATCCATGTCATCTATTAGGTTTTTTTACATTTTCAAGAACTAATAGTAGACACCCTTTATATTGTTAGGGAAAATGGATAAAAGATCATAAATAAACATTAATTAGTGTAAACAACATGACCATTAATCCAATGAAGTCAATAGAAATTACAAAAAATCTGATAAATGTATTCAAAACTTACGTGCAAAATTTCGACTTCCTTAACCTATTTGCTAAGAAATTGCCGGGTGCGTGTTGACGCGGTCACATCATTTACGAAAACTGATCCCATTTTAAAATTTTGTTCCCGAACGCATCCCTAATATATTTTTTCACATCAACAGATAGCATAAGAAGCTTATAAAATTTACAGTGTTGAGAAATAATTAGAATAATTCTTATTTTTATGGCATTTTTGTCGTAAGTGTCATCTATTAGTTCAGTGTCTACCATTAGCGCCTTTCCCTTATCTTATTATTACTAAATTGTGCATTCATTTGATTATATCAATATATATTATAAAACCATGGCTAATAGTAAAGTTTGTATCGGCTTGTGCTTATAAACCATGAATCTTATGCTTTTTGTACTTTTTATTATTAAATAAAATAAAAATATGTAAATTTAATAATATCTTAAAAAGCACTTTTATTGGTGACGGTACACACAAAAAGGTTTCCGGGTATATGAAATATCAGTGTGATGATTACATAAATCATTTTAAGGGTTCCGTAACCAAAGGGTAAAAACGGGACCCTATTACTAAGACTTCGTTGTCTGTCCCTCTGTCTGTCTGTCTGTCTGTCTGTCTCCAGGCTGTAACTCAAGAACCGCTATAGCTAAACTTCTGAAATTTTCACAGATTGTTTATACCTGTTGTCGCTATAACAACAAACACTAAAAATAAAATAAAGTTTATATTTAAGGGGAGCTCCCATACAAGAAACGTGATTTTTTTGGCCTTATTTGCTCGATATCACTAACGGCAACAGATAGGCACATTGAAATTTTCACACAGGCCTTAAATATAATATGTGTTATTTAATAATTCATAATAATATTTAAATAAAATAAAAATTAAAGGGCTCCCATACAAAAAACACAATTTTTGGCCAATTTTTGCTCTATAACGGTACGGAACCCTTCGTGCGCGAGTCCGACTCGCACTTGGCCGATTTAAAAGATACACATCGCTAGACGTAGGCAGTAGGCATTGGGCGTATTTTTAAAACCTTATTTAATTCAGAGAAACATTTCGCAAATTCTCGCTACATTATGATTCAGAAACATTTGCTTAACACCCGTCCCAGGGTGATTAATACTATCAGATAATTTTAATACTAATTTGTCTGTCTGTTGACTACTCATATCCTGTTATGTGCATAAAACGCATCGACTTTTTTGCAAAAATATTTTGGTGGTTCGTCATAGTGCTTAGATAAGATTTAACCCGGCGTCTGCCTGGTAGAAAATAGGAACAACAACTGCATGGTGGGTCATAATTACCCGGATTTTAAATCGTTGTTAATTTTTACTATTTCAACAATATTTAAAGCAAATTTATATTTAACTTAAAGAATAGTACTTAGTTTATAATATTTTGAAGATACACAAGAAAAATAAGTAACATAATGATCGTTTTTTCCTATTTAAAAAGACAGTGTAAAATTTACAACTAAAAAAATTAACATCTCGAAATTTATTAATAAGTAAACAAAAAGTGACTAATCCACACTTTGTATTTTACTTTTTAGAATGTCAAACGTTAGACCTTAAAATAAGTATGCGTAAAAATGATAATGAATCTTAGGTTTAGTCACTATGAGCCCTGTCATCCATGCAAACGCCACAGAAAGAAATGCCATGTTCAGGGCAGATGAAATTTTTGGATCTTGAGAGGTGTGGGTAGTATTCTTGTCTTTTATAGCGGGAAATATTATCTGGCATCGCTTACGAAACTTTGACAGGACGCTCTTCTGCAGGGCAATCGCGATAAATTTATTCAACTGAAACGCAAGTGAAACTCGGACGTTGATCGACTTTTGGAACGATTCGGTATCGCGCTAACGTTTTGACAGCTAGTTGAGACGTTACTGAACCTCAGCCCGAGCGCAAACGCTGTCAAAACAAAAAGTTGATACAATGCAACTTCTACTCGCACGTTTCTGAAACGTTTCTTATTTTGGTGTATTAAATTGACAAAAATCGATGGAAAAATATAACATAGGCTATAATTAAATTATAATTTAAGCTTATGTTTTACTTTAAAGCTGTAAAATAACATGCTACGGACTATGTTTTGTTATTTGAGTTTGTTAAAAAGTAAATTGAATTTTGACATTACTACTTTACGTAAATGTTTTCTGCGCCACATAAAACTTTTGTCACAAGTCACAACTCACACTATGTGTCACTATTCAACACTTATATGTCGTTTGTAAAATATAGTAAAACAATATTAATAATTCATCTACGTAAATTAAAAACTCCAAGTAATAATCATTCACATCATTGATCATAACTACCAAGTACCAAAACAACTTCACTCGTGTCATATTTATCCATACGTAAATAAACAATTTATCAATTGACCAATTAACGCATCGGAAAAAATTTGTTCATATTTAAGCCAATCAAAATTAAATCAGAAGGGCGCTGATTGGTCCGCTGCATTATCTGTCTAAAGGTAAAACGTTGCGCTTCGTTCGAGTTCCATCTAAGGTTGAGTTACGGTTGGAACGTTAGCACGATACTGAAATTTGCTCAGACGCATCGGAACCGAACCGTAACTGAACCACAACCAAAGCAAATGTGAACCTGAATTGGAACGTTTAAAAATAACGCGATTGCCCTGCTGGTGTTTTTCCTGTAAACTACCTTACCTCCTTTGCACATAGTCTTATTACATGGACTACTCACTACATCCATGTACGAGCCCTTAAGTGGTTATTTATAAAATCAAACGCAAAAATAATGTTATATATCGAGTAATATACATTTTGTCACCTGTCAATACAAAAAAATAAAAGAAATAATCAAATAATTAACTCAACGTTACTGGCACGAAATGGCATCATGGAATGCATAGTTGGGTCATATTGACCCTTTTGTATGTTTGACCACATTTATTATCCAGTCCAGACGCACACCATCTTAACTCACATAAGAAATAAGGGGGGCAGGGCTTTAACTGCAGCTACTGAGAAGTGTGGCAACGTAACACTATTATTTTCTCAAAATACACGCATTTGAAAACATCACGGGTCATTATGACCCAACCTGGCAGTCGCCGGGTTAATATTCAGAATGTAGTTTTCAGTCGGCCCATTCTTGCCGAAAATAATATAGCTCTACATGAGCTCTACCCTACAAATGATAAAAACTAAGGAAGAGTAACTGTGTCAAAAAATTTGTTCCGATTCTACAAAATGTGACCATTCGGGTCACATTTTGTGTATATCTTTTGTGGTTCACAGATTGTGTATATCTGTTGCCCATATAAGAACAAATACTATAAATAAAATAAAGTAAATATTATATGGGGCTCCCATACAAGAAACGTGATTTTTTTTGGCCTTTTTTGCTCGTAATCAATAACGGTAACAGCTAGACACTTGAAAATTTCACAATATCCTTAATTATATTTTTACTTTAATATTTAAAATTAAAATAAAGTAAATGTTTAAGGGAGGCTCCCATACAAAAAACACAATTTTTTGTCTACTTTTGCTAAGATGAAAAAAGATATAAGCTATGAATTTTTTTTAAATCTCTACCAACGATATTATTAACTATTGTATAGAGAATTTAAAAAATATATAACTTAGACATTATTATCTTTTTTAATATATTTTTCATGGGTCAAAAGTACCCAAATTTGAGATTTTTCGAACCTTTAAAAATTCATATCTTTAAAAATATTAACTTTATCGTAAAAAGTCATAGGACCTTTTTTATTGGTATTTTAATAAATAATATAAAAAAAATTGTCCGGTTAAAAAATAACAATTCCTTGCAATTGTTTAAACTATGTTTGTTTAAACAATATGGCACCGGGTTGCACCATGGCAACATGCATATTTTATAACATCAGGGGGGCAATTTGAAGAGGATCGCATAAAAAAATTGAGGTGGAATAGTTTCCTGTACTCATGCGCCGACTCGTGCTGTTCTACATGCATACTTTATGCAAAAAGAAACACGAATACATGATAGGTAATTGAAATATTTATATCTTCTTCTCGCTTCTCGCTTCTCGCTTCGATCTCCGCCATGTTTCAGCTGTTTGTGAAAAACTTTACGTCATGGGCACATCGTACACATATACCTCTACCATGCCTGCAAATTATAAGTCGCTAAATTGCCAACTATTATTAATAATTATCTTTTAGACTTTTCAGACCACTACCATCCCGAAATCTCAGAAAATTTATCTCTATCAATATTTCTGTACCTACCCAGTAATTTATTTATAAGAGCAGCTATCTACAGAATTTTCAAAAAGAAGCAAAATGAATACGGTCAACTTTAACAAAAATTTCTTTGTTATATTTAAAACTATCGACAAAATAATTAATAAACAAATAAGGAGTGATTATTTTTTCATTTGTTCCATCAATACATCGCGTCGCGGCTTTGAAGCGCTAGGTTGAGTAATGTCACGAACAAGTGTCGCGATAGGGATGTGTTAGTTTGGTATCGATATCAGCAGGATTTTTTAAAATATTACTTTTATATACTTACTATATTATCAATTATAATTAACTAGCTAAAATACTTAAGCTTCCATGAACTTGTGAAAATCTCAAACGAAAATAAATGTAGAGTCATCGGTCTTTTTATGAAGCATTGTATAATAGGCATGATGACTAGGTATTTTTTTTTCTTCTTAGTTCTTGGCAATTAAAGAAAAAAAAAACATCGGTGAAAGAATTACTCTGTTAGCTTAAAAACTTTCCAAGATATCAAATTAAAAAATCTAATAAAAAAGACCTTCCTGAAATGCTTCATGCAAAGTGCTACGAAATTATGACGTCACTCTTCATTTAAGTGCAAAAACGTCGTTGTGGAGCTTCTATATGGTGTAAGCGAGAAAGCTAAATATTAGTGTGCGAGTGAAACACTAGTAGCGATAGGTTACCGATCAATAATTTGTTACGAATTATGCTAATATAATTCATAACAAATTATCGTTATATTAAAACGATCGATGTTATCGATATCGTCACATCCCTATACTTTGATATGTGGCCCCTCAATCATATCGTACGCAACTACAGAACCACTGAACTGACAAAAAATCTAAAATAACTGCTTTTTTAATCCCGATCTGGTTACTGAACTCTGACGTTTGAAAAAAAAATACTTTTTTCGAGCACATGTCCCCGAGCGGGTTAAATTTTTTCACTAAAAGTGTCATTTCGATTCGAAATGGAAAGTTAGGGGTTAATTTACTATTCCCAAACGATATTTTATTTTTTTAAATAGAAATAACGACATGTGTCTGTGATTAGGTTTTGTGGAACACGTGGGAGTGAGGTTTTTATAAGCTGTTTATTTGTTAGATGATAGTCTGTTGAGTGGTAAAAATTCGAGGATGGCTGAAGGATTATGGATTCAAATCTGACTGGGAAAGTGGTAAAATTACGGAAATTTGCAGGTGTAGCGACACAAACGTATCTATCCTATATCTTTTTCTTTTTAGCTTACAATTTTCAAAATTTAGTTAAACAAAACCATCCTTGTTTATAAGCATTATATTTATGTTATTTTCTTGTTAGTTTATATGGAACAAATCAAGAACAAATTGTTATGTAACAATCGTTTCTCACCTCATTTCATCTCATCTCATTTTCATCACTTTTTTTTTGGCATGAAGATACTAATTTTAATCTATTGTTTTCTTAATTATACCAATTCGAATTAAATAATCATCGTTAAGACGTCTGTCGGGTCAGCTAGTTAGTGAACTAGCTGACCCGACAGACGTTGTCCTGTCTTAACGATGATTATTTAATTCGAATTGGTATAATTAAGAAAACAATAGATTAAAATTAGTATCTTCATGCCAAATTTCATCAAAATAGATTAATAAATAGTTTAAGCGAAAATCATAAAAGTTTATTGTGCAGGAACCGTACATTTTCCGGGACAAAAAGTATCCCTTGTCCTTTCCCGAGACTCAAAGTATCTCCATACCGAATTTTATAAAAATAGACTGTAGTTTAGGCGAAAATCATAAAAGTTTATTGTGCGGGAACCGTACATTTTCCGGGACCAAAAGTATCCCTTGTCCTTTCCCGAGACTCAAAGTATCTCCATACCAAAATTCATCAAAATCGATTGAATAGTTTACGCGCAAATCATAAAAGTATATTGTGCAGTAACCGTATATTTTTCCGGGACAAAATGTATCCTATGTCCTTTTCCTGGTTCTGAGCTACCTCTCCACCAATTTTCAGCCAAATCGGTTTATCCGTTCTTGAGATAAAAGCTTATTGGGCGAGAACCGTACATTTTCCGGGACAAAAAGTATCCCTTGTCCTTTCCCGAGACTCAAAGTATCTCCATACCAAAATTCATCAAAATCGATTGAATAGTTTACGCGCAAATCTTAAAAGTATATTATGCAGTAACCGTACATTTTTCCGGAAAAAAATATATCCTATGTCCTATTCCTGGTTCTAAGCTACCTCTCCACCAATTTTCAGGTAAATCGGTTCATCCGTTCTTGAGTTAGAAGTGGCGTAACTAACACAACTTTCTTTATATATATATATAAAGAAAGTTGTGTTAGTTACGCCACTTCTAACTCAAGAACGGATGAACCGATTTACCTGAAAATTGGTGGAGAGGTAGCTTAGAACCAGGAATATATATGTTACGCTCAAAGACCGAAATCGCTCAATGAGCGAAAAAATTGCTCACAACGCGTTGTGGTCACAGTGAAACGGCCACGACGCGAAATTCGTGTTGTGGCTCTAATGAAAACGGCCACGACGCGTTCTGGCAATCACAAAAAGACCATAACGCGAAATTCGTGTCGTGGCTGATATTCTATTCGTTTTTCTTGTTCTTGATTTGTTCTTGTTTGATTGATCGTGGTATTGAAGATTATAATATTTGAATTACCACGCGTACTACAAAATTTTAATAATATTAGTACGGATAGTTTGGAACTATATGTATTTTATGAATAATAATGATAAACACGTTATGCAGTGATTTACCTAGTAAAAGAAAAAATATTTTGTAGTGCGCGTGGTAATTCAAATATTATAATCTTCCATACCTATGGACGATTAATCAATCAAGAATAAATCAATAAAAACGAATAGAATATCAGCCACGACACGAATTTCGAGTTATGGTCTTTTTGTGATTGCCAGAACGCGTCGTGGCCGTTTTCATTAGAGCCACGACGCGAATTTCGGGTCGTGGCTGTTTCACTGTGACCACAACGCGTTGTGAGCAATTTTTTCGCTCACTGAGCGATTTCGGTCTTTGAGCGTAACATATATATAGTATGGACAATTATGGACTTTTTGTGATTGCCAGAACGCGCGAATTTCGCGTCGTGGCTGTTTCACTGTGACCACAACGCGTTGTGAGCTATTTTTTCGCTCACTGAGCGATTTCGGTCTTTGAGCGTAACATATATATATATATATATATATATATATATATATAGATTTCTTTGTCGCCATTACATGCTGTATTCAGTATTTCACATAGATATCAAAGTGGTATTTCACCTGTTATTGGAAGTCATTTAACATACTTTGTATTTTATTTAATATGTGAGATGATATTCTGTTGGTGAATCGAACATAATAAATAAATAAATAAAATCATTCATTTCTTTGAGAGGTTTATGCCTCCGCAACTGCCCACTAGTAAAACTACTCGAGCAATCAAAACGATTCTAATTAACACATACTATTTATTTATATTAACACTTCATTAGGCGCGCGTTCTACAATAGTAGAACGCTTGTGCATTTCGTGGAATATTATCGGTTACTCAAGGTTTGTCACCTACACAGTCTTAATATTCTTCTATTACAAGACAAATGAACACATTCAATGCTCTTGCGGCGACCGATGCCTCGGCAACATTTTTTCGTGAACTGCGGTCGATGTTTATTTGTTGTAAGTGTATTTTTTACCTTTCATTTATGTTTTTAGGTATATACAATTTATAAGAAGGTGTGAAACTAACTAGAGTGATGATTTTTTCCAAAATAATAAAGAAAAAAATCCTTTGAAAACCTTATATTAATATGTTCTACATAATATGTAGAGCGCGCGACTACTAACGTATCAAATAGCGGCCATTAGGCGCGCCTAATGAAGTGTTAAAATAACTAAGTCAGTTCTGTAAGCCTTAAACTTTGCCCATGCTACATGTCCTACCTGATTATTTACTAATGCAATAGTTATAAATTATAATCAAATTCCAATATCCATTTCCATAGATGGTAGTTAACTCGTTATCTACCATCTAACTATTTTAGAAACCAAACCAACCCGGGCAAGCCAAACCGAAAGCCAAAAAAAAGCAAAAGCGCAAAAATGCTCGCGAAAAACTGTGTCAACTCAAAATAGGCAGAGCCTTTATCACCTACTTTAGCATTTTTATCTATTAATACAGTTTAATTAAGTTTAAGCACATGTGCTGTATCACGAGGCACTTCAAAACGCGATAACATAAAAAACAAACATCTAGCTTTCAAAGAAAGTTTATTTATACAATATTTTTTCCATGTGCAGTGTGGGTCGTGCGGCACAATTATTACTCTAACATTATATTTATTTCTGTACTACACATCTGCGCGTGCGCCTATATCGATACCAGAGATGACCAACTTGCGGCCCGCTTTTGTTTTATCTATTTAAAAAAAATATATGATTTTGCGTTCAAAAGTCTCAAGAAAAATCAATAATTTTAAGACAGACTGCAGAGCAATTGCGTTATTTTTAAACGTTTCAATTCAGGTTCACATCTGCTTTGGTTGTGGTTCAGTTACGGTTTGGTTCCGCTGCGTCTGAACAAATTTCAGAATCGTGCTATCGTTTCAACCGTAAGTCGTAACTGAACCGTAGATGGAACTCGAACGAAGCGCAACGTTTGACCTTTAAGGCCGTCCCCCGAGCAAACGACCTTGGCCATACATTTGCCGCGTTGCCGAGATCGCGCCAAAACCCTATTATTTTTACTTATCTTGGTTCAAAATTGTCCTAAAAAAAATTTTAAACGGCGAATATGTAGTTTATGATATTGTCGATCTATTGGCGTGAGTTTCAAATAAAAGTAATTTGTAAATCCTAAGGAGATGCTGAATGTATGCTTGAATTTTAACAGATTGGTATTACTTTGGAAGCTGATATCATGAGTATAAGAAACAAAAATAGAAAATTTAAAACGACAAAAGGAATGTTGATATACTGAAGATTATTGCTGTATTTTTATTATAACTTTGTAGCTTTCAGATTATGAGTTTATAAGGTTTTAAATACGGTCAATTACGGAATCTCCGGACGGAACGCCCTTAATCAGACATTGCAGCGGACCAATCAGCGCCCTTCTGATTTAGTTTTGATTGGCTTAAATATGAACACATTTTTTCCGATGTGTTAATTGGTCAATTGACAAATTGTTTATTTACATATGGATGAATATGACACGGGTGAAGTTGTGTTGGTAGAACTTATGAATGTGAATGATTATTACTTGGAGTTTTTAATTTACGTAGTTGAATTCATAATATTTTTGACGTGACAACGTCTTATAATTCGATATGGGGTGCGCACCCGAAAAACATGACAGTTCATGCGGCGTTACCTCTGAGGCGTTCCATTTAAGGCTTGAAGTGCAAGCGAGATCGCGGAACGAGCGACAAGGAAGCACAATCAGCCTTTGCGTTCGGCAGACTTCAGGTGAACGCAGATTTGGCCGCACCGCACACACCGCAGTCGCCGCATTTCGAATTCTTTATATGAAATTATAGGCAAGCTCGCATACCTACCCGCGCCGCAGTCTTCGCAACTTCTACATTCTTTATATGAAGAATTCGAAATGCGGCGACCGCGGTGCGTGCGGTGCGGCCAAATCTGCGTTCACCTTAAGGCAGCGTTCGACATCCGTCTATATCCTAAGCAGTGTTTCCTCAATGAGGGGAACTCCCTCTTTTATTTATTTCTTCTTGATTTTGTTCGTATGCTTTAAATTTTTCACTTATTTTTTGTTGACGCTCTCGCTAACTTTTTCTGTAACTATTTCGGCGCAATTTTGTATAGATGTTTTTTGTTCGTCTATATCCATTTGAATTTTTCGAAGAGCAGCCATAACCTCTTCCATCTTCGGAGTTGAATCAATATTTTAGTAATCTCGTGAAAAACTTCTCGCTATTCGGAAACTTTTGTAAGGCCCCCGGTGAGGATCGATCCTACGACTTCGGTTGCAGTCATTAGTATCGTCCACCTGCGCCACTAGAGCGATGCCGTAAATGTCGCAATTGTCTTTCACTTGCAGCTGCAGCTCCGGGTTGCTTGTTTACTATAGTGAGTTGAACTAGCAGTCCAAAGTCCAATGTTTAGACTTCCGCAATTTTTTAATATTATATTTTATTGTTTTAGCAAAACACTTTTTAGCATTATTTTAACCACTTATTCCAGTTTTTATTGTCCACTTTCTTATTTTTCACTCTTATAATTGATGAAATAGTGTGATAATAGGATCTTTTTATTTAAAAGTCCATCCAAATTGCAACAATCTTGCACTGTCACTGGCAAAAGTTTTGACGTGATAACGTCTTATAATTCGATATGGGGTGCGCGCCCGAAAAACATGATAGTTCATGCGGCGTTACCTCGCTGACAGCTCTCAGTAAGGCTCACCTGGGCCGCGCTCTTTGTTTCGATTATGTTACGTATTTCGATGACTTAGAGAATACTTTTGTATGTAGAAGTTTGGTTAGTTATGACCATACCATACATTGACCACACTCTGAATGAAAAATAAATAATCTGTGAGCTATTAGTATTATTTCGGCTATTCAAAATTGTGCTCTATTTCCTACGTGTCAAGGTATGACTTGTGCTTTGTTTGAAGATTTTACTGGATTTCATGAATGTATGTAGGTAGCGTTTTGTATTGCGAATAGTTTATTTTACCCATTATAAATATTTTTAGACAATCATTTGAGAGAAATACATCGAAATAACTTTAGGTTACAGTCGAAAAAGTTTGTTTCTATTAATTGTAGAGATTCGGAACCGAGGGTTAAGGGGTTAAGGATAGTTGAACGTGACAACGTCATACGTAGTCACGTTCAACTATCGTCAGTAAACCGACTTTACAGTTTACAGACAACCGATTTTTTTTACTAGAATATGTATTTACAAACGCCATTTATGTGTGTTGAATAGTGACTTGTGAGTTGTGACTTGCGACAAAAGTAGAAAACATTTACGTAAAGAAGTAATTAGTAATGTCAAAATTCAATTCACTTCTTATAAACATAAATAGTCCGTAGTATTATTTTACAGCTTTGAAGTAAAACATAAGCTTATATTAAAATTTGATTATAGCTTCTGTTATATTTTTCCATCGATTTTCGTCAATTTAACACACCAAAATAAGAAACGTTTCAGAAACGTGCGAGTAGAAGTTGCATTATATCAACTTTTTGTTTTGACAGCGTTTGCGCTTGGGCTGAGGTTCAGTAACGTCTCAACTAGCTGTCAAAACGTTAGCGCGATACCGAATCGTTCTAAAAGTCGATCAACGTCCGAGTTTCATTTGCGGTTTAGTTGAAAAAATTTAGCGCGATTGCCCTGCTGGACAAATCTGCAAGCACTGGTTCCGAATTTATTCAAAACTAATTATTATTGTGATAGTATATTATAAGCCACCTTGTTGATCACAGTGATCACTGTAAGCTACCGCCTTACGTCAAAATGGGTCTGGATGTATGACCTACATTTTATCTGTTTTGATTCACAATTCACTTTGTATATTAAAAAAATAGGAATACTTAAGTATCACAATTTAAGGATCATTAATATAAAACTAACAACCCAAAGGTTGAGCATCTATGGAACAAGAGTGTGTTAATTCTGTGTACCACCGCGATGATCAGTGATTTTCAAACTTTGCACCTTGACTATTTTTAAAATGCACTGTTACATCATCACTGTTTTATGGAGCTTTCGTCAGCTTTTTCAGAGAGCAGACAATTGTTATGGACAAAGTTGTATCACGCCAAATATTTTTATTTTTTATAACTATATTTTGTTATTTGCTATAACATGATCATTGATCAGCGTTAAATGATTTTTGTAAATTTTATATCTTAAAAATAACTTTATAATAAATTATTGTATACTTACTTAGTTATTTTTGAGATATAAAAATTAATAATTATTATTAACTATTTACTTAAGTACTATTATTGTTAACGAAAACCTGTCTTTGACGTCAATTACCGTAATTTTCATGTTTTAACATTCACTAATTGGGGCAGGCTATTAATTAATATAATATGTATTAAGTATACTTAGATGAATGATTGGTCTCGCTCGATCATTCATCTAAGTCCTAAGATATTATACTTTGTTTAAAACTTTTTTCCTTGCTAATTTATTATAAATATTTCAGGAAAATAAATAATTTATTTTCTTTGAACACATTTCAGCCGACTTTCGAACACCGAAGTTCTCAATCTGCATGTTTTTATTACGTAATATTTATTTTACATAATAATATATTCTGTGTTTCAAAATTTCGTACTAGGTACTAGCGGACCTAGTGAAAGTTCAACTTCCTATCACTTACCTCCTAAATCCTAATATAAACCTTCCCTGGACTTCCACGAATATATAAATAGGTAATATATTATGATCGTTGAATATATTATATACAAAAAAATATACAGACGAACATAAAACCTCCTCCTTTTTGGAAGTCCGTTAAGAATGGCCGTTCTTGAGATTTAGAGTAACACAATTGAACATTAATTTTACATCATAATTTTTACACCTATTCTTGTAAAGTTTGAGAAGCACAGTGCAGCGACAAGTGTAAGCATTTCACGTCATATCGTTCCAGTTAAACGACAATACATAGCACACATTCATCATTCACAGACTTATTTCTGTATCGAAAAAACATTTATAATCACAGATGAGTTTTTAAAACTTTTACTTTTCCTGTTATAGGAATAGTTCAATATTTTCGAAGTCTTCATAGTATTATTTTATTGAGGAATTTGACTAATATGATATCTCAAAGCTTTTATACTCTGAAAAAACTCAAACTACTTCTATGCTAACCAACCACACATGATTAAGATGTTTTAAGCAAGCGAAACTGTGCAGTTACCATTCTTCTGGATTTAAGCTTTGATTAACGTAGGATTAAGTATTAATCAAAGTTAACTACCTACCCACCATGTGCAGGTGAACTTTGACGTAAGTACGTCAAAGGTAGTTAACTTTGATTAATACTTATTATAAAAACTAGGGTAAGTACCCTAGTGTGGCTAGCTAAAATTTTACTAATCAAAACAGACCAAAATAAACGAAGTGCCAATTAATAATATTTCAGGGTGTGAATGTGTCCGTTATACAGGATGTAACAAAAATAAGTGATAATACTTTAGGGTGTGTACGTATTCCTTGTAGAGAGTTCACTGTGAAAGTAGCAGCGCTGAAAGTCAATTTTTTTTTTACTTTTGAATGGGAATCTCGTGACTCTCGGGCCCTTGCCCATACAAAACTGAAAAAAATCGTCTTTCAGCGCTGCTACTTTCACAGTGGGAATACGTACACACTAAAGTATTATCACTTATTTTTGTTTTTGTATACACACTGTATTATTATAGTTGACTGCAAAAGTAAAGTAATTTTTCTTTTTAAACCAATTTACCGTGCAAATACCAATATACGAGTAGGTGTACATTCTTTCCAACATGAAAAATTTCCAAGTTTCTAGAAAACACGCTTTCTAATTTTACTTTTTAACCGACTTCCAAAAAACGAGGAGGTTATATGTTCGGCTGTGGATATTTTTTTTATTTTATTTTTTTTTATTTTTGTATGTTCAACGATTACTCCGCCGTTTGTGAACCGATTTTCGAAATTTTTGGGTTTGTTGTATTTGGTTTCATTCCAATTTGGTACCATGTTCACAAAAGTGGTGACCTGATGCTGGGCTCCAGGAGTAATCGAGGGAACTCCTCGAAATTTATATGGAAATATATGGTGATTTTGGTTTTGTGTGAAGTGTACTAAGAATATGCTACCACCAAAAAGTCAAATATTGGGTCAAGATATACCATGGTTTCGAAGATGCTGAGAGAACTCCTGACTCCTTATAGATACACGTTTGGGAGTTTCGGCGCTGTTTTAAGAACAGAAAGCATATGCTACTATGCAATTCATATTCATCATCATAATCATCATCATCATCATCGTCATCATCATTACCACGTCGTATTAAAGTCACCAATGTCTCATGGCACAGAATAGTACAAGGCAAAGGTATGGATATACTAATAATAATAATAATAACAACACCTGTTTGTTTAATACACGCCGTGCGGCGCGTGGCGGCAGACGACAGATAGAATATACTTTACTACTTTATATATACAGATCGAATACTTTACTAACTTTACTTTATAAAATTTTAATAGACAAATAGAATTAAAATAAAGTTATTTTAAAAGGTAGTATTTAAACAAAACAAAGTCATTAAGTTTCTTTTTAATTAGTTATACTTATTAATCGATAGATGGCGCACTAAGTATCGATTTGAAATTGAATTCTTGATTACAATTTACAAGAACAGCTGTCAATAATTATGATAATATTATATAATATTATGAGTAGCTACGCTACATCCTATGCAAGTTTATACAATTTTTTATCTGATAGATCCTTCGATCGTGGAAAAACGAGACACAATAGCCTTTCTATTGTTATTGCAATCGCCGGTGACCGCTTGGGGCTTGAAGCATTAAAATTGTTAAATTACTTAGCACAATATGTTCACTTCACTGATAATATTATATTATTTTGTGAGTGTGAGTTGTGACTCTTAACAAATTGTAATAAGATACGTAAAATATACGCGAAGATTTACCTACTAGTGTAACTAAAAAGAGTGAAATTATTATTATTTTTAACAAAAATTAAAACCGACTTCCAAGGTAAAAACAATAATAACATTAATATGAACTAAAAAGTATTAAATAATTTTTACTATCTAATAGTGCCTTTTTCCGAATTCGGCTAAACCTCAACTATTTCTGTACTCAATCTTCATAATTTTGAAGTCGGTGCCAGTTTCAAAAGTTTCAAATATTCTGTCAGAGGACTGAAGATTCAGCTATCTGGTACCGACTTCAAAATAATGAAGATTGAGTACAGAAATAGTTGAGGTTTAGCCGAATTCGGAAAAAGGCACTATTAAATTATTTAATACTTTTTAGTTCATATTAATGTTATTATTGTTTTTACCTTGGAAGTCGGTTTTAATTTTTTGTTAAAAATAATAATAATAGGAAACTGTTATTTGTATGCTAGTTAAATATTACTAATTACTTGTCCCGGAAATTAGGGATACATCAATCAAAGTCTGACGCCCCGATGAGTCATGCTGAAATCTCAAATCACAAACGTGAAACGACTTGTAAAATATGGATATTGGTTTTAACTAGGCTAGGAGTTTTAAGGCTTTTAAGTAGGTATCATGGAGTCAAGAGCCACGCTCTAAACCACTGGGACCACGTAGGCATTTTTTTTGTTTTTACACTTGAAGGGTAAACTGGGTACATAGTGTAAGATGATAAAATGTAATTGACGGTTAAGCAGCAACCGTTAAATCATATCGACGCGCACACGTGTCGCGCAAGTGCGCCCGGATAACACAACATAGTCGCCGGCTACATTCACAATCACTGGCAGGATAATAAAGATCAATAAAATTTTGTTACTAATTTAAAGACACCTTGTGTATCATGACAATGGGCATTGTCCAAAAAAAATCACATGTACTTTTTATATTTTTTTTCGTTAAAATAGGGTATTTTAAGAATATAAATTAAATAATTTTGAAATTCATTGGCTAGTTTTTTTTCAATAAATTTTTAAAGTTTCGCTCTGACGTCATCATCGGCGGCCAATTGACCTCTGCAGTATGTTTTTTTTCGTTTCAATCTTATTTATAATGGCTGGTTTGTCAAATATAAGTTATCATTATGTGAAAGCTGATACGAGAAGCTTACCAAAAGTGCGAAACGTAATGTTGGTCGGATTTATTGCTAATTTAACGCCATTGAAGGTCAAACTAAGGTTAAACATATTTGTACAAAAATATAAGTAACTAATGAATATTTTTTTCGTTTATATACAGAAAAGCGATCACTGACCTTATTCCTCGAAATGTTTTTGTAATGAGCAAAATTAAAAAAAAATGGACAATCCCAATTAGCTTTGTCCACACTTTTTTCTGTTCGTCAAGGGCATGCGTTATAGCGTAGTCAACAGCGAACGTGAAGCATGCCACATGCCCGCAACGCATGCCCTCTGACCGTCCAAAACTTTCGCTTTGGTATTATAAATTACAGTTGACGTTGCGTTCTTTGACGCATTCAACTACTCAATGCGCCAAAACGAAAGTTGAATGAAAGGAGATGACGAAAATTTAAGACGAAAGCGCATAATGTGGACATAGCTATTAGGTACTATGCAATGTTTTATATCGACCCATTCTTATTGGCCTGATTATAACTATCTATAGTAAAGCGGTGAGATGAAAGCACCGTCTCCTCACTTTTTTCGGTAAACTGTAATCAAGCCCTATAATATGATGGAAAAGCGGCTTTACCAACAAGCACAAAATATTATAATGTTATGGTGACGCCTTGATAATAATTTGGCTGCAGCGATATCGACTTTTCTCAACAATGACTAAAGCTAAGAAATTAAAGTTCATAGTCAATATTCATCATGTCTTTATCTTTGAATTACCCATAGCATCACACGATTGGTCAACCTTTATAACACAAAATAATTAATCAATAAGACCTCTATAAGAACAGGGATTTTAATTTTGCCAACAGAGGAGAGTGATTTAAGCTTCCAAAATTTGTACATGGATTAGTTTAAGCATATACTATGCCCATAGCTTATATTATGAAATATATTTATGGTTTTCAAATAACGTGACAAAAACCATTTTGTCGCTTACGCCCTTTCCATTTCTTGAGAGGCCGGAGGCGATCTAAAACTTATACAAAACGATTTTTTACTTTAACGCGGCGTCACCTTAAGGCGAAGACAGCTGCCAATTCGACATCATTGTGCAGTTTTCTAGACGTATAATATATTTCATTGACTGGCATAAAAAAATATATGTGATTTTTGATTATATTTGAAGAAGCTTCTTTATTTTAAATAATAAAATAATGTATTCCTACTGGATGAAAAAAAATAATACTAAAGTCACGTCTTCCAGGAACATTAAACAGTAGGCTACTTGTCCTATACGAGTATTTAATTTCATTGAAAAAATGCATATTTCTAGTAGAACATGGCCTAGGAAACCGTATTTCACTCTTATAATCAAATAAAAGCTTACGATTGATAATTCGATTCGAGTCGATTTGAAAATATGATTTTATGAAAATATGAATTGTACTGACGAAAACGCTTTTGCGGTACTTCCGATTTGGATGTGACGTCATCCCATTTGTAATTTAATATCTTTTGTTTATCACGCTCGTTTTATATAAGTTTATTTTTACATAAATAATATGATAAGCCTAGAAAGATTTATAAAATATATTTTCTTGAATAATTCAAATAAAACATCAGTTTTATATATTATTATCTCCATTTATTGTAGTCGGGAAATGAAATGGCCAAAACTTTTCTACAAAAGTGTTCAACATTACAAATGATTTCTAAATTCTTTTCTAATTTTTTGGCACTGTTAGACTCGTACGCTTAGCACATAAAACTTTTTTCAATAAAGAAAGTATAAAATACAAAAAACATTACGTCACACTATGGCGGTACAATGGCGGACAGTGTTTTCGGCGCCATATAAAAGGCATATTTTTCAATCAAAATTTTTATGGATTTCTACTCTTTAAAATATTAAAATATTAGTTTTTTTGGTGAAAATGAATGATTAAGAAGCGATTACAAAGAAGAAAAAAAAAATAGGTCAAGTAGCCTGTTCTAACTAAAATAATATACAAGCTATGTTTTAAAAATTTGATGCCTTTTAAAAATTTTTAGCTTGTAAGATTAAAATGTAAGCAGTGCGGATCCCTTTATTAGCAAGAGAGTATAGCAAAATACCGAGGTTCAGTGCAACATTACAATGGTTGAACGGCAACACAGCTTTTCTTTAGAAGGAAAACGATAAGATGAACAACCGCACCGAAACAAGTAGGTAAGCTATGTTTGTTTTGTCACGTAATTTGGTAGTCTGTCTGGCTATCTGTAAATCCTTTGGTGGAGCCTTAATTTATTTTAACTGCTGCAAAACGCACGATTACTCTTCTTGTCGCTAACTTTGTTTGCATGATAAGTCATTTTGGCAGAAGTAATAACTGAACCAATAGCACTAAATAAGTTGTCATCCGCAAAAATTGTTACGATCACCCAGCTAATGTGAATGTTACCTCACATCTTGTTGTTTCTATAAGTGCACTTTCAATTTCTTCCTTTTCTTATAACGTTGCATGGTAATTATTAATAAGATACGATCAGAAAACAAATAAGTAACCTTTCAATAACAACAGATGTTAATTGTTAATATATTTTCAAAGAACAGAAGAAGTTACTTTTTAAACGGAATTTAAATGTTTAGTATATTCAGAAATAAGAAAATAATTCTTCTATCATTTGCTTAAAGTCCGATGTTGAAAAATTGCAAATCGAACTTAACAGCGCCCATGAAGAAATTGCACACCTGAAGTTACGTCCTTAAAACGAGAGTTAGACTCTAAAAATAAAACTATATCTCTTCTTAAAAGATTTATCAGAAGACACCACACATAATTATATCACTAACTCCGAAAAAAACATATTGTACACCGAACGCTAAGAAAATACGAAAGTCTTTGATATTAACATGTTGCAATTCCACATTATGAGATGTTAGCTTATTACAAAAACTTGGAACTCAGAATGTTCATAAAAATCTAGGAAGTCTTCAGCGTGATCGAAACATTGCAATACAACATTATGTCAAACATCACAGATGACAGCGTCAAGTGCAAATGACATTCAAAAACAGAAAAATGTGGGTAGTATGAAGAAACATAACATATTCTTTTTGGGTGACGAACAATGATATTATATAAAAAACTCAAAGCAGATATGTTACTACCGCGCGCGTTGTGAAGCCATTAAATACGGGCCAATTGACCCGTCTTTTGTATAGTCTGTCTCTTTTATGTAAATGTCATTTCGTATCTTTTGTTTCACTTATCTGTCAAATTTGACAATTGAATTTGAAAATTGTTCGGAATCAATTTAATCCGGAAAATAGTATGAACGTAACAGATCTGTATTTAGTTGAATATCATTGGTGACCAACAATTAAAAACTTTTCTGTAGAAATGCATAAAACGAGACTTAATAAATGGAATGACATAAATAATAGAAATGGTCTAATAAAACCATTTGCTCCTGCTTCTTACTTAAAAATTGTCGTAATCTTGTGAAAATATTTATGTAATGACGATATTGTAAATACAAGTGTCGGATCTAACGAAAAAAATCCTTATTCATTGTACTCAGATCTGTGCCATACCACTAATATATATTCTGTGGCCATACACTAATTGAAGCTTTGAAAAATGACATTTTTTGTTATAAGTAGGAATAAATCATAACCCGTTTCTTAACACGAATCTATTGAATTTTATTGAGCAATTAATAGGGCTGGACCAATGATATTATATAAAAAAACTCAAAGCAGATATGTTACTATCGCGCGCGTTGTGAAGCCATTAAATACGGGCCAATTGACCCGTCTTTTGTATAGTCTGGCTCTTTTATGTAAATGTCATTTCGTATCTTTTGTTTCACTTATCTGTCAAATTTGACAATTGAATTTGAAAATTGTTCGGAAGCAATTTAATCCGGAAAATAGTATGAACGTAACATATCTGTATTTAGTTGAATATCATTGGGCTGGACGCATAACAGGCGTTTTTCGTATTCGATTTCCAAATCCGTTTTCTGCATTGGGAAAACCAAATGCATGGAATCAGTAGAAAATACATTAACTGCAACGTTCGCTTTTTTTTCGAACGGGGCGAGTTCCGCACGTACGTTTGTAACTCGTGAAGAAAAACGCCCGTTTGCGCTTATCTCACGGAGTTCTAAATCTAAATTCCACATCAGGAAATTGAATTCGGAAAACGTGTCATGCGGTCAGCCTAATACGAAACAACGCAGTGGACTTACGTAAGAGCTTTCCACGTGGATAGTATTAATGTAAATAGTGATAGCAACATTGTTGATGAGTCGTCACTCATCACTCATCAGTGTTCTTGGGTCACGGATCTAGATTATGACTAGTAAGGCCACAACGTTGGAAACTTTGGTCTGGCATTGCCTAGGACCAAGGTTCTAAAAATCTGCCGAAATGTTCCCTTATTTTAGTGAAAGTACTTATGAGTTATACCGGCCGGTCGCGGAGAGTCTCCTGTGTTAGACAGATCGGCGTGGGTATCACGTATGTTGCGAGAGCAATGCGACAGCAATGATTGCACGATAATTGCTCCAAAATCGCAATTTCGTATCACGGATCAGCCAAAAGCAATACGATTGCATCGATCGCTATTATACATGACACCATTGTTTTTATACCCAGCAATCGCTCGCGCGATAGTTGATTGTTGATAGATATTTTTACGTGATAGCCCTGCGGGACACTCTCCTTTCAAAGGGTGATGACTGATGGCAAACCAATGGTTTTAGTGGGTCGACTGGCGCTTCTCTGGCTCTGACTGGTGCTTCAGCTAAGTTCTATAAATGATAAATCTGTCTAAAACTGAGCTGCTCCTGCATGATTAATTTAGTACTAGGAATATGATAGAACATTTCTTGAATTATCTCTTTTACGTATTAGAATCTAGAAGAAAGAAATAGAATATATAATATAATATAACAATTGAAAGGAACAAGCGGGCCTTAGCCGGCCCCTACACGATCAATTGTATTGTCAATATATCGAGCAGTTTATTTGACAATTAGATTGAAGGGGCGCGATGCGTAAAACATTATTATATTATATTACGCAATACGTGATATTGCGCCATAATATTGCTCGTCTAGGGGCCCGCTTAAAGACGAACTAGCAAGAACTAGCGCAGCGCAGACGACAGACTATCCGTGACGCATTTTTAGTCTGTGGGAAATAGAACCTACCTATGCAATTATATGCAGTAACGCACACGACGCGCAAAAAGTACGCATATAATTGCATAGGTTTTGTTTCCACAGACAAAAAGTGCGTCACGGATAGTCTGTAGTCTGCGCTGCGCCAAAAAAGAGAGTTCAGTCAAGTTTTACCAAATGAACTTTACATCCAAGTATCAAAGTTCGTATTTGAAATCGTACACTACTTATCGTAACTACCGTGCAACAAGCGTGCAACTTAATACTGAAGAAGCCCATAACGATTTATCTAAAGCGTAATAATCGTAAAATAAATATGCCCATAAGCTTATATTATTTGACTAAACGACAGCAAAAAAGTAGAGACATCTACTCATAAAGGGTAATAAAAACCTGTAGAACATTTAAATAAAACCAATGGTAATATTTCATTGCCGTCTGAGGCTGAAATAAAAAAGACACATGTCAAACTGACATAAACATGCGGAGAAATGATGTTCGAAAATTTGAAAATATATTTTTTACTCTTTCTTTTTCTTCTTTTTTGGCAACTTGACACAAAGGATGTGTATGTTGTGCCACAGACAAGGTAAAAAGGTAAGGAATATGGCGGGAAAACCATATTCCTCCTATTATATTTTTCATCATCGTTTTCATGTATCGTCAGGTCTAAAGTCTAGTCAAAGTCTAAGTAAAAGTCAATACAGTCAAGGAGTCAAGTCGGTCGATTCAGTAAAGTGGTAGACGCTTTACTGAAACTTTCGATGGAGTTTTGGAGGGAACACAAAATAGCACGTTTCTGGATATTACATCACTTTCCTACACTTGTGCATGAACACGAATATCTAATGGTTAATATTCTACCAATATTACACATTAAAAACCCAGCTAACACAATTTTAGGAAAATAATATAAAAACACAACAGCACACTTTAACATTCCCGGCAAAACTCCCATTTTTTACTCTTAGAAACTTAGAAAAAAATGTATGTTTTCTATTTGAGGGATATGGTTTAGCAAACGAAGAATTTTAAACAATATGGTATATTAGAACACAAAAAAGGCTTAGGGCCTATCCACAACTTATCTGTACCTACATCAGATACTTACCTATGTTGTGAATAGCCTATAATATCAGGAAGTGGTGAAACTGACCCTTACTCTACGAAATCTAATAAGTAAATTAATTAATGTAACATGATGATGATTATTTTATATCATTATATTTGAGTCAAAATAAAAAAAAGAACATTAATTAATAATACTTGATATTATTATGAAAAAGCCAAATATAGCCAATGGGCATTGTCCAAAAAAAATCACATGTACTTTTTATATTTTTTTTCGTTAAAATAGGGTATTTTAAGAACATAAATTAAATAATTTTGAAATTCATTGGCTAGTTTTTTCTCAATAAATTTTTAAATTTTCGCTCTGACGTCATCATCGGCGGCCAATTGACCTCTGCAGTATGTTTAAATTTCCTTTCAATCTTATTATAATGGCTGGTTCGTCAAATGCAAGTTCTCACTATGTGAAAACTGATACGAGAAGCTTACCAAAAGTTCGAAACGTAATGTTGGTAGAATTTATGGCTAATTTAACGCCATTGAAGGTCAAACTAAGGTTAAACATATTTGTTCAAAAATATAAGTAACTAATGGGTATTTTTTTCGTTTATATACAGAAAAACGATCACTGACCTTATTCCTCGAAATGTTTTTGTAATGAGCAAAATTAAAAAAAAATGGACAATCCCCATTAGGTATATAGGTAATGAAAGTATTAAAATTAAGTTAATCAATAGACAACAGACATGATTGTTATAAAAATGGCTGGCATCGTACCTAAGCCTTGGGGATTTTCTAATAAGATAGGAATTAGGATTAATTTAAAACAACTGCCAATAATTTTACTTGAAAAATTAACCCCCGTGTGAACTTTCAACACCACTGTTTCAGCCACAAAAAAGGTCCAATTTAGAAAGAAAATGTTTACCTATTAAGCGTGTGAATAGCAAAAACTCAATGAAATGTTATATAATGGTGACGTAAAAACTACTTATTAGAGCATTATTGGCGCCAAAAGATTGTAAAGAAGGACGATTTTAGCGTCTTGCGTAGAAATCTAAGATAGCCACGCCATTCTCTACCTTATTTTAAAAGAAATAAAGTCTACATGCGGTTTTCTCGGCGCTATGTAGAGATATTTAAAATTGTAAGAGGCACATGTGTAGTTTTAGGTTTTTGCTATCCCAGTAGCTCCCGTATTATTCCCAATTGATGTTCCAATCAGTGTGGACCTGTTCTTAGTGAGTGAAGTCAAGTGTCAATTTGACGTCGCGCCATTTTTGTGACGTATCGAGGTGTGAATTTGACAACTTTTTTGGCGGTAAGTATTTTGAAGTGTTTCTAAATATTAGATAGTATAGGCCCAATAGACATAAGTGTACGGTGTACCAGAATCTGATGGCGATTTTTGACAGCAGATTTTCAAAAAATTTCCTTGATCATTGGATAAATGTTTATATTTGTATGTTTCACGCACAAAATAAGCCGCTAAAGGAATAAAAAAGGTTGAAAATATTTAATTCCTATTACCCCGATATTGCTAGAGTCAATTTATTTTCTCACTTTTTGCCATCAGATTCTGGTAGACCTATAATTGTTTAATTTTACTTATTGTTATTTATTTTGTTTGCTCGTGGTTCTTTTAACTTAAAAATTTTAACACTCGTACTCACGACTCAAGATACTAGGAATTGATTCCATAATAATAATTAATGTATCTAACAATGACAATGTATTTTGTTATCATTTGTGTCCATGATAGTAAAATTACTTATTGCTTGCAACTTCGTCGCGCGGCTATTTATTTATTACGCGAGAACAATATAATTTCCGCGATAAGCTTTTCTCTTCACACCGAATTTCATTTTTAAAACCGTTCAGTAGTTTAAGTTTGAATCTTTCTTGACAGACACATTTTCGCGTGCCTAAAATTAATCGCTTTTTCTTCTTAAGTCTAAATAATATTTTTATTGATGATTTAAATTTAATAATTCATGACGCAGACTACAATCATAAATAACGATATATATTATAATAAACCTGTACTTTTGAAAATCTGCTTCGTACATTCTACGTATTTTTAGTAGGTATAAGAAAAATGAGGCACTAAAAATTACTAACAATTTTAACATTGTATGTTGTTATGTCTTATATATTATTATATTACACTAGAGTGACTAGACGTACCGCGCGGCTTCGCCCACGTAAATTAGACATTTCACAGACCAATTAGTCCACAAAAAATAGCCTATGATCCTTCACGCGGTCTTCTTATCTGTGACAAATAACAGAAAAATTGCTCCAGTAGTTCGTGAGATAAGCCCTTTCAATTAATTTCCCTTGTTTTTTCCACATTTTCCTTTATTTCTTCGCGCCCATTAGTCTTAGCGTGATAAAATGTAGCCTATACTCCATAGCCTTCATCGATAAATGGGCTATCTAACAATGAAATAATTTTTCAAATCGGACCAGTAGTTCTTCAGATTAGCGCGTTCAAACAAACCAACTCTTCAGAATTATAATAATATTAAGTATAGATTAATGAACTCTGAAATTATTTTTTAAAGAATTATAAGAATTAATTTACTCAAATTCAATCATAATAAAACAATTATTGTTACAATAATATAGAGAACTAGTAATATAATACATATTGTGATATTGCGTCAGCAACTACCAACGCTCAATAGCCCTATAACGGTAAAAGAAAACACTTCCTTAGAAGTAAGGTAGCCATATTTACAACATGTGTTGCAAAATTTGTAATAACAATTGTAATTAAATTTCAATTCGCAGATGCGAGGGCCACGCGAGATGATGCCCGGAGAAAGTTTATTTTTATAATAATAGCAAAACCATATGCGGCGAACCGACCAGGCCACATGTCAATTAATTACACCTAAACCCGGGGATTACTGAACTCTGATAGGCAAATGAACTTGTAGCCATGGCAGACTATGATATCATGGCGTACGACACCGAACTGTTTCAAGAAAAAAACGATGTTACCGACCTACACGCGTACTACATGTCTCAATTCAATTTGGAAGTAGAAAATTGTAAAGCCAAACCCAAAACCGATAGCTTCAAATACGGCGTAGAAGAAAGCTTCGATTTCGAAGTCATCGAAAATTGGAACACAACAGAGAATGTCAGAAATGATTTAGAAAATACGAACGAAGTAGTCGAATATAATATTAGCGAGCAGAATATCAAAGATGTCCTTTTAGATTTAGATAGTATAGAATTTGACGACAGCAGCTTCAAATCTGATTCATGCGACGGTAAAAATAACAGTGACACAAACTTCGAATCACCTCCAGATTACATAGATGACGAATCCCTAATAGACGAATTGTGCCGGGAAGATGGCGAATCCTGTCTAACTCCTGAGTTTAATGAAGACTTTTTAAAAGTAACTAGTACTGAAGCAAGCCTGCCGTCTATAGAAACGGCGTTTTCAAAACGGTATTGCAATTATAATAGTGAAGAATTCACAGTACAGCAAGACTTTCAAATTCAATCAACGGTAGTTCCTACAAACAATGCACCCGTTGTGAGCAGTATAGAGCAATACAGCTATCCTAACAACATTCTGTATAATTTAGACGCTGAAAAGAATTATATTCTACCAGACACACCAACGAGTTGTACAGAATTTAATTTTGGAAGACACGAACGAAAAATATCAGTATGCGACTCAATAGAAAGCGACGTTCAGAGCAATTGTTACTACGATGAGAACTCTGAAAATTTCGATGAAGACGATCTATTTATAAATTTGGACGACTTCGGTTTGCAATTTGATAAAGATGAAAGTAGCGATGACAATGTAAAAACTCATTTCCAACACAAGAAGCCAGAAAAGGATAAAACGCAAGGTAAGATGCTCTTAATAAAAAGAAATTTGAAAAAAAACCCCAAAAGATAAATCTAATATTTTAAAATGCATAGAAAAAAAAAATATTTTTTCTAATCGTGCGTGTTCTCGATAAATCATATTGTTTATGTTTCAGGTGAAAGGGTATGTTTATGGGAGCTGTGTTATGAAAGATATCCTAATCAGAACACCCTGGTGGAGCACATAGAGCGGGCCCATGTTAACACTTATAAAGGTAACGTAAATATTTAGATTTTTAAACAATCGTCCATTAGCTATGTTTATTTTTTAATTTTTGAAGATAATCGTTAACTTTTTTGTTCGTTTTTGGCGTGTCACTGAACTTTTTCTTATCTCATTTTTTTTCTACAGGCGATGAGTTCAGTTGTTTATGGAAAGACTGCGCAAGAGGCCGAAGACCGTTCAACGCGCGATACAAGCTGCTCATCCATATGAGGGTTCACTCTGGACACAAACCTAATAGATGTCATGTGGGTATTTTAATAGTAATCGATCTAAGGCTTCTTACAGACGAACGCACTTGTCGATGGCACGCGTCGACGCGTGCCGTTCGTCTGTAAGAGCGCTAAGTGCTGACTTAACTTTGGGGTAACACTTATATAGTCACTAGCTGTTGCCCGCGACTTCGTCCGCGTGGACTTCAGTTTTAAATAGCGCGCGATGTCAACAAAATTGGTGTTAAATTAAGCTTTTATAAAAAAACTCTAGTACCCATAAATCAAAACACCCAAAAACAGCTGTGCACAATGCACATATTATCTTATTTAATTTTTTAAAATTAAACCTTATTTATGCCAAATAAAGTATATTTAGCCCCCCAATTACACAACTTTACCCATAAACTATTTATCATTGACATAGACATAAATATTCATAGACATAAATATTACTAGCGTAAGGACCGGGTCAACCGCGCGTTGCAATGATGCCGATTCGTCGGTGTCAAAACACTTCGTTTGACACCGACGTGACTTAGTCGTCTGTGGTCCGCAGAACAAATCGGGTGTGTCATCGTATGTGTATACATTGCCATAAAAATGCCTAGTTGTGTGGTAAAAGGCTGCAAAAATTACGTCAAAAAAGTTAAAAAAGCACATGGAATATTACACATTACAAACTGTTTGTCTAAGTAAAGAAATAATTAATTTATAATTTTACCACCGATGTCCGCCATGGCTACTGTTTTACCGAGTAATGGCGCAACGTCGGTAAAACAGCATTCACACGCGGCCGCTTCATAGCCTGTGTGACTTTGCATGGACGTCATTTTGCATGAATATTATTTTTCTTAGAAAATAGATTTATTTTAAGATTTGCCGTGAGGTATGTGCCATAATCTATGGTATGTGCTTTATAATAGATGTATGGATGAAATGAGGCCACCAGATTTTTTTTTTCATAAAACCCCTTAGTTTGTAGCCAAAGTGGCTTATGGCTGGTTTACACGTATAAAGTTGCTAAAATACATTTTTACTTAATTTTAAGTTACAAATTTCATTTATTGGAATATTAAACAAATTTATATTAAACAAATTTCATTTATTGGAATATCAATTTGTAACTAAACATAACCCTCCCTTTACAGTTGAGTAAGAATGAATAAATGCATTTATTTATTTACTTATTTTTGTATGTTAATCAAAAACCCTACGCCTAAATTAATATACTTACATTAATTGTCAATATTTAATATTAAAAAAGTGTGTTTATTGTACGTTCATACAAGGTTACATTGTACGCCTGCATATTGTGTCGCACTACGTAGTTCAATCGATTTTTCATAGATGACTCTCTATTTCCTTGTATGAAAAACCTATTAGCAGAATGCTCTAGTAGGCATATCCTTACATATAAATCGATGATCATTGATAGATTTAAGGTTACGTCAATGCATAGATAAAGTACTGGGTTATTTAATAACGTAACAAATAAATAACAATTGAAAAAATCGAAAACCTATTGTAAGATGATACCACCTCTTATAGAAATACAATTGAGCAAGCGTCATCGCGATGTAGAAGAAGGCACGGCGCCATCTATTATGAATTTTTGGAATTAACTTAATTTGAACAAATTTACGCATTTTCACCCCCTTACAACAATTTTTCCAGTTAAAAAGTAGCCTTTGTCCTTTCTCAGGCTTTAGACTATCTGTGTACAAAATTTCATTACAATCGGTTTGGTAGTTTTGGCGTGAAAGCGAGACAGACAGACAGAGATACTTTCGCGTTTATAATATTAGTATAGATTATTATATCGAGCAAACTAATAATATATGTATTCTGTGATCGAGCTCGAGTCATCGAAAAGATTATAGGCACGGGTAATTAAATTACAAAACCTTACCTAAATGACCCGATCAAGTAATAATTTAAAAATAAAAAAAAAACCGACTGCAAAAAAAATGTTAACTAAAAAAAACGAAACAAGGCCTAGATTTATTTTTTTTTGCCGGAGGCATCGAATCCATGTTTTAATTGATACGACTCTTGGTTACGAGTTTCATGCTAAGATGAATAGAAGGTTACATAGAAAAATATAGAAGAAGAAGATGGACTACAAAATGCAGTCGGAGGCATGTCGCACCAAGTTTAACATTCATTCATAAAATATCATAAAATATTATGCCTCCGACTGCATTTTATAATCCACTTTCTTCTTCTACATTTTTCTATGTAACCTTCTATTCATCCTGGCATGAAACTCGTAACCAAGTCGTATCAATTAAAACATGAATTCGATGCCACCGGCAATAATATTATCTAGGTCTTGTTTCGTTCTTTTTAGTTAACATTTTTTTTGCAGTCGAGTTTTTTGATTTTTTAATTAATTTATTTTATTTTCGACTTTTTAGTTGTAGTCATCTAACCATTTCGAAAAACAATGTAATAAAAAATTTAAAAACTACCGTGCTGATATTTTTAAGTGTAGGTACCTATAATACGTTATAATAGGTACCATCGAGGAAATTGATTTCTATGCATTTGAGAGACCAACGTCATTTGGTCGATCATGTCAATTCAATGTTAATTGTGATCTGTCGGCTGGGTTAGACGTAAATAGGAATCAACTTCTCTGTTAGTACATAGGTTTGGTACTGTTTCAATGTATGTTTCTAGTTTCAAGTACCAAATCATTGTTTTTTAATACTTTGTTGAATTTTCATCTTGTTTCAGTAATTTCAGTTAATTTTAATTATTTTTATTAATCCATGGTGTTGTTTTTGTTTCTTTTATTATTTTTCGTTCCATTTAATATTAAAACTGCAAGTTATATACATATTTAGAATCAGTGTTTGAAATATTTTATTTTGATACCCCACTCGATATACTTGCTAGTTTTTTTTTACCTCACGATATGGCGTCAAACATCCGCCATTTTTTTTAATGTCACCTATCTAAGAGCACTTGGGCTATTAAGACAAATCTACGATACCTCAAATGTGAAGATCCGTTAAGCGGTTCTGAAGATACAAGGTAATAAAGAATATTACATACATACATACAAGATACGCGTTAAACACATAACCCTCCTGGCAGTCGAGTAAAAATACCTATTGTGTTATTCTTATTGCGAGAGATTAAGACCGTAAACAAAACACAGCAATAATCTCAAATGTTTTCAGCATCCCGGCTGCGGTAAAGCCTTCTCCAGACTGGAAAACCTCAAAATCCACGTCCGCTCTCACACCGGGGAGCGTCCCTACGCCTGCCCAGCGCCGCACTGTAGGAAGGCCTTCTCCAATTCGTCAGATAGGGCCAAGCATCAGAGGACACATTTTAATGCTGTAAGTTCCTAATTCATACTTATACGATAGCGGATAGACAATTTTTGCCAGAAACGACAGTAGGTAAAGTATTTGATAACTGGCAAACACTAGCCTAAAGTTTAAACAAAACTTGATTGAGTCAGTAGTTTATACACAAATGAAACACAATATTACTTGCACTTTTTCCACTATATTCATAAATTACAATTTAAAGACATAAAATACGAGTACGACCGGTTTCGACTAAATCATCGTCAGGTGTCCTTTAGTCGAATCCGGTCGTGTTTTAAGTCTTTAAATTGTAATTTATGAACATAGTGGAAAAAGTGCAAGTAATATTGTGTTTCATTTGTGTATAAAATTAATTTCCACCAAAAACCGACAGTACAATCAATTACATATATCAGTAGTTTATGTACTAGAGCTGTTTGAGAAGTTCTCGGCTTTGAGAATTTTTCCATTGAAATGATTTAAGATGATTATTTCAATTTTAAATTCAGTCTTTAACTAGAAGATATGGCTCTAAAAATTAAAATTACAAAAAATTTTAATGACTAAAAAAGTTGATTAAAAAAAGGCTTACAAAACAAAATGATCACCGAGATCGACTACGTCTCGTTGTAATGTGAATATCTCCGTTACTACTAACTATAATTTAGATTTGAAAAACGTAATGTAATACTGAAAACCAAACCAAAATTATTCGATAGTGAAATTTATTTTACGTATTTATATAATTTCATAGAAAGCCTTGCAAGGCGGGTGTGTGAGCATCTGTGTTGTCCCAGTTAACAACAATCCGATCATCGTGATCGTAGGGCCCTACTGCACATTTTTTTATGGTAAAGACCTAATAAATTACTATTTCCCGTTCAAAATGTACTGTTGTTTTAGAATATAAGAGTAATTTAGTAGAGTTTATTCCTTACTTAAAAATTGTGGCCTTAATCTGTAAACACCTAGATTTTTTAGACTTTTTCAAGAAGATTTCTTAGTAGCTCGATTTTCCACGCTCATTAAAAGATTAGGCAATTATTTGGCGTGATGTAAAAAAAAATAAACTAATGAATAAATTCATATTATAGAATTAATATAAGTTGAATCTGTTTGGTACAAAATATTTTCGAGGTGCCTGATACTTCGAATTTTGTTGGAAAACGCGGCATCTGTTTTTCAAAGACATTTATTTTTATCATTCCGACATTATAAAACAAATGTAATGCTATTTTTTAAAAACTTGTTTATCATTCTTTCTTTTGTCAATTTGTTTATTCCGAGATTAGAACATTTTTTTTCATTTTCGGCGTTTTCTTTGCAAATGAACTATTTTTAGCAACTGGGGTAGACTCGTCTTTAAAGACCTATATTTTCTATTTTAACTGTAGTGTATTTTTTTAAAATCATTGCACATATCTGTAAAGACATACAAAACTTGTTAAAAATGACAAAGACTAATTCCGTGTTCAAGATTCAATTTTATTAGGCTTTGCAATAATAGCGCAACTGTTTGAATACGCGCGCCTTCACATTTCTGCTGACTTGGCGCAGATAGTTGTTCAAAAAAAATTTTTCTAATGAAGCAATTTACGAAAGGCGTTGGTTTCGATCTAGTTAATAATGGCCCTATACATGGTATAAGTTACAAGCTTGTAAGATACGCAGAAATATGTAAGGCCGAGAACTTTTCAAACAGCCCTCGTATGATCCACATTCTCTTTACTCATACTTAAAGTTTGCTTGGCTGTCCCCCAATTAATATACTCATTATCAACTTTATCTGTAGCCAAATCTTTCAGGAAATAGACAAAAATGTCAAAACGCAGAAACTAAACAAGTTCATTCTTTCAGAGGCCCTACGCATGTGGTGCTGTTGGTTGTGGCAAGAGGTACACCGACCCTTCATCCCTTCGCAAGCACGTGAAATCCCACCCCCACATCAACGTCCCCCGCACCTGCATACCACCCTCCAGGCCGATCCGGAGGGTGGAGGAGCAGCTCGTACCAAGTTCACCAGCTAAACTCGCCACGTTGAGGTGTATCCGGGACAAAATTGCAGTACCAAGGTTACAGAAAATGTAGAGGTCTCGTCTCGTAAAAAAATTGTTGCGGCCTGCCGCCTGCGACACCAACACCAAAAAATGTTGGTGGCCGTATGACCGATGGTCTAGTTTAATAGGTAATCATTTTATGTTTCAGATTTGTGACGTCATTCATTATGCGTCTTCCTTTGTATTTAAAGACAAACGTAAAATAACATATTATTATATTAACTAAGGTACCTATCATGATCTCTACAATTATTATTGGGAGAATTATTGTAGTAATTACACCTAATTTATGTTCGCTAAAAGCTATTGAATGTTTAGGAATTGAGCGGAGGTTCATCAGACAAGGAACAAAATTAATCTGTATATTATTAACTTATTTACTTAATCAGGCATTCTACATCTAATTGTACTACATATAAATTGCTCAATGTTATAATTGAATTGCTCAAAATTGTAAAGTTTTTGCTCAAATATTTGTTGCAACAAAATATTTTGTTGATAGCTAAAATTATAGGCATAGATAGATATATTATATAGGCATAGATTGGTCTATCACTAATCGACACGACGCGAGACCAATGCTTGTTCTATTTTTGTAGATTTATATAGAAAACTATTAGAATATAATAATATGTGGGTACAAGTTAAACCAAAAGACTTTCCCTAACTTTAAGATACTGTTTAAATAAGTAATGTTTTGTTTTAGTTTAAGACGTTATAAAACCAGTCGTAGATTAGAGAAAATCTCGATCATATTAACCATAAGCTGCTTGTCTTTATTACACGCGATCTACCCGATCATATTATGATAAAATATATTGTGTAAGTGTGTCCGTCTGTTACCTCTTCTCGCCCAAACCGCTGAACTGATTTTGCTGAAATTTGGTATGGGGATATCCTTGAGTCCCGGGAAAGGTCATAGGATACTTTTTGTCCCGGAAAAATGTACGCGTTAAACGCGTAAACGAATTATATTTTTTAAATATTACAGACAAGCAGCTATAATAGATCTATAATATATAATAGATCAATGAACGAATATTTCTCTGTTCTAGGACCGGACTATAGTAGTCTAACTACAGACAACACAACATGTTCTTCCGTATGCTAGTGTAAAACACATAATATAATATAGTTATTTTTGGACCAAAGATACAATGTAACCAAGTCTAAAATTATACATAACTAGCGACCCGCCCCGGCGTCGCACGGGTACAAAATATATAGCCACTGAAAAAATGATTAAAATCGATTGCCTATGATCCTTCACGTGGTCTACTGCTTATATCTGTGCCAAATAACATAAAAATTGCTGTCAAATAATTTCCCCCGTTTTTTCCACATTTTCCTATTAGTCTTAGCGTAAAATATACTTTATAGCCTTCCTCAATAAATGGACTATAAAACACTAAAATAATTTATCAAATCGGACCAGTAGTTCCTGAGATTAGCGCGTTCAAGGTAGCCCTTTCAAATAATTTTCCCAGTTTTTTCCACATTTTCCTCTATTTCTTCGCTCCTATTAGTCTAAGCGTGATAAATAAAATATAGCCTATAACCTTCCTCGATAAATGGGCTATCTAACACTGAAAGAATCATCAAAATCCGTTGCGTAGTTTTAAAGATTAAAGGGAACAAAGGGACATGAGGGAAAAAAAGCGACTTTGTTTTATAATAAGTACTAGCTGTCCCGGCAAACGTTTCTTTGCCATATTATATAAAGTATATCGCCCGTATTATTTTATTGAATTAGTCAAAGAGAATATTATAATCACTACGTTTTATGACAAAATAAGTATGTCACCATGGCAACGTCCATCGCTATCCCGTGACCCGCGTCGCATAAACAATGGTCGCTCTTTATAGACAAATAATTTGCAATAAAATAAAATTGCGACTTTAATTAAAGATCTAAGCTATCATATCTCTCAAGTTGGAAAAAAGCATTTAAATAAAATATTAAAATCGGTTAAGTAGTTTAGGAATCCATCGCGGACAAACATCGTGACAGGAGATTTATATATATTAGATATAGATATTGTATTATTTTAAATAATTATAATACGAAATATTTTATTGTTACTTTGTAATAAAATATTTAGCAACTGGCCCTATTATTAATAAAAAGACATTTTTATAAATGTACAATGTTTTTAGTTTGTAAAACAAATTAAGTAAGTACTTACCTAATTTTTAAATATTTTTTATAAAAATCCCAAGGGGACATTTTCCATGCACCTATTTTTGCTCAATGATGTTTTTTTGTAAATATTTTAATAGATATTTATGTATTACATAATTGTTAAATTAATTATTATCGATTGTAAGTATTGAATTTAATTAATTTTGTCATGTCACAACAATTAACTTAAGATACTAAAAGCGTTTAAAGCAATTCTGTTACTGTTAAGCCAATTGATACGTCAAACTCAAACAAAATAAAAAAACAAGTTTTTTTATTTCAGATTTTCATAAAATTATTGTTTTTGGAAAAAGTCTTACTTTTTTTACTACTGTTCAGTAGGTGAAATATAGTGGCAAATATCAAAGAAGTTAAAAACACGTCTTAAATTTAATAATTATTTTATAGTTTTAGCATAATTTTAATGTACAAATATGCATGCTTTCCAAGGTATCTCCTTTTAGTACTCGTAAGCTATGTTCCATTATAAGATCTCTAAAATTGCTCATTTATCTTAAGTAATGTAGGCAGATACTGCCTTTTATTGCTCAGTTTAAATAAATTTTTAAGTATTTTTAGAAGTTGTTTTATTTTAGTTTGAGTAAAAACTATCCTATGTCCTTTCCCAGGACTCAAAGTATCTCTATGCCAAATTTCACCAAAATCGGTTCAGCGGTTTGAGCCTGTAGAGGTAACAGACACACAGACACACTTTCACATTTACAATATTGGTATGAATATACCTTACTATAATATAGATTATAGGCACATCGAATAACTTTGTTTGCTTGTCCTTGTCCAATGGAAAAGTCACATTTTAGCAGAATTTCGTACATTTTGCTACAGTAACGTATTTCCTATGAGTTTCTGTGGTTTAATTTTTAATTTGACTTTATTACCCCTATGCCCTATCAGTTAAACGGCCCATTCACTATCCTGCATTGCAGTCCTGTTGCAGTCCGCCGTGCAGGCCTGCAACACCATTCACTATCCTGCATAAGCCGGCGGACTGCACGATAACGACACGACACGATACCACAGAATAGAGGGCCACCGCACATATTATACAATTTCGCCGGGCAAAAGCTCGTTTATAATATTAGTATGGAAATATGGATTATTATCACCTTTTTATCTGGATTTTTTCATTAAAATTTATCTGGTTAATATCGAAGTTTAAAATGCAAGGTATGATCAATGATGTTTTCCTAATTCTAATCTGTCACTTAGTATTTAATGCACCCAAAATATTCTCCCTTCTTTTCGCCTTCGTTTTATTAGTGCCACAATACGCATTTTAACACGCACGTCGCTAGGCTAGCAACACCGTTACCAACTTAATCTAAAAGTCTGCGGCTGGCAGCGTACACGATGAAGTTGTCCAATTAATTTGTGACACTACGCAATTTAGTTTGTACGATAGTCAGCCAACTTGAAATTGATTATAATATGTGCGGTGGCCTGTCTATCTATTCTGTGGTATCGTGTCGTGTCGTTACCGTCGCAGTGTGAAAACGCCCATTGGGCCCTTTTAGTCCCATTAACCGTAAACGTGACGTGAATCTCCCTCTCTCTCCCCCTTCCTCACTTACTCGAATAAAAATGTAAGCGTCTGACGTCGGTATTCTTTGTTGCCGTAGTATTGATCCGGTCGAGCTATTCGTGCCGAAGCAAGGTTGAAGCAAATGTTATAATCAACTTATTAATTGATTGATCAAATTATGATAAGTCATGCTTGAAAATGTCCTTTACTTTACAAAGCAAAAGATGGTTACTTGGTTCATCAAGCATCAGTTCCGTATACATATCTACTTGTCCCTCTATGCGACACATGTCACTTATCAATGTCAATAACCCTATTATTTGTGTCTAATTTGCCCTCTGATCCAATCAGCGGGCCGATTCTGTATCGTACATTTGTGAGTTAATCACTGAGTTAGTAACGAAACGGAGGAGTGAGCAACCGAAAGTCTCACTTTTGTATGTAAGTGAATACAAAAAGTGGCACTTTCCGTTACTCACTCCTCGGTTTCGTTACTAACTCAGTTATTAACTCACAAATGTACGATACAGAATCGGCCCGCTGATCCTAGGCTTATCGCCGCCCATGACATCAAATTGATACAAAGTAAGCTATCTAGACTTAGGGTCAGACTTTACACGTGTGCCAGGGTGGTATATAAGCCCTAGGTCTCTGGTGAACTACCAGAAGCGTTCTTCTCGAGATACCAATAACATCTGACTGGATTGGGTCCTATAATCATGAAAGCTTTGGTCCTTGCGGCCATACTCGGTAAGATATTTTCTTTTATTTTAAATTTATAATTTTCTTTTAATTTTGTGTTGCTCTATCGTTTGTCCCTAAGTTTATTTTAAAATTGTCTTTGCCATTTTGATCTGAAGCTATGCAAATCTCATTTTCCTGTTTCTATCCCTTTACTTATGTTATCGTTTGTTTTGTTCTTAGATCTTTCGATTAATAATTGCAATTTCTTGGCATATTTTAATAATTGTTATGTATTGTATATTTAAATCAACATTTGACTATATCCGTCCTATGACAATGGGATGAATAAATAAAAAAATAATAATATTCAAGCATTGTAACATTATTATGGAATTTAAATAAGATATCTAAGATCTGTCTCACAACTTAGCATTAGTAGTTTTAGAGAATTATTTAAGTTATAAAAATTGCTTTGTTACAGTGGCCGTTACCTTCGCCAGTAACAAAGGGCTAGACAATCAAACAAGCGACTCGCAATGGCCGTGGCGAAGCGGATACATCTATAAATACGATGTCGACTCCCGCACCTTCGCCAGCCTGCCTGGCAGCGCAGCCACAGGATATGCATTTAGAGCACGGTTCATCATCCGCGTGAAGGCACCTGGCCTAATTCAAGCCCGCCTTGAGAAGCCAGAGTACGCACAAGTTTATCAGGAGCTGGTAAACAAGGACTACCTTCCGGAGGACTTGAGCTACCAAGTGGTACAGAATCTCGAGAAACCATTCGAGATTCGTTTCGAAGGTGGAAGAGTAGTTTCCCTCAATCTTCCTACTTCCGTTCAGCTGCCGCAAGAGAATTTGCTCAAGGGTCTCATCAGTGCTCTTCAAGTAGATCTGTCTACCCACCGCAATGTTCACAGCTCGCATGATACATACGACAAAGAAATCCAGCAAGGCTTGTTCCGCAAGATCGAAACTGATGTAACCGGTGACTGCGAAACACTTTACACCGTATCGCCCGTACCAGCTGAATGGCGACGTGAACTTCCTAACTTTGTCGACCAAGAGGAGCCAATTGAAATAGGAAAGAGCAAGAACTACGGCCACTGCCACGGCCGTGTCGACTACCACTTTGGTGTTCCGACTGGCGCTGAATGGACCGGTAATGCTCATCAAGTATACAAAGATCAACTCATTAAGCGAGCTACTGTTTCCAGAATCCTAGTAGCAAAGACTGGTCCCATCTACAAAGCGGAAACCACGAGTACAGTTAACGTACACCCGCAAATGTATGGCAAGCAAAACGCTGAAGTTCTCAGCAAAGTGACACTTCAATTAGTCACATACGAACAGGATAATGAGTCTGAATGGGAAAAGCCAGAGAACTACCGCCAAGTTCAAAGTTTGTTATACTCGTTAACCCATAAGCAAGTGAAGAATTGGGACAGCTCATCTTCGTCGTCATCGTCGTCCTCAGAATCTCATGAGAAACACCACTCTCATTCGCACGCCCATGTTCGCGAACGTCGTTCTGCCAGACCAAAAGTTGTAGCTATAAACAAGGTTGTCGTCAAGCGTGGAAAGGACAGCTCAAGCTCATCAAGCTCTTCAAGTTCCAGCTCTGAATCTGCTTACGTAAATGATGAGATTCCGTCTAGCGACGAACCAGCGTACGCAGCTTTGTACATGAACCCACAACCACATAGTGATAAGAAACAAAACCCTATGAATGCTCAGAAACTTCTTCAAGAGTTAGCTCAACTTTTGCAAAACCCGAATAACATGCCAAAAGGAGATTTTTTGTCTAAATTCAACATTCTTGTACGTGTGATCGCTTCCATGAGCTCCAGTCAATTGAGCCAACTGACACACAATATTGAAGTTGTTAAGTCAGGAAACGAAGTCGTACGTGATGATATGTGGATGATCTACAGAGACGCTGTTACTCAAGCTGGAACCCTGCCTGCTTTCAAACAGATCAGATCCTGGATTCAAAGCAAGAAAATCAAAGGTGAAGCAGCTGCACACGTCGTATCCGTCCTGTCTCAATCACTCCGTTACCCAACGAAAGAAGCTATGTCTCAATTCTTCGAACTTGCAATGAGCCCAGAGGTTAGAGAGGAAAGCACTCTTAACACCACACTGCTTATTGCCGCTACAAGGTTTATTAACATGGGTCACGTCGACAATCACACTGCTCATCACCAGTATCCTACTCATATGTACGGTCGCCTGGCTAAACAACATGATCGTTTCGTCATTGACGACATTTTACCTCGCTTGGCGAAGGAAATGAATAAAGCTATTGAAGAAGGCGACAGCCACAAAGCTCAAGTTTACATCAAGGCTATTGGTAACCTTGGCCACCGGGCTATTCTGCAAATCTTCGCACCCTACCTGGAAGGCAAAAAGCAAGCGACGACTTACATAAGGGCGAGAATGGTGGAAAACCTGCAGATCTTGGCTCTACAAAGAGACGGACATGCACGTGCTGTGCTTTACAGTATCTTAAGAAATACTGCTGAGCCCTACGAAGTTCGCATTGCGGCTATCCGTAACATCATGATTTCAAACCCAAGCGGTGCAATGATGCATGCCATGGCTGAAATGACACACGATGATCCTAGCATTCAAGTGCGTGCTATGCTGAAATCCGCTATTTTGACTACAGCAGAATTGAAGAACTCAAACTACTTTATGCTGTAAGTACCAACTATTAAATTTCATTATAATTAGGCAAAAAAGCAATCGTGTTTATTATTATTCTTGATTCTTATAGTATTGGATCCGACCGTAAAATTCTGCATGAATCGTTTTTTTCAATCAAATAGAATGGATTGTTGGGTTGCCTTGTCATAAGTAGCCGCAAGTACCTTATTTTGTCACGTCATTTTCTTTCAAATGATGTTAAATTTATTGAAAAAAATATACATGCAAATTGTGTATTAATCGCATGAACATTAAGCTTAATTAGAGGTACTTGTGGCTACTTTTGACAAGGCCACCCAACATTAATCCATTCCATACGTTCTAAAAATTACTTTAAAATATATTTCATCGAAAAAATAAACGCTTCATGCAGGATCTTGCGGTCGGATCTTAGGCCATTATAATATTGTGTGGTAAAGATAAGATATCAATGTAAAACTTATATTTTTACAGGGCAAGAACGGCTAGGTCAGTCAGAGGAATGCTTACCAAAGAACAGTTTGGACCACAATATTCTGGAAAGAATGTGATGGAGTTTGACAATGATGACAAGTTGGGAATTGTGAGCTTGTATTCGACTGTTGGCAGTGAAGATAGCTTATTCCCAAAGACATTCAAATATACCAAGAAGACCAGGATTGGAGGATGGCAGAAAATTAATATGGTATGTATGAATCACATAGTAACATAATAACAGTTAGTATTTTATTTTATAAAACAATCGAATATTATAATATGCCTCGTTCTATACAATTTTAGTTTGGAGTATCAACCTCAAGCTCCGAGAGACTGGCTAGCTTGTTGATGGATACATTCATGCAAGTGGTAGCTAACAAACAAAGCAAGGACTATGGCAGTGGCCCGAACCACAAATACTCGGCAAGCAAGATCTCAGAAATGCTGCAAATTCAACGCCCAGAGGAAGAACCATTGGAAAGTTCCATTTACATGAACTTGTTAGGCCAACAGAGACTATATACCTTCAATGAAAATGAAATGAACGAAATTGGAAACATGATGAAACAGTATGTATCTGAATTATCAGAAGGCACAACGAAACATTACACCAATGTCTTGAACCAGAACCAGGTATCGATTATGTTCCCAGTTGCATCAGGTATGCCTTTCATATATAAGTACAAGGAGCCAATCGTAGTACGTGTCAGAGGAAAAGCGATCGGAGAAATTGGAACTTCTGACAAGAATGAGTTCAAGGCCTCAACTGACAGAGAGGTTCACTACACTTATGCTCAGAACTTTGATGGAAGTGTTGGATTCTTGGATACCCTTGGAAACAGAATCGCGACTGTGGGAGTAGTAACAAAACTGCAAATTCATGTTCCTTACAAAATCTCTATACAAGTTCTACCTGATATTGTGAAATTCAGTGTACAGCCTCTTGATCCTGAGCAGGATACGACTATTGCTCATTACAGCGTATGGCCTTATGCAGCCAACCAACAAAAAGATTCACTAGCAACAGTTTCTCACGATCCTACTACGAAAGTTATCAGCCGACCGAACAAAGTTGTGGCTTTCGATTACAAGTTCGGACAGAAAGTTGGCATGCTCTTCCAAGGACAAGGCTACTCATATTCTGAAGATTACAGGAACATTGCCAAATTATGGAGATCAGACAACGTTTGGTACAATCTGATTACCGCTCTCAAGCAAAACGATGTTGCTCAGACCCACTACAACTTGAAATATCTTGGAAAGCAGTCTAAGACCAAAGAAGTGAAATTCACAGCCGTTTATGGTAAGTTTATTTTACAAATATAATAAGTATTCGAATAGGGTTTTACATTAAGAAATCACTTTATAAAACATTTTTCATGATTTCAGACGTTGTTTACAACCAAAAGCAGGAAGGTCAAATGTCTCCAGTAGCAAGTGAACAGCAGGATGTTTCACCGAACAGCGAAAATCGTCGTGGCCAACTGTTGAAACGCGTTTCCACTGGAATTAACACGTCTAAGTCCCGCGTATTGGATTTGGCTTTAACTTTCGACGGAGCTCAGAAACAGGACTATGTTGCGACGTTCGCATTAGCTCATAGCCCAGTCGATCCTAAGGTGCAATTCGCATTCTTCGCCGGGGGTAATCCCGGCCAAACTGGAATGGAGCAAATCAATATTGTGGGCACGATCACTAAGCCTTCACAGATATCTCCGCTGAACTTCCCCGAAGCACTGAAACTGAACCCGAAGATGAGCTTCGAAACTGACATCCGATTTGGCTCCAAACAAAACATCAATATCAAGGGTAACGGTGAAAGAAGCCAGCAATACACTGAACAACTACGTAATCATCCATTGGCCAAACAGTGCATTGAACAAGTAGCAAAGGAAAATTACTACCAAGAGGCTTGCCAACAAATGATCATAAGGGCTCATGCGCCTAACAACTTTAGATTTACTGTGTCATACAAGGACTTGAGCAACTCAGTAAGAGGCATATGGACCCAAATGCTAAGAATTTCACAAGGCTGGACCCTTTGGAAGTCTATGGTAGATGTATTGAGGGCTCCACTCACTGCTGATGGAAAATTAGACATTATCGCTGAGGCCTCATACCCGACAAATACATTGGACTTGAAGCTCAACTCCCAGTTTGGTGAAATGCGCTTCAGAGATATCGCTATTCCACGTGGTAGCTCTTATGCCTTATCCATGTACTGGCCAATCCAGTCCCACGAAAATGTACTAAACTACTTCAGCAGATCTCAATATCTACGTAAGTACTTATTCTTAAAATTATTTAAAAAAATGAGTTATAATTCGATAACCTCGTGATAAAATATGTTCTTACCTTAATTTGTTGTTGCAGCTTATTGTACTGTTGACGGATCCAACGTAAGGACTTTCAGCGGTCGCAGCTATGAATACCCGCTGAGCCGATCATGGCATGTTGTTCTGCAAGACTGGAGACAGAAGGAGCAAGAGCAATTAGTGGTTTTGGCTAGAAAACAAACGCAGAAGAACTTGGAAGTTTACATCTCATACAGGTAATGATCGTTATATTAATATTATGATTCGAATTGTCGTGGCAAGTTATGTACTTACCACGACAACTCGAACACACCAAAGTATTGATTTATGTAATACCTCGAAATTAAAATACTGCAATATTTACAGAGCTCCGAGCGGCCAAGACTTAGAAATTGAAGTACAACCAACTCAAGGAAACAACCCCCCGAGTGTGAAAGTACAGACCAGCGCTAACAAGGTTTCCGAAGGTGATCTCACCGTATACTGGGACGGCGAGGCCGAGAGGCCCATCCTCGACTACTACACGGACAAGAGCGGCGTCTGGATCATGAACATCAGGGAAGGCCGTCTTCGCATCATGTACGACGGTGAGCGACTCGTCGCTCTCGCCAGCAAGAACCGTAACAACAACCGCGGTATCTGTGGATACATGAGCGGGGAGCCTCGCGACGACTTCTTCACGCCGAACGGCCTCGTCGACAAGCCAGAACACTACGGAGCCTCGTACGCCCTCAACGACGGCAACAGCGACCCGCAGACCAGGGAGCTCCAGAACCAAGCTAAGAGCTCAGCGTACCAGCCGCACCAGAGATTCACAGCGATCCTCCGCTCCGACGAGCAGTGGAGAGCGGGCATGGAATCCTCATCATCGGAGGAGAAGGAGTGGGGATCGCAGGACGTGTACAGGTCCAGAAGCTACCTTAGGGAGCAGGGTCCTTGCAAAGTGCAAAAGCAAGTCCAGTATTACGAGAACTACGGTGAGATCTGTATCTCCACCAAGGCCCTCCCGGCCTGCCAGTCCCACTGCACGGGTGACAACTACAAGGTGCAGGGGGCGCAGATGGTGTGCCGACCGAAGCTAGACCAGCAGTTCCAGGCGTACAGGGACCAGATTCGTCAGGGTGGTAACCCCAAGATCAGCGGAGTGCCCCAGCCCAAGCAGTACAGGGTACCCGGATCTTGCAGAGCGTAAACATCACAACCTACAAGTCAACGACAAGGCATGTTAACGATAACGAATAAACATAATTTTGTATCATATTATTATATTATCACGTATAGAATATTTCGACTTTATAGTATTTATGTATCCAAATTTTATATCGTTTGTATATATATTTATTGTTTATGTATTTATTTGTGCTTATTATAGTATTATTATGAAAACTTAGAATAGACATAAGCAGCAAATGAAAAAAATACCAAAAAAATAAAGTAACTAATAAGAAATATGTTTTGTTTTCAATTTTAAAATCTCCTCAGTAATAATAATATTTATAATTCATTCAAAATCTAAATAAAACTTAATCCCTCAAGCCCCGTAAGGCCCATATGGGCCGCGACACCAAAATATTTCCTGGAATTGGTGATCGAGGGATTAAGCGAATTATAAACCCCTGACAAAAAACTAGTGTTATAGTACAGGGTGCTATTTGTGTAGTCACTCGAGCGTCATGGAGACCTAGTACCTGTTTTCTACATTAGGTAATACTGATTTTAAAAAAATAAGAGGGTTTTTTATTTTAGTGGTGGGTCCAGAAACTGCAACCATTTTAAAGTGTTGAAAAAGAAAATATATACAGAAAATTGTTTATTTAGGTAAGTAAATTATAAACATATTTTAGACAACAAGGACAAAATCGTTTAGTTTAGTACAAAATAAAATATATCTGCGAAGCTTAGCTTAGAAAATATGAAGCTTTCTTTTTTTATATTTTAAAATGTCCCTACAGGCTTACCTTTAACTAACCTTTGAATCGTCAGTGCTTTATGTGGAAGCTTCTTTGGGGTACACTAAACCCTATCTTACTCTGACAAATCCGGTGACATTTCAATATTTAAAAAAAAATAACCCACCACGTGAGAAATCTGATTTCTATAGACTATACTCGTACCATGATAACTAGACACATGTCGGAAGCCTATACAAGCTTAACCGATTCGTTGCCACCTTCATTTCAACAAATTCTTACGACAGGCCAAGTACTTTGTTCGATGACGCACCATAAGCGTCATCGGCCCTGCTAAACGATGACGCGCCACGTGCGGCATTGGCCACTGGTTGTGTTTTATGCATATTTTATTGTAAATAGGCGTAAATCAGAAGGGGAAAAGATAAATTTTGTGTGCAGTGTTCGTATTAGTTGTAATTCAAAGCTGATATGGCGTATAAAAGTAGTAATTCATACTGTTAACAAAATGTGTAAGTAGTCGTCAACCTTTGGCACAAATTTTGCTCATACGAGTATGTAGGTATTAATGATTTTAATTAGTGCTGGTTACTAAAAGCCGAGCTTTGTGAGGGCTCACGTCGTCACACCTTGACTGACTGATGATAACACATATAACACGGACTCGCGCACGAAGGGTTCCGTACCATTATAGAGCAAAATTATGCCGAAAATTATGTTTGTGTATGGGAGCCCCCTTCATTTTTTATTTTATTTTATTTTGTTTTTAGTATTTGTTATTATAGCGGCAACAGATATTCATAATCCGTGAAAATTTCAATTCTATTACCGTTCTTGAGTTGCGGCCTGGAGACAGACAGACAGACAGACGGACAGACAACGAAGTCTTAGGCTGGCTTCACACAGCCGGAATGTCTTTCTGAATTCATATTATTAATTCAGAAAGACTGGAATTCCATACAATATCAGTAAGTATGCTCCACGTACACATTCAGATTTTTTTCAGATTATGTTTCTCAGATCGATCTGACGAGACGTAAGACGTAAGAATGATACTGACGAGCGTTCTGAATTCCGGATCGATAAATTTAAGATTATGATTTCATAACGCGCGTATTCCCATACATTTTAATAGAGCGGCACACACATACTGGAATCAGATTATGAATTATTTCAGTTGACACTGCAAGAAGCTAACTCCTGGACGTGTTGTGACCTGCTGGCGTGATGTCTGACACGGAAAATTTAATCTTAAGCATTGAAATATAGGACACATCCATTGAGGATTACCATGACAGGGAAAAAAACATAGCGTGGTTGGAAATTCTTAAAAGTTTAATTCCAAATTGGGAAACATTAAGTGAAAACGAAAGTAAAAGAAAAATAATATTTATTAGTATTAATTCTTCTTCCATAAAGACGTTTAAATATGTGCCAGGAATCATGAGACTACTGATCAATCTTATTTTCAAAGATGTGTGTGAGGCAAGGTGCTGAAATTTAGATTATGAATTTCCGATTATGAATTATTCAGAGAGACGTTCCGGCTGTGTGAGGCCAGCCTTAGTACCTATTAGTCCCGTTTTTATCTTTTGGGTACGGAAGTTAGAACCCTAATTACATGTTAAAGCACAAATCAATAGGCATGGTAGTTTTTCCGTAAAGGTTGTGGGATTTATTATGACTAGCAACTTCATCTATTTTAGTTGAAGAATAAATAACTTAGAGTAGTTATGTAGCTATGACAATATAAATTTGTATTAAAATTTAAGAGCTCTCAGAAAATCGTTTATTTAAACAAATGAAATACGTTTGTTTTGGATAATCAGCAAGAATATAATGACTTTCCTGAATATAGCCAACCACGATTTACAAACATACTCAAATGAAAATTGCCTGGAAAACAACAATAAGGAGAATGAAAGTTTTCCAGAATATAGTCACTCAGTATTGCAAAACTTTACATTGAAAAGGACATTAAGTAATTGAAAGTTCTCGTATTTGTCATGACGCAAAAAATAACTCAACAGACAGTAGCATCGAAGCTAAATTACTGACGCTGATGAAGATGAGTGCTAATAAGAAAAAAAAGTTTCATAAATACGCTAATCGCAGAAAAGTAAGGATTCTTCGAGTGAACCAATGATTGACGATCTCTGACTAGTAGCCTTTAATTCTAAAATAAACGGCCACGCATAAAATTGAGTTCAACATGTATATTTAGACAAGGGAATTGTAATTACAGTATAATAAATTAGTTTTAACGTGTTTTTTAACAATTCTTATATGCCGCCTCTGGCGCGTCATCGGCCTCACTAAAAGTTTTTGAATGACGCGCTGGGCGCGGCATTGGCCATGAATCGGTTAATCTGACACGCTCGAGCTTATCCCGAAATCCCCTCTTCCCCTTCCCAACTATTAAATTAATGATGTGGCTGCTTATTAGAACTTCTATATCTTCTATACTTATCTATATCTATACTTATTATAAAATGAAGTCACTTTTTTTTCCCTCATGTCCCTTTGTTCCCTTTCATCTTTAAAACTACGCAACGGATTTTGATAATTCTTTCAGTGTTAGTTAGCTCATTTATCGAGGAAGGTTATAGGCTATATTTTATCACGCTAAGATTAATAGAAGCGAAGAAATAGAGGAAAATGTGGAAAAAACGGGGGAAATTATTTGAAAGGGCTAACTTGAACGCGCTAATCTCAGGAACTACTGGTCCGATTTGAAAAATTCTTTCAGTGTTAGGTAGCCCATTTATTGAGAAAGGCTATAAGCTATATTTTATCATGCTAAGATTAATAGGAGAATATAGAAAATTATTTTAAAGGGTTTAATCTCGCCAACTCCTGGAGCAATTTTTATGTTATTTGGAGATAAGAAGTAGACCACATGAAGGATCGTGATGGGCTATCGATTTTAATATTTTTTTCAGTGGCTATATATTTTATTCCCGTGCGACGCCGGGGCGGGTCGCTAGTACTTATTATAAAACAAAGTCACTTTTTTTCCCTCATGTCCCTTTGTTCTCTTTAATCTTTAAAACTACGCAACGGATTTTGCTGATTCTTTCAGTGTTAGATAGCCCATTAATCGAGGAAGGTTATAGGCTATATTTTATTACGCTAAGATTAATAGAAGCGAAGAAATATAGTAAAATGTGGTAAAAACGGGGAAAATTATTTGAAAGGGCTAACTTGAACGCGCTAATCTCAGGAACTACTGGTACGATTTGAAAAATTATTTTAGTGTTAGATAGCCCATTTATTGAGGAAGGATATAGGCTATATTTTATCACGCTAAGACTAATAGAAGAATGTGGAAAAAACGGGGGAAATTATTTGAAAGGGTTTATCTCGCGAACTACTGGAGCAATTTTTATGTTATTTGGCACAGATAAGAAGTAGACCACATGAAGGATCGTGATAGGCTATCGATTTTAATCATTTTTTCAGTGGCTATAATTATATTTTATACCCGTGCGACGCCGGGGCGGGTCGCTAGTATTGTATACGAAAGCGCGCCTCTCAAGTGCAGAATGTGGTCATTTACTATATCTATCTAGATAGGTATTTTCATTATTTTTTTACCTATTTATTCATTTACTAGCTCTTGCCCGCAACTTCGTTCTCGTGAATGTATGTTATTATATAATAGAGATTTAGAAAATTGAACAACCATCTACTATTTTATTTGGATCTATATTACACACAAAATGTTTAATTTACATCAAAGGCCCAGGAAACTTGAACCACAGATATACGTCTCACCGTTTTAAAAAATCCTTTCTTCGAAGACCGCTTGGCGTGGACACAGAGGATGGGGGACAGGGGAAAGGAACATATGACAGAGATAGAGGATAGACTACAGAAGACAAGATTTAATGTAGGCATCTATCCCTCTTTAACCTATCTCTTATTTGGTACTAGTAATATTATATATTCTGTGCTTTTACTCTCAGATTCCGAACCTACAATTAAACCAGAATAAAATAACGCTTGAGTTTGTTTACTTACTTACATAAAGAATAATTTCTTTGGCCCACCGACCACCACACATTCCCACCACTGTATCTCCTGTGTCGGCAGGATCGACAGCGGTATCCAACCACGCAAACCCTTTGATATGATCTCAGGGAGCCGGAAGGACACGCTCAAACTGGCCTGGGACCCACAACGAAATTAATCAGAAGAAAATAGAAGTATGAAGAATTGTAATTCCTCTTTCTATTGAAAGAGGAGACAGCAAAAAGTTGCAGTGACCGAATGTCAAATAACTTAGAGGAAGCATCACGAAAATAAACTATGATAATAATATTTGTGTCTACTAAGCTATATAGCTAAATTATGGCTAAATTATTAATATTGGAATTTGTTGTGTTAGACTGTTGCCAATAATAATTGTTACAAAAACGCTTGAAGGCACGGAAGACCTAGCGCTGTCCACGAGATCACCGTAGTATGCGACAACAGCTGATTTAGGTACACTGTAGGTTGTCTAGTATTGTAATTCTTTCGTCTTTGCAGAAAAACTCTCCCAGAGAACATGATGAGCACATAGTCTACAATTGAGATACGCAGTGGTCAATATCCATCCAGTGTTTGGATAATCGTTTACGAATATTAGGGAAAAGTTTTAAAGATCGACCTTTGCTAGAATTGGTAATCACTTTGTGTGTCGTTGTAAATTTCGAGGAGTTCCTTCAATTCCATTTCATATAATTCAATATCATAGTTCCAACTATGAAATTTTTAAATTGGCGATCATAACTGCGAAAGTCACACTTTCTAAAATTCGAGGAGTTTCTTCAATACCTCATGGATCCCAATATGAAATTTCCACTTTTGCAACCATAGCATCAAATACAAATTATCTAGCCCTTAACCCATCAAGTCCCGTAAGAGTGACCGCGACAACAATATAATACAATAGCATTTCCAAGAATCCCCGATCGAAGGATTAAATTAATAAACGAATTATCCAAATCGGCACAGAAACTGCGAAATAATTATCAATTTCGATTCTGATCCTTTCAATGCAAAAGAATACAAAAAAATCGGCCAAGTGCGAGTCGGACTCTCGCACGAAAGGTTCCGTACCACTTTAGAGCAAAAATAAGAAAAAAAAAGTGTTTTTGTATGGGAGTTATTTAAATTTCAGGTGGCTAACTGTTGTCATCATTAATAACGAGCAAAAAATGTTTAAAAAATCACGTCTGTTGATGGGAGCACCCTTTAAATATTAAATTTATTTTATTTTTAGTACGGTATTTTTTGTTATAGCGGCAGCAGATATACATACCGCGAAACATGCCAACTTTGCCAGCTTTTTTCGAATAATTTTAATTCTTGTAAAAAAAATGTATGGAAGTGTAAGTTTTTTTTGCCCTCTGCAACTACAAGGCTTCCTGTGCACGTGTAGGAATGTCAAAAACATTACTTCTGTTCATTTAATTCTAAACACACCGGCAAAATTAGAGGAACATAACAAAATTTTATTTTTTTTGAAAATTTAGGTAATAATACCCGATTTTTTTACTCTATGGACGCGCATAAAATTGAAGTTACTGCCTAAAACTGTGTAAAAGGCACAACATGCAGTTCTAGGATGTTTGTTCTATAGCCTTGTACTGTCAAAGTACCATCATTAACAATCATCAGCTCCGTGCGAGCTCCAAATCATATGCCACCCCAAACCATTACGAAGCCTGCATGATAGGCCACTGTGTCCGTTAAGTTTGATGGTCTATAGCGTGCCTTACGATTTATCCACATTCTTTATCGCCTGGCAACAAAATTTACACAGAGTTTGCTCCCATCACTGTACAGCACACGATTTCACTCACTTGTTAAATTTTGATGTTCACGCGCAAATCTTAGCCTGGCTCTTTGCGGTCCTGTCTCAAGTTTTGGTGCCCTTGCTGGCACTTTTGAGTTTAATTTAACTTCTTTGATTCTTCTTCTTACTGTACAATCACTTACACGTCCATCTCGGACCTGTTCCGACAGTTTTCGTCTCTGCAAAGTAGTTTTAGGTCGATTTCTTAAGGCCTTGTACCCTTACAAAACGGTCATCCTGAACCATTGCCACCCGAAATCTGCCTTGTTCTCGTCTCCAAACGTAAGATCCAGTCTCTCTGTAGCGTTGAAAGTTACGATGGACCACGAAAGCCGACACACCTAAGGCCTGACTGACCGAACGGTAGGTGTGACCTTTCTCTATCGTGGTTACAGCTCTAGCAGTCGTAGATGCTGGAAAATCACTAATTTTGTATCTAAGCAATGTGTTCTTCCAAAAACCAAACAATCAAATGAGCTGGCATACCTTGCACCCCGCTAAAACGCCATTCTTATCAGAAACACTTACAACGTCAATCATCGAAAAACACTTAGTAGGGCATAATTGCAATAAAAATCTGTTAGCTTCCCAGTTGTGTTCAATATTTTATTTCTTAAATTAGCTTAGAAACTATAAAAAAGGATTTCACACAGCCCGACCCACTTGAATTCAAGTTGTGGCCCTTTTTACCTATGTTCCGCTAATTTTGCCGGTGTGTGTATTTATGATTGATTTTCATGCCGGGTAAAGTTACCTGGACTTGTAGCCAACATTGCCCACCTGGATTTTTCACGTAAATATGAACTTTGCGCAGGTGGCATCAAAATCCAGTGAAAGAATTTTGGAAAAGATGGCGTTTACATTTAAACGATATCGCGAATAATATCCTACTAAATTGACTGGGCAATGTTACTCTTACATTTTTTCCCTTTTCCATACAATTTGCATTTTGGTCTGTAAGAGTACTAGGGCTGCCACATATCTATAAAATTACTTAATCATCTTTTAGATTATTATCAGGAATATATTATAAATTTTAAATTGCTTCTGTTTATTTATAAACCCATTATCATCATTATATTATTTGGCTGGCTGAGTAAGGCATACAGTAATAAAAAATGACATCGATTTTTAGTAAGGTATTTAAAAATGTCCGATTTGACAACCCTAAAGCGCATCACGGACGGTGAAGATAATATAAAATATATATTATCTTAGAGCATATTTTAGAATATCGCTCACCATACAAATCCTATGAACCATCGCACACGACGAAGTTAATTTATATTTTATATTTTGTATCTTAAGATATGGAAATATATATTTCGTACCTTAATATTTTATCTTAAGATACGAAATATATATTTCGTATCTTAATATGTTATCTTAAGATGCGAAATATATCTTTATGAATAGGTACAGGGTGTTTTTATGTCGAGCAGCGGGCTCATCGGTGATCGGACGCACTAGTAGATGCAGTGTTGCCAGTGCTGTATGTTAGAAAGTTACATACCTACTCTCATTCGAAAAGTAACATTTTGATGGAAAAAGTAACATTTCGGATAATTTTAAATAAAATTGACTTATAATTTATTGCTTTATTATTATTATTGCTCAAAAAGCTCATGAATCGAAATGAATGTTTCTCTTGAATTTCTAAAATACTCCTGAAACTTCTTCGTTGAAAGATATTGATAAGGGTCTACACAGACGGACTGCATTTCAACTGCAATCCAACTGTAAATTGCAGTTCAAGTGCAGTTTGAATGCAGTTGACTCGACTGCAATGCGACTACAATAGAACTGCAAACCAAACAGTTCACACGACTGCACGCCGACAGCAACTGAACTGCAATCCGACTGCGTGTTTGGTTTGCAATTCTATAGCAGTCGCATTGCAGTCATGTCAACTGCATTCAAACTGCAATTTGCAGTTGGATTGCAGTTGAAATGCAGTCCGTCTGTGTAGACCCTAAAGGTTAAATTCGCCGCAGGTTTTTCTCTTTTTTATGTGAGGCTCTATCCAAATGTTTCTCCTTTTGGAATTTTACACATTCTATATCAGAATCATCGTCTGAGAAGCTGTCTAACAAATCAAGAAGTAAGACAGTATCAGTTATTAGTTATCACTCATAGTCAATCATCCTGTATATAGAACTCTAACAAGGAATACGTGTGGCACCAGCGCAGACTCGTAAGGAAATGAACATATTTTTAATATTATCGTATCTTAGCCGTGTGTGATAGCTTAAGATACTATAATATTTTATATTTGGGCATCTTAAGATAAAATATTATATTATCTTCACCGTGTGTGATGCGCTTAAGGATATTTTGATACCGGGCAATGTTGTCAATCTATGATCGGAACACTGCTGGGTTAGTTTGCCCATCATCATAAGTTTTATTATATAATTCCCTGATTAATTGCATTATCACTATAATACTCTATAGATATTATTTTATAATATACCAAAAGCAAACTAACCTGTGGATAACCTATTTTCCGCCAAATTAAACAAATATTGCCATAATATTAAAATACCTCCGTACATCAAAGATTTGCTTAGGAACATCTTAGGAATGGATCTTAGGGCAAAGTTATCCTATGTGGCAAAGTTGGTTGGTTTCACCGGTACCCAACGAATAACAAAACTACAGGAAACATAACTCCCATACTTCAACCGTTTTAAATTTGGCTCCTTTTCGAACACTAAAACATGACAATTCAGATTCTCGCCAAGGTCGTTTCCCAGGTAACGTATCATAATATTGCGCGCTGGACGACAGCCTGCGCGGTTATTATCAATGTCACAGTTATGAAACAAAGCGGATGGCATTATGCAGTATACACCAAACATATCTACTATCACGAAGAAACTTAAGGAGTACATAATTATTATTTTAAAATCAAACATTTTCCTCTGATCCTTAAATCGTCGATAATAATAATATATAATAATTTTGAACAAACCGTGTACGACTCGGACGAATTTAAAACTATCCAGAGCACCTAGACAAGACGTTTACAGATTACAAAAATATATGTGCTAAATTATTACAGAACTAGCTGTTGCCCGCGACTTCGTCCGCGTGGACTTCAGTTTATAGCGCGCGGTGTACAGTTTTTTACAAAACTGCGCAGTTTTTTGAAAAGATATGTACAGTTTTCGTAGAGAACTGCACCGTTTTTACAAGAGATCTGTACAGTTTACATACAGAACTGCACAGTTTTTTCACAGAACTGCGCAGTTTTTGAAAAGATCTGTCCAGTTTTCGTAGAGAACTGCACAGTTTTTACAAGAGATCTGTACAGTTTACATACAGAACTGCACAGTTTTTTCACAGAACTGCGCAGTTATTGGAAAAGATCTGTACAGTTTTCGTAAAGAACTGCACAGTTTTTTCACAGAACTGCACAGTTTTTCGAAAGAATCTGTACAGTTTTCGTAGAGAACTGCACAGTTTTTTCACAGAACTGCGGAGTTTTTCGAAAATATCTGTGCAGTTTTCACAGAACAGCGCAGTTTTTCAAAATGATCTGTATAGTTTTCAAAGAAAACTGCACAGTTTTTATACAGAACTGCGCAGTTTTTTGCAAATATCTGTACAGTTTTCGTAGAGAACTGCACAGTTTTTACAACAGATCTGTACAGTTTACATAGAGAATTGCACAGTTTTTACGGAACTGCGCAGTGTTTCAAAAAGATCTGTACAGTTTTCATAGAAAACTGCACAGTTTTTTTACAGAACTGCGCAGTTTTTTGAAAACATCTGTACAGTTTTTGTGGAGAACTGCACAGGTTTTACAAGAGATCTGTACAGTTTACATACAGAACTGCACAGTTTTTTCACAAAACTGCGCAGTATTTCGAAAAGATGTGTACAGTTTTCATAGAAAACTGCACAGTTTTTATACAGAACTGCGCAGTTTTTTGAAAATATCTGTACAGTTTTCGTAGAGAACTGCACAGTTTTTACAACAGATCTGTACAGTTTACATAGAGAATTGCACAGTTTTTACGGAACTGCGCAATTTTTCAAAGAGATCTGTACAGTTTTCATAGAAAACTGCACAGTTTTTTCACAGACTGCGCAGTTTTTTTCATGAAGAACTGCACAGTTTTATCAAAAAGATCTACAGTTTTCACAGAACTGCACAGTGTTTCAAAAAGATCTGTACAGTTTCCATAGAAAACTGCACAGTTTTTTCACAGAACTGCGCAGTTTTTTCATATAGAACTGCAGAGTTTTTCGAAAAGATCTACAGTTTTCACAGAACTGCGCAGTGTTTCAAAAAGATCTGTACAGTTTTCATAGAAAACTGCACAGTTTTTTTTACAGAACTGCGCAGTTTTTTGAAAACATTTGTACAGTTTTCGTAGAGAACTGCACAGTTTTTAAAAGAGATCTGTACAGTTTACATACAGAACTGCACAGTTTTTACAGAACTGCGCAGTTTTTCGAAAAGATCTGTACAGTTTTCGTACAGAACTGCACAGTTTTTTCACAGAACTGCGCAGTTTTTCGAAAAGATCTGTACAGTTTTCGTAGAGAACTGCACAGTTTTTTCACAGAACTGCACAGTTTTTCGAAAGAATCTGTGAGGTTTTCGTAGAGAACTGCACAGGTTTGTCACAGAACTGCGCAGTTTTTTGAAAAGATTTGTACAGTTTTCGTTAGATCTGTACAGTTTTCATAGAGAACTGCGCAGTTTTTGTGAAAAAACTGTGACAGCGTTCATAGAGAACTGCACAGTTTTTTTTTAAGATCTGTACAGTTTTCGTAGAGAACTGCACAGTTTTCTCACAGACAGTTTTTCGAAAAGAACTGTACAATTTTTATAGAGAACTGCACAGTTTTTTCTCAGTACTGCTGAGTTTTTCAAAAAGATCTGTACAGTTTTCATAGAGAACTGCACAGTTTTTTTCACAGAACTGCGCAGTTTTTCGAAAAGATCTGTACAGTTTTCGTAGAGAACTGCACAGTTTTTTCACAGAACTGCACAGTTTTTTCGAAAGAATCTGTACAGTTTTTTGAAAAGATCTGTACAGTTTTCGTAGAGAACTGCAGAGTTTTTACAAGAGATCTGTACAGTTTACAAAGAGAACTGCACAATTTTTCACAGAACTGCGCAGCTTTTTCACAGAACTGCGCAGTTTTTTCCCAGAACTGCACAGTTTTTTGAAAAGATCTGTACGGTTTTCGTAGAGAACTGCTCAGTTTTTTCACAGAACTGCGCAGTTTTTTCATATAGAACTGCACAGTTTTTCGAAAAGATCTACAGTTTTCACAGAACTGCGCAGTGTTTCAAAAAGATCTGTACAGTTTTCATAGAAAACTGCACAGTTTTTTTTTACAGAACTGCGCAGTTTTTTGAAAACATCTGTACAGTTTTCGTAGAGAACTGTACAGTTTTTAAAAGAGATCTGTACAGTTTACATACAGAACTGCAGTTTTTTCACAGAACTGCGCAGTTTATTCACAGAACTGTGCAGCTTTTTTTCCAGAACTGCGCAGTTTTTTGAAAAAACCTGTACGGTTGTCGTAGAGGACTGCACAGTTTTTCACAGAACTGCGCAGTTTTTAGAAAAGATCTGTACAGCTTTCGTAGAGAACTGCATAGTTTTTTCACAGAACTGCGCAGCTTTTCGAAAAGATCTGTACAGTTTTCGTAGAGAACTGCACAGTTTTTTCACAGAACTGCACATTTTTTTTCACAAAACTGCGCAGCTTTTTTTTAAAAGATCTGTACAGTTTTCGTAGAGAAGTGCACAGTTTTTTCACAGAACTGCGCAGTTTTTCGAAAATATCTGTGCAGTTTTCACAGAACTGCGCAGTTTTTCAAAATGATCTGTATAGTTTTCATAGAAAACTGCATAGTTTTTTCACAGAACTATGCAGTTTTTGAAAAGATCTGTCCAGTTTTCGTAGAGAACTGCACAGTTTTTACAAGAGATCTGTACAGTTTACATAGAGAACTGCACAGTTTTTCACAGAACTGCACAGCTTTTTCCCAGAACTGCGCAGTTTTTTGAAAATATCTGTACAGTTTTCGTAGAGAACTGCACAGTTTTTACAACAGATCTGTACAGTTTACATAGAGAATTGCACAGTTTTTACGGAACTGCGCAGTGTTTCAAAAAGATCTGTACAGTTTTCATAGAAAACTGCACAGTTTTTTTTACAGAACTGCGCAGTTTTTTGAAAATATCGGTACAGTTTTCGTAGAGAACTGCACAGTTTTTACAACAGATCTGTACAGTTTACATAGAGAATTGCAGAGTTGTTTCAGCTGAGGTGTGACAGCTAGCATTGTCGTGATGTTATATGATTCTGCGTTGTCGGTTGTCCTTTCTTATTTCTTCAAAGACTTCTGGTAAACAAATGGTCGTATACCATTCAGAATTAACCGTTTTACGATTCTCTAATGGCACTGTAGCCACATGTCCATTAATTCCAAAAAAACAGGCGACCATTTGCTTCAAAGTACTTTTTGCACGAGTAACTTTTGTTGGTTTCGGCTCATCTTGGAACACCCACACCGTTGACTGTTGTTTAGTTTCGGGGTCATATGCATAGATCCAAGATTCATCACCTGTGTAGATATTATAAACGGCTTTTGACGTACCACGGTTGTATTTTTTTTTTTCATTTTTTTGCACCAATCGACACGAGCCCGTTTTTGATCGATTGTCAAGTTGTGCGGAATCCAACGCGAACATATTTTTTTTACAGCCAAATGTTCGTGTAATATCTTATGTATCGTCATACTTATGCCTAAGGACGCCTCTATCTCGCGATATGTAACATGACGATCACGCATTATTAGTTCCCGCACAGCATCTATATTTTGTGGGACAACAGCTGTTTTTGGGCGACCTTCTTTATTTTCATTCGTGAGCATAGACCGCCCACGATTAAACTCACTGTACCAGTGATAAACAGTGGTTTTTGATGGTGCTTCATCTCCAAAAGTTGCGGTGAGTTGAATAAAGCACTGTTGTTGATTTAGCTCACGCCGAAAATCGTAGTAAATCATTGCACGAAAATGTTCACGCGTTAAATCCATGGCAAATGAAGACACGCAATTTTCAAAATGACGCCACAATGGAAAAATAATTGACAGTCACAAGAAACAAAATGTATTCTTCAACCAAAGAGTTATATTTTCAAATGTTGTAATTACTTTTTGAATATTGTTCTTGTAAGTGGCCAGTTCTGGATACATAAATAGCAGCCTAGTACAGAATTGAAATAAAAAACTTACGGTACAGATGCAGATTTTCGTAATCTCTTTAATTTTCGGTCATTACTCGTACAAAATATATCATGAATAGGGCCCGGAAAAATATGTACTAAAAAATCCAAAATATGTACATAAAATATGGACAAAAAAATCGAAAATATGTAAAAATATGGAGTATTAAATAGAAATATGGAAAAAATATGGAGTATAAAATTCCAAAAATTAAACGTTGTTTTAGTGTTATAGGTAAGAAAAGAGTCACTCGTGACAGTTAACAAAGAGATAGAGGCCAGAAATATGCTATGCTGGCTTTGCCTTTGCATATTTGGTAGGCCAGAAATATGCTATACTGGCTTTGCCTATGCATAAATGGTTTGGGAATAAACATATTATGTGACAGTATTAACTGTACAACTTGCATGACATGCTGATCATAATATTGTAACCATGACAGCACGTAACGCACGTCATGCTGCATGATTTGACGTGGGAGAGCCGTGCTTCGGCACGAATGGGCCGGCTCGACCGGAGAAATACCACGGGCTCACAGAAAACCGGCGTGAAATAGCGCTTGCGCTGTGCTTCGCCGAGTCATTGAGTTTACTGAAGGCCCAATCCCCTACCATTTTCCTTTCCCTGCCCTTCCCTCTTAAAAGGCCGACAACGCACCTGCAGCTCTTCTGATGCTGCGAGTATCCGTGGGCGACGGAAGTTGCTTTCCATCAGGTGACCCGTTTGCTCGTTTGCCCCCTTATTTCATTTTAAAAAATGATCGTCTTGGGTTCGCTTAATATTGGCTAAATGATCCCTGCACGTCACAACTCACAATTCACGATATTTTTTTACTTCAGTTTTTGTTTAGCCATGTCAGTAACATGACCTTCAGCATAGCTGAAACTTTATTTTCTATTTCTTCAATAATCTTCTTTGAAAACAGAATACCGAAAAAATATAATAAATAATAATATAAAACGCGAGAGGAACGAAATACGCAGCCGCATGGTGGCGGGAACGTATTTTTTTTTTGTATTTTAGTGAAAACATGGACGATTGTGACATTTTCTTGTAAAATATGGACTTATCTTTGTAAAACCCTAAAATATGGAAAAAATATGGAAAATAAAACTTGGGATTTAACAGTCTAAATATGATAATTCGTGTAAAAACACATTCCCTAATCATGACTATTAAAGTGTATGCTACATAAACGAGTAATCTGGCTCGGCATTCAGTTCGTTTCTTACTAAACGAAGTACGAACGGCATGATTATAAAAATAAGATACTCCATACTGATGTCAGTCAGACCCCCGGTTATGAATTATGATTAAATTGTTACATCTTGCATAACACTGTCCATGGCGACTTTGTAAAAATTTTGTAAATATATTATTTTTTGATTATTGCATTTTTACAATAACATGTAATCTTAGTAAGATAAACACAAAGAGACCAGCTTAATTTTACGCAAATACCCTGGCATCCAACTTAAATAAACCATCTTTTCGGGCATGTTTTTGGGTCGGAAAAAATACAAGAACTTTACCTAAGCCAATGATATTCAACTAAATACAGATCTGTTACGTTCATACTATTTTCCGGCTTAAATTCTTCTTCTTCTTTTTTAATGGCTAGCTCAGTGAGTTGCCAATGTCAGAGTGGTGTAGAAGGACTTTGCTCTATTTGATGCAGGTCTGGTAAAGCAACAAGGGTACAGTTATGTGAAATATATATATTTTACAAATTGATTTACCTAAAACAAAAACAAGTGTTAGTAAAAACATCACAATCTAATATTGTTATCACGAATATATGTACACAAAATCTCGATAAAAGGAGTTAAATTGCTTCCGAAAAATTTTCAAATTCAATTGTCAAATTTGACAGATAAGTGAAACAAAAGATACGAAATGACATTTACATAAAAGAGATAGACTATACAAAAGACGGGTCAATTGGCCCGTATTTAATGGCTTCACAACGCGCGCGGTAGTAACATATCTGCTTTGAGTTTTTTTATATAATATCATTGACCTAAGAATAATTAAAAAAAAAATCACTTACTGATGAAACTTGAAAGGTTATTCCTGTATTAAAAGTCGTATCTGTATGACTTCTACACCATTTCACAGGGCATTTAGGCATTTTAACAACGAAAATTTTGTAAAAAGCTACGTAAAAAGTAAATAAACCAAAAGTAAACAAATTGTAAAATGAGTGTGACAATAATTATCATGTCAACCTGGTTGAACGTCACTCGAGTATATATACACGAAAAATGTGTACCGAACACATGCATAAATGTGCATGTATTCGGGTCACATTTTGTAGCCATTTGGTGCACTTTTTTTGACGGAGTTACTCTTCCTGTAGTTTAAAGTTCACTGCCGGTACCTAATCTGTGAAAATTTTCTTCTTTCTTTCTTTTTCTTCTTTTTTGGCAATTTGACACAAAGGATGTGTATGTTGTGCCACAGACAAGGTAAAAAGGTAAGGAATATGGCGGGAAAACCATATTCCTCCTATTATAATTTTCATCATCGTTTTCATGTATCCTCAGGTCTAAAGTCTAGTCAAAGTGTAAGTAAAAGTCAATACAGTCAAGGAGTCAAGGAGGGAACACAAAATAGCACGTTTATGGATATTACATCACTTTCCTACACTTGTGCGTGAACACGAATATCTAATGGTTATAATATTCTACCAATATTACACATTAAAAACCAAACTAACACAATTTTAGGAAAATAATACAAAAACACAACAGCACTCTTTCACATGCCCGCCAAAACCCAAAATTTTAACTCTTAACTTCTTATTTTGATGTATGTCTCCCTCTTCTTTTCCTGTTCTGAGATCTCCCTAGTCCCTGTTTTAGTTTTAGAAAACGCAGTAGGATACGAACATGGAATTCATATATTATACTTGTTATACGAAGTATATATTAATTCCATGGATACGAAGAACAAAGAGAGGAGTTTTGTCGGGAATGTGAAAGAGTACTGTTGTGTTTTTGTATTATATTCCTAAAATTATGTTAACTGGGTTTATAATAATTATATTGTAATATTGGTTGAATGTTAACCATTAGATATTCGTTATCGTGCACAAGACGTGTAGGCAAATGTTGCAACTTCCACGTGCTTTTTTGTGTTCCCTCCAAAACTCCGTAGAAAGTTTCAGTCTAAAGCCAAAGAGAATATTAATCTGTGCTTGACTCCTTGACTGCTTTGACTTTTACTAGATTTTGACTTGACCTGACAATTATATTTGTTTTCCCGCCATATATTTTTACTTGACACTGGCCATAGTTAAAAAGCCGAGCGCTACAGAAAAAAAGAGAACAAATTACAATCAGCTGTTTGTCAAAGTCACTTGTCAATTGTCATGGCTTTCCGCATATTCCGCGTAAATTCAGTACCTAATTTGTGAAAATAAAATTTATTATTGATTATGTTTGGCGCATAAATATATGAAGGAAATAGTTTAAATTTTATTCACTGCCGTCTTCCAATTTGCTTATATATTAATATTTTCAAGCAGTATCAAATAAGACCAAAGTTTTGTTTCAAAAGCCTGTGATTTGTGTGCATTTCTCTCAGCCGAAAATGCAGCTTTGGTGAGTAAATTTAATTGAATTGTTTTAATTGATAGACAAGTACAACTGCATTTTTTTCTTAAACTAGGAAAATTCTTAGTATTAAGTTTTAAATGATATCTTTCTTTGCTTATTTCCATATTATATTCATCTGGTATTTGTTTACTGTTTTAAAATTTTATTTAAGTTCCATTCCTCCAACCCATGGTACCTAAATTTTCTAAAAACATACATTTTCAATACAAATTTTCTATAATATTTCACACAATACTGCAGCTCTTTTTCTATTTACTAACTCAGAAAATAACCTAATCAAAGTGCACGGAAGTGCGCAGGCCTAGTTCCAGCAGGCCGCGCGCATGCCATGCACTATTTACACGAACCGTTTTGACGCACTTTTGACCCCTCTGTATCTCCGTTCCTATTGCTAGAGCAAAGATAAAATTATACCTACGTAATTATATACTAGTACTGAAGCATTATACCCAATTTCATAGATATAGGTTCGGTAGATCCTGAAATATGTCCCTGTAAAAATAGCTAATTTTGGCACTCCAACTTCCCTGACCGGTAATCAAAACCTCTAGGCCACTTCCAATTGTCCTAGCGTTATGAAATTTGGCACATAGGTTGAGTGTCTAATTTTTGACCTAAAAAAGGATTTGAAATCCTATCCAATGCCCAGTTCAGATGCACTTCATTGATCATAATCATCTTCATCAACAGCCTGATCCATAATACTTCTAAATTTGAACTTGGCAGGTTTTTGTGCTTTACGTGACACTTGATTAATTAATTTTAACCCATCAGTCGTGGCAAAACGAGACACAATAGCTTTTTCATTGTTATCACGGCCAGATGTGACCGCTTGGGGCTTCATGAATTAAATAAAATTTAACTAACCTGCCAAGTTCAAATTAGAAGTAGGAATTATGGATCAGGCTGTTGATGAAGATGATTATGATGATGAAGTGCATCTGAACTGGGCATTGGATTGGATTTCAAATCTTTTTTTAGGTCAGAAATTAGCCGATAGGAACTAGGCCCCATTTTAACAGGTATGTTTTTGGAGGGATAACTATTAACTGTAAGTACCTAAAATCTAAATAATATTAAAATATCAAATTAAAATCCTTTAAGTAACTTAAACTGCTGTTTTCTAATTCCTTATAAAAATGGCACCAAATAAGCAAGAAAATGGCAACTTAATATGTAACAACTAAATTAATAGAAGTTATGTAGTGGTGATAGCCAATTTTAGGATTGTTGCTATATCCTGGAACTCCAAAACTATTTATTATGGAGATATGCAGAGTCAAATCTATGAATATGTCTTGTAATAATAAAGAAAGTAGTGGTACTTATATAAACAACTATGCTCAGTTTAAATTCATCTAAACCCGCTATCCCCAACCCGCAGCCCGCCGGGACTTTATATGTGGCCCGTGTGATGTTAAACAATTTTGGAATTAACGCCCACCGGCAAAATAAAGTAAAGTCTACGTGATAATCGTTAAATTTTTTCCACTTTTAAATCATTAATTTGAAGAATGTTATTTTTTAACCCTAAAAAATATTTGTTGTGGCCCGCGCCCGCGCCACTAAGACCAAAACATGTTTGTGGCCCGCATGAAAAAAAGGTTGGCGACCACAGCTGATCTAAACTTTACTCAGCAGTGGCGTAACTAATGGGTGGCAGGGCTGGCAAAATGCCACAGGCCCCTGGCCCAATATGCTGTGAGGTCAGATTTTTTTATACGTTGTATTATTATTAGCGTGACGACTTTTTACTGATAGGGCCACATCAATTTGCCACGGGGCCCGGATGTTATAGTTACGCCACTGTAACTCAGTAAGAGCAGCTATGAAATAAATGGAGTAATAAGCAGTAAGCACAGTGGGGCGGGCCGGGCAAGACCTAAATTTGATCTGTGCAAGATAATTTACGAAGCCCCCTGTTGAGAGAAAGAATTTTTCAATACTTTAATTTTTATTTATAAAAATTAAGTATCAAACCTTGTAAATCCAAAACAAAATCCTTGTGGTCCAGGGGTCTATGTGGACAGTTGGACACCACCCGTGCCTTACACGTCTCTGAGTAAGCACTGAAATAATATTTAAGTGCCTTAGAATTGACTATAGCAATGCTTATATTTTGTTGTATTGCTTTATCTGTTTATTCTGGTTTAATTTATTTGGTTTCACTTTTATTTTTTATAGAATATAATATTAGTATTATAGGGCAAAGGTCAGGGCCCCCGTAAGGGCAACTGGCGCCTGTGTGCAAAAAAAGGATTTTGGCGCCCCTTTAGGCAAATTTTTTTGGGTCCTTGGTTTTGGCGCCCCTAAAGATGGCGATTTGGCGCCTCTAGAGTATGGCGCCCGTGTGCATTGCACACATTGCACACATGGTAGCGCCTGGTAACCCTGGCAAAGGTTACCAAAACAACAACTTTTAAATCAAAACCTACTAGATATATACCATACATCAAAACGGCCATTATTAAACTCTCAACTCAGAGAGTAGAGACCTTAGAACTCAGAGACCTAAGAACTCACTAGAGTCTAGACTCTAGACATTAAATAACTTAATTTTTTATTTTAAAATAAAACCTGTCACTGCTGCACTCAGAGAGAAATATTAATTACTTAACTGTAATTAAAAAAAGGCACATATTATATGCCTCATTACCCATACATTATCTCTTTATTCAATTGAAGTTTAATCATCATTAATAATTCATGAAGCCCCAAGCGGCCACATCTGGCCGCGATAACAATGAAAAAGCTATTGTGTCTCGTTTTGCCACGATTGATGGGTTAAATGTAGAGACATTTAAATAAAGTTTTTTTTATGATTTGTTGTGTTTTAAATTTATGTACTGCTGAAAATATAATAATAATAATAGTCTCATTATTCTGACTTCAAGCTTTAAAATGTCTCGAAGGTACGGCGAGGGCATAGGCCTCCTCCAGCCTTTTCCACTCAGTTCTATGATCTGTCTAGTGCTACCCTAAAATATTAACAATAACCATTTTTAGGGTTCCGTACCTAAAGGGTAAAAACGGGACCCTATTACTGAGACTTCGATGTCTGTCCGTCTGTCTGTCTCCAGGTTGTATCTCAAAAACTGCTATAGCTAGACTTCTGAAATTTTCACAGATTGTGTATTTCTATTGCCGCTATAACAACAATAAATACTAAAAAAAAATAAAATTAATAAATAAGGGGGCTCCCAAACAACAAACGTGATTTTTTGGCCTTTTTTGCCCGATTTCAATAATGGTAATACTATTAGACAATTGAAATTTTCACAAAATCCTTAATTGTATGTGTTCTTTAATAATTAATAATAATCTATACTAATATTATAAATGCGAAAGTATTTCTGTCTGTCTGTCTGTCTGTCTCGCTTTCACGCCAAAACTACTGAACCGATTGTAATGAAATTTTGTACACAGATAGTCTTAAGTCTGAGAAAGGACATAGGCTACTTTTTAACTGGACAAAGGGGTTGTAAAGGGGTGAAAATGCGTAAATTTGTTCAAATTAAGTTAGTTCCAAAAATTCATAATAGTTGGCCCTGTGCGTCTCTTACATCGCGCTATTGCTTACACAAACGTCTTTCTATAAGATGTGGTATCATCTTATAAAGCCGGCTGTACACTCTCGCCGAGACACAGCGAGGCGGCCCGAGTGCGAGAGTGTAAATGGGTGCGCTCGCCTCGTCTCGCGTGTCTCGGACCCTCTCGGTCCGTTGTCGGTATTTTGCGCCCGAGACAAAGGGTCTCGCGAGGAAAACGAGCGCACTACTGTACACTCTCGCGTCTTTCAGTACTAGTCCCGCCGTTAGACAATGTAGAACAGAAAAATAACAATAATAAACGACATTATCAGTCATTATCTGTGAGAAATAAAATTAATTATGATTATAAATCTTTGGATTACAATGATATCTTTCGATGCATTGTGAATGGTGAATGGTCGTTTTCGTCCATCTTGTCTGAGTTCTTAACTGCGATTGAACCAAGCGAGAATGTACATGATCGCACTCGGGCAAGGGGCTCTCGCACGAGACTCTCGCCCGAGAGCTCTCGGCGAGAGTGTACAGCGGGCATAATAGACTTTCGATTTTTTTTATTGTTATCAATCATGTAAGTACTCTTCTACGTTATTAAATAACTCAGTACTTTATCTATGCAGTGACGTAACCTTAAACCTATCAATGATAAATATTTTATGGCAAAAGTTGTGTAATTGGGGGGCTAAATATACCTACTTTAAAATTTAGCATGAATAAAGTTTAATTTTAAACAATGAATTAAGTTATGTGCACACTGAACAGCTGTTTTTGAGTGTTTTGATTTAAGGGGTACAAGGGTTTTTTAACCCCCGACAAAAAAGAGGGGTGTTATAAGTTTGACGTGTCTGTCTGTCTGTCTGTCTGTTTGTCTGTGTGTGTATCTGTCCGTGGCATCGTAGCATCCAAACGGGTGGACCGATTTTGATCTAGTTTTTTTTGTTTGAAAGCTGACATGTTCGAGAGTGTTCTTAGCTATATTTCATCATCATCAGCCTGCTCAGTGCTGGACAATCAGGGTTTATCTGGATCATGAAAGGCCGTTAGCAACTTGTAGTCATTTGATGGGTTTTATATTTCATTCTAGTTCGTGACATTTGTGAATATACAATATACGTATACATAATAATGAAAAGTTGGCCTGGTGATGCACCATCACCTGATAATAATCAATAGGATTCATCACCTGGATTCTATAGGATTAGGAACCGAGCTTCGTATGAACCCAAAGGGGAGGTATCATGTTTGGGCTCATATTAACAGCCTCATCGAAAAGGACATTGATAGATGGTAATCATGAGAAATGAGAATACTTATGATTCTGTTGATAGGAATTATTCTGCACTTTAACCAACACAAGTTTAAAAAGTATGAAATAAAATTAAAATAAGAAATTTAAAAAACCCCCGCCAAACAACTTTAAAAAGTAATAAAATAATATTTACTGCCTTTGAGTTCAAATAATTCCTAACTTGTGTAAAGTAATATTTTAGTCCATAATTGTTGTCACGGTGTGTCGGGGGACCGCCAACTGCCAAGTAGCGAACTGAATCGAGATAGTCAGCGACTTGGCACTTGTAAGTTGTATGTTGTAGTTTACTTGGCGGTCCCCCGACACACCGTGACAACAATTATGGACTAAAATATTACTTTACACAAGTTAGGAATTATTTGAACTTAAAGGCAGTAAATATTATTTTATTACTTCTTAAAGTTGTTTGGCGGGGGTTTTTTTAAATTTCTTAATTTAATTTTTTATAAAAGCTTTTGACACCAATTTTGTTGACATCACACGCTATAATATAAACTGAAGTCCACGCGGACGAAGTCGCGGACAACAGCTATATTAAAATAAAATAAAAAATTGAGGGGGGCTCCCATACCAAAAACACAATTTTTTGCCTATTTTTGCTCTTTATCGGTACGGAACCCTTCGTGCGCGAGTCCGACTCGTACTTGGCCGATTATTTAATCATGAAAATATCATCATTACCTGAAAGGTTTTTAGTAGTTCTAGGCTTCTAGCTGTTATTTAAGTACTTACTTTTATCAAATAAAATCAGTGCATCGTCTGCATTTATGCATTAGTCTAACGTGAGCATTTTTTTTTGTCAGAACGGGACATCTACGAAGCGGAATTTTAATTAATACTTTAGGTTATGTACGCATTGTGAAAATCAAAGCGCTGAAAGACCAAAAAATTCCCATTCAAATGTGAAAAATAATTGCTCTTTCAGCGCCTCTACTTTTACAGTGAACTCTATACACAATACGCGGTACTCATTCACATTACACACCCATAATAAGTATTATCATTTATCACTTACGTTTGTTACATCCTGTAAATTCCTGTATAATGTATATATATATATATATATATATATGTCGCAGCCGACTGGTTAAAATAGCCGTTCAATCAAACAGCTAGCTCTTTGACTGAACAACGTCATTCAATCACACGGCTAGCTTTTTAATTGAATATTTCAGTCGCTCGAAACGTTCAACACTACAGCTGATTCAAGCCACCGCCGTTTGATTGAATTAGTTCAGCGCTCACCACCGCGGCGCTAGGTACGTTTTGTTTACAATATGGCGTCAACAAGCCTTTAGTCTGTCAATATGCCTATCATAGGAATATAATTGCGCACGGCAGTCTGTCGCTGTTCCCCTCATAGAAATAGCACCGGTGTCAAATTTAATTTTATTTTTATACATATGCATACTCAAGATATATTTATTGTAGCTTTGTGATGCTTTTGTATTATGTAAATAATAATCCTCAACTTTCTATAAACAAAACATCTGTGTCCATAAATAGCATTAGTCATTTAGTTTTTTGTTCAAATATGACACCCACTTGAGAACTCATTCAAGTGGCTGACCCTTGTGATTATTTTAAAACATGTGTTGTGTAAATAAAATGTATGGTGGCATGTAAAGTTTTATTTGTATCTTATACCTAATTATGCTGAAGTGTAAATAAAATACAATTTGAGAATCTAATATTGTTTTATAAATATAAATCAGAACAATGTTTAGATTTCACATTAACTTTTTTTTAAGTTCTGTACTAGATTGATTTTTATATTTAGCAAGACACAAAGTTAGACGAAAATAAAGACTATATAATATACTTTATGATTTGTAATGTCAATTAACATAATTTCAATTAGAATCTGGGAAATCTAATGAGAACCAAATTCTAACTATAAAAAACCCCCTTCTGTCGGTGTGCCTTTGAGAGGAATGACAGACAGCATAAAAATATATATTTTGACGTGACCAAGAAGAGGCTAGCCGGTGTTTTGTGATTGTATTAAGATATTTTTCGCAAATATACGTTACAAGTGCTATTAAAGTGACAGAAATTATGGGGGGCACATATGAGTGAATCAAAAAAACAAATATTCGAATTTCGAGGAGAAATTACGGGATTATGAAATGCATGACGAAGGTATAAATTGCAATTATTGTGTTCAAAATGAGTTAGGATACAATTTATTCTGCTTATTATCATTGCGTTTGTGTAATAATAAAACTAAACTAATGGTCAGCTTAGTTAATTTGCCATTTGACCAGTTAGCTAAGCGTCGTCTAGTTGTAGTGTTGAACGTTGCAGTCAACAAGTCGGCTAAACGACGTATAGCCGTGTGATTGAATGGCGTTGTTCAGTCAAAGGGCCAGCTGTTTGATTGATCGGCTATTTAAACTAGTTGGCTGCGACATATATTATATCTACCATTATTGATAACGAGAAAAATATGGCAGAATAATCAATCGAATCGAAATTTTCGTGCGTTTCAGAAAAAGGGAAATTTGGGGTCCCAGAGATCATTTCGGGGGCACCGGGACACGTAACTATAAAACGCGGGACAGTCCCGTTCAAAACGGGACGTCTGGTCAATGCATTACATAACCACAAATGAGTATTATTGATAATAGTATTATCATATTTGATAAAAAATTACGTGCAAATATAAACTCCTAGGTTGTGCTTTATCAAGTTTGCTTTTTTCTTAAAGATTGGTATTTACACTATCAGGAATATCTTCCAGCATTTTGTTATTTGCACATTCATTGATTTCAAACTTGTTGCGCAAGTAAAGATTCTCATTCACGTGGACAGCCAGACAGCCTGACGAACAGACGGACAGACACATAGCGAAGTCTCAGTAATAGATGGTAATAACTAATAACTAATAGGTTTTCACTCTTTGGGAATGGATTATAGAACCCTAAAAAAAAAGACGGGTAGCACTCCGGGAGTGCCGGCAGAAGTGAAAACTTGATTATTAACGTTGTGAATTTTTTTAACCCATTTTTTATGAAAATCGATTACTAAAAATCGATTTTTTTTTAACTAATCGAAACCCTTATAATCGATTAAATTTTTAACCCATTTTTTTATGAAAATCTAAAAAAAAAAAAATAAAAAAATAGTTTTTTTTTTTTAATTAATCAAAACCCTTACAATTCGAGTTTGAAATTTGAGTTAGAGTTTTCGAGTGTTCGAGTTTTCGAGTTTTTGAGTTCGAGTTCGAGTTCGAGTTCGACACAAAACACTACTCTCCAATCGTCTTACGGTTTTTCTATGGTTTTTCGATCAACACGAAAATCTGACGCGAGTTTCACAGTTTTTACCCATCCCACAAAAGTGCTCAACGCCGCTAAAGAAGTTTTCACTTAAAAAAATTGGAGGGATACTTTAAGTCCCGGGAAAGGACATCCAAGGATACTTCTCATCCCGGAAAAATGTATGGTTCCGGCGCGATAACCGACTTTTGGCGCAACGGAGTTGCGGGCATCATCTAGATTCTAGTTGGTCTTTAAGGGCGTTCCGTCCGGAGATTCCGTAATTGACCGTATTTAAAACCTTATAAACTCATAATCTGAAAGCTACAAAGTTATAATAAAAATACAGCAATAATCTTCATTATATTTTTCAACATTCCTTTCGCCGTTTTTAATTTTCTATTTTTGTTTATTATACTCATGCACATGATATCAGCTTCCAAAGTAATACTAATTTGTTAAAATTCGAGCATACATTCAGCATCTCCTTAGGATTTAAAAAATACTTTTATTTGAAACTCACGCCAGTAGATCGACAATATAACAGGTTTGGCAGCCAATCATGGTTCAAAGTGATGTTGCCCCTTGAGCATTATGTGGTCGGGGAATTCAGAATGTGGTAACACCAACTTGTTTACTGCGGAGTCCGGAGAATGTGTCAGACGCAAAACCGCGATATCGTTGCGTCATGCTTGCGTCACGCCGCGCCTCCGCTGTGGCGGCCTGCCATTGGTTGCACGTGCGTGGCCTTCCTCACGTACAGCTGTACTCTGATTCTACTATACTGATTACTGATGCTCTATAGCTTCGTAAATAATTGTCCAATTCGGTCGTATCATCAGCCAGGATAATTTTATCTAGACATGTCATGTTATGTAGGTCGGTGGACATAGATAGACGTCAATAGCGGACACCTCCTTCCTCACATACAGCTTTACTCTGATTCTACTATACTGATGCAGCTTCGTACCGCATTCGATCCACTACTTTTCTTATAAAACAGCAAATATAATTAATAATTATAATATAGACTCTAGACGCGTCGGTAGCGGACATCGATAATAATCGATGTGGAGCAGTAACGGCGATCTCCGTTTAGTTGCGGGTCCATGCTACAAATACATAGCTGGGGATCAGACTTCATGGCGTTCAATGAGAGAGGCCTATGTCCAGCGGTGGACGAGTACATGCTGATTAGATTGACGTCGGTAGCGTGGCCAGTTTCAGCTCATAGCGTCCATATTACAGTCCGAACTATTTGTCAGTACTTTTGACCCCCATATTATTCAAAAACTACATGAAGATGTCAAAATTGGCACATATACGTTCTCATACATAATACCACATAAGACAGAACAGTTTTACATATTTTCAGAATATCGAACAAGATACGATTAATGTTAAAAATAAAATAGTAGAATTTGGGTCCAGTCGTGTCATTCTCATAGAAACGAAGGCAAAATAACTGTGAACGGTCCGCACCGAAATGCCACTTGAAAGTCCTGTATAGATATTTTATCTATTGATAATGTAATTTTATATAATGTCAAGTGGATTAGGGCCTGTTTCACCACTTCCTGGTAAGTGCCGGATAGGCTATACACAACTTGACAGTATGGAGCTTCTATCAAATAAGTTGTGTATAGCCTATCCGGCACCTTTTCAGGAAGTGGTGAAACAGACCCTTAATAAAATTCATGGACTGTATAAAATTCTAATCAATTAAGTAAATTTAATGAAGAGTTTGACAGAAAATGAATGGGGTTTCTGGAAAATCTTCATTAAAGTTATTCTTAAAAGTCTCTGAGAGCGGCCAATACATTATAACAACTCAGTATTTTACATTGTTTTGTTTCTAATAATAGAAAGGACATTATATATATATATATATATATATATATATATATATATATATATATATATATATATATATATATATATATATATATATATATATATATATATATATATATATAATGTCCTTTCTATTATTATATTATTTATATATATATATATATATATAACTATTTAGTAATGTGTAGTAGGATTGGAGGCAATAAGCTTGCTTGTCAGCAGAACTGGTTAGTAAATTAAGGAAATATCATCGAAATCGAAATATTTATTCTATTTTTAATATCAAATTCTAATAGAATAAGCTAAGTGGAAAAATTTTAAGATAATATTTGCATAAAATGAAACAGGAACCAAAAATGAGGAAGTGTTTAAGTTCAAGTGTACCTACTAAATGTATTATTTAAACCACTTTAATATTGCTATTTAGACTAAGGACATTTCCACTTAGATATTAATGATAATAATTAAATAGTAATCTAGTACCATTATTTTTTTGCAATAATCTAAATATTATTTTTAACTTTTATTATGTAAAGAAAAAATGTAGCAAGGTTTAAATAGCGGATCGAACCACAAAACTCCATTTAATCCGTCAATCGCAGATTCCTGGATATCTATTGTAAATGTATTGTTATCGCGGCCCACTTGGGCCGTACGGGACTTGAGATAAAATAACAAAATATTTTGTTTCAAATTCTTTGCCTCGTAATATTTTGATTATACTTTAGGTGTTATAAAAATGCAGGGGACCAACAGAGGACCCATACACACCCTAAAGAATTATCACTTAGTTTTGACTTTTGTTACACCCCTGTAGAGTAGTATATAGAGTACGAAATTACTCCATCAAACATCAGCGTCACATCATGGCAAATTAGCTTTTGCGTCATCCAGCCGACATTAGCAAGTTGAGCTTTAATCTCTTGAGCTCAAAGTGCATATTACCTTGCACCTTAGGGTACTGTCGCGTACAAAACCCTAACTGGCACCCAAGGTCAAAAGTTACGCATACAAACAATTTTCGTGAGTAAATTGCTTTATGTGTACCGTGTACTGCAAATTGACAGTACTTTTCTAGTTTACATTTTTTTCTGGGTCTTTAGACGATTAGCATTCAATAATTATTGTGACAATCAATATTATATGCATAGTAATATTTATGTCTATGATTATATGGGATTTAACAAAATATATTGTCGCGAATCGCAATTTACCTACGTAAGCGCCGCCATGTCAAATTTTAGTGATGAGTTTGTGGCATTTTCTGAGTGTTTGTGTCATTTCTATCTGGCACAACTTTAATGTCGAGTCGTCTACACAATAATCTTAAGTAGCTTTCCGATCGGTGGGTTTCCTTTCATGTCTTCCATTTTAATTATTACCGCAGATCGAAGAAGATACATAGACTGCACTAAAAATATCGGGAATGGAATACTTCCACTGTTCCTGTCACATTAAAATCTTTTTAACCGACTTCCAAAAAACGAGGAGGTTATATGTTCGGCTGTGGATATATATATTTTTTTTTATTTTATTTTTATTTTTTTTTATTTTTGTATGTTCAACGATTACTCCGCCGTTTGTCAACCGATTTTTGAAATTTTTGCTTTGTTGTATTTGGTTTTACTCCAATTTGGTACCATGTTCACAAAGTGGTGACCTGATGATGGGATCCAGGAGTAATCGAGGGAACTCCTCAAAATTTATATGGAAACATATGGTGATTTTGGTTTTATGTGAAGTGTACTAAGAATATGCTACCAAAAAGTCAAATATTGGGTCAAGGTATACCATGGTTTCGAAGATGCTGAGAGAACTCCTGACTCCTTATAGATACACGTTTGGGAGTTTCGGCGTTGTTTTAAGAACAGAAAGCATATGCTACTATGCAACTCATATTCATCATCATAATCATCATCATCATCATCATCATCGTCTTCATCATTACCACGTCGTGTTAAGGTCACCAATGTCTCATGGCACATAATAGATAATAGTTCAAGGCATAGGTGTGGATATACTAATAATAATAATAATTTTATACTGTATAACAACACTTTGTTTAAATATACACGGCGGTCAGCGCCGCGAGGCGACAGATCGAATATACTTTACTACTTTATATACAGATCGAATACTATACTAACTACTTTATAAAATTTTAATAGACAAAATATAGAATTAAAATAAAGTTATTTTAAAAAGAGCATTTAAACAAAACAAAGTCAATGAGTGTCTTTTTAATTAGTTATACTTATTAATCGATAGATGGCGCACTAAGTATCGATTTGAATGGATTTGAAATTGAATTCTTGATTACAAGAACAGCTGTCAATAATTATGATAATATTATATTATATTACTAGCTGTCCCGGCAAACGTTGTTTTGCCATATAAATAATTTTTGGTATGAAAAATAGATGTTGGCCGATTCTCAGACCAATATCCTCACAATATGCTCACATAATTTCATGAGAATCGGTCAAGCCGTTTCCGAGGAGTATGGCAACGAAAACTGTGACACAAGAATTTTATATACATATTAGATGAGTAGCTACGCTACATCCTATGCAAGTTTATACAATTTTTTATCATATAGATACTTGGATCGTGGAAAAACGAGACACAATAGCCTTTCTATTGTTATCGCAATCGCCGGTGACCGCTTGGGGTTTGAAGTATTAAAATTGTTAAATTACTTAGCACAATATGTTCACTTCACTGATAATATATTATTTTGTGAGTGTGAACTGTGTAATAAGATACGTAAAATATACGCGAAGGTTTACCTACTAGTGTAACTAAAAAGAGTGAAATTATTATTATTTTTAACAAAAAATTAAAACCGACTTCCAAGGTAAAAACAATATTAACATTAATATGAACTAAAAAGTATTAAATAATTTTTGCTATCTAATAGTGCCTTTTTCCGAATTCGGCTAAACCTTGACTATTTCTGTACTCAATCTTCATAATTTTGAAGTCGGTGCCAGTTCCAAAAGTTTCAAATATTCTGTCAGAGGACTGAAGATTCAGCTATCTGGTACCGACTTCAAAATAATGAAGATTGAGTACAGAAATAGTCAAGGTTTAGCCGAATTCGGAAAAAGGCACTATTAGATAGCAAAAATTATTTAATACTTTTTAGTTCATATTAATGTTAATATTGTTTTTACCTTGGAAGTCGGTTTTAATTTTTTGTTAAAAATAATAATTAATTGAAAACTCCTTGGTTTTAAAAATCGAATACCATTTATTTATTTAAAAAAAGATTCTCGGTCTTGTCACAAGGTCTTGTCAAACTTGTGAAGTCGTTGAGAAAATGGAATTGACTCGAGAAAATTCTAGAGCGATTATTTATTATGACTTTCGAAGTGGTTAAACACAAAAACAGTGTATTCACCGGATGATTTCTGCATTTGGTGATGAAGCCTCATCCAAAACCACAATTTATCGCAATTTATCCTGATGATAGCTGGTTAAGGAAGATCGACATGTGACTAGGGATTGCAATCCCGCACCTTATTCAATCCCGCGGGATTGATTTGCGGGATTGGCCAATGTTTGAATTTATGTTATAAAATTGAATAAATTGAAGCTACAGGTTTATGTTTTATTAAAAATCAAATTTATTAACAGAAAATGTCTAATATTATGCCATGAACGTAGAAAAAAAGGCGGACGGAGTCTTGTCATATACAAAACTGTGTCTTCACTTTTCTTCTGAGTCGGCCATACACACATTCTGACGCCCGTCAGAATATAGTATGGATTAGCGCAAGAATGTGTGCGTGCGGACCGTGTACATTAGTGGTGGTTAATATAACGTATAGCTGAAAAAAGTAGCGCGCTATTTCTTCGCAACGAATAGTGCGCGCTATAAATCTATGCACAAGACGCTACGTTATAACGTATCGCGCAGTCACTGACCTAGCGGCTAGCTATAAACAGGTGTTGTTATACAGTACATAATAATAATTATTATTAGTATACCATACCTATGCCTTGTACTATTATCTATTCTGTCCATGAGACATTGGTGACATTAATATGACGTGGTAATGATGATGACGACGATGATGATGATGATGAGGATTATGATGATGAATATGAATTGCATAGTAGCATATGCTTTCTGTTCTTAAAACAACGCCGAAACTCCCAAACGTGTATCTATAAGGAGTCAGGAGTTCTCTCAGCATCTTCGAAACCATGGTATATCTTAACCCAATATTTGACTTTTTGGTAGCATATTCTTAGTACACTTCACATAAAACCAAAATCACCATATGTTTCCATATAAATTTGGAGGAGTTCCCTCGATTACTCCTGGATCCCATCATCAGGTCACCACTTTTGTGAACATGGTACCAAATTGGAGTGAGACCAAATACAACAAAACAAAAATTTCAAAAATCGGTTCACAAACGGCGGAGTAATCGTTGAACATACAAAAAAAAATAAAAAAAAATATCCACAGCCGAACACATAACCTCCTCGTTTTTTGGAAGTCGGCTAAAAAGCGGCTCGCGTTACTTGGTGCGTCAGAACTCTCGAAAGATTCCACGCAGGATCCTCAAATGCCGTATCAGGTGACGAATCCTGGATATATGCGTATGAACCCGAAACTAAAAACCAGTCACGAGTTTGGGTGTTCGAAAATGAGTTAAAGCCAACAAAAATTGTAGATTCACGAAGTGTTTAAAAAAAAATGGTGGCCACGTTTGTCTCCAAAACCGGTTATATTGCGACTATTCCTCTTGAGGGACAAAGAAAGGTTAATGCAGAATGGTATGCTAGCATTTGTTTGCCACAGGTCGTTTCTGATCTTTGTGATTAACTTAATAACTAATATTATTTGATAATTGATTGACTGAAATTATTTAATTTAAGTATTAGTTTTAAGAAATTGTAGGTATGTCACCAGGAGGGACATAAACTCTTAATATTTCCACACCTCATCGAGGTAGAAATTGTAAAACGTATATAGACATAAGAACACCATTGTATCAATTTCTTGGAAATAAAGGATATGAATATGAATATGATCTCCGTAAAGAGAACTACAACCGCCGCACCATCCTCCATCACGACAATGCCAGTTCTCACACCGCGCACAGAACAAAAGAGTTTTTAGAGCAAGAAAATATAGAATTATTAGACCATCCGCCGTACAGCCTGGACTTAAGCCCTAATGATTTCTATACTTTCCCTAAAATAAAGAATAAATTGCGTGGTCAGAGATTTTCATCACCTAAAGAAGCTGTGGACGCCTACAAAACGGCCATTTTGGAGACCCCAAATTCCGATTGGCATGGTTGCATGGCAATGATTGGTTCCATCGTATGGAAAAATTAGTCAAATTTCGCGGAGAATACTTGGAAAAGCAATAAACACATTTTTAAATAGTAATGTTGTGTCACTTCCTTGATTCCCGAAATTTTCAGTGCCGCCCTCGTACAGATATGGCAAATAAAAAAATAGTTCCATTAATATCTAGTACTTATGTATTTATGAAGTTGCCACTAGACCAGCCATACGATAAATCGCTTAGTTGCGCTAGTCACTAGTGCATCGTTCTCACTCACACATACTTGTCTACGTTCGTTCAAGTTACCTTCTTGTGTTTACATATTTTTCAGCGCGCAAAGGTAAAGTTTTGAGGGCGGTTGCTTTGAGCTTCACAAACAGGTAAACTTTCAGCTTTACGAAACGAAGGAAGGTCTGGCCCTCGCAGGCTCTTACTCTATGTGTACTTCTGCAAAACCTACTGTGTTTTGTGGAATGTGCATTACTTTCTTGACGATTTAGGTGCATAGCAATAATTTTGAAATAATTACGTTTTTCAACGTATTATGTTTTTGTGCTTTTGATAATTCAGAACTCAAAAGAGCAAATAAGATGTATATAATGATGTTAGTGTAAACACCGTTTACCTTGAAACCATCAAATGAGCCCGTCAAAATGAACAACTTTTTAACCGACTTCCAAAAAACGAGGAGGTTATGCTGTGGATATATATTTTTTTTTGTATGTTCAACGATTACTCCGCCGTTTGTGAACCGATTTTCGAAATTTTTGTTTTGTTGTATTAGGTTTCACTCCAATTTGGTACCATGTTGACAAAAGTGGTGACTTGATGATGGGATCCATGAGTAATCGAGGGAACTGCTCGAAATTTATATGGAAACATATGGTGATTTTGGTTTTATGTGAAGTGTACTAAGAATATGCTACCAAAAAGTCAAATATTGGGTCAAGGTATACCATGGTTTCGAAGATGCTGAGAGAACTCCTGACTCCTTATAGATACACGTTTGGGAGTTTCGGCGTTGTTTTAAGAACAGAAAGCATATGCTACTATGCAATTAATATTCATCATCATAATCATAATCATCATCATCGTCATCATCATCATTACCACGTCGTGTTAAGGTCACCAATGTCTCATGGCACAGAATAGATAGTAGTACAAGGCATAGGTATGGATATACTAACTCGTAATAATAATTATGTATTGTTACATAACAACACCTGTTTGTTTAATACACGGCGGTCGGCGCTACAGAGGCGACGGTGTCGTGCGGGCGGCGCGTAGCGGCAGACGACAGATCGAATATTTTACTACTTTATATTATACAGATCGAATACTTTACTAACTACTGTTCACTTCACTGATAATATATTATTTTGTGAGTGTGAGTTCTGACTCTTAATGTAAAGAAAAGACGTCATACGCCTAAAACTGGTCTTATGGTTCTGTAGGGTTACCCTGGGACGTTAATCCCTCTGGCGTAATATCAAATAAGACAACCAGTGAGTGTGAGCGAGAAGAAAAATTTTTTTTTTGTAGCGAATTAGTTATATCAAATGCTGTCGAGTAAGCGATACCGCGATGCAGATGCTTAACAACGACATCTGTTGTTGAATTGCGGAACTAAATTTTCTCAGAAAATATTAAGTTTACAAATCTCAACACTTAACAAATTGTAATAAAATACGTAAAATATACGCGAAGGTTTACGTACTAGTGTAACTAAAAAGAGTGAAATTATTATTATTTTTAACAAAAAATTAAAACCGACTTCCAAGGTAAAAACAATAATAACATTAATATGAACTAAAAAGTATTAAATAATTTTTACTATCTAATAGTGCCTTTTTCCGAATTCGGCTAAACCTCAACTATTTCTGTACTCAATCTTCATAATTTTGAAGTCGGTGCCAGTTCCAATAGTTTCAAATATTCTGTCAGAGGACTGAAGATTCAGCTATCTGGTACCGACTTCAAAATAATGAAGATTGAGTACAGAAATAGTTGAGGTTTAGCCGAATTCGGAAAAAGGCACTATAGATAGTAAAAATTATTTAATAATATTTATTTAATACTTAATTAGTTCATATTAATGTTATTATTGTTTTTACCTTGGAAGTCGGTTTTAATTTTTTGTTAAAAATAATAATTCTATAAGAACAATGCTGGGAACTCAAAAAAATCCGTCTTCATATCCATACAAATTGCCGAACCTAGTAAGGGTATGAAGATGGCAATTTTTTTTGAGTTCCCAGCATTGTTCTCATAGAAAAAGTTGTTCATTTTGACGGGCTCATTTGATGGTTTCAAGGATAACGGTGTTTACACTAACACACTGTATAATTGTCATGCATTACACATTATTTTTAAAATCATAGCAACTAAATGTTAAAGTTTGGTATCATAGTCCATAGCCCATATCTGAAAAGAACAACAGTCTATGGCAGATGTTTACTTCGCACCCTCAAGAGGAAAATGCCATGAGACATACCTATTAAGTTATGATCGGTTTGCACTATCTAGATCTAGATAACAAAATTAATTAACTATAATATGTACTTCATAATTGAAGACGTAAGTGGAACTACTAATATTTTATAAAATAAGGACATTAATACTTAATAATTAGTCGTTTTTAGGGTTCCGTACCCAAAGGGTAAAAACGGGACCCTATTACTAAGACTTCGATGTCTGTCCGTCTGTCTGTCCGTCTGTCTGTCCCTCTGTCTGTCCCTCTGTCCGTCCGTCTGCCTGTCCGTCTAGTCTGTCTGTCTGTCTCCAGGCTGTAACTCAAGAACGGTGATAGCTAGAAAGTTGAAATTTTCACAGATTGTGTATATCTGTTGCCGCTATAACAACAAATACTAAAAACAAAATAAAATTAACATTCCCATACAACAAACGTGATTTTTTTGGCATTTTTGGCTCTATATCAATAATGGCAAAAGGTAGGTACTTGCATTTTACTCAAGGTCCTTAGTTTTATGTGTAATAATAATATTAATATTTAATAATAATATTAAAATAAAATAAAAAATTAAGGGGGGCTCCCATACAAAAAACACAATATTTGGGCTAATTTGCTCTATAATAGTACGGAACCCTTAGTGCGCGAGTCCGACTCGCACTTGGCCGATTATTTTAAATAATTTTCCTGGACCTAAAGCCTCAATTTATGAAAAAAACTAAAACTTTCAAATTATTTGTTAGCCACTTCATTCACAGTTAGTAAGCGTTAAGTCTTCAATTAGTAGGCGACATTATTAATTGACAAACTCTTTAAAACGAGTTAAGCCATCATTATTAACCGACTTCCAAAAAACGAGGAGGTTATATGTTCGGCTGTGGTTATTTAAAAAAAAACATAAAAAAGGCCGGCAACACAGACATTTATCAATCTAGATTCTAGATCATTGATTCCGAAAGTGGTCCAGTTGGTACCCCATGGGGAGCCCGATAGGGGTCTACGCTTGCGTGGAAAAAAAAAATGGGGGTCCACGAGTCGTTAACGGGGGTCTATGAAAATTAGGTGACCCGATTTGACTTCACCTATGAATATAGGCAGACAATATTATATTAATAGCAGATTGAACATTACAGAGCGAAGAGATGTAGAAATAAGTGAAAGTGTGGTGATTTTTGTGTTAAATAGCTACAAAACAAGAAAATATTTGAGTTAACTTTTTACCACTCCGAAGTAAAGGTTAGTGGTCCCTTGCACTGTGACTTGTGAGTCAAAGTTAGAATACAAAGGTCCAACTGTAATGCAGGCGCCAGACATGTGCTTCAAAGTATGAGCAAACTTTGACGTGCGTAAACACATGTCTGGCGGCGGCGGCACAAAATATGTGCCTGCCAGACTTGTTTTCAAAGCTTGTTTTCAAATGTTTCGGCACAGTTATTGCAAAGATGGCTGACAGATCGGACGACGATTTTTAATTTATAAGGTCTTCTATTGTAAATGGCATGGATAAACTTTTTTTCCTATGCCATGCGTCGTTTACCACGTTACGATTTTTATGATTATTGTTTTTTGGATTCCATATTGTAGAGGGTTCACCTATCTCATTACTCCACTCCATAATAATTATTGACCACAAATTAAGAGTAGGTTTAATATTGTTATTGACTTTCAAAATGTGTACCTAGACAACTGCTCCGTTCAGCGGCGCACGCGTTACTAATTACTGCGACAAGTGTTTCGACTTTCGGCGAACATCAAAGTAAACAAACTTTGAAGTTTGTTTACTTTGATGTTCGCCGAAAAACCGACACATATCGACAAATTGCAAATGTGTGTTCAAACTTTGCACAAATAGGCAAATGTCAGTGCCACACTTGGCGAATTTGTAGGTCTTTGCGTATTTGAACACATGTCTGGCGAAAGTTTGGGAACCTCTGATCTAGATCTTATTTCTGTGGTCGGCAACGCACCTGCAGCTCTTCTGATGTTGCGACTTGCGAGTGTCCATGGGCGACGGTAGTCGTTGCTTTCCATCAGGTGACCCGTTTGCCCCCTTATTTTTTAAAATACAAAATAATATCTAGGCGAATTCAGAACGTCGGAGACTCTGATAAAATGTAGAGTAGACATAAATATTTAATTAACATTTAAAATGCTATATTCTAATTTCTAACATTTCATTTAAATGTCAGACTATTTTAGTCGATGTGTTAGTGTATTTAGTGTGTTAATACTTAATACACGATGTGCTCCTACTTCCTATGTTAAGAAAAGAGCTATTTAAAGGCATTACAGAATATTTGCATCTTTATAGCTGTTTTTGCAAGTTTTGTACTTGAATATTCAAATATAATAATAATTAAAGTAGCAAAAATTATGCGTTGAAATCTTTTACTTGAACATCTCAAAGAGAATTTGCGTGAGGTAATATTAGGTCTAAATAGGTCTTTAGCTGTCTCTGTAAGTTCTGTAACGTAGAGCACCTATGATGGAGAAACAGTACAATTAATACATACGAAGGCCATTATGCGAAGGCCATAGCTCACTTTTTATTATTTTCCTTGGTTCTAGTTATGTCATAATTTTAAATATGTGCAATAAATTCATTGCGTGTGCGCCGGAGTGGATGACGTCACAGAGGCTCGGCGCGCCGACCAATCAGCGGCCGCCATCCCAGAGGCTCGCCTGCGGCAAAATGGCGCCCTGGTTGTGCAATTATTCTTAGAAACCTGTCTCTAACCGTACACGAAATTATCAGAACTGTTGCCCACCATGATTCAACCTATTTATTTTATTTTCTAACTGGACGTTCAGGCTCAGCCCGTGTAAATAAAGAGTTTCGCGGTAACCGTACATTTTGTAACAAAGAACTAAGTACTTTTAGTAGCTTATCTCCTTTCCCGTGCTCTACTCTACATCTGTGCCAAAGGACATTAAAATCAGAGATCTTTGTGAGATGTTAGATACAGCATTGTTCATTCGTGCGATTTTTATTTTAAACCCCTAACAAAAAAGAGGGATATTATGTTAAACTGTATGTATGTGTGTCTGTCGAAAGCATCGTAGCCTCCAAACGGGTGCAGTGTAGACTGATTTAGAACTACATAGTTTTTTATCAACTCTATTTTTGTTTGACACTATGATGACTACTTTAGATAATAGATAGATAAGTATATTTCCACATTATACCTATTTAAAGAGATTGTGGAATCAGCAAACTACTACAGACTATGATGACACATTACGCAATAACTTTATCGTTGATTTTTATCGCAAATGTGCACGTACGAAGTTCATCTCTATTCGATCATTTTCCACTTGCTATCGAGATTGCAATTTGCAACTGATAAGTGATAAGGAACACTTTGTTTCCGCCATTATTATGTCCTATCATTTTAATATTATATTAAGGCCTCGCCCTGGCTTTGCACGAGTGATACATACACCTCTAAAATAATTAGTATTTATAGTATTTTTATTTTAGTATGCATGTCTTTTACCCGCAACTCCGTTGCGCCAAAATTCGTTAATCGCGCGAAAGCTGTAAATTTTTCCGGGATGAAAAGTATGTCCTTTCCTGGGACTCAAAATATTTCCATACCAAACTTTGGCGAAGCAAAGAAGAGGTAACAGACAGAGAGAAACTTTCGCATTCTTAATATTAGTAGATTCAAGTAGTGAGTGATGAGAGTCCCGACGCACCATCTACCGACCTTCGAGGAGGAGTTCTGGCCGATTGGAGTCGTCTACAGGAGGTTCCGAGGACGACTTCCGAACACGTCGCGCCCCACGTCGCAGACAATACGTGTTTAGTGTTTTATTATTTTAGTGTTAGTGTTAGTTTTTAGTATAATTGTATGTATGTTAGTCTATAAGGTATTTATAATATATATATTTATAAGATGCCTGAGCTAAATAAATAAAAATAAAAAAAAGATTGATGGATATTCAGCTGTAAATGCAACTTGGGTAAATTAGGTTTTCATCAACCTAACCTTAAATATCTCTAAAGCCCTCTGTACACATTGGGCCAATGTGAAGAGACTAGACCTATTCACCTAAAGTTGGGAGTGACATTCTAATTTCTATACTCTATGCTTTGGCCCAATTGGCTGATATTATGTAGGACGCCTAATTAACGTGATTTTTCCGCCCCCTTTCGTATTTTCTTTCACAAATCCATTACGTATACATCTTTCGGATTTGAAATACAAGTAACCTAAAACCTCCATTTTTGGAGGTCGGTTAAGAAAATCTTTTTTCGTTCGTAGTTCGTACGTACGTGCGTTTAATCTCGTACGTGTATGGCGTGCGCCATATTTTTAAATCAAACGAATTATGGTCAATTAAAGCGCCATCAACACTTATGAACAATTGTAGAGATTCTTCTGCTCTATTTATACATTGTATAAATTGCTCGTGATCGAAGGATGATGTTTTAAGAATTAAGGCGCATAAAAAATTAAAGTTAACGTTAAAATCCCTTTTATTGGCCTTAAAATCTCATGGTTTTAAAAATATTATGCCAAAAATTCGTAACTCGAATAAAAAGCGACGATAATAACGGTAACATTATGATAATAAAAGCTTCTTTGAATTTTTGAATTCACTTCATTGTTACTTATGTAACACACACATAATATTATGTACCTAGGATAAATTAGCCAATTTTAAAAATAGTTTTCATCAATAATAATTAAGGACCCATCACATTACACATATTATTCAGCATTAAACTCACACAATTTCGTAATACCATAGACTAAGGACAGTAATACTTACTAATATTTCATCATGGTATTGGTTATGAGTATGACTATGAGGATAATTCGGTGTTTTGGATTAGTCAGAGTTTGGCACGCCCATTTCTTGGTACTTCTCATGACGCTGTAAAAGTTTTGTTGGTCATCGTAAAATTTGTTATCGTTTGATGACGCGAAAGTAGCATTGATAAATAATCATGATTATGATTGATTGAATTTGATAGTTAATCGAATTCGATATTAATAATTGTATAAATTACATGCAGTTCTAAATTAATAAAAGCTTAAAAAATATTCTGAGATCCACGATGCTATGTTACGAGTATCTGAGCTAAGACGTAAATTCCCGAACGAACATTACTCGCAACTCAATTTTATTCCCGGAAAAGTAGACTTGGGGTCAATTCAGACTGCGACGCGACGCGTAGATGCATTTTTTAAATTGTATGGACATAGTATAAATGGTATGGATTTTACAGACTTCAATTGCGTGAGATGTCAGGCAAGTATGTTAATTCAATACAAAAGAAATGCATCTACGCGTTGCGACTTGCGTTGCGGTCTAAATTGAAGATGATTCTTATGCCAATTAATGCTCTGGGACCAATGGGACCGATGTGTCCGTGGCTAAAGTCACGTCTGCCATGTAAGCGGGACGTTTGCAGGGCACTGGGTAAACAGACCGGACGAAAGTGAAGGTAAAAAGTTGTCAGTGGGCCCACACTAGACGTTAGTAGATGCGAGACTATTGCGGTATAATTGTACACTAGCCACATTACTAATTTAAAAAAAAACAGTGCCCTTTATAGGCTCTGATTGTTTCTGGCACATTAGAACCATCACAATATGATGCCCCGCTTAAATGTTTGCAAGGTTTACGTTGTTCCCAACTTCGTTGCGAAGGGAATATTTTCAGAAAAATTTGAATCGCATGTCCGAATTTCATCAATATCGACTAAGCAGTTTACACGTGTTAATTAGCCGGGTCCACCTAACGATCCAACGCGCTCCGATCGCGCGCGGCATGAAGCGCGCTCCACGGAGCGTTTGGTGTGGACGTGCCGCGCGCGATCCATGCGCAAGTTTTGGAGCGTGCGCTCCCTGGTGCTCGCAATCCGCACGTTGTCGGTTTTTTTGCTCACTTCAAAGGTGCCTCAGTTACGTGGCGCGCGCGGTGTGGACGGTTTTGTCTGATTCGCGCGATCCATCACACCATGATATTTCGCAAAGTAGCGGTCTGATATCGCTTTATAAGGAATTTAAATATTATGTGGACCCAAAAGACTCTGCGTAAAGCTAAGCCCCAGATTCCAAGCGATTTTTGTATATTTTTTTTACTCAGAACCGTCTTTTTCGTTATTGTAATTTTTTGCGCTATAATTTAAGCAAAAAAAAGGTTACTGCTTCAACGACAATTCGCCACCGCTGTACGTGTGTCTTAATATCGTGCAAGATACTGACTGACTTCAGAATAACGGATCGCCTTAGGATCGCTTGGAACGCATATTTAGGATCGCAGTTGCAAGTTCCTGGATCGGTCTAACGCGATCCGCGATTCAAGCTTCACGATCCTGGATCGCGGATCGCGGGATCGCCGCTCCAAGACGGATCGTCAGGTGTGGACCCGGCTATTGAGACAGATATTAAGACACACTACGGCCTGTTTCACCACTTTCTGATAAAGTGCCGAATAGGCTATTCACAGCTTTTTTGACAAATTCTCCATACTTTATCTGTCAAGTTATGTGGTGGATAGCCTATTCGGCACTAATCAGGAAGTGGTGAAACAGGCCCTTAAACTAAACAATTTAGTATGGATAAATAAAAAAATATAAAACAGTGGCAATTTAAAAAACAAAAAACAAACAAGGTGAGAACTGAAAAAAAAGAAAGACACAGGAAGGAATATTGGAAGAACATTATATTTGTGCGTTACCAAAAACTTAGCTAGCAAGTAACAACAGACAACAGCAACTATGCCCGTTACTTTATATTGCGACCTCTACAAGCTAAACCACAGTTAGCGTAGTTAACCGTGACAAATAGGTGCCTAGTTATAAACTAACTGCTTGTTACTGTCACCTCCTGATTGAAGTTTCAAGACCAAAAGGCCGTTTATTAGGTTAAGGAAAAATTATTGCAAAACTTTTGCGAATATTTATATTTTATCCTATGATACTTATCTAATATATATAAATCTCCTGTCACGATGTTTGTCCGCGATGGATTCCTAAACTACTTAACCGATTTTAATGTTTCTTTTTTTTTAAACGTGTGCTTTTTTCTAACTTGAGAGATATAAGGATAGCTTAGATCTTTAATTATAGTCGCAATTTTATTTTATTGCAAATTATTTGTCTATAAAGTGCGACCATTGTTTATGCGACGCGGATCACGGGACAGCGATGGACGTTGCCATGGTGACATACCTACTTATTTAGTCACTAATTCAATAAAATAATACGGGCTAATGGCGATATACTTTATATAATATGGCAAAGAAACGTTTGCCGGGCAGCTATTATATTATATGTTTTTCGTCAAGAACATCTGAAATAATCAAATCAAATCATTTATTTTGCATATTAAGTGTGTAGCACATATGTCTTACATTCAGTTTAGTTGCAACTTGCAGCACATAGGCCACTTGGGACATGCAAAAGTTATTTTACTTAGTTATTTGCAATTGATTGTTGATACGTTAAAATATAATATCTCGTAGACAGATTACAGTGACTGTGCCTAGATCACAACTCTCAAGTGTGCGCAGTACAGAAGAGTATCCTCTAGACCCTAGAGACTTCTGGGTTTTAAAAGTAAAAGGAAGTAAGAAGAGAGACTAAACTTCCTTCTACTTTTGTAACCCAGACGGGGTTACGAAATCGATGGGACAGGCGACAAATCTGGCGCATTGCGACTCTTTTTAACCGACTTCCAAAAAACGAGTAGGTTATATGTTCGGCTGTGGATATATATTTTTTTATTTTTGTATGCTCAACGATTACTCCGCCGTTTGTGAACCGATTTTCGAAATTTTTGTTTTGTTGTATTAGGTTTCACTCCAATTTGGTACCATGTTCACAAAAGTACCAAATTGGTGACCTGATGATGGGATCCATGAGTAATCAAGGGAACTCCTCGAAATTTATATGGAAACATATGGTGATTTTGGTTTTATGTGAAGTGTACTAAGAATACGCTACGAAAAAGTCAAATATTGGGTCAAGGTATACCATGGTTTCGAAGATGCTGAGAGGACTCCTGACTCCTTATAGATACACGTTTGGGAGTTTCGGCGTTGTTTTAAGAACAGAAAGCATAAACTACTATGCTATTCATATTCATATTCATAATCATCATCATCATCATCATCATCGTCAACATCATCATCATTACCACGTCGTGTTAAGGCCAGCAATGTCTCATGGCACAGAATAGATAATAGTACAAGGCATAGTTATGGATATACTAATAATAATAATTATGTACTGTATAACAACACCTGTTTGCTTTTAATACACGGGGGTCGGCGTCGCCGCGCCGCCGCGCGGCGCGTGGCGGCAGACGACAGAATATCGAATACTTTACTAACTACTTTATAAAATTTTAATAGATAAATAGAATTAAAATAAAGTTATTTTAAAAAGAGCATTTAAACAAAACAAAGTCATTAAGTGTATTTTTAATTAGTTATACTTATTAATCGATAGATGGTGCACTAAGTACCTATCGATTTGAATTCTTGATCACAAGAACAGCTGTCAATAATTATGATAATATTAAATATTATGAGTAGCTACGCTACATCCTATGCAAGTTTGTACAATTTTTTATCTGATAGATCCTTCGATCGTGGAAAAACGAGACACAATAGCCTTTCTATTGTTATCGCAATCGCCGGTGACCGCTTGGGGCTTGAAGCATTAAAATTGTTAAATTACTTAGCACAATATGTTCACTTCACTGATAATATTATATTATTTTGTGAGTGTGAGTTCTGACTCTTAACAAATTGTAATAAGAAACGTAAAATATACGCGAAGGTTTACCTACTAGTGTAACTAAAAAGAGTGAAATTATTATTATTTTTAACAAAAAATTAAAACCGACTTCCAAGGTAAAAACAATAATAACATTAATATGAACTAAAAAGTATTAAATAATTTTTATTATCTAATAGTGCCTTTTTCCGAATTTGGCTAAACCTCAACTATTTCTGTACTCAATCTTCATAATTTGAAGTCGGTGCCAGTTCCAAAAGTTTTAAATATTCTGTCAGAGGACTGAAGATTCAGCTATCTGGTACCGACTTCAAAATAATGAAGATTGAGTACAGAAATAGTTGAGGTTAAGCCGAATTCGGAAAAAGGCACTGTTAGATAGTAAAAATTATTTAATACTTTTTAGTTCATATTAATGTTATTATTGTTTTTACCTTGGAAGTCGGTTTTAATTTTTTGTTAAAAATAATAATTTGTCAATCGTGTTAAGCTTGTATTCGTAACAAACTTTGGTAACAACATTTTTGTTACTTTCATCTCAAAAATCGACAAACATATTATATGCACAGATGGTCAAGGGTAGGGTTCAAAAATTAAAGTTGATGATTACTGATTATTATTAGATTGATTACTTTTATAAAAAGTTGTTTACTTGCGAATTGCAATGTTCACAGTATGTTGGAGAGGCAAATCGCTATAATATGCTATGATAACTATTCTAATTACTTACATAGAAGTACCTATATCCTATAGAACTTATGTAATCTTAGTTAAATGGATGTTGTCCGCTTCTTCGTTGCACCAAAATTCGTTTATCGCGTGGAAACTTGTCCGTTTCAAGGACATAGTGTCTCCATTCCAAATTTTATCAAAATCGTCTTAGTTGTGTAAGCATGAAGAGGTAACAGACAGACCCACTATTGAATTTTTAATATTTGTATGCATCGTAAATAAAACAGGTATAAAAATGGAGCCCTGAGTTAGTTTATATGCAAATTATTGCAACTATCAACGATTTACATATCATTTATAGCATATAAGCAGGTTATTAACATTGCTTATTCCTTTTATATATTTTATTAATCGTTACAATATATAAAGAAGATTTATTATAAATACACGTTAGTATTAAAATTGGATTCCAATTTGAACGCCTTGCTGAAATTAGAGAATGATGGAGCATAATATTGTAACTTGGTGCTTCGACTGTCCATGGAGTGCCGCTACTGCCTTCAAGTATATACCATCAAGTGATCCGTCTGCTTATTTCCTGTTTCATAAAAAACTGATTAGTGATTAGACATCAAGGCTCAAACGTTTTCAAGACAAAACTCGTCAAGAGCCTAGCGCAATTTGAAACACTATTGACTATTCTACAACATTAATTTCGTATTGAGAATTTCTATTAAATGGGTAAACAACTAACAGAAATGCAAATTCAGCTCTACTTGAAGTCTCGCACAGACAGCTGACTTATTCAAATCGGCGTATGCCCTATTTACCTTACCACGTGTCTCAAGAATTCGATAAACTAGTTATAAATAACTTGAATATCCATACATTTGCAAAAATTGCATGTCTGTCCGTCTGCTAACTCTCCATGCGCGGAACAGATTCTGAAAATGTTTAATAATACTTTGAAACCTGGGAAATATATTTGAAATTTCACACGCGATAATCGAATTTCTACAGAACAAAGTCGCAGCCAACAATAAATTGATAAGTGATGCTGAAAATATCGACGCCAAAGACTTCGCAGCAAAAGAAATGGAATTTCACGAGATAATTACGCAACAAACCACATCATGTGATCGTGATCCTGACCAATCACAGCAGAGAACTGTAGTCGCACCCACCAGTCTCAGAGAATACAGCGCTTCACAAAAACCAGCTGATTCTGCACCCAATTCATTAAAGCTGTTCAAGCGCTTTAATGTTGACGGTGTAATTAAAGTATAATTTATTCGTATGCTCTGAATTATAGAAACAGTACTGATAAGATAATTGTGTTGTCGCTTTTCTTGTTATGAAAAATATGTAGAGCCAATTTTACAGTTCTCGAAAAATTTTACAGAATCGTTCTTATAGATTTTTTTACACTAGGTACAGCTCTAGGTACTGTTTAAGACTTGACCCGGCAATAAAGAAAATATACTTACTGCTTTTACTACTGCTGCCATATTCATCAAATTAAGTCTGCACAAGCATGAAACATTTGATATTGCTTTAATTTAAATTTGTAGTATGTATGTAGTTTTTAAATTGCTCTCGGTATCAAACATCATCAATAATAAACTATCGGCACAACAAACATGTAGAGCAAGGAGTATAAATTCTGCGTATCGCCAATGGCCATAATCGTGCAATGGTCCCCCAAACCAAATTGGCAGTAAACGCAATCGACAAAGTGTCATTAGTGTTATATAGTCTGTGATATCCGTCACACACACTCGGCTGTCAACGTCACTTTCCTCCGTCGATGTGTGCGTGCCAAATGCCAATACAATACACCGCGAAACAATTTTTTCCACAGTTGATACAAGACCGTCGCTGCGGACGGACGTGTAGCAGTTCTGTTGAGTTCCTCGTAACTTGTGCGCTAGTATCGTGTTGGATTAGTTCGTACCTAGCACTCGGTGAGTACGTTTTTTATCATTGATCTCGTTCCGTACAGAAATATTCTTGGCAGAGCTTGCCATACCCTTGAAATATGACGATTATGTAGCGAATATTCGTTAATTGTCGTATCCATCATTATAGGTAGAGTATTTGCGTTGCTTTTTTCAGCAGTCTTCGGACAAGTTGCTAGGTCAATTTATTCCGCGCGCATGGTCAATGCTATTGCAAAGCATGTTTCATAATGTGGATTGCAAAGTGACGGGTTTTAATTGAATTTCTCGATTCAAGAACATGCTCTGTAACAATCGTTTTTGCATCTAGTCTACTTCGATTTCCGTAGTCGGCTCAGGTGGAATGTGAACACGATCGGTCACCTTGACTTTTATTGAGATGCTTCTATGCCAGTATAAAACGGTTGCAGGAAGATGCCTATTTCTTTATCAGGATTACTTTATCTTCGTCTAATGATGTTTATGTCTCAACTACACTTTAGCACCTTTTGTGTAATTAATTCGGAAAAGGGGTTCTGAATTACGTATACCTAATAATATGTATTTAAATGTTTCTTGATATTTTTATGTTTATCTTAACTTAAAACTGATTATTAAAATTTAAATGCTTGAAGTGCTCTAAACACTTCATTCATAAATTGTTATTAATATTGTTTATAAAGTGTTTTTTAAGTAACCGCAAAAAGTACTGATAATAATGCTCATTGTTGTAATAGTTGCGTACAAAATATCTATAGACTATACGACATACGTATTACAATTTTTGACCAGAATATAATTATTATCTTTTAAAAATTAATTATGAAACATTATCAAATTATATTTTCTGTCCAGTTATCCTTTTTTCTGCAAAGAAAACTAAAATAAATAATTAAAAATAAAATTATAATTTTTTTATTGCACGATTTCATATTTTTCCTTGCTTATATTAATTAATAATTAAATACCTTACAATACAGGTTCAATTATTATTTTATGTTCTTATTGAATAATTTGTTTTATGTCGTGTACACGGCCGTTCGGTATTTGGCAAAAGTCACTGTTGTATTTTGGGATAACTCACGCTTCATAAGTTTTACAAATGAATGGTCATTGGTCTGCAAGAATAACGTCTTTGGCATGAAATAATTGTTACATTTGTACTCCACTTTCAATATTCATCATCTTCCTTATCCTTGACTTAAAACTGGCTTCATATCAGCATTTATCATCTATCATAGACTTCACGTGGGTCTATTTTTAGTTCAGCCAATGTTGTCTCTGATAACAAATGCAATCTCCTTTTCGGTTCATTCAATGTCCTCAAGTGCAAATTAGAAGCAATGTGATTAAAAATGATGTAACGTGTTGCGCAAGTATATAATCGTATATATGTCTAATCACATTATACAAATCTGCTGTAGGTGCTGTAACTCTTTCATAAGTTTCGTTATCCGTTGTTCAAAGGTCATGAACTCGAAATGCTCTTGGGCGGAGGTTACTTAAAGGGGGAGCCCTTAAGATCTAAGAAACTGGATGTAGGAATGATCACCAAAAATCCTGGTGACTATTTATCAAAACTTTATTATTACAGTAAACGTAGTTTAAATATTTCTAGTTGAAAAGTAACTTCTTGCTATCTGTCAATTTGTAATATTATTCACGGTTGGTTGGAACGTATCGCAAGTATTATAGGCGTGTCAACTGTGCATTTTTAATATCGTTAAGAAACATAATAATATGAATATTTTATACGAGTCAGACCAATAAAATTCTATTTACGATCCCAATCTGCAGATTCATCACGTCATGATCCTTGATTGAATAAGCAAACGTCACACATCATCAAATTTTCCGTCCGGAGTCCGCCGGACGTGTCTTGTGCGACGTGGATGAGATTTCAACGTAACCTCTTATCTTTTGCATAGTCTTCTTTGATAAGAGCTATCACTATTGCGAAGTTTGATATAAGATTTTCTTCGTCTGATTAGTGTGATAGTAGTTTAGATATGGCATTGACTTAGCTTACTCGTATTGCTATATATTTAATTTTTTATCTTTCTCGTCAACTGGTCCTATTTTAACTGTTACAAAATTCTCATTTTTTCGCATGTAATATTAAGTTTCTGATGTCTTCTCGATGTGATTAATTTCTACAAAATTTAAGTAAATAATAAACTGTTCTGTAAAAGGTTTGATGCAGTGAAATTTTGGATTGCATCACAATATTTGCTATCATCTAATCAAATAAGATGTTGAACGGTCGTGAACATGGCAGTTTTTCTTACATGGTTCTAGTTCAAACCTGTACATGTTGCCAGCGAATCACATCAGTTTACATTTCAATTTATTACGTCCTACTGTAAATATTAACATAGTATATATGACACTAGCTAACTACTAGCTACTAGCTGCAGTACGATAATATATTCAGAAGACAACCAAGTAACAGCTGTTTAAGTATTGTTTAGTATAGCTACTTACGTTTGGTTGATTTGTTAGGAAGAAATATTAAGATTTGTTTTGAAATATCAACTCTGTAAAAATTATGATTGACAGTGAAGAGAGAAAAACGGAAACAGTGCCGTGAAATTAAAATAAAATGAGTTTTTAAATTTTATCATTTAGCAAAAACAGTTTCAGTCCTCAATTTAGGCATCAGACTGTTTATAAATAGAACGAAATCGCGCAAGAGAATGTTTGTGTGGGCAGACAATAACAGGAAAATCTAATTAGAGTTGACGTCCTTAGATAGTCATACGAGTAGTATAAGTCTTATACCCGCTTCAAAAATACAGAGAAATATTATTTGAGGCAACTACAAGACGTATGCTTCAAATTGAAAGTCTAGTCAGTTTTTTTTTTGTGGTGAATTCAAAATCATGTAATATATTATTATGATTTATGACCTGGAGGAGCTGACTCTCTGATTAATTTATACTTATAAAATTACATGTCCTGACTGACTGACTGATTCATCATCGCTGCACAAAAACTGTTAAAGTTACAGTTACTACTCGTAGTTAGAGTAGAGTTGTTTTATTAAGTAGACACCCACTAAGGAAGGAATTTCGAAAATTTTACCCCGAAGGGGGTGAAATAGGGGTTGAAAGTTTGAATGAAAGTCCGTCATTTCTTGAGTTAGTAACATGACACTTTATTTTTGGGTTACTGATTAAAAATGAATGCATATGTATTTAAGCGTTTTTGGAAATTGTACCCCCAAGGGGGTGAAATTGGGGTTGAAAGTTTTAATGAAATTCCGTTATTTCTTGAGTTAGAAACATGAAATTTTATGTTTGGGCTACTGATTAAAAATTATTGGATACGTGTTTAAGCGTTTTTGGAAATTCTACCCCCAAGGGGGTGAAATTGGGGTTGAAAGTTTGAATGAAAGTCCGTAATTTTCTGAGTTAGAAACATGAAACTTAATTTTTGTGCTACTGATTAAAATGAATGGATACGTATATTTAAGTGTTGGTAAGGTGAAATTGGGGTAGAAAGTTTCAATGAAAGTCCGTCATTTCTTGAGTTAGAAACATGAAAGTTTATTGACGTCCCGTTTTTACCCATTGTAATAAGGAACCACAAGAAGTGGAAAACTATCCATCTTTGTTATTATACTATGTTAACGCGGACGAAGTCGCGGGCAACAGCTAGTGATGAATAAAACTACTCATACTTTAATGAATAAAGGTTCAAAAGTAGGACAATAATATTGCAAGTTTCATTACAACCCCAATCTGAATTAAAATTAAAGTGCATAATTCGAATATCCTAAACTCTAATGTATTCCGGATAACGTTTTCATTTATTAAATCATATTCAACATTTTTAACACCTAACATTATTGCATAGGAACTATTACTTGAAAAGTTCTTTATGATAAAGATTGCAAAAAATGCAGTTCTAGGTTATATAATACACTCAACACTAATAATTATCTCTTATGTTTTTTTGCTCGTAATGAACATAAATTTATTTTTTTCCACTACAGGTGCAGAGGTACTTGTAAGATTACTTGCTTGGTACTACCTATTTGATTTTACCTGTCGATGTTAAAAAAGGTTTTTCTGGGTCTACAAAAAAATTTAATTTTAAAATGCAAATTTTATTCAATTATATTTTGTCTCCTTTTCAGTTTAGTCTTTTCATCTTCCTAATTTTTTTTTCTTCTTGACTTTAATACATTTTCGATCGAAATTATATTGCAAATTGCAATAATTGGCATTGTCCAAAAAAAATTACATGTACTTTTTATATTTTTTTCGTTAAAATAGGGTATTTTAAGAATATAAATTAAATAATTTTGAAATTCATTGGCTAGTTTTTTCTCAATAAATTTTTAAAGTTTCGCTCTGACGTCATCATCGGCGGCCAATTGACCTCTGCAGTATGTTTTTTTTCCTTTCAATCTTATTTATAATGGCTGGTTCGTCAAATGCAAGTTCTCATTATGTGAAAGCTGATACGAGAAGCTTACCAAAAGTTCGAAACGTAATGTTGGTCGAATTTATTGCTAATTTAACGCCATTGAAGGTCAAACTAAGGTTCACACAACATATTTGTTCAAAAATATAAGTAACTAATGGGTATTTTTTTCGTTTATATACAGAAAAACGATCACTGACCTTATTCCTCGAAATGTTTTTGCAATGAGCAAAATTAAAAAAAAATGGACAATCCCCATTATGTTCAATAGGTCAAACTTGTTGTTATTTATTTAACCTTTTTGACATTTCGCCCCTCAGTCAACACGTTCAAAGATCGTCTCGGAAATGTAGTTTAATAAGTTTATTTTATTAGGTTTTATGTATGTGTTTTTATTATTATTAGGTTTTATACTAACTGTTATGTTTTCTTTCTACCTTAATTCTGATTTATTTCGTCGCTGGTCTTGGACAGTTTTTTGGCCGCATGAGATAACATAATATTATGAGGTTTTTTGGGATCGTTACTGTCGATTTTGGCTTGGAGCCTAATCAACACAATGATATCTTTTTTGAAATAATATTTGAAGGGATAGATAATGTAGGAATCCTTAAAAAGCATCATATCAATATGGGATCAAGCCTATCAGTGCAAATTATGTAAACATAATGGATTCTTATCAGTTTATATTATCAAAATCACAGTTACATTATTTTTATTATTTTACGATATTGCCCGTGATTTCATACGCAATGTTGCAGAATCATTTGACATTGTTCGCGTTAAAATATAGTCTATGTCCTTTCTGTAGCCCTAGCATGGCCACCAGTAGAAATGCGAAAGTATAGACAAACTGTGGAGATAAACTTAAGGTGCCGTTACGATCTTTTTTCGTTCCGAAAAATTCAAAATTCAATTCAGTTGTTTCCGAGCCTTATTCAATGCAAATAAATAAATATTTTACAACTATCGCTATACTACCATCGATCGGCATTATCCTTGCAATCTTACTAACGTTGTACGTGACAAAACATTTTCGCATAGTCGTTCCATTGTTGTCCAATAATATAATCGAAGACTGCCCGTCGGTTAGTTGCAAGTATGTGACATAACATGTACCGTCGGGGAAATCGTCATTATCTGTTAGAATTATAATACTAGCTGCCTTGGCTTAGCACGCGTGCGATGCTAGATAAAAGAAAACTTTTTCTTGGACCATACAGCTTTCAAAAATATTACATACTAAATAGTTATCTTGAAATTCCATAAAAGTTTAATAATATAGTTGAAATTATATAAGCCAACATACAACCGAAGCGATTTTATTTTTCTCAGTCAAGAAAAAGAAATTAAGAATGTGACATTCAGGAGTACACTGATCAGCGAAATTTTTATTCTCCTCGACTGTACGAACACAATACAAGGAAAACCACGTGGAGCGGCGAATCAGACGACACGTGACTGACTGACTATCAGTAATGCCATTTAGCGTTCACTCATGTCCTGAATCCTGATTGTTACCATAAGAATGTTCATGGAAGCCGTGATTAAAGTAGAAAAATATCCGTACTTAATATTTTAAATGCGAAAGACGTGTGTCTGTCTGTCTATTACCTCTTCACGCTCAAACCGCTGGACCGATTTTGCTGAAATTTGGTATAGTGATAATATGAGCCTCCGGAATGGACATAGGATACTTTAAGTCCCGGAGAAATGTGCGGTTTCCACGTGATAACGAATTTTGTGCGCAATGGTGTTGCTGGCGTCGTTTATAGTCTGATAATATTTTACTGTTCTAACCTTCTTTTCAAAACACCAAATATGATGTAGAGCGAATTTTAATTGTCTAATTGTCATTCGCATTAATTTTGCTGAAAGTAGACTTTTCATAATGAATTCAGTTTGTAAATCTACTAATGAGGAGCAACTTTCTCAAATGAAAGGCAATGATGAAAGAACTGTAATAAAACCGGCCAAGTTCGAGTCGAGCGTGGAGGTGGTGCGGAACTCGGAAGCCCCATCAACTAGTCACTGACAAACAGTACAGCAGCTGTACCTGTTACTATTTATTGATATGGAACAAAAATTTTAATGGCATGGATTAAACAAAGAATAGCTTACTTTCATAATATTATGCTGATATATCCATAGAAATACTTTCCACTATTATACGAAGGGCACCCTCGGAAGGTCACGTACATGGTCACGGGCGAGTCAATGAACTCCCGCTGCCCCGAATTCGATGTTTTAATTCTCTAGCGCTACTACTAGTTACTATAAATACTTCTAATGTGATTAAAAATTTTAAAAATGTGAAATTGGAAAAAAAATTATTTACTTTTGCTGCTGCCTGGTAAAGTTATATTATTATTCGAAAGTATTTTATTATTTATTTACTTTTTATTTTACAATTTATGTACACACAACAATGATATTGTATGTTACTATTGACACACAATATGAAGTTAACAAACCAGCTTAAAACTAAAAATATGTATTGTACAAAGGTACATCTTATTCCAAAGATGGAATGTCTTCCAGAAGACCTGAGTGAAAATAGGAATGTGCGATTATAAAACATGCAAAAATTAGTGTGCACGCGTTAATTAATATTAAAGATAAACTTAGTACCTACAGCTATGTAGTAATATAGTAAAGTATAATAAGTAGTAAGTTAAGTATATACAAATACAATATATAATAATATGATATATATATATTTATAGTATTGTGTAGTATTATAGTATATTTTGCGTATTCTGTCGCTGATAATGCAACCTGACTCTCTTTTTAAATAGTGCCAAAGTTTTACTTTCACGAATCTCTGGTGGTAGAGAGTTCCAAAGCCTGGCAGAGTGAACTGTGAAAGAATAGGAAAGGAAATCGGTATGGTGAAATTTTAATTATTACTTTAGCTAACTCTTTGTGATCATTTAAATCTTTAGTATTGATGTAGAGTCTGGTTAGTCCCGTAGTAGTAGCGGCTTTGCTTTTTCGATTTACGTTATCAATTAAAGTCTAAGAACTGGAATGGGTCATCATCATCATCATATCAGCCTATATTCGTCCACTGCTGGACATAGGCCTCTCTCAATGAACGCCAAGATGACCGATCTTCAGAATGGTTAACCAACAAGTTTGTCTTAATATTCTTTTAGCTTGAAGGGCTGTTCCAGTTTTAGATCTTCCATAATTAATAGTTTTATTTTAGATGATATTATTACAGGAGTTTTCCACTTCATTGTAGGAGCTGAATTCTAATTCAGTGTTTATGTTTTGTTGAATATTGTTTTACCAATAGATCCATAGGTACCGTTGCTTATAATTTTCTTTAAATAAAAAACCTTGCCTAGGCGTTTTAAATGTTTTACTGTCTATAAAAACTGGTATTCTATTTTAGATCTTTCACGTTACAACTATTGGTTGGTTAGCGATTCCGGGTTCTGTTTTTGAAAGGTTAAAGAATTGTAATAAAGTTGTTAGACCGGTATAATTAATTTTGCAATGATTAATTTTAAATTCATGATAGGCACTGGTTTTTCTCTTTTCAATCTGTGATAATTATCAAAGTTTTCCATGTTCATTGTTCAACCCCCCAAATCTACTAAAACCGCCTTTATAATATCTTATCAGTTATCACTTATCACCGTAGGAGGCTAAAAAAATTACGGGACCTACCAGACAAATAATTATATTTTCATACTAAGACTGGCCTTCTTAGCGTGGTTAAAGAACTATACTACCTCCTTTCTTTTATCTATTCTAATGTTTATTAGTGATCGAAGATTCTAATACAAATAATTCCTATTTAATATTTATGTTTAAACTATCACGTTGAAATCACGCACTGTTCTCGTGACAAAAATATATTGAGGTGTATTTGATTAAGGAGGTAAATGACTTCTTATTAATCTGCAATCGTATAAAACATAAATAGTGTCTTTTGACGTATTTCTTTGAACGTAGAAGTACCCCACGTAACACGTTAATATATTGTTTTAACTATAACAAGGAGTGAAGTTTGGCTTCTCTCAGCTCTCGCTGGCATCCATCCCAGTCCCGCCCCGAAACCTTCAGGGAGAGGGTACTGCGGATGCGCCTTCGTCTGTTACTACGTTACTTCCCAAAACTTTTGAAACAATTATTGTACTTGTGTGAATAGCTGCTTGTTTTTGTATTATGGTTAGATCTAATTTAAACTATAATATTATTAAAATAAGTAAATATAAGAACTCTATATTATAACATATTTAATAGTTTTGTGTCTTCAATACTCTTGCATGAAAAGCTGCTTATGTTAAAAATATTTTCTCCTAATTATTTTGTTGCCCTTAAAATGTTATATTCTAAAGTTATGTAAAGTTACTGATAAAAAGAGGGGATAATTTTTTCCTCATTTTTTTCTTGCCTTGAGCAAAAGTATAAAGAAATAATTTTAACCTTGGCCTTAGACTGTTACGTGGAAATTTACGCAAAGAAAATAGAGTGTTTATGCATAAAACCAAAGAAATATACGATTAATTACAGACTAGTTTCAATCGATCTGCGCATATTTTTTGTGGTAACTCTGGAAAAAAACTGCCAATAATACGCCCAGCGTACACTTTTAGAGACATTTGTTGGGAAAAACTTGAGGTAACAGACCTGTAAAATATATTTATTATATTATTACATCATATAGAATCAATATTGCACCTAGTGTCTCGGTCATCAAACTGTAGAGTTATATCTGATTCTGCGATAAAACCAACAAACCTTGAAAGTCTGCGTTGTTGAGTGCTTGCGCTTTCATTGTAATACTTTCTGTCTGCTATACTTATACTGTTGCTCAAACTTGTTAAGTCTTCTGGATTTAGACAAACGACAATTCAATTTCCTGCAAATTTTTCTTGAAATATTGTAGCTAACCCATCATCAAAAGAATCGTCTACACTGTCGTTCATTCTGGGGAAAATGGTCATTTTTCACATTTTACTTAAGGTCGTCCCCCGAGCAAACGACCTTGGCCATACATTTGCCGCGTTGCCGAGATCGCGCCAAAACCCTATTATTTTTACTTATCTAAGTTCAAAATTGTCCTAAAAAAAATGAAAACGGCGAATATGTAGTTTATGATATTGTCGATGTATTGGCGTGAGTTTCAAATAGAAGTAATTTGTAAATCCTAAGGAGATGCTGAATGTATGCTTGAATTTTAACAAATTGGTATTACTTTGGAAGCTGATATCATGAGTATAAGAAAAAAATAGAAAATTTAAAACGACAAAAGGAATGTTGATATACTGAAGATTATTGCTGTATTTTTATTATAACTTTGTAGCTTTCAGATTATGAGTTTATAAGGTTTTAAATACGGTCAATTACGGAATCTCCGGACGGAACGCCCTTAAGTACAGAAAATATCTTAACCGATAGGTTTACAGTCTATACATAAAAAAATGCGTGATTTTGATGTCATTAAAATCTTATACTTTGTTGTGCTTCCCACTTTTATACGTAACGTCAATTAAAATTTGCAAATGTATGCAATAATTGTGGCAACAATAATAGCAATTCGCATCGTTTACGTTGTATCTTTGACGTCATTATGCTTTACTTGAATTTCATTAAATATTTAATGATCTACTACAGACACAAGTCTGCGATAATTTGGATTGCTACGTATATTTTTTACTATCTCAGTTACTAATTATGAATAAGTACTACCTTTGCTTTGTTGTAATATTTTGCCAAGATTTATAGGCATCCATGCTAATTACTCGTATTATAAATGTGAAATTGTGTCTGTCTGTTTGTAACCTCTTCACGCTTAAACCGCTGAACCGATTTTGATGTTTGGATAGTTTCTAACTGTTTATTCGAAAAAATGTACGGTTCCGCACAATTAACTAATTCCGACGCAACAGAATTGCAGGCGTTATCTACTTAAAATATTCCCTCAACCTGGATATCACCGTAAAAATGGCATTCCTGACCTTGAGTAAAACGCCTAAGTATCTGTTAAAATCCCTCATTGACGTATGACATTGTCAGCAGATAGTTATTTGTAATTGCTGTACTAAATATAGCTGAAATAGCCGAAGTCATTGAAGTACAGCAGCTGCCAAATGCCATTGCCAATCTGTAACCTGTAGATGTTAGTATAGATGCCATTCACGTAGGGAACACTCCCACTGAAGATGTGACGACTAAATAATTGATGGTTATTATTAAATTGCATATTTTTACAGTTAATAATGTCAAATTAATCTTCACAGAGCATAATTCATACCAGAGGAAGAAAATGCTGTTAGCTTACAACTTATAAGTATTTTAAAAGCTGTAATAGCCCTTTTTGTTACTTCTACTAATATGGTTTTGGACTGCTTTTATATTTTGTATCGTTTTAGAAGCTCAACTGAGTGTAAAATGTTATGAAATTCTATTTTGGAGATTAAATCCTTATATAATTGTAATCGTTTATCTGTTCTACATGTTACTGTATTACGGGAGGTCACGACATTTTTGGTAACGATATCCAAAATGACTTATTTTAGATCGACAAGATAAAGAGCAACTCTCTGATGCCAAATATGTCGGTCTGCCTGCGTAAAGTAGTTGCGTTCTCTGTTTAGGGCGTTAGGGTATGAGAACAACTAGTACTTACCTAATATAACTTACTCAGCCATTTACCTTATCATATTTTTTTTTGGTCATGATAACTGGGTTTTCAGGCGCCCTAAACAGAGAACGCAACTACTTTACTAAGGCAGGACGACATATTTGGCATCAGAGAGTTGCTCTTTATTTTGTCAATCTAAAATAAGTCATTTTGGATATCGTTACCTAAAATGTCTTGACCACCTAATCTACTGTAATTGAACGGAAGAATAATCTTCAAACTAATGTAGTGTATGTCATAAATCATAATTTGTTATTAGCGAAGCATTAAAATACCAGTTATTCGATACTGTGGGAAAATCGGAATATTTCGTATAATTTTAACAAAGGACAAGTTATCTTATAAGTAATAACTAATATGTAATATGGTATCATAATACCTATTTTTGTAGTTGTCTCATATTATGACCCTTTTCGGATTTTCCAATGTAACATAATGATATCTTTTTGTGTTCTCACTTTATATCCTTTACGATGTGAAATCTTGAACAATGTCTACTTATCCTAATTATATCTTTATTCGCTTGTAACTCTACCTCCACCGTTTTGATATAATATATCATTTTATCTGAGATGCCAATTTTAATGTTACATTACGTTTAAGTTTAATTTTGATCATGTGACTTATTTAAGTTGTTAACTTGACTTTCCTGATTGCAATTCTCCAATTCAATGGCATTATTATTTGAATTCCCTGGCATCTCCCCAATCGACGCGCGATTGGCATGCCAGAGATTGTTCGATTGACGTCACGTGGGTGTGCCTGCGTTGGATGAAAGCCCGTGACCAGCCCATGCTGTGGATGGCACGTGATTATCGACAACGTCAGAACAATTAATTCCTCATTATCCACTTGCACGTATTACATTAGCATCTGCTATCATTAACTCTTTATGGCAATTGTATTTATTTTTTGCTGGCTCAAGGCTGCATTTTTACATCGGTTAAAAAAATCTTCATGATTTTAAAATAAATTACGTTTTATATACATATTATTATGTAATATTCTATTTTCAGGGTGTATTAATTGATTTTTCCAAGTGGTAGGATAAAAAACATTCTTAGGGGGGTATTACATTATCATTTATATTGGATCATTTATAGGATCATTATATATAGGATCCAATAAAAATGATCATTTGATCATATCATATCTGCATATTACATTGTCATTTATCATTGATCATATTTTACGTCATATGTGGTTTCAATAGCCAATAGGGAGCGCTAACGCTGACAGGTATTGACATCAGTGTTACTAGATCTCAGAGAATTCGATTTGTCAAAAGACATCGTCATTTTTAATATGGCTTGCTTTGTGTTATTTCAGCAAGATTATCTATACTTATAAAATTACATGTCCTGACTGACTGACTGATTCATCATCGCTGAGCAAAAACTGTTAAAGTTACAGCCATGAAATTTAGTGAGTAGGGTTGTTTTATTAAGTAGACACCCACTAAGTAAGGAATTTTGAAAATTTTACCCCAAAGGGGGTGAAATAGGGCTTGAAAGTCTGAATGAAAGTCTGTCATTTCTTAAGTTAGGAACATGAAACTTTATCTTTGGGCTACTGATTAAAAATGATTGGATACGTGTTTATGCGTAAAGCGTTTTTGAAAATATTACCCCCAAGGGGGTGAAATAGGGGTTGAAAGTTTAAATGAAAGTCTATATAGGTATACTATGATAACGCGGACGAAGTCGCGGGAAACAGCTAGTTCAAGTATATAATTAGAAAAATAATTACATTACATTATTTGAAACATATTAACGATCAAGAAATTAAAAACTCTTTTTTATATTAAATAACTGGCAACACCAATTTCTATGACCGTATTGGATCCAATCTCTCAGCAAACGTCAAAAATCTATGATCAAGGAAGAAATGAATAATTTATCTATATTACATTATCCAATATAAATAACTCAATGATCTAGGATCCAATATAAATGATAATCTAATACCCCCCTTATAGCTTGACCTTGTTCATAACAATAATTAAACTGATGTACTCATTATTTGGTACTCCACATATTCATTGGCCTATAAATTGTTTGGGAATTAATAATAACGGGAATTAACAAAATAATATAAATTGTTTTGTTCAAGAAGTTAAGCGCGTGGATTTTAAATGACATCGGTTTATATTATATTTTTGTACTTGTAAAAATGCCAAGTGTTTCAATCTATTTTTATATGCAGCTTCACTTTTTATTCTAACAAAATGCACTGAAAAAAAATACACTCTGATTATACTTTTCAAAATAATATATCAGTACTTTTTTAAGACTTCTACTTCAATCCCTATTCTTCTTTTCTCTATCAACAGCACCCTGATTCACTAATCTCACCAATTCTCTAAGGCCCTAATGTCGTATCAAAGTGCATGGAATTTTCTGAGACGGGTGTTGCGATTTGCGCTTCAGAATCAGCGAGGCAAGGTTGAGCAGAGGTAACCTGTAATCTTCCAATTGAGCCATCAATTGACTGACGGCGCGACGGAAGCTCACACTTTGCTGTTCCGTGTTCATTTTGTTACACCTCGTTTTCTATATTAGGTTGACCCTAACATAATATGTCATGAACACTTGATTTATAATTTCAGTCAGCCACGAAATTTGGTGAGTAGGGTCGTTTTATTGAGTAGACACCCACTAAGGAAGGAATTTTGAAAATATTAGTCCGAAGGGGGTGAAATAGGGGTTGAAAGATTGAATGAAAGTCCGTCATTTCTTGAGTTAGAAACATGAAACTTTATTTTTGGGTTACTGATTAAAAATGAGTGGATACGTATTTAAGCGTTTTTGGAAATTCTACCCCCAAGGGGGTGAAATTGGGGTTGAAAATTTGAATGAAAACCCGTTATTTCTTGAGTTAGAAACATGAAAATTTATGTTTGGGCTACTGATTAAAAATGATTGGATACGTGTTTAAGCGTTTTTGGAAATTCTACCCCCAAGGGGGTGAAATTGGGGTTGAAAAATTTTAATGAAAGTCCGTCATTTCTTGAGTTAGAAACATGAAACTTTATTTTTGTGCTACTGATTAAAAATGAATGGATACGTATTTAAGCCTTTCCCCCCTAAGGGGGTGAAATTGGGGTAGAAAGTTTCAATGAAAGTTCGTCATTTCTTGAGTTAGAAACATGAAAGTTTATTGACGTTTGCGTTTCAGGTTTGTTTATATGGGGTCCTGTTTTTACCCTTTGTATAAGGAACCACAAAAAAGGGAAAACTATCCATCTTTGTTACTAATACTATGTTAACGCGTACGAAGTCACGGGCAACAGCTAGTATTTTATAATTCTAAAACTTGGTGCTTTCGTCGTTCTTGTTATATATTTCCAAAAAGTTGATATACATTATACGAGTATAACAACCGTTTCTGCAAGTTCTTTCTTCTTGCAGAAATGATGTAAACTATAATGCGCTATTTAAAATGGCTCAAAATAGGGCATTTTGAGCCAAATACGTATGTTTGGTATTTATTTACATAATGTGAATGATGTAACATTATGTTTTTATTGATATTTACTACAAACTACTGTTTGCCTAATATTGCAATAGTCGAATTATACAGATTTTTCTATTTTTATTAATAGCATTTTGTGTTATGTGTTGACTGTTAAATGTCATAATTGGTGATCTTAATTCTGTATTCTAGTTTTCATTAGATAATTCATAATATAATATAACATGTATGTGAATATACATAATACTTTACTCAAAATTAGCATAATTACTTGTTCGCGAAATTGTTAATAAGTACTAAAAGTTTTATATTCACCTTGAACTTTTGTATCTTGTTTTACAAGTTTTTAGATTACCAACGCTTTGGATCCACGTGTACCTGTGTTCTGATTTTGAACATTGAGGAAATTGCCTCTAACATTATTCTACTTCTTTTCATCGCCTTTATGCATTATGATTTATGTCTGTTCTTTTATGACGTAGATCCTGTTGTTCGCGAGCATTGTGATTGTCTCATAAACAAATGACCATAATTTCGGTGTCATTAATACCAATCATTGGCTGGAGATGTCACAGGGTGATGTGAATGCTCGAACATCCTGTGTTTAGTGTACAGTCCTCTGCATAGCTTGTTTCTTTCGTTTACCTACTGGTCACCTGTGGTAGTAAAATTATTGGGGCTTCTGTTCTTTTTTGTGACCCGCTTGTTGATTTTACGTTGAGTAATTGTTAAAAATTATTTAGGATCTACTCTTTTTTATTACGAGGCCGTGATGCTTCTCTCGTTTCCTCTATTTGGTCTGTTTTATAGATTTTTATTCCATAAAATCTAGCATTATGATTATAGATTTTTAGCAATATCTGTAGCCGTATGTACTGAAATTATTCCATTAGGTGGCCATTATAAATGACATCTGCGTAGGATAGGACGGGCGATGTGACGACTCGGTAAATATTTGGAAATTAATTGCTCTCATTAAAGATGACTGATACATGTATCGTTATCGTCAATAGTGTTTTAGTTTTCTCTTTCTTTTACGACTACACCAAGGACATCAGTTTTTTTCCGAAGAGTCTCCCACGCTAGTCGCGGCAAAGTCTGCGAGACCCAAGTTTTGTCTCTCATTTTATGCTGTATAAGCATAAATATGAAATAATAATAAATATGTATTACGATATGTATTCTAACGGGTCTTATTATTTTACGTTTCCTGTAGTAAAATAGAGCTGGTTTTTTCTATACTTTTATCAATACTGAACGTAAAAAACACTATGTTCTTTCATTCTTAATTGAAATACATAACTAGGATAAGCAATGTGTTTTACACATCATCAAATCACTTTACCCTTTGCCCGTCAAAGCTGGCACTTTATGAGATTACTACCTGCCTGTTACTATAGGTACTGCAGACAATATTAGTAATAATAATAATGCCTATTCTACTGAAATTCGAAGCGCAACACACGACTGACTTAGCTACTGTCTCCGTCTATCATTTTTGCCGTAGACTAAAGTATAGTTTAGACTTGATAAAGCCCTGTCGCCAAACGCAAGGAATTAATATTTAGCTAAGTATATCATTGTTTTCTATTTTTCCCTTTGGATCTTGAATTTTTGAGATCATAATATGAAAGGCTTTTCGTGGTAGGTTAACACCGTTGTTCTTGTTTTTACAGGAGTTGCAATGATGGAAGTGTGTGGTAGGCCAATGTCCGTTTAAAAAACAATATTATTGGATGATGATGTATGGACTGCAATTTTTTCCATTTGGATCTTGACTTTTGAGATCATAATATTATTATGAGAGGCTTTCCGTGGTAGTAGGTTACCACCGTTGTTCTTGGCTTTACAGGAGTTACAGTTGTGGAAGTGCGTGGTAGACCAATATCCGTTTAAAAACAATATTATTATTTATTAGATGATGATGTATGGTATGAGAGCTTAGACCCTGGTCTACATTCCCATGCTAATCACTCCAGCATACTACAATGAAAAACTGATGGTAATTTGCATACTAATGCAATATAATATGAAATTCAATTTACACTCCAATTTCGATTTAAAAAATTAGTTATTTGTCTTTAGACGTAATTTAATTTGTGTAAAAACACTAAAGTCTAAACTCTAACAGAACCGTTTTTGACACAAAGTATACCTAACGTTAAAAACCATTTGGCTACTTTTGCGAATGAATTTAAAATTCGTTCTGCAAAATCTTGATTAGGAACAAACAATATAAGTTAAAATTTTACTCTAGTTTATTTCAAAATCGCTTACTCTATTAGGTAACTCTAAACTCACGTGTATAGACTATTTATAGTGTGACAAAACAACGTGCGCTAAATGCTACCGTCATCATTCTATACTCTATAGTAACATATATCCATTGTTATTATAGCATGCTGACTGCATAGTAACTGAGATTGAATGGTAAAAATAGAGATAACAACAAGGCTTATAAATTCAGATAAAAAATTCGTTTTGTATTTATGTTCCAAAGAAAAAACACTTTGAAATAAAGTTGAGAAAAAATTGATTAAGTAGGTACAAAAAACCTTTTACACAATATTTTCATCGATCAATGATCATACTTATCGCCCGCAATGGAGTTGCGCCAAAATTCGTTTACAGCCCGGAAACAGTACATTTTTCCGAGTTAAAAAACTATCGTCCTTCGGGGATTTCTGTATCGAAATTTATCCAAATCGGTTCACCGGTTTGAGCGTGAAGAGGTTACAGACAGACAGACACACTTTCACATTTATAATATGAAATTAATATTACAGTATGGACTCTATACCTCTCACTCCTAACTCTACCTGCTAAAAATGTACGTACTACGTCCTACATAATTAACTATTGCATAATTTTATGCAACCATAACAAAGCAAGATATATCCGCTTGGTTTTGTATCTTAGATAATATAAAAATAGCTACAAAAAATTTTAATGGTCCCAAAAACATCACCTTTTAAAGTATTTAACCGCTACAAAATTATAAATTGGTATTTGATTCCTTTTAACAGTGCGTTTCGGTTTTTTAATATTTTCGGGTATAATCGCTACACAAATCGGGCTCCCGTTATTTTCAAAAATAAGCTATATAAAAAATAAAGCATTAGCAAAATTATTTTAGCTGGAGTCTCGATTTTCGAATTGGTATCCAACGGGAATTGTCATTTACCCTGTCGAAGTTATAATATGACCTTTTGCTGTATAATTTCATCTCATTCATATACGGGTCGCTGTTAGACAATTATATTCACAAAGGACGCATATAAATGTGTTCTTGTTATGATCGTCGTCTTGAAATCTTGATCGATGAATACCTTACTGCGTAACAGTATTCTAAAATATCCTTTTCGAATATGCTCCTAGTATATACCCAGGTACTAGGTACTTTTCCACATTTTTTGATCCGGTTAGATTTACCATATATTTTATTGGTTCATCCTAATTATCCTTAAGATATGGGATGTACATGTAACATTTCAATTGTTGTAACACGTCTTTGCCAATCAAACATTGGTTACTTATTATTTTTACAGCCCATAAACCTTAAAATTTAAACTGTAACAAAAACCTCTACTGCATACCTGCAATGTGTCTATTTTCAAAGAGTTCGAACCTAGTTTTAACCAAATATTCTGACTTTTTTTTCTTTTTGTTTCAGATTTTGGACACAAGAGTGTCTATGGTTGCTGATAGTTCGTGACAATATCGTCCAGAATGCTCAGCCAACCATTCCGAAGGAAGCCATTCAAGATCCTTGCCACATATCTCAACACGTAAAAAACTCTTCTCCAAACTAAAAAAAAACTATCAGTGAAAAAAAGTGATATATTAAGTTCCTTTATTTATTAAAAAGTGATATTAGTTAAGTGTTGTGCCATAGGTAATTGACAATGTATGTGATAGTGCTGCTCGTTTTGGGCGCGGTGGCTGCCGACAGGAGTCTCCTACCTCCTACTTGTGATAGGTAAGTTTTATCTGTTTTGTGGATTTACTACGTGACCCGGTTGTCGTAGCACTTTTCTCCTAATGTGAACCTTCCCTGGATTTCTACGAATATTTAAAGACCAAAATTAGCCAAATCGGTTCAGCGCGGTGAAAAGGGTTAAAAGGCGACAGATAGGCATCTTTATGCCTTTGCATAATATTATTATGATTAATATTAACGATTGTGACCTACATTTTATATAGGTCTTATTATATAGTAGATATAAATCTACATAATCTACATTCTACTCCAAAACTCACTAATTACACAAGTTTCATTCGAACATAAAACTGTTTGATTCAAGTTGAAAGAAATTCTGTTGAACCAAGAAACCTTACAAACCAATTATATATAAAACTAGCTGTCCCGGCAAACGTTTCTTTGCCATAAAATAAAAAGTATATCGCCCGTATTATTTTATTGAAGTGACTAAATAAGTATGTCACCATGGCAACGTCCATCGCTATCATGGTCGTCGTTTTTCTCGAGTTGTAATATTTTACTATTATTTATTCAGCAAATGCACTTATCAATATATAAAGTACCGAGTAGCCGATTCTCAGACCTAGTGAATATGCATATAAAATTTGGTAAAAATCAGTAAAGCCGTTTCGGAGGAGTTCGTGGACTAACATTGTGACACGAGAATTTTATATATTAGATATAAACTAGATTGCCTTGTTTAAAATATAAGATGATATGCTAAGGGAAGCAATATGGAAACAGTCAGGAAGTGTTCAAACTTCAAACTCTGTAGACTCTACCCCAAGTTCACGCGATAACAATTGATAAACACACTAAACAGTATCACACGGCTTGTACACAAGCGTCAGAGATTGATGACTGATACTAATGAAGTAATGACTGGTCTTCCATCATTTCCATGTTTTTCACCGCTAAAAATAAACGCGGTGATATTTTTAACAGTTTTTTAGATATTGAAAGATTTATGAGATCTGTAGTTGGGATGTTGAAATTGAAACTTGTGAGTTGCTTATAATTTTTGAACGTCTTGAAATGACGACTGATGCTATAGAATGCAGCGTTGTCCAAAACATATGCCTGCCTCTGCTGTTCTTTTTCGCTCTGGAAGTGCTACCAAAAAACAACAGTTTTCAAATGATTATGTGAAAAAAACGAACGTTACTAGCTTTTGTAGTTTTCCGGGTATCGAACGAAACCTAGAGATCTCGGATATTTCCCAACTATGGTAGTAGGGTAAGCCAAGCACTTGCAGTGGGCTTAATCGTTCCCGCAACTTTGCCATAGAAGCAAGGAGTAAAGCACCATGTGGGCTTAAGTTGGTAGGCTCCGCTTGAAGAGCTCCTACATACCGAGCCAAGGACGTTCTATGGAATAAATTATGCCATAACAATAGTTATCCACCTGTTTGTCTGTAGATAGTGATCGGGGAACACATTGTAGTGACTAGTGTTACAGAGAGATGACACCGGAAGTACTGGCCTTGCTCCCCGTGCCAACTGCCAACTACATTGACCGTCATCGGGGTTGAGCTTGTTTTGTAGAAGGCGTGGTGGACAAAGTTCATCCTAGCAGTGATCAGTAGGGCATGAACATACTGTCACCAGCAGTATTTCCGGACCAATACGACCTGATAACCTTCAAGAAGAAATTTTTTTCCTCTTAAAAGGCCGGCAACGTACATCTTCTAATATTGCGAGTGTCCATGGGCGACGGTAGTTGCTTACCATCAGGTGACCCGTTTGCTCGTTTGCCCTCTTATTTTATTAAAAAAAAAAGTAGGAGCAGGTTATTACTCGTACTCGTTTTCACAAAATCTTACACATGCTCATATTTTTATTATGTACTTTCTGGTCATCATTCTGGCGTCAGTCTCAGACTGATGGAATAGACGCCAGACAGACTGTTTAACAGTACTCGAATAGTAGGGCTATTTAAAGTGACTGAAGAGCAGAAATTGTTATTTTAAATCAAAAAATAATTTTGGGTTAATATTAATTTAACAGGATCTCAAATGTAACATCTGCATATTATAACGTCATATCTATTTCAAGTAACTTAGTAAAAACTAACGATATCCAGTTTGTGTGAGAAAATAACATAATAGGTGTTCAAGATCAACAATTCAAGATACTTTGAAATTATCTATTTTTATCTTATTCTAGTCTCAGACAATAGAAAATCTACAGAAATTCCCATTCAATTCCCAAACTTCCAGAATACCTACTATTTGAGAAAAAAAATGTACATTTTATACTTCAATAGTAGAATAGAATATTTAGAATAATTTAAAATTACCTTACATATTAAAGGAATTAACCCATCAAGCCCCATAAGTTCACCTGTGACTTGTGAGCGAGGCACAATAGAATAACAATATATTTCCAAGAATCCACGATTGAAGGATTAAATTAAATATTTTACGTTCAAGTTATGTTGAGGAAGCAAAGTATCTACTTTGTCATTCGTATCAAAAGATATTCGATTGATTAGTACTCTTGTACTGATTAGTATCAGAAAAGTCTTAGGTTTAGGCTGGAAATATTAGGATCTATTTCAAAAGTAGAGCACTAGAATACATGGAATTTATCTGGCTGCCGCACTCTGCGATAGCTAACTCAAAAAAAAAAATGTCCAATGTCTCCCGTATTGCCCAAGAGCCAAATGCTTAATTCCTGTACATTCTACTCTACAAAATATATTATGTTGTATAATTTGTAAACTGACATATAAGTTTGTATATAAAAATAATATAGATCGTGATCACGATGCGAATGAAATAGTCATCAAAATAATTTTCTAACACACTATAACACTGAATTTTCTAGAATTGGCTCATAAATCATAATAATGCATGCTCGTGAGGAAAAAACCAAATAAAGCCGCCATGCATTTTTTTCTAAAATTTGGAAAAACCCTTTTGGGCATAAACCCTGAAACAACCTCTAGTACGAAAGTAGAATCTTGAGATCTACCCAGATTAACTCCACGGATAGAGAAAAATATTGGTATTGAATTTGTCTCTTTCATTCTAACACGAAAATATTCGTATCTCGTTTCCACGCAAACTTAATGTAAGCCGGAATAAAATTTTCGCCAATTTGAAGATATATTTAGGTCAATATAATTTGTCTAAAGTCCTCATATCTCTGTTCCAGTTTAATATATTGCCATGGAGCGTTGCTGGACACGGTGCAGATGGCTGGGCTGTACAACGACTCCAAGACCTTCGTGGACATGAAAATCAAGCTGTCACCCAACATCACCATGGAACACTTCGACGACATGATGAAGAGGTATTCGTCTATTTAAGATATAAATACCATGGTGTTGTTGAAAATTGAAGATGACAAGTCTTGAGGCATAAAACAGATAAAAATACGTACATCAACACAATATAGCTAGTTGTCTCTTTTACTCTCGGATGAAATTATGATGTCGCATATCTGTTGAAACCCGACCAAAAGAGCAATAATAGGGATGATGACAAGGTCAAAGATTAGCGAATTTTGTTAATAAAATAAAGAAATCACGGTAAAAAAAGTGTTACCAAAATTTCAGCTCGATAGCATTTGTATTTTTTGTTATGCGCCTTCAAAGTTGGATATTCAAATCGATTTTTTTTTTCAATTAAATTGCTTAATATTTGTATACCGTTCGATAACTTATGTTATTTTAAGCAACTTTTGTTATGAAACCACTTTCATAAACGCAATAATTAATATACCTAACGAACAAAATTCTCTCCGGATGCGTACAAACTACGAAAGAGTGACGTCATCCTTTCGTAGCACTTTGTATGTAGCGTTTCGGGCAGGTCTATTTTATGAGATGTTTGAATTGTCATATCTTTGTGAATTTTTAAGCTATCAGAGTCATTCTTTCAGCGATGTTTCTATTTTTAACCGACTTCCAAAAAACGAGGAGGTTATATGTTCGGCTGTGGATATTTTTATTTTAATTTTTTTTTTTTTTGTTTTAAGGGTCTTTCAATTACCAATAAGAAAAAAATAGTCATCATGCCTATTACGTACATCAACAAATAGCTAGTCGTCTCTCTTACTCTTGGATGAAATTATGATGTCGCATATCTGTCGAAACTCGACGGAAAGAGCAATGGATCTATGGCCAATGGTTTAATGAGCCTCTGAATACGTTCATTATACTTCATCATAAGCTAAATAGGGGAGGCTACATAAAAGTAAGACATAAATACAGAACCAAAGTTTCATTCGATATCAAAATGTAACAGAAGAATTGTGTTTTCCAGAACGGGTCGTCTACCAACCAAAGCAGATATCCAGGAGTTTGTGGACCAGAACTTCGACCCGGCGGGCTCCGAGTTCGAGGACTGGACGCCCACTGACTGGAAAGACAACCCTGGTAAAAACAATACTTACTTAATATTATAAATACGAAAGTTTGTCTGTCTGTTACCTCTTCACGCCCAAACCGCTGAACCGATATTGCTGAATTCGTATAGAGGTACTTTGAGACCCGGGAAAGGAAATAGGATACTTTTATCCCGAAAAAATGTACGGTTCCCACACGATAAACAACTTTGGCGTAACGGAGTTGTGTCTGTAGCATAAACAAACCTGCTGGCTTACGAGTACTCCCAACAGAATCAGAACCGAATCGAGAATCGAATCAGCTCGATCTCAAAGATTTTGCTACTTCGACATATTATATACTAGCGCTAAATCGTGCTGCGGCTCAATTTGAAACTACTTTTCTTACTCCTGACAGCTATACTAGCGCACGATCTTTTTGCGGCTCAATTTAAAAACTAATCAGTCTCGTTAGTAAAAATCGTATCAGTTTCGATGGTAAGGCAGCTGTTTTAAAATTCAAAACTTCGGCCGTGTAAAGCGCGCTCAAAATAAGGTTCGATTCGTCGAGAAAGGGTACTTGACTTGAACAGCCGGGTCGAATTTCCGAAAGAATGTACCTACTCATATTTTGGACCTATAAACTGCCCAGTCATTCGACCGAAACATGATGACGTACGGAGTAGACCAACCTGACTCTTACACCGGCAGGAAGGCAGGATGATTTTTACTTGCAAGTTGTGACAAGCAGACGTCTGACAACATAATATCTGCTGCCAAAATTCTGTGTAATGCACAAACGCCCTAAGGAACAGTCCTTAGGGCGTTTGTGCACTACACGGAATTTTACGGTCCGGCGTTCCGATTTCTTACATTTTGCATATCAAAATGTAAGAAATCGGAACGCCGGACGGTAAAATTCCGTGTAGTGCACAAACGCCCTTACCTGTTTAAAATACGTAATCATCTTTCCGATATTTTTGAGATAATAATAGAAAAAGGAGTAATACAAATTAAAACGCGTAAAGTAAGTAATCCACTGTTGTCATTGACTCTTGGCATTTGACTCCATCCATCATGTATGACACATCTGTTCCGACAGCGGGTCAAGAACTGATAACACGACAATCAATTAACGGAATTAATTAGTATAATAACCGGGAAGTGTCTTGTTTATGTTTTTGTTCACCTGCGAATTCTTTTTTTAATGCGGGCTCTACACTCGCGACGCGAACGCCCGCGAAGGCCGCGAACCGCGAGTGTGGAGGGTTTCGCGGCTTCGTATTTGTTCGAATCGTGTTCACGGCGCGAATCGCGGCCGCAATTCGCGCCGCGAGTGTAGAGCCCGGATAAGAAAATCGTCTTTCATGGCTCGCTCGCTACTGACTGCTCCGTCGGGTACGCACACTAACGAAAATGTCTATTCACATTTCCAACTACAAATAAAGGCGACGCGCACTCGTAGATTGCAAGAACTATAAGACGGTAGCAGTCACCTGATAAGTGATAGTAAATGTTTACAATTGTTTACACATAGATGTCTGTGGTCAGTCTCACTTGTCATATGATACTAAAACCACAACAATTAAGATTATCTACACCTGCAATACTCAACTCTTTTATAGGGATTTCAGTCATTATGCCAAGGGTCGCTATCAGGCTGAAAAGCCCTCGACCACCAGAAAAAACACAGCACTTAGGGCCGAGACACAAAAACACGGCACGACGTCGTGCCGTAGAATCTCACGTAGAAATTCAAGATGAGTTTCTACGACGCGACGTCGTACGGCGCCGTGCCGTGTTTTGTGTCCCGGCCCTTAAGCTGATCGCATATTTGCATAGTACGGTGCGGATGATTGTGCGAGGTTTCACATAATTTCATACAACGAATTCTAAAATGCGGCGCGTTTGGTGCGTGTGTGCTGATAAAATATATGCAATCACGTCTAGCCCGCAACGTTTTTGGCAATTCCTCGGGGCTCATGCAATCGGTTTTGATTAAATTGGAATTCCACGTTAACTATTTTCAACTGACTTTCAAGAAAAAGAAGGTTATAAATTCGTCAGACGTACCATCGAGGAAATTGATTCCTATGCATTTGAGAGACCAACGTCATTTGATCGCTCATGTCAAATCAATGTTTTTTCAATCAATTGGACGTAATGCGACCAAACTCCGACGTAGATCCCCCATCTGCATAGTATCATATTATATCATGTTCTCTGATAGTACATTTGATTTCGTTTCTCTTCTATCTTCATTAACGTTTTTCCATTCGTTTCCAGCATTCCTCCAAAGGATCAAGGACCCGTCTCTTCACGAATGGGCTTCTGATCTCAACCGGCTGTGGCTGGAGCTCGGCAGGAAGATGAAGAAGGACGTGAAGGACAACCAGGACCTCTATTCCATCATATACGTGGATAACCCCGTCATTGTGCCAGGTTGGTTAGATATTTGGATGTTTTGAATGTATGAGATTCCTTAGCAATTCGTGTAGTTCGACTTTAAGTGTAAAAACAAGCAAAAAAGGTCGCGCATAGATGGCGCTGACTCTGATAAAATTTTATCAGTGTCAGTGCCATCTATCCGCGACATTTTTTGCTTGGTTTAAATTATAAAGTTCTATACGAGCTAGCAGGACTTGTAACAGCGTCATCTATCGTGGAAATTTTAAAATTATTTCACTTTCAGTTAGTCAATTAAATTAGTAAGTTCCTACACAATTAACAAGGATGTACCATCGAAGAAATTGATTTATAGGCAAATGGCGTATCTACGTCATTTGGTCGGGTTATGTCAGTTCAATATTATTAGCTATGTCCACACCGTGCCCTTTTCTGTTCGTTAAAGGGCATGCGTTATAGCGCAGTCAACAGCGAACGTGAGGCATGCCCCCGACGCATGTCCTCTAACCGTCCAAAACTTTCGCTTTATTATTAAAAATGATAGTTGGCGTTGCGTTCTTTGACGCATTCAATTATTGAATGCGCCAAAACGAAAGTTGAATGAAAGAAGATGACGAAAATTGAAGACGAAAGCGCATAATGTGGACAAAGCTATTCGTCATCGATCGGCTGGGTTTCACATAACGCGACCAAATTACATAGGTCCGACATCTGCTTATGAATAAAGTTCTCTGATAGTGCATACATACATTTAAGGAATCTAATTAATTAACACGTTCTACTTGCGAAATTTCCACGATATGCTACCACATGTTTAAATGTAAAGCTTACAAGCTTCTATGTCGAAGTACAGCTTCTTATTGTATTCGATGATTAATTATGGCCCGTCGAGGCTTCAAAGGTCCTCGAAGGGACACAATTAATCATCATTAGCTCCTTCACTCTCTATATTTATCGCTAATGAAAACTTATTTTTTTTATCGTTCGGGGAATGCATTTACGCATCCCCGGGGCCTGGGAAGGACCACCGAGGTATGTGGGACTCCCCGGGGCTGACGGAAGACGCACCCGGGACTACCCACTAAAACCCCAACGGTGTTCCCGCTCCTGAAGGTGGGACTACGGGAAACGCGTGATACACAACCGTAGCCCCACCACAACGCTAATGAAACCTACCATTTGGTTCCAGGCGGTCGTTTCCGCGAGTTCTACTACTGGGACTCGTACTGGATCATCAAGGGTCTGCTGCTGTCGGAGATGAGGTCTACCGCCCGGGGCATGGTCTCCAACTTCCTGTCTATCGTCGACCGCTTCGGGCATATACCTAATGGCGGCAGGATTTATTATATTATGAGGTAAATGATCAAAAGATGTTTTTTGCTTTTTAAAACTTATTAACCGGGACTTAACGCGACTTATTTAAATAGTAATGCTACTACGAGTGCATACTTTTACAGTGCTACACACAACAATAACTGGATACAGTTAGTGTTGTGTATCGCACTGAACCTACTGACTCTAAATATACTGGAACACAAATGTTGGATAACTCGAGGGTAGTCGTAGATCAGAAGGCCCGGTGCAAACGAACACGTCGCGCTCCTGCAGTCCCCCCGTGTCCACGGCCGTTACAACACGGCCGAAACGTCGAGACAAAGTATGTACTCATAGTAGCATTACTATTTAAATAAGTCGCGTTAAGTCCCGATTAATAAGTTTTAATTATAATGCAACACGAAAGTTTAAAATGTATCCAAGTTGGTAAAAAGCAAAAACTATAGCTTTTTACCAACTTGGATACAAAAGTTGATTTATTTTTAAGTAAATGTCAGATCTAAGTAATTTGGTCGTGGTATGTGAAACCCAGCCGACTGATAACATAACCTGAACAAATTACGTGGGTCTGCCATCTGCCTATAACCCAATTTCTCTGAAATATGTGGGAGACAGTACGCAGAGATTAATCGTCAGATCCCGCCGTAACGCAAGGCGACGTGGCACATTTTATATACAACTAGCTGTCCCGGCAAACGTTGCTATATAAATAATTTTTGGTATGAAAAATAGATGTTGGCCGATTCTCAGACCTACTCAATATGCTTACAAAATTTCATGAGAATCGGTCAAGCCGTTTCGGAGGAGTATGGCAACGAAAACTGTGACACGAGAATTTTATATATTAGATGCAACGCTGCACCGAAAAGTTTAGCGTGACGTGACGTACCTAGGGGTTAGTGCGAGTTTTATTCGATCATACGCATCGAGCGCGTAAACGCGAATTTTATGGGATCAAAGCAGCGCCATCTACTGGCTAACGTGGATACTGCTTTGATTCCATATAAATTCGCGTTTACGCGCTCGATGCGTATAATCAGGCCTCTGTCACATAGTTGGTGAAATACATGCATTGTATTTAAAGTTGGTTGAATGTAAGTTTCTCATTTCTCCGTTAAAACCTTTCTATAAAGAGTTGTCACATTGTTTTCATAAATAATATTTCATCCTTCGATCGCGGATTCTTGGAAATCTATTGTTATTCTATTGTTGCGATCACCGGTGCTCTTATGGGGCTTGAAGGATTAATAATAATTATTGTATGTAGCTTAATTTTGTCTCAATCCCATTCTAGATCTCAGCCACCGCTCCTGATACCGATGGTGAAACTCCTAATGGACGATTCTTTCGACATAGAGTACCTGAGGCAGCACATACACACTATGGACAGGGAGTTCGAGCATTGGATGACTAACCACACCGTGGAAGTGGAGCATAATAATCACAAGTGAGTGTAAACCAGGGGTCCACGCGAGACTAGACGGGGGTTGGCTGTGACAAAAAATGGGGGTCCACAATGGGGATTGTCTATTTTTTTTTAATTTTGCTCGTTACAAAAACATTTCGAGGAATAAGGTCAGTGATCGTTTTTCTGTATATAAACCAAAAAAATACCCATTAGTTACTTATATTTTTGAACACATATGTTTAACCTTAGTTTGACCTTCAATGGCGTTAAATTAGCAATAAATTCGACCAACATTACGTTTCGAACTTTTGGTAAGTTTCTCATATCAGCTTTCACATAATGAGAACTTGCATTTGACGAACCAGACATTATAAATAAGATTCAAAGGAAAAAAAACATACCGCAGAGGTCAATTGGCCGCCGATGATGACGTCAGAGCGAAACTTTAAAAATTTTTTGAGAAAAAACTAGCCAATGAATTTCAAAATTATTTAATTTATATTCTTAAAATACCCTATTTTAACGAAAAAAAATATAAAAAGTACATGTGATTTTTTTGGGCAATGCCCATTGTAGGCGAGGGTGCATGTAAATTAATTTGGTTAGCAGTGAAGAACTTTATGAAGAAGGCTGATTTCTCTTATTAGAAAGCGTAGACCAAGGATGGCGAATCGTGCCTTATCAACGTGATAAGGCACGTTTCTGAATAATCACTATAGTGATGTAGAGATGTGTCATCGAATAATATTTTTCTTTGTAGTATGGTAATACTGAAAAAAGTTTTTTTTTTCAATGTGTATGCGATAGCAATACATTGAGGAAGGAAAAACGATGCTGTCAATGTCCGACTAAAATATTTAAGCTTGCACTGTATGCGCAAAAGGGTGAATCAATCGCTTTTTTTTATACACCAAAGGAGAATAGAATTAAATAATCATTGTTTGCACCTAAAGCTATTAACTATAAAGATATAATTATAGTGATAAATTTTGCAATATAATTTTATATCTTACATATATTTTATTTTAAATGATCTTATATATTGATTTGCGTTTGAAATATTTTCCAGATACAACCTATTCAGATACATCGACCAGTCCAGAGGGCCCAGACCAGAGAGTTACAAAGAAGATATTGACGTTGCCAAGTGAGCAGTTTTGTATATCCATACTAATATTTCAAATGCGAAAAGTTTGTCTATCTGCTACCTCTTCCCGATCAAACCAAAAGACTGAAATGACATTTTGATAAAAATAACTTTGGGAGAAACAATTGATAAGCATTAAAGTGCCGGATAGGCTATCCACAACTTTTTTGACATATTGTCAATTTCTATCTGTCTGTGTAAGTTAAGTGGTGAATAGCCTATCTGGTACTTATCAGGAAGTGGTGAAACAGGCCCTTGACCCTTAGAAATTAAAATTATAGTATAATTCCTCTATACCTATAGAATATAGATAAAGACAAGCACGTAGGATAGCTTTTATCCCAAGAAAACTGTAAGGATCCCGCGTGAAACGAATATCATCAAAACAGAAACAGAAAGCTATCTTTCTGTAACTTCACCTTTATTATGTACTCAATACTTATTAAATTGTCGATATTTTTAGACATTTTGAGACGCAAGACAAGAAAGAAGAACTGTACGCAGAGTTGAAGGCCGCCGCTGAGTCTGGGTGGGATTTCTCGTCCCGATGGTTCATATTAAACGGAACCAATAAAGGTAATTAAGGTGACGTTGCGTTAAAGTAAAAAACCGTGTTGGATATGTTTTCGATTGCTTGTTTTCAACTAGCTTGACTCAAAGACTGACGTCACTCTTTCGTAGTTTGTACGGATCGGGAGAGAACTTTGTTCGATATGTATATTAAATATTGCGTTTATGAAAGTGGTTTTGTAACAAAAGTTGCTTTTAATTGCTTAAGTTATCGAATGGTATACAAATATTAAAAAATTTAATTGAAAAAAATTTGACTTGATTATCCAACTTTGAAGGCGCATAACAAAAAAAAATACTAATGATATCGAGCTGAAATTTTGGGAACACTTATTTTTTACCGTGATGTCTTCATTTTATTAACAAAATTCGCTAATCTTTGACCTTGTCATCATCCCTATTATTAACATTTAATTAACATGATACGACCAAATAGCTTTGTCCACACTGTGCCTCTTTTGTTCATCAAAAGCATGCGTTATAGCGCAGTCAACAGCGAACGTGAGGCATGCCCGCGACGCATGCCCTCTCCAAAACTTTCGCTTTGTTCTTTAATAATAATAATAATAAGGTTTATTCGACAATAAGACACCACATTACACTACAATAATAAATAACACGTTACAATACAATATCTAAAGAAAATTAAAACATCACATACGCAAAAGACACAAAATTATAAAAATAAAAAAAGAAATCAAAAGGGAGGAATTAATACTCATGAGACAGTATGCATACCAATATAAGGACGTAAACTATGGGGACATCCTCGACATCACCATAGTTCAAGGGTCAGCTGTACGAGTAGTGTATTGTTATGTCTATTGTAGAAAAGGATACCACTCAGGCTTATTACCGTGGTGTACACCACAGTGCCTGGTGTTATGTGGTTCCTAATGCCTGGTGTAATGACATTTGGCGTTGCGTTCGTTGACGCATACAATTATTGAATGCGCCAATACGAAAGTTGACGAAAATTTAAGGCAAAAGTGCACGGTGTGTACATAGCTAATGAGTAATGGCGTTGGTCTGTCAACTGCCAAGGAATCAATTTCCGCGATGGTACTATTATCACGTTATAATAGTAAAATCAATTTGCTTATGGTTCTTGGAAAACTTTGTTTTGGGTTTTACAACTGGTTTATAAAATAAAAATGTTGTTGTATTTAATTAATTTTTTTCTTGGGTAGTAAATTTGAACAGAAGTTTCTGCTAATAACATAATAATGAATACAATTTTATAATTTAAAGCATATTTTATTAAAGTTTTACATGTAGTTCTCTGAAGGTTTTAATTTTATGCATTCCAGGCAACCTAACCAACTTGAAGACCCGTTCTATCATCCCAGTGGACTTGAACGCGTTCATGTGCTGGAACGCGCAGCTCATGACGGAGTTCCACACGCGACTGAACAACGACGCCAAAGCCAGCTACTACAGAAACGTACACGCTCAACTCATGGAGGCCATTGAGGATGTGAGTTACTGGAATTGATGTAAACAATCAAAAATAATAGGACAGTATCACTAGATAAAATTGTGCTTAAGATAATTCTTGGAATAATGTTAAAATTAATAGAACATACTTAAGTATCACATAATATGAAACAAGTGCCAATTCATTAATAAACAAAGTCAGCATTCAAGTGTGTTGTCAAGAGATAGTGTTTTTAAGGGCGGACAAACCTTAACTTAAGTGCTACCTTGATATCAAACTAATAATTTAATACCATCTTAAGAGGGAACGCGGGTACAGTAGATTTTAAACGAAGAAACTATCCATTATATGTGGCACTATATATGCCATCACGCTTCACCCTGCGCCGGCACGTGTATTTTGATAGATACAGATACAGTAAATAGAGGTTACGTATTCCTCTGATTCCTCCTTCGAAATAGAGCCTATCTAATTATTGTTTTTTTAAATATCTTCAGGAAGAATGAGTATATGCCTTTACGTTTTTATTTTATCGTAAACATATTTCTTTATTTTATGGTCGGTTGATTGGCGGGGTACGCGGCATTCGTTTTTGGCGATTTTCGAATGGTCATATTTTATACATACGAGTATACTAGCTGTCCCGGCAAACGTTTCTTTACCATTTTAAGTATATAAAGTATTTTTTTTTAATTTGATCGCAGCGCTAACTGTCGGGACAGACTAAAATTAAAATTCGAATATTATTTAAAATTTGACACTGCGATGGTAGCGCCGTCTGTTGGATCCAATGTAAAACATTCCAAAATCAACAACTACTAATAAATTAAAAATTAATTAAAAAAAACATTGTCCAGCGGACAAAATTGTGAATCTAAACCATTCCCAGATCCCCTTGAACACACACAAAAAATTTCATCAAAATCGGTCCAGTCGTTTGAGAGAAGTTCAGTGACATACACACTCACAGAAGAATTATATATATAAAGATATATATTAGTAAATTTTAAAAAATCGAATGTAGAGGCATAGTTTTAACAGATCCAAATATTGCCTGTCCCACTCGCGCGAATAGGCATCGAACTGTAAGTACCACCCGCGGTAGGCAAATCAGTAGGGAGCGGTGACGCACGCGCACGATGCTCGTTGCATACCTGCGTATTGCGTAACTTATTCGATCGCTATCACAGAATTGATATTAATCTCATAATGGACAATAAAAAGAAAAGGGCAAAGAAATATTGCGCGATGCGTACTATTCTAAACCTCATTTGTTTACAAAAATAACTAAGTTGTACAAACACTTTAAGGGGCGATTTCACCAAAGAAATGGAACGCGTTCAAAGCACTCTGAACCGGCTCAAAACGTATAAACGCGATTATAACATCGAAATGCATTTCACCAGCGTAAACGGAACGCGTTCACAGCAAATCCGAGTTTTATCTTCTGAACGCCCAAAGTCCGAAGTTCATCGTCATAAAACCCGTTCAAGCCCTGTGATGTCGGAACGAAAAACAGACAAAAGAAATGTCAATATGACAGTTTTGACACATGCGTTTGTAAGTTTATGTATTGTTTCTTTCTATTTTGAACTTAAATTGACGTGAAAAGGCTTTAAAGTACTGAAAACATGTAAAAAAACTGCGTGACGTCACGTAAACTAAGATTTAATAATCGCGATCAAAAGAAGGTAGTGAAATCCAATCTAAACAAAACGAGATTTACGTCGCAGAATGAACGCGTTCAATGGAAACTAAGTTTTATAAAGCTAAGTTTTATGTGTATTTGGTGAAATCCCACCTTAGTGGGTAATATAAGACCGGTTTCAATAATTAAGATACGGTACCCATAGAGGAAAATAATACACGGTACCTATCGAATCTAAGTACGCGTAACTAGTTACACGCGAATTTATAATAATTAAATCTACATAGTACTAAGACATAATATCTTAGATTATTTCGAGTTAAATAAAATGTAGTTAATTAAATATAAAGATTATAATATTATTTTTAAAAAGATCCAACCCTGATTTCTTCAGAAAAGGTAAGAGTTATGCGATAGAAAGAGAGCGGAGATGTAGGCAAATATAATTGTAGGCACCTAGCACTGCGCGGTCGGAATTTGAACTTTATAGTGTCGTAGCATGAGTCGTTAATTCTTTAAACGGGTTTCCTTAGTGGGAATTCTGTTGGCACAACTAATATATATTCTGTGGTTTAAGGTAAACGCAGATTTGGCCGCACCGCACGCACCGCAGTCGCCACATTTCGAATTCTTTATATGAAGTTATAGGCAAGCTCGCATACCTACCCGCGCCGCAGTCTTCGCAACTTCTACATTCTTTATATGAAGAATTCGAAATGCGGCGACTGCGGCGACTGCGGTGCGTGCGGTGCGGCCAAATCTGCGTTCACCTTTATCCACCACCACCATATCTGCTTTATGCTTTTGACATTTAGAATATAATATTTTCTGTAAACGTTAATTTATCTCTTAAATGTTGGCTAATATACCATCGTCACTAGGAAATGCCCAAGGAATCTAACACCATAAACACGACTAACATGTTAATATACAAGACTATCTATTTCCTTTCCAGGTGCTTTGGCACGAAGACGTCGGCGCATGGCTGGACTTCAGCCTGGAGTCAGGCAGACGGCGCGACTACTTCTATCCCACTAACGTCGCGCCACTATGGACCGGCTCCTTCGATAGGGCGAGAAAGGAGTACTACGTGAATAGGGTCATTAATTATTTAGATAAAGTTAAGGTGAGTTGTTGTTTCTGGATTAGGTACACGTTATAGTCCGGTTGCGGAAAATGTAGAAATACGTACTTACTTAGCTAAGGAGCTATATTTCTCACGCGTATAAAAATAATGATCGTGAGCTATAAAAACGCAATAAGATAAACAAAAGAGATAACTAGCGCTGGACTGGTGTACGAATTATTAGCACTTTGCGACCTTACTTTAGTAATAGTAAGGAAAGGTGCAGTTGAGTCTACCATTTGTGTTATTGCTTATAAAGATAAGGCAAAAGAATAGTTTGTTTATATCGAAACCGGTCGTGTGAAACATAATTGTAATTAAAAAGGGACTTCGCTATTATCAGGGTAGGTCTTCATCGTAAAATGCTTGTATAAGATAGTGGCATGGGAAGACTGGCAAGGAGAGAATAGTACGAAACATCTATTATTTTTTACTTAAACGTCATTAGAGAAAAAAAAACTTGCATACTTTGGTCGGACTCAATCCACCAACAGTGAACGAATCAATTTCTGTGACAGTTCAAATGCTTTCTTCGACTATTACATGTTTGCTTATTACCAGAGACTTGATATATGTTTATTTGTATATTTTCTCGATATATATAATGTATATGTATATTTTCTCTATGTTATTACCAAATCTGCTCCCCAGGTGGACATATTCGAGGGTGGTATCCCCACGACCTTTGAGCACTCGGGCGAGCAGTGGGACTACCCCAACGCGTGGCCCCCACTACAGTACATGGTGGTGATGGGACTGGCGGAGACTGGGCTGGTGGACGCCATGAGGTTGGCCAACGAAATGGCCACGAAATGGGTCAGGTCCAACTATGAAGTTTGGAGGCAGAAGACCGCTATGTTGGAGAAGGTTAGCTGGGATTTTTTTCTTTAATAGCCGCGAACTGACCAAGCGAGCCGCCTCGCCGCGGCAGCCTCGCGCGCATTTGCTCGGTCGGTCAGTACGTGTTAGTGCGCGGCAAACGTCCGAGGCGCCTTTGAGCATCGACCAAAAACCGACAACTTTTGGCTCGGCCGCGGCCGGCACGCTCGGGCGAGGCTTGTAATGTATTCCTCCTATTTGCTTCTGATTAATTTCGTTGCGGGTCCCAAGACAAGTTTAGCTTGTCCCTCAGGCTCCCTGAGATCATATCGAAGGGTTTTCGTGGTTGGATACCGCTGTCGATCCTGGTTACACAAGATACAGCGGTGGTAACGCCCGTTGAAAAAAAAATAAGAGAGAAGAAAAAGAAGACCATAGATCTAAAAGTATATCACTAAAGTCCGGTCGCCAAATGCAGAGAAATTAGGCCATTGACTGAAAGACGGGAATAGACGAATGTATCTTGCTATCATAACGTGTGTGTGAAAGGAAGATATCAACATTTTTATGTGCTATTCACTATTGAATAAGACCATAGGTATATAGGCCATGTATAGGCCTTACTTTTTTATATCTTGCAACCATTCTTTATAAATATCGAGGGACAAATAGTATAACCGTATTAAACTAGCCCATTTTTTGGGGCAGTAGCTTTGGTTTGACATATTTAAATTAGTCGTCTGATATTCGAGAGGTTTGTTAGCTGCACTTAAAAAAGTATTTCCCTTTGTTTTAGTATTTATAATACTTTTCCCGTATACTAAAACCTTTTCTCTAAAAGTCTACTGACGAATATTATCGAAAGTATAATTATCCATTAGCTTACTTTATTAATCTGTCTAGTAAATTGTAAATACATTTTATCTACAGTACGACGCTACGATATTCGGTGGTTTTGGCGGTGGTGGCGAATACGTGGTGCAGACTGGCTTCGGTTGGTCGAATGGAGTCATCATGGCACTTCTCAACAGATATGGAGGTAAGGGTCCTTATTTACTAGGAAATTCTAAGGTTGTAGGATGAAAATCAATCTTATGTCACGAGGGATAGGGTCGGTTTTGCAATAGATTATGTAAGTGTGCTAACACTTAAAGTTTCGTTCTTCTTTCTAGTTCTATAATAATAATTAGTTAAGGTGAACAAGTGGGCATGTTGTTATACGTGGTTATTACTATTTAATGTTTATTTAATTCTTTACCACTGAATCAAAGTCCAAGACTCAAATTAGAAGAATATACAGAAAGCAAAAAGATTATAAAAATAACAAATAAAATAATATTATTATAGTCGTTTCATGAATCTCATTCTCCATCTCTTTCAGTCTTGAGTTTCTAGTCTCAGTTACCGTTTATAAAATTATTTTAACGTAGCTTAAATTTAATTTATTTCATACTAAAAGATAAAATGATTTGTAATTGTTCATTGAAGCAGTTTTTTTTTAATAAATTTCTTTTCATATTTTTCTTATTGGCAACATTCAGTCGAACAGCTGGGTATGTTTTTATTTCAACATCAATGATATTGTATTTTTATTCGATGTTCGATGTTTTGTGTATGATTCAACTTTTTTTTACAAAAATTATGTTTTTTTCGGCTGCACATTTTATGCATGGTACCACAATTTTGATTTATTTTAAATATGTTTTTAGTATTATCTATTGATTATTAAATTCATAACTTTTGTTCAAAATACATTCTTAATATTTATTACTAAATAATTTTATACTTACTAAACAATTGAATAGTGATTTTACAAAAGGCTATATTATATTTATTAAGTTAATCAAAACTTCAAAAGCAATAAAATAATAATTATTTTTTATTATTATATCTACTTACTGAACACTATATATTTCATTAGCACTACTACTAAACGTTATATTATTTGCTATTAACTACATTTAATAGAATATTTGCAATGTATGCTAGATTAGGTGCTAGTAAAGCTATGATTTCTTCTTTCTAATATTTTTTGTATCTTATTATTGTTACAGTCGTAACTCGTAATTAAGATTTTCTAATGGTTAAAACGTGGATGTTATATGTATGCTAGTATGGTGCTAGTCATTGTTATACTTACTAGTATTTAAGATTATTTTGTATATACAGTCAGCAAAGAAACTTTTTAAATAAAGTACGACAAAGCTTTAAATGTACTTGGGCGGGGGCGCTGCTGGTATAGGAGAACTGTCACAAATGGCGTTTTTGTATGATGGCAACATTAGTTCCTTTTTTCGCCACGTTCATTTTAAGCCTTGTCGAGCTCTAAAGCAAAATTATCATAACATTCTTTAATAAACTTTCTTTGCTGGCAAAATTTGTTAACAAATAAGTGCAACGACTTTTTTTATAACTTTCAAGAGCTATTATGAATGACAACTAACTTTTTGTATAATTATTATATCTTGCACTTATTTATTATTTTCCTAATATAATATTATGTTCTTGCTATCAGTGGGCTATATTTGGGTTTTGTGGCATGTGGTTATGGTTTGCACGTAGTACCTTCTAGAATGTAGTGTGACATCTAACTTTAGAGGTAATGGTAGTGTAAATATTATTAGTCTGTGTATAGATTGTTAGTTAGTTAAAACCTCTTATTTCCCCCTTGCTTCCTTTATGTGAATGATCCTTGTTTGTCCTCATTTTTATCTATCAGTGTCCAATTTTCTCCTAATAAATCATCTCCTCTCAGAAATAGTACTCTTGTTATATTTTATATGTAACATCCAATCAGATTTCTTCTGAAGAACGATTTTTTTACTGGTCTCTTGGTAACTTACTAAATTTACTTCTCCTCTAGACTTCATGAATAGATAAAAAACAGGCACCGAAGTACCAATTCACAGTTACCATGTTTACCCTAAAATGTCTCTTATATTAAAAATAATAATTATTCATTACACTCCAAATATTCCTAGAGGGACATTAAACAAACCCTAAACTCTAGTCCGTATAACCAAAGTAACAACTAACTCGAGTAACTCCCCGAGTAATCATGTTTCACAACTCATAACTTGAGTGACCACGTCTCCTTACCCCATTGGCCATTAACTCCTTGAGTGACCACGATGTACCCATAACTCGATTGCCCTTCAACGACCACGTCTCCTAACCGCCCACAAAGCCCAAGCCCACTGGTCGGCTGACCGGTGGTTGTTTGACAGACACTATCTCGGTAGCCGAGGCGTTCGGCTCGGGGGCGGACTCCGGCGCGGTGTACGGCGCGCACGTCGGCGCGGGGGGCGTGGCCACGGCGGTGCTAGTCGTGATCGCGAGCGTCGCGGCCGGCGCGCTAGGGTGAGGTGAGTGATCACGATGCTTTTTAATGTTATTTTAAATAATAGCCACCGGCAAACGTTGGTTTGCCATATTAATTATTTCTAGGTTCAATATAAAAGTAGATAAAACCTATTCTCAGGCCTATGTACTACTAGTATCGAGGAAGTTGATTCCTAGGCAGATGGGGGACCTACGTAGTTTGATCGCGTTACGTCAAACCCAGCCGACAGATCACTATTAATATTAAATTGTAATGATCCGACCAAATGACGTTGGTCTGTCAACTTCCTAGGAATCAATTTCGTCGATGGTACATACAAAATTTAGTTAAAATCGGTTGAGCCGTTTTGGTAGAGTTCGCGCACAAACACTGTGGCACGAGAATTTTATACCTAATATTATTTTATTAGATTATTAGATGTTGATTTCAAGTAAGTTATGGATATAAGATTTCATAATGGTAGTTATTATCCCGAAAAAAAATGTCACGACGAAACGAAATGCGCAACAGAGTTGCGGGCGACATCTAGACAAAAATAAAATTATAGATTTTTGATGGCGAAAATAACATCAGTAACATTTGCTCCAGTTTTTTTTTTCTTGCAGGTATCTAACTATCAAACTAACATTACTTTTCTTTTGTTTCAGGATCATTTTGGTGTTACTTAAATATTTGATGCGGTATAAAGTAAGAATATTCCATTATTATACACAAAAATGCATTTTTTAAGAACTAGTATTAATCAGGATCATTATTAGCCGCTAGAGGCGCTGCCATTTTAAAGGCAAGTTTCTTGAATCCAGGGCTTTTACAAAACTAAAATGGCTATAAAGCAAAACCAGGCATGGTTGCTTTTCCCTTTTAAAGATTTTCATATTTTAAGATGAGTCCTGATTATTATATTACCCCTTGCTAATAAAAAATATTTACACAGTATATAAAAATAAAGTACCTGGTTGAAATGTTTTGTCCTTGTCTCGAGCTTAAAACTGGCTTCAGATTCAGGCAAAAGCAAAATGTTTAATGACAATGATATTTAAAGAGTGTGGATCTTTTTTTTAGCAAGGACAGGGCAGGATGTAGTACAAATTGATAGTAAATTCTTTCTTAATTGTGAACAGTGTACACAGATTATTAAATTTATGTGTACAATGAAGACAAAAAGTTAATTTTAGATAAATTAATTTAAAAATATTAATAATATTTTTATTTATGGGTGAACGATAGTTAAAGAGTTATTTAAATGCATTTTTATTCCCATTTTTTTCCTATTCTATTTAATTCTATACTACTACTTACTACTTAGGGTCTACACAGATGGACTGCATTTCAACTGCAATCCAACTGCAAATTGATGTTGGATTGCAGTTTGAATGCAGTTGACACGACTGCAATACGACTGCAATAGAACTGCAAACCAAACAGCTTACACGACTGCACGCCGACTGCAACTGAACTGCAATCCGACTGCGCGTTTGGCTTGCAGTTCTATTGCAGTCGTGTCAACTGCATTCAAACTGCAATTTACAGTTGGATTGCAGTTGATATGCAGTCCGTCTGTGTGGACCCTTAATTAAGTACAAGTATTATTATTATTATTATTATTCTGTATACTGTTATATTTTAAGTTGTTTTTAGGTTGTGATTAGTAGATTAATGTAGTTTGGTTGACTTAACTAATTCGTATCTGCTATATTTTAGTTATTTAGTTTGTAGCTAATGTGTATTAGTATAGAGTTGTGGCTTTCAACACAATATTTTACTAAATGTATACAAATATATTATGTCTGTTTTATGATACTATTAAATAAAATATTATTTTATTTCCTTTAATATTTTGCAAGTCTTTATCTATAATTCATTTTTTATTTATAAACGTTATTGAAAGTCAATCTCACGCTGAAAATCGTGTTCATTTTACGGATCAATTCATATCACGTTTTTTTTTTGCTGCAATATATTTTTGTTATTTTTTCAAACCCAATCAAGAGATTTTCATGGTTAAAATATATTATTATAGCTTTAAAAACAGTTATAAACTTTATAATTTGATTTTTTATTTATACTTATAGGCCTTGAAAGTCAATCTCACGCTGCAAAATCGACTTCATTTTACGGATCAAGTTATAGCACTTTTTTGCGCAGTGCAATATATTTTTATTATTTCGTCATGCCAAATAAAGAGATATTCATGGTTAAAAATTAAAATATATTATTGTAGCGTTAAAAACAGTTATTTAACTTTATAAAAATGACAGACCTACTGTATATAGTCGCGTTGTCAAATCAATGTAAATCGTAATCTAGCGGCTAGGCTTAAACGTATTACGTAATCCAACCAAATTACATAGGCTCGTCATCTGCAAATGAATCAATTTCTATAGTAGTATTAAGTATGTAACAGGGTGTAATAAAACTGATAATACTTAAGGGCGTGTAATGGGTCTCTTAATGTAGAGTTCTCGGTAAAAGTAGCAGCGCTGAAAGAACAATTTTTTTGTAATTTATATGGACCGCCCAAGTGCTGCTACTTTCACAGTGAAATCTATGTAAGGGACACAGTCATACACACCCTAAAGTATTAGCACTTAGTTACAACCTGTATACAAAATCTTATAATAAATCCCAAGATTTTTTTCTGGTTATTATATTATAGGTCTCTTTAAATACTCTTGATCGATGCCCGCCATTTTGAAACGCTCATATTCCTTCATGGTCAGAGTGCTTTCGCGCGTTCACATAATAATTCAAGTCTAAAAGGATTTAGGTCCAACACGCTTTTAAAATATCTTGAAGTCTAGAGCTAACCCTGAGTTATATTCAAGTGTACTTTCACATAATCGTGACTGAATAATATGTCGTTTTAGCGACTCAAGTAAAATAAATATATTATCTTATCACTTTTGTGTGTGGTACTTTCGCGTTTTGAGAATAGAGTTTTGTTTGTAGAAATTCTAGGTTTCGTAAAAAAATTCTCTCATTACCTATACCTAAATAGGAATACATTGGCTCACATTACGTCAGACCAACATTTCCACGTACAACCAAACAAACATACAAACTCTACAGCTTTTTAATGTTCGTACAAATTTTTTTTCGGGCTACTGAAGGCTTTCTTTAATACTTAAACTCTCCAATACATTTCTTATTCCTTCTATATCAGTAAAAATGATTCATGATGTAACAAAACTTAGTGATCATACTTTAGAGTGTGTATGTGTCCATTACATGAGGTTCAATGTAAAAGTAGCCATTTTTTTGTGATTTTCATGGGCAAGCGCGCCAGCGCGACAAATTTTCCCATACAAAACATTACATAACCTGTAACTTTTTGCCATCGTCCCACGCGAAAAACATACCATCCTCATCACCTTGATGAGTGGCAGTCTTCCACAGTGCGTTTTTCGCGTAACTTTCTGCCGCGCACTGTAAAACTCTGGAACACACTATCACCAGCCTGCCTAGCATAAGCCAACGAGAGATCTCACTCTCGAGATAAATAAAAACCACTAGTCTCATAATGTCAAAATCTCGACATTATCTCGACAAAACTCTATAAAAATGTGTTATTTCGATGATAGATCTACGCGAGAATTTTTTTTGTCATGCTTGGTTCAATAGAAATGAAGATACAAACTATCAAACATCGAGAAACATGTAGAGTGAGATATCTCGTTGGCGTATGCTAGGCAGGCAGCAGTATTTTCGGACCTACACGACCTGCAAACCTTAAAAAAACGCGTATTCCCTCTTAGAAGGCCGGCAAGGCACCTGCAGCTCTTCTGATGTTGCGAGTGTCCATGGGCAACGGTAGTTGCTTACCATCAGGTGACCCGTTTGCTCATTTGTCCCCTAATTTAATTTTAAAAAATTAAAAAAGTTACTCTTTCAGCGCTGCAAAATATCACTATGTTTTGTTTCACCTTAAGTTGAATGAAAATGACGTAACAAATCCCTCAATTAGTATAAATCCGGTGGCAGGAACTCTCGTTTATCTATATATAATATAACTTATCGTCTGAACCACGTCCTGGATCTATTTATACATAACCTTGTCCGAGACCTGGGATAGAGTAAATTGACTATTCTAGATGATAATCTAGATCACATTCTAGAATCTTCGTTAGACACGAGGTTATGGTATGATTAATTATAGGATCTCGGCGTATTAAAAAGATATCGTTATAGAATACATCAAAAACCTATTCTAGGTTCAAGGACTATTTCATAATCTTAAAATCTAAACAAACTTTAAAAATAAAAAAAATGTTAAGAGTCGGAATATAAAGAAAACCGTATCGAGTATAAATTATTTATCCTTGGGGCTTCCACACATAACTGCGAATTCGCGTCGCATCGCAAATATCCGCGACAAAACTCATAATAAAAATGACATTGCGATGCGAATTCGCAGTGTTGTGCGGGAGCCCTTAACCTTATGTTCGGAATCTAAATTCAAGAAAATTCACACATGTAGATTTGGGGTTACAAATCACAAACACAATTATTATCTAATTGCAATTCTCAAACGTTAAACTAGAATGAGATGGGAAAAAAGACATTATGTTGTACAAACGTTTATTCATAACCACTCTATCATGAGGAACTTAACAATACATTGTAATTTCAGTCAACATTATACTATTAAATGTTACAATAGGAATGACGTGCATCCTACCGCATTGTTATTCCATCAGCTATACTATGGTCACTGGTCATAGCACATCCAAGGACGATCCTAGTATTCTATAGTATGTATTTTATTCATACTTAGCATTTAAAATTATTTTTTAAGTTAATTTTTGTAGTAACAATTAAATCGAATCAATAATGTCATCGATAAATTAATTGAAAAAGTATGGACCTAGTACGTTACCTTGAAGCACGCCAAAATTCGGGAAAATAATTGTACTTACTACGTAACTTCAAAAGGTAAAAGTTGTGTACCTTGATGACAATAAACATACGAGTTAGTTGAATAAAAATATTTATAATGGAAAATAACGAATTTTGTGTTGATACTCGTAGAAATCCTATCTATAAAATTATCTTGTTTAGGAATGGCTTAGAAGTTACTCCAGTAATACTTGTACAAATATGTTTTCGTGACTTACTTTGTGAAGGTTATCTTCTAGTCTTCTTACACTACACACTAAAAAATTCTTAACCCATTGCCTGCCACTGAAAATTGTTACGACGTTTCTACGTTCAAATTTTTCGAGTTGTGCCATTTTTTGTATCAAATAATAAAATTTTATTACATTTACAGAATGCTAGCGTTAATCGTAATGAAAAACAAGGGTGTAATCAGACAGACAGCCAGAAGGATAAGTCTAAGAGCTAGTTACCGAAAATAAGGTATTTGAATGCGTTGTAAATAGCGCTATATTTGAGTTTTCGCCTATAAATTACTAAAAACTCAAAAAACTACTTTTGTACAGTAGTTCCTGAAGTTTGTAAATGCTTTTTCGTTATTGCTTCTACTCTAAACAAGTCTACGTTGTCTCAAAAATGTGTTTTAATCGTATTTAGAGTTTTTCTTTTTGTATTTTTGACTAAGGGCCACTTTTACGAAACAGTTAAATATGTTTAAAATTTTATTTAAGCACAAAATTCTGTTTAACTACATAAGTTGTCTTGCACCACAAGTTAAACATGTTTATCGATCTGTCAAATTTAAACAGCCAAAATTGCTGTTTAAGCTGCTAAACGTATTTAGCAGCAACTGAATTTGAGGTTAGATTATGGTCGTGAATAATTTTCGAAGAATTTGAGCGTGAAAAGATTAAAGAATAATAAGTTTGTTTGAGTTTCTTTTTGATGAGATTGATGACGACGACGAAGAAATTGTCAACTATATCACCAGGCCTCGATATGTCAGGGTTATTGAGACAAGATCTTTGTTTGAAGCCCTGACGGAGAAAAAGTTCTTTCGAAGATTTCGCCTATCAAAGAAGATGACGATGATTTTGCTAGAAATAATTGAATCTAGATTATTGTTTAAAACGGAAAAGTTACGGGAGCCACTTTTTATATCACTCATAATTATTTGTCGATTACTCTATTACTCTACTAACAGAACACCTGCACGATTCTGTATAACAACCTAAAGTATGTGAAACAAAACAACATGTGTACAAGTACAACAATACAAACAAACCCTTTGCTTCGGCCACAGACTACTAAGGGATACTAAGGGATACAGACCTGCGCCCGCCGTGTCTGAGGCATTAATTGATAGAAAACTCGTTTTACGCAAAAAAACAAACCAAATTTAGTCAAACAACCATGAAATAACGTTATTTGTAACGATACTGCTCAAATCGTAAAATGGAACGCACAAGACATAACGCAGCAACACTGCAAAATGCTTTTAGTTAATTTCAAGCTTCAACCTCAGACCAATAAAAAAAAGATCTTTTTTTATTGGTCTGAGGCTTCAACATCGTGGTGCAAGACAAACTTAAATAAGTTTAAAAGTAATTGTGTTTACGAATGAAAACATATTTAACTAAATGCGTTTTAACTTATTTAAAATAAGATTTGGTAAAAGCCGCCCTAAGTCTAAATCTACATTTAACATCTTGTATTTTTGTTTATTATCACTAGATATTTGCAAATTTTTCTCCAAATTGAATGCAAATATCAAAGTATAATCAAAGTATCTCCGTGCCAAATTTCAGCAAAATTGGTTCAGCGGCTCAGGCGTGAAGAGGTAACAGAGAGACAGACAGACGGACAGACAGACAGACACACTTTCGCATTTATAATATTAGTATGGATTTTTTGCGCAACTCTACATTTTTCCCGTTTTCTCGGTTCAGCTAAAAAAATACTTTTTATACCGGTTTCATCTATTTATTACGCAGTGGCAGTGTTTACAGGAAAAATGCGATTCTTTCAAGCCCTCATTAGTACTAAGGTGTAATCTTACCGCTTCTTCAAGTTGTACCCTAATTATTCTATTAACTAGTATAATTTACTACATCCTTTGCAAATAGCGTCTTAAAAACATGTAGTTGTTACTGTTAAGGCCGTCCCCCGAGCAAACGACCTTGGCCATACATTTGCCGCGTTGCCGAGATCGCGCCAAAATCCTATTATTTTTACTTATCTTAGTTCAAAATTGTCCTAAAAAAAATTTAAAACGGCGAATATGTAGTTTATGATATTGTCGATCTATTCGCGTGAGTTTCAAATAAAAGTAATTTGTAAATCCTAAGGAGATGCTGAATGTATGCTTGAATTTTAACAAATTGGTATTATTTTGGAAGCTGATATAATGAGTATAAGAAACAAAAATAGAAAATTTAAAACGACTAAAGGAATGTTGATATACTGAAGATTATTGCTGTATTTTTATTATAACTTTGTAGCTTTCAGATTATGAGTTTATAAGGTTTTAAATACGGTCAATTACGGAATCTCCGGACGGAACGCCCTTATGTCGTTTTGTCTACGTGTAAACATAATGATATAATACTTATTACTTACCCGATAGTTATAGTTCCATAATACCTACTGGGACCTGGTAGTTTCTTTTGTAACTGAAGTCAAAAAACTATTTTTGCCCAAAACAATAATATGACTAAAACTTCTCAAATATTATGCTAAAACGCTCTTTGTAGTTTATGACATCAAAATAGCCTAAAGCAATAAAACGTTTTTGAATATTATAAAGTATATTTTAAGCTAGATAACGCCCGCAAATTCGTTATAGCGTCAAAACCGTACATTTTCCGAAATAAAACTATCTCCTAATGAAGTTTCAGCAAAATCGGTTCAGCAGATTTTGCGCGAAGAGGTAACAAACAGACAGACACACTTTCGCATTTATGATGTTAGTATGGATTAATAGATATGTCCACATTAGGCGCTTTCGTCTTCAATTTTCGTCATCTTTTGTCATTCAACTTTCGTTTTGGCGCATTCAATTATTTAATGCGTCAACGAACGTAACACCAACATTGTAATTTTTGAAGTTTTGGGTACGGTCAGAGGGTATGCGTCGCGGCCATGCCTCACGTTCGCTGTTGACTGCGCTATAACGCATGCCCTTGACGAACAGAAAAAGGCACAGTGTGGACAAAGCTAATGATTAGCAATATTTTCAATGTCATTGGTTCAGGGTATTTGGAAGGTTGGCAAATGTTTGCGAGTCGTGATTGTGGACTGCAGAAAATGTTCGTGACAAGTGTGATCTTATCAGTTGTTCTTTGTTCAAACAACACTTGTTTGTGCAGTTGTTTGCCGTGCATCGGCTCTGTTGTGTTATTTAGGTACTATAATACCATATACTTTAGTGACTAAACTGTGCTAATTTTAAAATACTTTCTTTCAAAATGTTTACTTTCAAAATGTCTACTAAAAACTATTTTAGTAGACATTTTGAAAAAGGCCTAATGCAATAGTACATTACGCACCTAGGGCAGGAAAATAGGAAATGTCTCAGATCACATATGTACCTAATATACATAATACATGTGATCTGAGGCTTTCTTATTTACTGCCCGTGGTGGGTATACTATTTTTCTCATCGACGGAGGCGAAAAACGGCAACATCGTTAAGCGCAGCGGGAAGAAAGTTGACGTTTTCCGCCCGGAGGTGAGAAAAGTTTCTTTCAGTCTTTAACGAATTAAAGGTTTTCTCTCTTTCTATGGGTAAAGAGTACTAAATACACTAGGCTCGGCGTTAAGAGTTAAGACCGAGATTGTAACTTCGCGAGTGAATGAAAGGAATATTATGTAGCATTAGGCCTTTTTCAAAATGTTATTATTTACGACGACCTCACTTACCGTGTTTATGATCTAACTCAGGCGTGACCAACCACAAAATATTATGTTCTTGGTAAATACAATAGTAGGGATTTTTTTGACTCATCTTGTGGTTGGGAGTTCGGACCACTTATCACAAAAGACAGAACTTCCATATATTATGAATCAGTTTTAAAAGTGCGGTCTGCAAAAGATACTTTTCTATGACGTAATGGGAAATTTTGAAATAAAACGCAAATCCGTAAAATAGTTTAATACGAAATCGAAAATAGTATCAAAATTCAAAGCTCTACAATTTTATCTTTACATCCGTAATTTGATATAAACAAAGAATTATCTAAAAAGAGTAATTTAAGTATAATATTTCTCTATTGTATAGTCGTGAGAATTTATATAATAAACCATTGGTACTGTCATATAAAAAATATACTATCTTGAGCGAAATCTCGTAAACTTACCTTGATTATCATGACCTTAGCTTTTGAACCAATATTATTAACTCACAAGTGTTTAAGGATTCGTTGCACACATTCGGCTGGCAGGAAACGGGAATTCTGGAAAAACAAAATTGAAAGGATTAAACGCTATGATAGAGTTTCGATTTAAAGGCTTTTGCTAACTTTTTATTATTTAATGGAAAAGAGGCTTTTTTGGTTTACTACGTTATATTATACAATTATTGATCAATTTACACAGAATATTTATAAACATACTATAAACATAGGACGATAGCTAACTCCTAGGGCTAAATAACTAAAAACATTTTTTTTTTCTGTTTTTAGTAAGTATTAAAAATCATTAGTAACCTGACAAATAACGCAAATTTCAAAGTTTTCTGTGTTTTATCGTCTCGTAACTCGGTTTAGTTGTTTTTATGAATGGGTAGTAACTAGTAAGTTCTTCTCACACGATAAACACAGCTTCAATGGAAAATAAATCTTTATCTACACTTCATGTCGTGTTTTGTTATGCGAACTATCTTTATGACGGCTGTAAAAAAGTTATGATAATACTTCCCCTCTGAAACTTATCTTAGAAGTTATAGACGAAGTATTCATTATTCAGAAATCCACAAAATACTGCTTGTCCTCTTCTGCTCTTAAGCCTCACTTACACTCATCCGATCTGCAAAGGAAATAATAAACTTTAATTTGTTTGTTAATTGGTGTAATTATAGTAGTACAGGTTCCCAGAACTATTTTTTTTATTTTTTATTACTATCAAGCTAATTTTTCGTGAGTAGCATCAATTTGATAAAACGAACAACAATTTCCTCTGCGAAAATTCTCGAAGGTGGTAGCTAACAGAGATAGAAAAGATTTAATATTTCGATTTGATTGTCCTAAAATATATTATGGATTGTTCTACTTGTAGGACAATGTTACTCTTCTATACTTATTATAAAACAAAGTCGCTTTTTTTCTCTCATGTCCCTTTGTTCCCTTTAATCTTTAAAACTACGCAACGGATTTTGATGATTCTTTCAGTGTTAGATAGCCCATTTATCGAGGAAGGTTATAGGCTATATTTTATCACGCTAAGACTAATAGGAGCGAAGAAATAGAGGAAAATGTGGAAAAAACGGGGGAAATTATTTGAAAAATTCTTTCAGTGTTAGATAGCCCATTTATTGAGGAAGGCTATAGGCATATTTTTTTAGTGGCTATATATTTTATACCCGTGCGACGCCGGGGCGGGTCGCTAGTAAATTATATAATTATTAACCTATCAATATACAAAAATCAGTTGGTTAGGGTTCTGTAGTCAACGAGGACTTGGGAGGATTATTCGTCTTATCAAAATGAAGCTACTCACGAAAAATTAGCTTGATAGTAATCAAAAAAAAATTGTTAGGAACCTGTATTATAACTGCAATTCATAATGACAATACCAAAAACTAGATGTTGCACAAAATTTCGTTGCGTAGAAATGTTTAACGCGTTAAAACTGCACAATCTGCCGCAATTGAAACTATCTGCTTCCCGGATTTTAAAGTATCTCTTAAAAAAAATTTGCAAAATCGGTTTGCAGCGATTAAAGCGTCTGAGGCAACAAACAAATGCTTTTTTTTTGCTTAGATTTAGAATGAATTAATAAAAATTATTATACATATAAATAATAATAATAATAATAATCGATTAATAAAACTAATTAAAAAAAGCTTCTATATGTTCCAATTTAAATGTCTTTTGTTTTAATTTAAATTATTTCGTAGTTGTTTAAATTCACCAGAACTAGTGTCTTTTAAACACTTTTACTTTTAAAATGTAAAGTCATCATCAACAAGACGAAAAACAAAGTATGTAGACACTCATACATGAATTTAAAAAAATATGTATTAACAGGCGAACATATAACCTCCTCCTTTTTGGAAGTCGGTTAAAAACAGTAGTTACTCACGTGCGTCGCTGCCGGCAGTTCCAATCCTAGTGATTGCTGTTCAGTCATTGCGCTGCGCGTGCGCACCTTATTACCTGTACAGGATGTCCATGATGGATTTTAAATGCGATTATACAGCGCGTTTGTAATTTTAAATAGTCGATAAAAAGTTATGATTTAATCGATTTAAAATTATGACTCTACATTCTCTACATATTTTTAAAATTAACTGAAAAAATTACCGGGAATTTTGGTGTTAACCGAATTCCAAAAAGCTTCAGTTTCAATGTTTAGCTTTATTTCTATACTTACATATTTAAAAATAAATTTATATAGATTTAGCTTTCAACTAATTAATATAATATTATGTTATAAAAGCATCGGAAAAGTTTTTTAATTAAATTAAAAACTCGTTGATATCGTTAAGTTATAATTTCAGGAAGTTGTTAATGTCACTTCAATGCTAAATAAATTGCAATTAATCGCTAATAACTTTTTAATCGATAACTAATAATAATTCGGTACTTGTTTTTTACGAGTTTATTCCTGCGAAAAACAAATGCAATAGAAGAGTAACTGAGTCACAAAATATGATTCCGAGATGCACTTTAATTACATATTATGTATTTCATGAAAAATTAATATTTTCATTTGATTGTCAAACTCGGGATAGTCAGATAATAATTTTCGTCGTCCTACTTATTTTTCATATCAGTAACTGTAGCCATATTTAAGCGATCATAATTAACTGAGATGTTACTGTTCTCTTTCGATGATGATAATAATATTTAATCCTTCGGTCGCGGATTCTTGGAAATATATTGTTATTCTATTGTTGTCGCGATCACCGGTGCTCTTATGGGGCTTGTACGATTAATTAGTTACTAACTAGGTACTTGTTACTTGTTTTTATGAGTTTTTTAGATGACGCTCGTTGCGCCAAAATTCGTTTATCGCGCGGGAATTGTACACTTTTTCGTGATAAAAACTATCGTATCTCCTTGCCCAAGACTCAAAGTATCTCCATACCAAATATTATCAAAATCGGTTCAGCGGTTTAAGCGGGAAGAGGTTACAGACAGACACTTTCGTACTAATAATATTAGCATGGATGTTATTATTTGGAGCCATATTTGAGCGGCCCCAAAAGTTCATATTATGTACTGTTCTATACTGCATTATTTTTCGATGGTTTATTCTCTACGTAAGTTGTAAATTCTAGTTGTAAACACGGTTACCTATAATAATTGATCAACCTTCATAATAACTATTATTGTACGTCTCGACCATTCACTTCTAAATGTATAATATCAATATGTATTAAAAACAGTATTGTAGTATTGTCAATATATTGTAATGACTTCCGATGTTAAGATGTTGAAGGCTGTACATTTTGTAAGAACTTGGCAATATGAATTGTAACAAATCATGGTCGAATTCAAGTGAATATCTTCATATTATCAGGCTGTACAGTATCTAAGTAGTTAATAATTTTGGGAGAAAAACGTTATAACCTGCTATCCCATAAAGCCACTCACTTTAAGATATTTTCTTGCTTTGAACCCCTAGCTAACTCCAGATTTTTATAGGTTAAATCTAATGTCTACATTTTTTGACTATTGTTTTATTATTCAGCTTTTGATTGGCTAGCGTCACCAACCAACGCTGTTAAACAGATAAACTCCGACCAAAACACCCTCAGAAACCATACAACCACTAACCTAACCCAATAGGGTTAGGTTAGTGGTTCCCAACCTTTTTAGAGCTGTTGCCTGTTACCCCTATGGCCTGTTAGTTGATTGATTAAAAACAACTTTATTTTGTATAGGTACATTCGCAAGTTTTTTGTTTTTTATTATAATTAGGTTCAGACTGCAGTTACACTTAACGCGCATCTCATATATCATGCTCGACGTTCAGACGGTTTCTTGCCTTTTTTAAAATGTTACCAGAGTTGAGAGGCCGCTCTCGCATTTACAAGTGGTAGAGCCTTCATTTGATCGAAGAGTAGAGCCTAACGGTACCAACATTTTCAGATATCTGTCTGCAATGATAGAGTATTCTGTAGCTGTTTGTCTCCAAAATGTACAGAGTTTATAATTTTTTTCTGCCAATTCATTTATTTTAGGTACCACCTCTGTTACCCCTTTAGAATAGCTATTTTACCTCCGCGGGGGTAATTACCCCCAGGTTGGGAACCACTGGGTTAGAAATTACATCGCAATAAGAGCAAAATTATAATTACCTCCATATGAGCAGGTAATGCCATCTGCATATGAATAAACAAACATACGGGCAAATTAATCTGTTCGGCCTTCGTCACACAAAGGATTCCATTATGTGTACCAAATGAAACAATGTACAGTCGGGAAAATTGATGTTTTAGCTACCGTCTTTGTGTTATGTCATCCTCGGTTGCTCCTTTGGAAATAATAAGTAATAACAGAAGTTTGTTAAGCGTACATGTTTCCCAGAATGTACGTTTAGTTGTTACTTTTGAGAACTTGCAAACCTATCTGCTAATTTTATATGCTACGTTTGTAAGGGGAACGATTTTTGTTAGAAATGTTTTAACTTAAAACTTTTGTAGAAATAAAATCCAAAATTTAAAAATAAACCCACTTTTACCGATTGTCTGTTAGAATACCATAGTTTATTACGGCCACAAATGCTTATAGCGGATTCTCAGTTTACCAGAGACTTAATATTTGCTTACGAACCTACGAAATTATCGATTTTATCAACATTTAACAACTATTTATTTATGTTCACTGACTTTGTCTGTAAAACTTGAGTTTAGACATTAATGTCTAATTTGTGTAAAATTATCTACCACGTAAGGCACATCTTAATTCTTACATTCGTAGACTAATGTTTTTCTTTTATTTTCCAGACTTATCGTCTATAGAAAAAGGCGAGGGGACTACTTCACACCATTAACGATCGGCGAAGATATCAAGCTGCTGGGCCGAAGACCGTACACTGAACTGAAGAACATCAACGGATCATCCAAGAGGTTACGATGAAATACCACGTGGATACTTAGACAGGTTGCATTCGATAATTTTGAGCGAAATTAGAAAATGAATGGGATTCGATAAGTGATACGGCGCTTGCTATGCGTTAGGTCATTTAGAGCAATCGTTATATTTTTTAATCTGACGTTGGAATTATAGAATGTAATTAAAGGCTTTGAATAGGTATTTCATATCGATTTAGAATTCGCTCTACAAACGGTCGAATATTATAAACGAGAAACTTGAGAAGTTTTGGGTAGCTCTTGAACACAAAATCTAAAGTTTACTTACATTGACTTCGTTGTTTGTAAACGATTAAGAGCCTGTTTCACCACTTATTGATAAATGCCGGATAGGCTATCCTCGACTTATCATAAATGTTATATTTAGCTGTCAAATAGCTTTTCTAACCTAAAAGACAAGGACAGCAATATAGACTAGTTATTGATCTATTATTCTTCGTTTTTTTATATTTTATAAGTTTAGGAGCTACTCAAAAGTTTTAGCCGTTTGAAGATTTCAATATTCGACCGCTACTAAAATACATATTATAATATGTTAAAGCGACGTAAAATTTTCAAATTCGATATGGAAGTGTATTCGATCAATCGTTATCGATTTCCGACATTATGCAAATGTAACCTCACTTGACAAATAGCAATGATTTATACGATTATTTTAAGTGTAAATATGAATCTAAAAGCCCGGCCGCACATTATACGAATTCTGATCAGAAAAATTCGGACGCCCCGCCCCGCTCATATGGACACGTCAGAATCCTGATAGTATGCGGGGTATATTCACAACGAAATGTATGAACAGAGTGCGTCCCGGCGCGGGCGGGGCGTCCGAATTTTTCTGATCAGAAATTCGGATAATTTGCGGCTGGCCTAAATTGTAGAACTTTAGCATTACTGTTGAATTATTTTGTTATCACTTATCAGATATATGAGCATATAAACATACTGAATATTCAAAGGCTCATTGAAATAGACGAGTCGAACGACAACTTCAAATACGTATTATAAACTATCGCTTTCATACTTTTTCTGTTTAACTGTCAATTTCATACATTTTGATCGGCGATTCTATAAAAAAGCTATAAATAAAAGGTCTGGATTAACTATTATTGAAACAGTATCGTTTATATGCTCGAGACTATACAAAGCGGGTCCCAAAGATGCGCAAACCATTGCTATTGTTTTGGTGTTGGATAGCCGATTTTGATGAAACTTTTATCTCGGTGAATGCTCATGTAACACTAAGTAATGCTATAACGCTGTGATCTTCAGAGAGAATGATTTTCCCGCCGGCGGGTGAAGATTTAAATAACTTATCTATTTTAAAAGTTTAAACCTGGCCCAAGTAAAAATGGGTTGAAAAACTGACGCAAGTAAAAAATGGGTTAAACGACTGACGCGAGTAAAAATGGATTGTAAAACTGACGCATTTTAAAAATGGGTTGAAAAAAGGTTAAAATCAGATAATAATATAATATCCATACGCTAGGACGTTTTTCCAGTCATTTGACTTTTGACCAGATAAAACCGTTTTCTGAAGGTTTTTTCATCTATTCAAGGATTTCATCTATTCAACAGTATTTGTGATTGGTTAGAATTTTAGAAACAGTAATTGAAGACGTGAGTGGAAGAATCGAACAAGTTACATTCGGAAAATAACTCATTTTTTCCCTTATTATTTTAATAAAATTTGTAACTTATCTACTTCATAATATCTGGCTACACATAAAATCCATAGTTTTTCTATTTCAAATAATATTCCCGGCTCTTCTATTTAAGCAAAAAAACTACTGGTCTTATTCTTCCACTTACGTCTTGAATTATTATAAGTTTACGAATATAAAAATGTTAATTTTCTTATGTATTTAATTGGAATAGACAAGTAGTTTAAAATGCGTTTTTGACCTCACAAATTTAAGTATCCAGATTATGTTAATCCAAAAATATTTTTATTTTTCGACGACTTTTTTCGATAAAATCGATATGAGCTTAGTTTAAATCGTTCGGAATCGATTTAAAACATAATACTCTAGTGCCAAATCTACTAGTTTAAAATCTTGCGGTCACAAAATGTGGTCTTTATTCGGACTAAAAGGTAATATTTTACTTTATAATTCAAAATAATATATAAGTAAGAGAACCAATTTTAAGAAAAAGGCTTTTAAACTAGTCGACTTGGTACCCAATTTTCAGTCGAACTGTATTTTAGTGGAGCGAGTGACATCAGTATATGTGCTGTGAATTTTGAACTCTATGTATATAGTAGTGTAAGCGGTTTTAGTTTGGCTTGTATAGATTTACACCTAGTAAAATTTGTTGCGGTTTGACTACAAACGAAAAATTTATTGATTCAAACTAAAAATTAGTTTATCCTGAGGACAGTTAAATGTTTTTCAGCTAGTCACATATCTGGAAGTCTGGTAAATATTTTGACATATTTCGGATTAATTTTATTTTCTAGTTTGATAAATACAACGATGATATTCAGAATTAGCGTTGATAGAATGTATACGTAATGTAATACGTAAGATACATATTATGTACAGACGAAATCTCTGTAGTCCTGATTAAATGACGTCATTGTGACGCAGCTTAGTCAACAGATGATGTCTACAGAATTATAAGTGACACTGAATATTTAAAGAATGATAATATTATCTTATATAGGAGTGAAATATACTTTTTTAGCGGAATTTGAGTTACAGTTAATTCTTAGTTAAGTAAAGGGGATGCATGATATATCGTAATGGATTAACGTTGGTTTATGGTCAAACCGTAGCAATCGCTCATATTGCTAGGTATTTTATGTAACAATAATTAAATTATTTAAATATTATTAGCAAATGAAATGGTGTCAGTTTAGTCAATACTTATTACTCTGGCTATTTGAAATCACATTTGATTCTTTGTATATTTCATATTATTGTGACGATGTGTACAATTATTTATTTTTTGTTATATTTTTACTACTGTCTATAAATACGTTATAACTTATAATATTTTCTTCAAACAATTTCATGATGAGGTAGGTTTAAAAATATGAAATGAAATAATGTTTAAACCATAGTAAGTGTTTTGTCATTTTTGGTTTGAAAGACAGCCTGTGGTCTAAACATTTTGGCGATCAAGTAAAGTGATATGAACAAAAAACAATTATTATTTAGTGATAACCTTTTTCACAGAGCTAAGCTCGCCAAAATGAATAATTTCGTTTTAAATAGCGGTGTTTAATTTGAAAGATTTTACTTGTTTCAGAAATATACACAGATGACACTAAGGTCCAAACCAGGAAGCAAATCACAAAATTTTAGATTATACATCGACAATTGTATGACAAGGCTCACGGTTTGGACCATAACTTTGAGTATTTGACACTGATACATATGTTTCGATACTGGTATCTGTTCGCAATGGAAAAGAAATTGCCTGAAAAAATGTCTACAGACATTTTTTTGACGCGGACGTCAATGTGACGTGGCGAGTCTACAGAAATTTTCCGTAAACAACGTTTTTTTGTAACGCGAACGAACTACAGTGATTTGTGAATAGTGAGTTAGTGGATAGGTATTACCAAGTATTAACTAGTTTTTAATTAGTTTTAAGTAGACAATTCTAATTGTGACTTGTAAATAGGTTTTGCGCTTGCATTTATGAGGATGTGGTTTCAAATAGCCAATGTATTATCGATTTCACTGTACTAATATTATGTGTTGAAACCTGCGCTTGTATGGCCTAAGCCTAAGTGATAAATTGAATCGGAGAAATTTTAATTTAGGCAGTGATGTTTTACTGTTTTAGATGATTTATACCATTGAAAATATTAAATTTGTGGATACATTAAATGAAATAATTATATTAGTTGAAAACTAGTGTCAATTTGAGACGAAACAAATGTTTTATATGTAGTACAAGTGAAATCGACATTTTTAACTCATTTAGGACAAGGATAACTGTTATTTGATTTTGTAGACTATTTATTGTATTTGATTTTACGCCATCTCAAATCTCGTAATATTTCTATATTAGTTCTTTCAGAAATAAAAAATATGAAACGACAATGATTTTATTAATTGAACCCACACAATAAAATAATTCTAGTACAACATGTCACATGATCAAAATTTCTGTACACTTGGAATGTGCTAACAATGCCGCTCCATATTGACGTAATCAACTTGGGTCTACAGAAAATATAATTTCGACCAGGTTGCACATAAACTATTATTACTATACTTAAGGCCACACACAACGACGATTAGTGAAATTTCGTGTTTTTATTTTCACTAGAACTTTGACCACAAGTAATTATAAGCATTCAATCATTTTTCGTAAGTTAGTTACGTTCCTTACCAAGGTTAGGGTCAGCTTAAAATTTTGATTTAAATCCATTGACCACTAAAAAAATGTGCGTTAAAAATAATCCTTTCAAAATTTTATTTCTTCTAGAATTCAGCGAAAACAAATACAGGAATAAATATTTTTACGCCAAAATGTTTCAATCATGATTCCGGAGGCACCCATCAGCTTCGTTTTTAATAAAATATACCAATTATAAAGATACATCGCTTTGTTTACAAATTTGAACAATCTGTTGATATGTGAGAGCAACGCCTGATCATGAATATTTGGTACAAAAAATCCACAGGCACTTGATGGAAAATAAATAAATGACATCAGTCAAATCTGTGTGTCAGAGGCTGATTGTCTATCATAGAAAACCTAGAGTATGTTCACAAATATATCACAGTCCAGTATACTAGCTCTTTACGTCTAGAATCGCCGTGGTCCCATACCGTTGATTCGTTTCGAAATATTTGTCAGTGAATTGTCGAATGCGTACTTCTTGTAATGTAATTATAATACGTCATACTTATTTAACACTAGTGGAATACCAGTACAGAATAGCGCCGTAGTTTGACGTCTTTTTTTTTTTTTGATGTCGCAAGGGAAACCCATCATGGGTGCCCCGGGTTGGGTACCCCGGGGGTATGTGAGACTCTTACTCACTAAAACCACCTGCGGTTCGCCTTCAGCCGTATAACGGAGGGAAATCCCGGATCTAACAAACACAGGACTCCCTCCACGACTGGCCGGTCTATCTCGGACCGGACTTCCACCAAAGTAAGGGAACGCTTAGGCGAACTAAAGCGTTCCCCTCGGCGCCGGGACTGACAAAGCCGGGCAGGTTCCCATCCTGGCCCGGAGCCCCGTTAGACAGAAGTTAGAAGGTTCGCGTAGCGACGCCTCCGCACTCCCGTCCTACGCCGGCGGAGCGGTAGAGAGGTGGGGTCGTTCTCTCTGTCCCGCTCCGTGGCCTCTTTCTGCGACATAACAAATTCGCAGAAAGAGACCGCCGCCTGCCAGGCCTCGTCGCTCTCGAGCATGCAGCGCACCATGCTCGAGAGTGAGAGGTCTCCACCTAGCACCGCCACGAGATCGCGGCGCTGCACGGCCCAACGATCGCACACCTCAAGGGTATGCTGGACCGTGTCCTCCGCAGCGCCACATTCATGGCAGGCTGGCGTTGGCTCTCTCCTGGCAACCCTACACAGGTACTCACCGAAGCACCCGTGCCCGGTGAGTACCTGTGTAAGGCGGAAGGTGAGGGGTTTCTTCTTGCGGCGCATCCACGCCACAAGAACTGGACGCAGAGACTCAGCGGTACGCTTACCGTACCGGGTCTGCGCCAGATCCTCTTCCCACCTCCTCAGCAGCCACTGCTCTCCGAGTCTCCGGAACCGCCTGATCTCCTCCAACGAAGGAGCTTCGCCGTTCATCCTCCCCTCAGCAATGAGGAGATTCAGCTCGGCGAGCACCCTCGCCGTGAGCTCCCATGGCGGTTCCCCCGCCAGAATAGTCGCTGCCGTCCAAGAGACTGTACGGTAGCCTCTGATGACTCTCACCGCAATGACCCGCTGCGCTCTGTGCAGCAGGGTCCTATTACGTGCGGTGAGAGCATCCACCCAAATTGGGGCACCGTACAGAGCTATACTCCGACACACCCCGGAGTACAGCTGCCGGCAGGCTTGACTGGGCCCTCCTACATTCGGCAGGAGCCGACCCAGAGAGGATGCCGCGCTTATTACCTTCGGTACCAGCTGCTGGAAATGGGTACCAAAGGTCCACCTTCCATCCAGGGTAAGCCCAAGATAGTAATTTGACGTCTTGGGCAGTAGTCAGTAGACTGGGTTTTATTCCGGAACCTAGTCAACATTTTTGGTTTACAAATACTACAATATTGCTTTGTAACCTAAATTATTTGGCGAGAGACTACCTAATAAGATGCTATTCGATAATTTATATTCACCAAACGATCATTTTTACGGTTTGGGTAAGTTTGAAAGTCAGAAAATGTAAACATTACAGCTAGTCAGAAAACAATGTACAGATTACCGCAACACAGAGACAGATTTTTACGTATACATGTCAAAACATTGTAAAATGATATATGATATGTCCAATCCATAGCAATAGAAAGAATTATTACATCTTAGCACTGGAGTAATAAAATCTGCACAAGAAATCGTAAAAATAATATTATCATGCGGATAGATCTAGATATTCTATAGATACCTACACCATGATTTTGGTGCACCTCGGGAGGAAATAACTAAGGATTCTACATTGTTAAAGAAAACATAATGTGATCAAAATTAAATGCCCTAAAACCTTATTTGATTTTATCAAAAAAAAATATTTTGTGAACAAAAATCGCGACGGCATTTAAAAGTACTACACCATGATTTTGGTGCACCTCGGGAGGAAATAATTAAGGATTCTAAATTCTTTAAGAAAAAAATAATGTGATCGAAATGAAATGCCCTAATACCTTATTTGATTTTATCAAAAAAACATATTTTATGAATAAAAATCGCAACGGCATTTAAAAGTGAAAACTAATTAGATTGCATTTATGCAATTATTAATTCTTTACTCACGACAATTTGATGCAATGTACAGGAACCGTAATTTTTTTCCGGACCAAAAAGTATCCTTCGTCCGTTCTTTACCAAATTTCATCAAAAATGGTTCGGCATCAAAAGGTAACAGACAGACTATTATAATATTAGTATAGATTATTATTAAAGTTTAAATTTAATAAGCTACACATTTCGTAAATATTTCAAACACCTACCCGCTACCGGTTGTCATTATTAATGTCGAGCAGAAAAGGCCTAAAAATTGCATTTTTGTTTTGAATGTTTCAGACCTCTTAATTATTCATTTAAATATTTTGTTTCTATATTTTGTTGTTATGGTGATTGGTGACAGCAAAAATAACCAAATATTCTTGAAAATTTAAGTTCTCTAGCTACCGAGTTTACTTGATATACATCCTGGAGACAGACAGACGGATATCTCTTTTGGGAACAGATTCCTAAAAATTTAAAATTACAAAGAAAATATGAATATGATCTGCATAAGTATAGTGAATATATTATTATTGTTATAATGAAAACAAAAACGTTACCTTTACTGCAAGTAGAGTTATCGTTTTTGAACTTGTGGAGGGTGTTAGGTATATTGATTCCAGGTGATATAAGTGATCATCATGGGGCTACACTCTACATCTTATTTATTAAAGCTATTGCAATAAACCCAAGCACAAGATTCTCATTGAGGTCACTAAATAAGCTCACTATTTCCCAGCAGTAAGCGAGCTGTTTTATTCTAGTTAAGAACTTTTGAATCTACTTTATCGAATTTTAAATCTACTTCGGTATTAATACTTTGGGATGTGTATGTGTCCCTTATATAAAGTTTACTGTGAAAGTCGGAGCGTTAAAAGAGTTGCTTTTGAATTCCAATGTTTCTATGGAAAATACGCCAATATCATGAACATTTGCGATGAACTATGTATGAGTAATACTTTATTTTGTTAAGTATACATTGTAATTTGTATATGTATTATTATGAGGAAATACTTTTTTATGTTCGTGAGTACAGAACAAACATCATATTTAAATATCTATATATACATCATTTTATTATAATACAAAATTCATTAAAGATTTCGTTTATCAAGTTATGCATAAGTTATGAACATTGCCTCTCTATTAATCATTACTCTGTATGTCGAGTTTACCACGTGATCACATTATTTCTGAAAATACTAAAATCGACTACGGCTTGATATGTAAATATGTACCTTTCGAGCGCCATCTATTGAGCTAGTTTGTCTCAAATTCTAAAATGTCAGTCGCCTATAATCCCGCCTTAACATAATATTTTATTAACTTTTTGAAAGCCAGTAAAACATGGTTTTTAGTCTACGAATAATAAAATCAAGAAACGTAACTCCCATACTAATACAGTTTTAAATTTGGTTCCTTTCGAACTGTCATGTAACGTCAGCCTTTATATCGCTCAAGGTAACCTAAATATTGCAAATGTATGAAAAGTGAACCTAAGGTACACTTTTTTGACAAGTATTTTGGAGCATGTTTTTTGACGGAGTTACTCTTCCTTGGTTTTTTTATTATTCGTAGTTTTTAGTATAATTATTTTAAGGAGCAACCAAAAAAATACGCGATAACGCGATAAAGAATATATTTTTTATAACATATATTTTGGGTAAGTATATACCCAAAATATATTAATTTAATATATATTCTGTAGGGTATTAAACATATTATTATCGTATTATAGATGACGTCCGCAACTCCAATTCGCTAAAATTTGTTTATCGCGCGAAAACCGTACATTTTTCCGGGACTCAATGTATCTCCACATCAAATTTCAGCGAAATCGGTTCAGCGGCTTAGGCGGGAAGAGGTAACAGATAGCCAGACACACTTTCGCATTTATAAATGAGATGGATGTAGGGTAGTAGGTACATTGACGTTGAGCGGTTCAGTTTTTCATCTACCCTCACATTTCCACAGAACACAGTTACTGCGGCGAGTCCGTGCGCGTCATGTCGCATTCGCAATTGCCCCACACAATCAACTGTTAACCGGCATGGGCGTATATAAGGGGGGGGTCCTGGGGGTCCGGACCCCCCCCATGACTATCTATCTCACTTGTCCAATCGACAATATACTATTATGTACCGCACCGATTTTAATCGGCGAGGTACATGTATTTTTTTTTCTTTTCACAGTATAATACTGTGGAGTGTGTCCGTAGGCAGGTAGTAGGTACCGCGATGCGTTCGTAGTTCGTCGCGCCGCGCGGGTAAATGAATATTAAGCCGGCTGTACACTCTCGCCGAGACACAGCGAGGCGGCCCGAGTGCGAGAGTGTAAATGGGTGCGCTCGCCTCGTCTCGCCTGTCTCGGACCATCTCGGTCCGTTGTCGGTATTTTGCGCCCGAGACAAAGGGTCTCGCGAGGAAAACGAGCGCACTACTGTACACTCTCGCGTCTTTCAGTACTAGTTTCGCCGTTGGACAGTGTAGAACAGAAAAATAACAATAATAAACGACATTATCAGTCATTATCTCTGAGAAATAAAATTAAATATGATTATAAATCTTTGGATTACAATGATATACACACACCGGCAAAATTAGCGGAACATAGGTAAAAAGGGCCACAACTTGAACTCAAGTGGGTCGGGCTGTGTGAAATCCTTTTTTATAGTTTCTAAGCTCATTTAAGAAATAAAATATTGAACAAAACTGGCAAGATGACAGGTTTTTATAGCAATTATGCCCTAATAAGTGTTTTTCGATTATTGACGATGTAAGTTTTCCTGATAAGAATGGCGCTTTAGCGGGGTGCAAGGTATGCTAAGCTAATTTGATTGTTTGGTTTTTAGAAGAACATATTGCTTAGATACAAAATTAGTGATTTCCCAGCATCTACGACAGCTAGAGCTGTAACAACGATAGAGAAAGGTCACACCTACCGTTCGGTCAGTCAGGCCTTAGGTGTGTCGGCTTCCGTGGTCTATTGTAACTTTCAACGCTACAGAGAGACTGGATCTTACGTTCGGAGACGAGAACAAGGCAGATATCAGGTGACAATGGTTGAGGATGACCGTTTTGTAAGGAAACAAACCTTAAGAAATCGACCTCAAACTGCTATGCAGACACGAAACCTGTCGGAACAGGTCCGAGATGTATGTGTAAGTGATTGTACAGTAAGAAGAAGACTTAAAGAAGTTAAATTAAACTCAAAAGTGCCAGCAAGGGCACCAAAACTTGAGACAGGACACCGAAGAGCCAGGCTAAGATTTGCGCGTGAACATCAAAATTAGACAAGTGAGTGAAATCTTGTGCTGTACAGTGATGGGAGCAAATTCTATGTACGTTTTGTTGACAGGCGACAAATAATGTGGATAAATCGTAAGGAACGCTATAGGCCATCAAACTTTACGGAAACAGTGCCCTATGATGCAGATTTCGTAATGGTTTGGGGTGGCACATGATTTGGAGCCCGCACGGAGCTGATGATTATTGATGATGGTACTTTGACAGCACGGGGCTATAGCACATACATCCTGGAACTGTATGGTGTGCCTTTTACACAGTTTTAGGTAGTAACTTCAATTTTATGCGCGTCCATAGAGTAAAAAATCGGGCATTATTACCAAAATGATGCTGGTACACCAGCATCATTTTCTCTCTTCATTCTCTTCATCATTCTCTCCACCCGGGCTACAGCCCGGGTGGAGAGACCAGCACGGTCTACGGATGTGGATCCGATTGAGGACGTGTGGCACATCAATGGGTGAACGGTACGAGTTTAAAATAAAAGGTCCAAAATGTGTCCAGGAGCTCGAGTTGGCGCTACTGGAGGAGTAGGAGAATATCCCACAGGGAATGATTGACAATCAAAATGCAAGCATAGAATGGCGTATCCAGACCCTCTTGAGATCCATAGAAGGCCATGACACTCTTTTAACATGGCATTTCTTTAATAAAAATGGAAAATTTAACTTAAAAACTTACTACTGAAATTTCAAAGATTTTCTTAATCTTCGATTTTTGCCGATTTTTTTCTAAATTTCACGTTTTTATGCCCTAAGTTTATATAAAATTGATTTTTTAATAATCAATAAATAAATAAATAAACAATTAAATAAAAAAAATTGAACAATATTAAAAAAAATCGAAATTTTGTTATGTTCCGCTAATTTTGCCGGTGTGTTTATTTCGATGCATGGTGAATGGTGAACAGTCGTTTTCGTCCATCTTGTCTGAGTTCTTAACTGCGATTGAACTAAGCGAGAATGTACATGATCGCACTCGGGCAAGGGGCTCTCGCACGAGACTCTCGCCCGAGAGCTCTCGGTGAGAGTGTACAGCGGGCATTATATTCAACAGTAGACGTTCCGCGCGGCTTCGCCCGCGTAAATTAGATATTTTACAGACAAATTAGTCCACAAAAAATAGCCTATCATCCTTTACGTGGTCAACTTCTTATCTGTGCCAAATAACAGAAAAATTGCTCCAGTAGTTCGTGAGATAAGCCCTTTCAAATAATTTCCCCCGTTTTTTCCACATTTTCCTCTATTTTTTCGCTCTTATTAGTTAAAGTGTGATAAATATAGCCTATAGCCTTTCTCGATAAATGGACTATCTAAGACTGGCAGAATTTTTCAAATCGGACCAGTAGTTCCTGAGATTAGCGCGATCAAATAAGCCCTTTCATATAATTTCCTCCCGTTTTTTTTCCATATTTTCCTCTATTTCTTTGCTTCTGTTAGTTGTAGCGTGATAAAATATAGCCTGTAGCCTTTCTCGATAAATGGACTATCTAACACTGAAAAAAAAATTCAAATTGGACCAGTAGTTCTTGAGATTAGTGCGTTCAAATAAGCCCTTTCAAATATATTTCCTCCCGTTTTTTCCACATTTTCCTCTATTTCTTAGCTCCTATTAGTTTTAAGCGCAACACACACTGAGCCCGCCGGGCCGCCGACATATGTCGGCAACTTTTTGTCGGCGGCCTAGTTGGCGGCTTCACTTATTACAAGTCGAAAAATTTTGTCGGCGGCATGTCGGCGGCTTGAGATGAGAAATTTAATTGGCAGTCAGTGATTGGTCAGTGACTGCCGCGTGTCTATAAGGTTGTGTCGCCGGGCAACTGAGCGCAGGCGACCCAAGCCGCCAACATGTCGGCGGGTAACACGCGCGGGCGCATGTTGCCGACATCATTCTTTTCATACAGGCCGCCGGGTTGTGTCGCCGACAAATGTCGGCGGCCCGGCGGGCTCAGTGTGTATTGCGCTTGAGCGTGATAAAATATAGCCTATAGCCTTTCTCAATAAATGGGCTAACTAACACTGAAAGATTTTTTTTAATCGGACCAGTTTTTCCTGAGATTAGCACGTCCAAACAAACAAACTATTCCGCTTTATAATATACACACCGGCAAAATTAGCGGAACATAACAAAATTTTCAATTTTTTTGAAAATTGTTTAATGTTTTTTATATAATTATTCATTTATTTATTAATTGATTATTAAAAAATAAATTTAATATAAATTTAGGGCATAAAAACGTGAAAAATAGAAAAAAATCGGAAAAAATCGAAAATTAAGAAAATCTTTGAAATTTCAGTAGTAAGTTTTTAAGTTAAATTCTCCATTTATATTAAAGAAATGCAATGTCTTCTATGGATTTCAAGAGGGCCTGGATACGCCATTCCATGCTTGCATTTTGATTGTCAATCATTCCCTGTGGGATATTCTCCTACTCCTCCAGTAGCGCCAACTCGAGCTCCGGGACACATTTTGGACCTTTTATTTTAAACTCGTACCGTTCACCCATTGATGTGCCACACGTCTTCCATCGGATCCACATCCGTAGACCGTGCTGGTCTCTCCAACTGGGCTACGCCAGCATCATTAAGGTAACAATGCCCGATTTTTGTACTCTATGGACGCGCATAAAATTGAAGTTACTACCTAAAACTGTGTAAAAGGCACATCATGCAATTCCAGGATGTCTGTGCTATAGCCTTGTACTGGCAAAGTACCATCATCAATAATCATCAGCTCCGTGCGAACTCCAAATCATGTGCCACCCCAAACCATTACGAAGCCTGCATCATAGGCCACTGTTTCCGTTAAGTTTGATGGTCTATAGCGTTCCTTACGATTTAACCACATTATTTATCGCCTATCAACAAAATGTACACAGAATTTGCTCCCATCACTGTACAGCACAAGATTTCACTCACTTGTCTAATTTTGATGGTCACGCGCAAATCTTAGCCTGGCTCTTCGGTGTCCTGTCTCAAGTTCTGGTGCCCTTGCTGGCACTTTTGAGTTTAATTTAACTTCTTTAAGTCTTCTTCTTACTGTACAATCACTTACACGTACATCTCGGACCTGATCCGACAGGTTTCGTGTCTGCATAGCAGTTTGAGGTCGATTTCTTAAGGTTTGTTTCCTTACTAAACGGTCATCCTGAACCATTGTCACCCGATATCTGCCTTTTTCTCGTCTCCGAACGTAAGATCCAGTCTCTCTGTACCGTTGAAAGTTACAATGGACCACGGAAGCCGACACACCTAAGGCCTGACTGACCGAACGGTACGTGTGACCTTTCTCTATCGTGGTTACAGCTCTAGCCGTCGTAGATGCTAGGAAATCACTAATTTTGTATCTAAGCAATGTGTTCTTCCAAAAACCAAACAATCAAATGAGCTTAGCATACCTTGCACCCCGCTAAAAAGCCATTCTTATCAGGAACACTTACACCGTCAATCATTGAAAAACATTTATTATGGCATAATTGCTATAAAAACCTGTCAACTTGCCAGTTTTGTTCAATATTTTATTTCTTAAATGATCTAAGAATCTATAAAAAAGGATTTCACACAGCCCGACCCACTTGAGTTCAAGTTGTAGCCCTTTTTACCTATGTTCCTCTAATTTTGCCGGTGTGTGTATTATATTACTAGATGTTCCGCGAGGCTTCGCCCGCGTAATTTAGGAATGTCACGGAAACCGTACATTTTTCGGCAAAAAAAGAAACCTATGTCCTTTTACGTGGTTTATTCTTGATGTGTGCCAAATAACATAGAAATTGATAAATCGGACCGGTAGTTCCTGAGATAAGCGCATTCAAATAAGCCCTTTCAAATAATTTTGCATGATAAAATATAGCCTATAGCCTTCCTCGATAAATGGGCTATCTGACACTGAAAGAATTTTTCAAATCGGACCAGTAGTTCCTGAGATTATCGCGTTCAAACAAACAAACAAACTCTTCAGAATTATAATATTATATAAGTAAATATATAGATAAGTATATGTATAGCGGACAGCGGAACCTTTCATGGGCGAGTCCAACTCGCACTTGGCCACTTTTTTACGTTAAGGACCCCCCCCTTAACAAAGCTATATATACGCCCGTGGACTTAACCGCGTAGGTATATAATATATTCTGTTACATATAGTGTGTAAAATCGCAAGAATAGGAATACAGAAGGAGCCTTCACAAGCAACTCCAGAGAAAGGTCAGTGCTGTGTGCAGAATCATTTTATTACATTATCCTGTGTTCCCAACGATCAATATTGAAATCAAAATCACATACAAAATATATAAAACCAACTCCAGCGCCAGCTCCAGGAACCATTTCGGCAAAAGCTATAATTGTAACTCCAATTTCCATAAAGAATATTATTGTATATGTTAAGGCGGGATTATAGGCGACTGACATTTTAGAATTTGAGACAAACTAGCTCAATAGATGGCGCTCGAAAGGTACATAATATTTACATATCAAGCCGTAGTCGATTTTAGTATTTTCAGAAATAATGTGATCACGTGGTAAACTCGACATACAGAGTAATGATTAATAGAGAGGCCATGTTCATAACTTATGCATAACTTGATAAACGAAATCTTTAATGAATTTTGTATTATAATAAAATGATGTATATATAGATATTTAAATATGATGTTTGTTCTGTACTCACGAACATAAAAAAGTATTTCCTCATAATAATATATATACAAATTACAATGTATACTTAACAAAATAAAGTATTACTCATACATAGTTCATCGCAAATGTTCACGATATTGGCGTATTTTCCATAGAAACATTGGAATGCGCGTGTAGTGCGCGTGGCGTGCGCGTGGAGTGCGCGTGGCGTGCGCGTGGAGTGCGCGTGGCGTGCGCGTGGAGTACGCGTGGCGTGCGCGTGCAGTGCGCGTGGAGTGCGCGTGGCGTGCGCGTGGAGTACGCGCGTGGCGTGCGCGTGGAGTGCGCGTGGAGTACGCGCGTGGCGTGCGCGTGGAGTGCGCGTGGCGTGCGCGTGGCGTGCGAGTGGCGTGCGCGTGGAGTGCGCGTGGAGTGCGCGTGGAGTGCGCGTGGCGTGCGCGTGGAGTGCGCGTGGCGTGCGCGTGGAGTGCGCGTGGAGTGCGCGTGGCGTGCGCGTGGAGTACGCGCGTGGCGTGCGTGTGGAGTGCGCGTGGAGTACGCGCGTGGCGTGCGCGTGGCGTGCGCGTGGAATACGCGCGTGGCGTGCGCGTGGAGTGCGCGTGGCGTGCGCGTGGCGTGCGAGTGGCGTGCGCGTGGAGTGCGCGTGGAGTGCGCGTGGCGTGCGCGTGGAGTGCGCGTGGAGTGCGCGTGGAGTGCGCGTGGCCTGCGCGTGGCCTGCGCGTGGCCTGCGCGTGTAGTGCGCGTGGCGTGCGCGTGGAGTGCGCGTGGAGTGCGCGTGGCCTGCGCGTGGCCTGCGCGTGTAGTGCGCGTGGCGTGCGCGTGGAGTGCGCGTGGAGTGCGCGTGGAGTGCGCGTGGAGTGCGCGTGGAGTGCGCGTGGCCTGCGCGTGGCCTGCGCGTGGCCTGCGCGTGTAGTGCGCGTGGAGTGCGCGTGGCGTGCGCGTGGAGTACGCGCGTGGCGTGCGCGTGGAGTGCGCGTGGAGTACGCGCGTGGCGTGCGCGTGGAGTGCGCGTGGCGTGCGCGTGGCGTGCGAGTGGCGTGCGCGTGGAGTGCGCGTGGAGTGCGCGTGGCGTGCGCGTGGAGTGCGCGTGGCGTGCGCGTGGAGTGCGCGTGGCGTGCGCGTGGAGTGCGCGTAGAGTGCGCGTAGCGTGCGCGTGGAGTGCGCGTGGCGTGCGCGTGGAGTACGCGTGGCGTGCGCGTGGAGTGCGCGTGGCGTGCGCGTGGAGTGCGCGTAGAGTGCGCGTGGCGTGCGCGTAGAGTGCGCGTGGCGTGCGCGTGCAGTGCGCGTGGCGTGCGCGTGGAGTACGCGAGGCGAGCACGTGGAGTGCGCACTTTACTTTAATTGTCACTTAACTTTAATTATTACTTAACTTTAATTATTACTAAACTTTAATTGTTACTTAACTTTAACTATTACTTAACTTTAAGTATTACTTAACTTGATTTTATTTATTTTTATTTCTTCGGAAAACTTACAGCTATTAAATAACAAATTAACTTAACTAAATTGTAACTATAAGCCATTTAAAAGTTTTCGCAAATAGTTAAAAAATGAAAGTGCAAAAAAAATTATTGAGAAGTTAATCAGGCTAAAAAACATACTGAAAAAACTTAAAAATATTTTTTTTCTCACATTGCATCTACTAAACACGGTTTAAGCAATTTAATAAAAAGCTATCAATATTATACCTAACTTTAATTGTTACTTAACTTAAAACGAAAAAGAAAACGAAAACGAAAACGAACGAACGAAGACGAAGACGAAGACGAAGACGAAGACGAAGACGAAGACGAAGACGAAGACGAAGACGAAGACGAAGACGAAGACGAAGACGAAGACGAAGACGAAGACGAAGACGAAGACGAAGACGAAGACGAAGACGAAGACGAAGACGAAGACGAAGACGAAGACGAAGACGAAGACGAAGACGAAGACGAAGACGAAGACGAAAACGAAAACGAAAACGAAAACGAAAACGAAGACGAAGACGAAAACGAAAACGAAAATTATGCACGGCACGCGCGTTGAGTGCGCGAGGAGTGCGCGTGGAGTGCGCGTGGCGTGCGCGTGGAGTGCGCGAAGCGAGCACGTGGAGTGCGCACTTAACTTTAATTGTGACTTAACTTTAATTATTACTTAACTTTAATTATTACTAAACTTTAATTGTTACTTAACTTTAACTATTACTTAACTTTAAGTATAACTTAACTTTAATTATTACTTAACTTTAATTGTTACTTAACTTTAATTGTGACTTAACTTTAAATGTTACTTAACTTTAATTGTCACTTAACTTTAATTATTACTTTACTTTAATTATTACTTAACTTTAGGTATTACTTAACTTTAATTAATACTAAACTTAAATTATTACTTAACTTTAATTAATACTAAACTTTAATTGTTACTTAACTTTAATTATTACTTAACGTTGCGTGCGTGTGGCGTGCGCGTGGAATGCGCGTGGAGTGCGCGTGGAGTGCCCGTGGCGTGCGCGTGGAGTGCGCGAGGCGAGCACGTGGAGTGCGCACTTAACTTTTATTGTCACTTAACTTTTATTATTACTTAACTATAACAATTACTAAACTTTAATTGTTACTTAACTTTAAGTATTACTTAACTTTAATTATTACTTAATTTTAATTGTTACTTAACTTTAATTATTACTAAACGTTGCGTGCGTGTGGCGTGCGCGTGGAATGCGCGTGGAGTGCGCGTGGAGTGCCCGTGGCGTGCGCGTGGAGTGCGCGAGGCGAGCACGTGGAGTGCGCACTTAACTTTAATTGTCACTTAACTTAAATTATTACTTAATTATTTACATATATCTTAACTTAAATTATTACTTAATTATTTAATACTTGAAGACGTTAGTGGAAGAATTGAACGAGTTACATTCGGAAAATAACTCATTTTTTCCCTTATTATTTTAATAAAATTTGTAACTTATCTACTTCATAACCTAGCTAATATATCTGGCTACACATATAATCCATAGTTTTTCTATTTCAAATAATTTTCCCGGCTCTTCTGTTTAAGCAAAAAAACTACTGGTCTTATTCTTCCACTTACGTCTTGAATTATTATAAGTTTACGAAAATAAAAGTGTTAATTTTCTTATGTATTTAATTGTGAATCCAAAAATATTTTTATTTTTAATATATATATATATATATCTATATATATATATATATATATATATATATATATATATATAGATATATATATATATACATATATATATTAAAAATAAAAATATTTTTGGATTAACATAATCTGGATACTAAAATTTGTGAGGTCAAAAACGCGTTTTAAATTACTTGTCTATTCCAATTAAATACATAAGAAAATTAACACTTTTATTTTCGTAAACTTATAATAATTATAATAAACCAGGTACTAGGAAAACCATCACCCGAATAGATTACGATAGCATATCCACTGAACTGTCTAATGTTGACTTCACTCCGATATATCACATGGAAGACCCCAACCCAGCAACAGAGTTTTTAGTTGCATCTATTAAAAAAATCATAGACACCAACACGAAACTGACTTACCTTTCCAACCGTAAAAACTACTAAAACCGTGGGTCACTCCCGGACTTCTCCGCTGCCTAAAGCACAAAGATAATTTACACAGGAAAACTAAAAAATTCCCGGATAATATAACACTTGCCACTTCATACAAACGATACCGAAATTACTGCACTAAAATTTTGAAAAATTTGAAAAACGACTACTATAAAAATGAACTTCAAACTTCACGAAAAAACAGCAAAACTCTATGGCAAACTATTAATAAAATTACTAATAGATCAAAAAACCGAAGCGGCGCCTCTGATCTTCTCTCGCTCGCGTCAACCCCAAACCAAGCCGTGATCTCCGTGAACCGATTTTTTGCTGACGTTGGAAAGAACTTAGCTGACAAAATCCCTCCTACTCCACAAATTATCGAGCTCACCAATACCAACACCCCCAGCCTCTCAATGACGATCCTACCAACGGACAAAGAGGAAATATCAAGAATCGCAATGTCTCTTCGGACAGATTGTGCAGTGGGATGGGATAAAATACCAGCGAGCATCCTAAAACAAAACATTCAAGTAAAAGCCCCTCCTCTAGCTTACATCTTTAATCTGTGTCTTTCAACAGGAATATTCCCCAAAGCACTCAAAAAAGCTGTAATACATCCTATTTATAAGGCAGGGAACAGAGATGAGGTCACCAACTATAGGCCAATCGCAGTGTTACCGTCCCTATCGAAAATACTAGAGCGTCTACTGAACAAAAGGCTTACATCATACCTAGAAAAAAACGACTTATTATCGAACTCACAGTACGGTTTCCGCGCAGGTAAATCAACAGGAGATGCGGTTCACGAACTTACGGACTATATAATAAAAAAATTAGACGGCGGGAAAAAAGTTTTGGGAATTTTTCTTGACCTAGCCAAAGCCTTCGATACTGTTTCTGTTCCTATCCTTGTAGCGAAGATGGAAAAAATAGGTATAAGGGGAATAATTCTAAAATTATTCACAGACTTTCTCACTGATCGCACACAGTGCGTTAATATAGATGGATACTTAAGCACTGATACAACCACTACCCACGGCCTTCCCCAAGGCAGTGCAATCGCTCCAACGCTCTTTCTCATCTATATTAACGAACTCTGTGCGCTCAAACTACAACAGGGAAAAATTATCTCCTTTGCAGATGACACCGTCCTGTTGTTCCACTCAGACACTGTGACAAATCTGCACAAAACTGCCCAGACTGGATTTGACACGGTATCGAAATGGCTACGTAGTAACATCCTAACGCTTAATGCTCGTAAGACAACTTACATCTTATTCTCAATAAAAAACCTTCCACCAACAAATTCTTCACACTTTATTATTGCACACACTTGTTCTAATTCTAACAGTCTACAATGCTCATGTGAACCTCTACGAAAAACAGTCACAACTAAGTATTTAGGAATTATACTAGACCAATGCCTTAACTTCCGTCCACACATTGATACTCTTACATCGCGTATAAGAAAGCTAATTCCTATTTTTAGAAACTTAAGAGAGGTGGCAGACGAGAAGTTGAGGATGATGGTATACACTACCCTCTGTCAGTCTATTTTAGGATATTGCATTACGACATGGGGCGGTGCACACAAGTCCACCATGTTGCAGCTAGAACGAGCGCAAAGGGCTATCCTGAAAGTCTCCTACTCGTTACCTTTTAGATATCCTACATCAGATCTGTACAAAAAGAGCAAAGTTTTAACAGTGAGACAATTGTTCATAACACACATGATCCTCAAGCAACACAGCATCATATCGTACAACCCTGCTCCGCCTTTAAACCTTAAAAGACGTTATCCTGACCTACCCGGATTCCTCTTTCGTACCCAGTTCACAAACCGTTTCTTCTGTGGCATTGGAAGATACACCTATAAAAAAATAAACAAGATCATAAACATAGTTCATTTAACTAGAAAAACCTGCAAGAAAAAGTTGACTGAATGGCTATTGACACTTAACTATGAAGAGACAGAAAAACTCATTGCCATTCCCGTTTAGTCGAGAATGGTAATGAGTTTTTTTAAAACACACACACACACACACTCACACACACACACACACACCACTTAATAGCTCTTAATAACTAACTTTAATATGAAATGTACTCGATTCCAAATTGTGTAATTTGTTTTTTTGTAATTTAAGATGGAGGTCTGGTGTCCTGAAATACAGGCTACGCCTAGCTTAGGCACCAGTCTCCCACAAAATAGTTAACGGTACCTTATCATTTAGTTGTAACAATATTTATGTGTTTGTGGTGAGAACAATAAATATTTTTCATTTTTTCATTTTTTCATATATATATATATATGAAAAAATGAATATATATATAATATATATATTATATTTATATTTATATATATTTTTCATATATATATATATATATATATATGAAAAAATGAATATATATATAATATATATATTATATTTATATTTATATTATATATATATATATATATATATATATATATATATATATATATATATATATAATATTATATTATATATATATTATAATATTATAATATTATATTATATATATATTATATAAGTAAGAGAACCAATTTTAAGAAAAAGGCTTTTAAACTAGTCGACTTGGCACCCAATTTTCAGTCGAACTGTATTTTAATGGAGCGAGTGACATCAGTATATGTGCTGTGAATTTTGAACTCTATGTATATAGGTAGTGTAAGCGGTTTTAGTTTGGCTTTACACCTAGTAAAATTTGTTGCGGTTTAACTACAAACGAAATATGTATTGATTCAAACTAAAAACCATATTTTATTAAATATATGATTTTGTCACTTCCATCACTATACATATTAGAAATACTACTGTTTGTTTTTAAAAATCAAGATCTGTTTCCCAAAAATAGTGATTACATTAAAAGAAACAGACGTGATTACAATAAGTTATTTACCAACTGCTATCGAACATCTCTAGTGTGCAAAAGTATACTGGGTATGTCAACAAAATTATTTAACAAACTACCTACATCAATAAGGAAAAATGGTGATAACATTTTTGCTTTTAGAAAAACAGTCAAAGATCTACTCTTGCAAAAGTGCTATTATAACCTTGAAGAATACCTTAATGATGATCTAATTGAATTATTTAATTATTAAATAATATATTTTTTCTATGTTATCAGACTTTTATATTTTATATGGCGGTAGATTATCTTCTAATTGATTAATGAAATTAATGACATTATTACATTTAATAACTTATAAACTTTTGACTAATTTACTGACATTTTTACTTTAATCTATTTAATATTAATTTATAATCTTGGACTAATTTATTGAAATTATTACTTTTATTCTATTATCATTTTTATTATTAATTACATTTTTCCCAATATGACATTACTTTCATTAAGCAAACTTATTAATTATGACTGTAACATTATTATGTTACAGTGCTTATATGTGCTTATATGTTTGTATTACAGACCATGTTTATAAATATATCCTAACCTCTCTAATCTCTTCGACACATTGACATTTTTTTCTCTTCTTAAAATACTTATGTGAAATGTTTGTCTGTTTTTTTTTCTTTAATTTTTTTATTTATTTATATGTGTTGATGTACGTTGCGCGCACGCCACGCGTGCGCGTGGAGTGCGCGTGGAGTGCGCGTGGCGTGCGCGTGGCGTTCGCGTGGAGTGCGCGTGGAGTGCGCGTGGCGTGCGCGTGGAATACGCGCGTGGCGTGCGCGTGGAGTGCGCGTGGCGTGCGCGTGGCGTGCGAGTGGCGTGCGCGTGGAGTGCGCGTGGAGTGCGCGTGGCGTGCGCGTGGAGTGCGCGTGGCGTGCGCGTGGAGTGTGCGTGGCGTGCGCGTGGAGTGCGCGTGGAGTGCGCGTGGAGTACGCGCGTGGCGTGCGCGTGGCGTGCGCGTGGAGTACGCGCGTGGCGTGCGCGTGGAGTGCGCGTGGAGTACGCGCGTGACGTGCGCGTGGAGTGCGCGTGGAGTACGCGCGTGGCGTGCGCGTGGAGTGCGCGTGGAGTGCGCGTGGAGTGCGCGTGGAGTGCGCGTGGAGTGCGCGTGGAGTGCGCGTGGAGTGCGCGTGGCCTGCGCGTGGCCTGCGCGTGGCCTGCGCGTGTAGTGCGCGTGGAGTGCGCGTGGCGTGCGCGTGGAGTACGCGCGTGGCGTGCGCGTGGAGTGCGCGTGGAGTACGCGCGTGGCGTGCGCGTGGAGTGCGCGTGGCGTGCGCGTGGCGTGCGAGTGGCGTGCGCGTGGAGTGCGCGTGGAGTGCGCGTGGCGTGCGCGTGGAGTGCGCGTGGCGTGCGCGTGGAGTGCGCGTGGCGTGCGCGTGGAGTGCGCGTGGCGTGCGCGTGGAGTGCGCGTAGAGTGCGCGTGGCGTGCGCGTGGAGTGCGCGTGGTGTGCGCGTGGAGTACGCGTGGCGTGCGCGTGGAGTGCGCGTGGCGTGCGCGTGGAGTGCGCGTGGAGTGCGCGTGGCGTGCGCGTGGCGTGCGCGTGGCGTGCGCGTGGAGTGCGCGTGGCGTGCGCGTGGAGTACGCGAGGCGAGCACGTGGAGTGCGCACTTTACTTTAATTGTCACTTAACTTTAATTATTACTTAACTTTAATTATTACTAAACTTTAATTGTTACTTAACTTTAACTATTACTTAACTTAAAGTATTACTTAACTTGATTTTATTTATTTTTATTTCTTCGGAAAACTTACAGCTATTAAATAACAAATTAACTTAACTAAATTGTAACTATAAGCCATTTAAAAGTTTTCGCAAATAGTTAAAAAATGAAAGTGCAAAAAAAATTATTGAGAAGTTAATCAGGCTAAAAAACATACTGAAAAAACTTAAAAATATTTTTTTTCTCACATTGCATCTACTAAACACGGTTTAAGCAATTTAATAAAAAGCTATCAATATTATACCTAACTTTAATTGTTACTTAACTTAAAACGAAAAAGAAAACGAAAACGAAAACGAACGAACGAAGACGAAGACGAAGACGAAGACGAAGACGAAGACGAAGACGAAGACGAAGACGAAGACGAAGACGAAGACGAAGACGAAGACGAAGACGAAGACGAAGACGAAGACGAAGACGAAGACGAAGACGAAGACGAAGACGAAGACGAAGACGAAGACGAAGACGAAGACGAAGACGAAGACGAAGACGAAGACGAAGACGAAGACGAAGACGAAGACGAAGACGAAGACGAAGACGAAGACGAAAACGAAAACGAAAACGAAAACGAAAATTATGCACGGCACGCGCGTTGAGTGCGCGAGGAGTGCGCGTGGAGTGCGCGTGGCGTGCGCGTGGAGTGCGCGTGGCGTGCGCGTGGCGTGCGCGTGGCGTGCGAGTGGCGTGCGCGTGGAGTGCGCGTGGAGTGCGCGTGGCCTGCGCGTGGCCTGCGCGTGTAGTGCGCGTGGCCTGCGCGTGTAGTGCGCGTGGCGTGCGCGTGGAGTGCGCGTGGAGTGCGCGCGGCCTGCGCGTGGCCTGCGCGTGTAGTGCGCGTGGAGTGCGCGTGGCGTGCGCGTGGAGTACGCGCGTGGCGTGCGCGTGGAGTGCGCGTGGAGTACGCGCGTGGCGTGCGCGTGGAGTGCGCGTGGCGTGCGCGTGGCGTGCGAGTGGCGTGCGCGTGGAGTGCGCGTGGAGTGCGCGTGGCCTGCGCGTGGCCTGCGCGTGTAGTGCGCGTGGCCTGCGCGTGTAGTGCGCGTGGCGTGCGCGTGGAGTGCGCGTGGAGTGCGCGTGGAGTGTGCGTGGAGTGCGCGTGGAGTGCGCGTGGCCTGCGCGTGGCCTGCGCGTGGCCTGCGCGTGGCCTGCGCGTGTAGTGCGCGTGGAGTGCGCGCGGCCTGCGCGTGGAGTGCGCGTGGCGTGCGCGTGGCGTGCGCGTGGAGTGCGCGTGGCCTGCGCGTGGCCTGCGCGTGTAGTGCGCGTGGCCTGCGCGTGTAGTGCGCGTGGCGTGCGCGTGGAGTGCGCGTGGAGTGCGCGCGGCCTGCGCGTGGCCTGCGCGTGTAGTGCGCGTGGAGTGCGCGTGGCGTGCGCGTGGAGTACGCGCGTGGCGTGCGCGTGGCCTGCGCGTGGAGTGCGCGTGGCGTGCGCGTGGAGTGCGCGTGGAGTACGCGCGTGGCGTGCGCGTGGAGTGCGCGTGGAGTACGCGCGTGGCGTGCGCGTGGAGTGCGCGTGGCGTGCGCGTGGCGTGCGCGTGGCGTGCGAGTGGCGTGCGCGTGGAGTGCGCGTGGAGTGCGCGTGGAGTGCGCGTGGCCTGCGCGTGGCCTGCGCGTGTAGTGCGCGTGGCCTGCGCGTGTAGTGCGCGTGGCGTGCGCGTGGAGTGCGCGTGGAGTGCGCGCGGCCTGCGCGTGGCCTGCGCGTGGCGTGCGCGTGGAGTGCGCGTGGAGTACGCGCGTGGCGTGCGCGTGGAGTGCGCGTGGAGTACGCGCGTGGCGTGCGCGTGGAGTGCGCGTGGCGTGCGCGTGGCGTGCGCGTGGCGTGCGCGTGGCGTGCGAGTGGCGTGCGCGTGGAGTGCGCGTGGAGTGCGCGTGGAGTGCGCGTGGCCTGCGCGTGGCCTGCGCGTGTAGTGCGCGTGGCCTGCGCGTGTAGTGCGCGTGGCGTGCGCGTGGAGTGCGCGTGGAGTGCGCGCGGCCTGCGCGTGGAGTGCGCGTGGCGTGCGCGTGGAGTGCGCGTGGAGTGCGCGTGGAGTGCGCGTGGCCTGCGCGTGGCCTGCGCGTGGCCTGCGCGTGTAGTGCGCGTGCGCGTGGCGTGCGCGTGGAGTACGCGCGTGGCGTGCGCGTGGAGTGCGCGTGGAGTACGCGCGTGGCGTGCGCGTGGAGTGCGCGTGGCGTGCGCGTGGCGTGCGAGTGGCGTGCGCGTGGAGTGCGCGTGGAGTGCGCGTGGCGTGCGCGTGGAGTGCGCGTGGCGTGCGCGTGGCGTGCGCGTGGCGTGCGCGTGGAGTGCGCGTGGCGTGCGCGTGGAGTACGCGAGGCGAGCACGTGGAGTGCGCACTTTACTTTAATTGTCACTTAACTTTAATTATTACTTAACTTTAATTATTACTAAACTTTAATTGTTACTTAACTTTAACTATTACTTAACTTAAAGTATTACTTAACTTGATTTTATTTATTTTTATTTCTTCGGAAAACTTACAGCTATTAAATAACAAATTAACTTAACTAAATTGTAACTATAAGCCATTTAAAAGTTTTCGCAAATAGTTAAAAAATGAAAGTGCAAAAAAAATTATTGAGAAGTTAATCAGGCTAAAAAACATACTGAAAAAACTTAAAAATATTTTTTTTCTCACATTGCATCTACTAAACACGGTTTAAGCAATTTAATAAAAAGCTATCAATATTATACCTAACTTTAATTGTTACTTAACTTAAAACGAAAAAGAAAACGAAAACGAAAACGAACGAACGAAGACGAAGACGAAGACGAAGACGAAGACGAAGACGAAGACGAAGACGAAGACGAAGACGAAGACGAAGACGAAGACGAAGACGAAGACGAAGACGAAGACGAAGACGAAGACGAAGACGAAGACGAAGACGAAGACGAAGACGAAGACGAAGACGAAGACGAAAACGAAAACGAAAACGAAAACGAAGACGAAGACGAAAACGAAAACGAAAATTATGCACGGCACGCGCGTTGAGTGCGCGAGGAGTGCGCGTGGAGTGCGCGTGGCGTGCGCGTGGAGTGCGCGAAGCGAGCACGTGGAGTGCGCACTTAACTTTAATTGTGACTTAACTTTAATTATTACTTAACTTTAATTATTACTAAACTTTAATTGTTACTTAACTTTAACTATTACTTAACTTTAAGTATAACTTAACTTTAATTATTACTTAACTTTAATTGTTACTTAACTTTAATTGTGACTTAACTTTAAATGTTACTTAACTTTAATTGTCACTTAACTTTAATTATTACTTTACTTTAATTATTACTTAACTTTAGGTATTACTTAACTTTAATTAATACTAAACTTAAATTATTACTTAACTTTAATTAATACTAAACTTTAATTGTTACTTAACTTTAATTATTACTTAACGTTGCGTGCGTGTGGCGTGCGCGTGGAATGCGCGTGGAGTGCGCGTGGAGTGCCCGTGGCGTGCGCGTGGAGTGCGCGAGGCAAGCACGTGGAGTGCGCACTTAACTTTTATTGTCACTTAACTTTTATTATTACTTAACTATAACAATTACTAAACTTTAATTGTTACTTAACTTTAAGTATTACTTAACTTTAATTATTACTTAATTTTAATTGTTACTTAACTTTAATTATTACTAAACGTTGCGTGCGCGTGGCGTGCGCGTGGAATGCGCGTGGAGTGCGCGTGGAGTGCCCGTGGCGTGCGCGTGGAGTGCGCGAGGCGAGCACGTGGAGTGCGCACTTAACTTTAATTGTCACTTAACTTAAATTATTACTTAATTATTTACATATATCTTAACTTAAATTATTACTTAATTATTTAATACTTGAAGACGTTAGTGGAAGAATTGAACGAGTTACATTCGGAAAATAACTCATTTTTTCCCTTATTATTTTAATAAAATTTGTAACTTATCTACTTCATAACCTAGCTAATATATCTGGCTACACATATAATCCATAGTTTTTCTATTTCAAATAATTTTCCCGGCTCTTCTGTTTAAGCAAAAAAACTACTGGTCTTATTCTTCCACTTACGTCTTGAATTATTATAAGTTTACGAAAATAAAAGTGTTAATTTTCTTATGTATTTAATTGTGAATCCAAAAATATTTTTATTTTTAATATATATATATATATATATCTATATATATATATATATATATATATATATATATATATATATATATATATATATATATATATAGATATATATATATACATATATATATTAAAAATAAAAATATTTTTGGATTAACATAATCTGGATACTAAAATTTGTGAGGTCAAAAACGCGTTTTAAATTACTTGTCTATTCCAATTAAATACATAAGAAAATTAACACTTTTATTTTCGTAAACTTATAATAATTATAATAAACCAGGTACTAGGAAAACCATCACCCGAATAGATTACGATAGCATATCCACTGAACTGTCTAATGTTGACTTCACTCCGATATATCACATGGAAGACCCCAACCCAGCAACAGAGTTTTTAGTTGCATCTATTAAAAAAATCATAGACACCAACACGAAACTGACTTACCTTTCCAACCGTAAAAACTACTAAAACCGTGGGTCACTCCCGGACTTCTCCGCTGCCTAAAGCACAAAGATAATTTACACAGGAAAACTAAAAAATTCCCGGATAATATAACACTTGCCACTTCATACAAACGATACCGAAATTACTGCACTAAAATTTTGAAAAATTTGAAAAACGACTACTATAAAAATGAACTTCAAACTTCACGAAAAAACAGCAAAACTCTATGGCAAACTATTAATAAAATTACTAATAGATCAAAAAACCGAAGCGGCGCCTCTGATCTTCTCTCGCTCGCGTCAACCCCAAACCAAGCCGTGATCTCCGTGAACCGATTTTTTGCTGACGTTGGAAAGAACTTAGCTGACAAAATCCCTCCTACTCCACAAATTATCGAGCTTACCAATACCAACACCCCCAGCCTCTCAATGACGATCCTACCAACGGACAAAGAGGAAATATCAAGAATCGCAATGTCTCTTCGGACAGATTGTGCAGTGGGATGGGATAAAATACCAGCGAGCATCCTAAAACAAAACATTCAAGTAAAAGCCCCTCCTCTAGCTTACATCTTTAATCTGTGTCTTTCAACAGGAATATTCCCCAAAGCACTCAAAAAAGCTGTAATACATCCTATTTATAAGGCAGGGAACAGAGATGAGGTCACCAACTATAGGCCAATCGCAGTGTTACCGTCCCTATCGAAAATACTAGAGCGTCTACTGAACAAAAGGCTTACATCATACCTAGAAAAAAACGACTTATTATCGAACTCACAGTACGGTTTCCGCGCAGGTAAATCAACAGGAGATGCGGTTCACGAACTTACGGACTATATAATAAAAAAATTAGACGGCGGGAAAAAAGTTTTGGGAATTTTTCTTGACCTAGCCAAAGCCTTCGATACTGTTTCTGTTCCTATCCTTGTAGCGAAGATGGAAAAAATAGGTATAAGGGGAATAATTCTAAAATTATTCACAGACTTTCTCACTGATCGCACACAGTGCGTTAATATAGATGGATACTTAAGCACTGATACAACCACTACCCACGGCCTTCCCCAAGGCAGTGCAATCGCTCCAACGCTCTTTCTCATCTATATTAACGAACTCTGTGCGCTCAAACTACAACAGGGAAAAATTATCTCCTTTGCAGATGACACCGTCCTGTTGTTCCACTCAGACACTGTGACAAATCTGCACAAAACTGCCCAGACTGGATTTGACACGGTATCGAAATGGCTACGTAGTAACATCCTAACGCTTAATGCTCGCAAGACAACTTACATCTTATTCTCAATAAAAAACCTTCCACCAACAAATTCTTCACACTTTATTATTGCACACACTTGTTCTAATTCTAACAGTCTACAATGCTCATGTGAACCTCTACGAAAAACAGTCACAACTAAGTATTTAGGAATTATACTAGACCAATGCCTTAACTTCCGTCCACACATTGATACTCTTACATCGCGTATAAGAAAGCTAATTCCTATTTTTAGAAACTTAAGAGAGGTGGCAGACGAGAAGTTGAGGATGATGGTATACACTACCCTCTGTCAGTCTATTTTAGGATATTGCATTACGACATGGGGCGGTGCACACAAGTCCACCATGTTGCAGCTAGAACGAGCGCAAAGGGCTATCCTGAAAGTCTCCTACTCGTTACCTTTTAGATATCCTACATCAGATCTGTACAAAAAGAGCAAAGTTTTAACAGTGAGACAATTGTTCATAACACACATGATCCTCAAGCAACACAGCATCATATCGTACAACCCTGCTCCGCCTTTAAACCTTAAAAGACGTTATCCTGACCTACCCGGATTCCTCTTTCGTACCCAGTTCACAAACCGTTTCTTCTGTGGCATTGGAAGATACACCTATAAAAAAATAAACAAGATCATAAACATAGTTCATTTAACTAGAAAAACCTGCAAGAAAAAGTTGACTGAATGGCTATTGACACTTAACTATGAAGAGACAGAAAAACTCATTGCCATTCCCGTTTAGTCGAGAATGGTAATGAGTTTTTTTAAAACACACACACACACAAACTCACACACACACACACACACCACTTAATAGCTCTTAATAACTAACTTTAATATGAAATGTACTCGATTCCAAATTGTGTAATTTGTTTTTTTGTAATTTAAGATGGAGGTCTGGTGTCCTGAAATACAGGCTACGCCTAGCTTAGGCACCAGTCTCCCACAAAATAGTTAACGGTACCTACCTTATCATTTAGTTGTAACAATATTTATGTGTTTATATATTTATGTATATATATATATATATATATATATATATATATATATATATATATGAAAAAATGAAAAAATGAAAAATATTTATTGTTCTCACCACAAACACATATATATATATATATATATATATATATATATATATATATTATATAAGTAAGAGAACCAATTTTAAGAAAAAGGCTTTTAAACTAGTCGACTTGGCACCCAATTTTCAGTCGAACTGTATTTTAGTGGAGCGAGTGACATCAGTATATGTGCTGTGAATTTTGAACTCTATGTATATAGTAGTGTAAGCGGTTTTAGTTTGGCTTGTATAGATTTACACCTAGTAAAATTTGTTGCGGTTTAACTACAAACGAAATATGTATTGATTCAAACTAAAAACCATATTTTATTAAATATATGATTTTGTCACTTCCATCACTATACATATTAGAAATACTACTGTTTGTTTTTAAAAATCAAGATCTGTTTCCCAAAAATAGTGATTACATTAAAAGAAACAGACGTGATTACAATAAGTTATTTACCAACTGCTATCGAACATCTCTAGTGTGCAAAAGTATACTGGGTATGTCAACAAAATTATTTAACAAACTACCTACATCAATAAGGAAAAATGGTGATAACATTTTTGCTTTTAGAAAAACAGTCAAAGATCTACTCTTGCAAAAGTGCTATTATAACCTTGAAGAATACCTTAATGATGATCTAATTGAATTATTTAATTATTAAATAATATATTTTTTCTATGTTATCAGACTTTTATATTTTATATGGCGGTAGATTATCTTCTAATTGATTAATGAAATTAATGACATTATTACATTTAATAACTTATAAACTTTTGACTAATTTACTGACATTTTTACTTTAATCTATTTAATATTAATTTATAATCTTGGACTAATTTATTGAAATTATTACTTTTATTCTATTATCATTTTTATTATTAATTACATTTTTCCCAATATGACATTACTTTCATTAAGCAAACTTATTAATTATGACTGTAACATTATTATGTTACAGTGCTTATATGTGCTTATATGTTTGTATTACAGACCATGTTTATAAATATATCCTAACCTCTCTAATCTCTTCGACACATTGACATTTTTTTCTCTTCTTAAAATACTTATGTGAAATGTTTGTCTGTTTTTTTTTCTTTAATTTTTTTATTTATTTATATGTGTTGATGTACGTTGCGCGCACGCCACGCGTGCGCGTGGAGTGCGCGTGGAGTGCGCGTGGCGTGCGCGTGGCGTTCGCGTGGAGTGCGCGTGGAGTGCGCGTGGCGTGCGCGTGGAATACGCGCGTGGCGTGCGCGTGGAGTGCGCGTGGCGTGCGCGTGGCGTGCGCGTGGCGTGCGCGTGGAGTGCGCGTGGAGTGCGCGTGGCGTGCGCGTGGGGTGCGCGTGGCGTGCGCGTGGAGTGCGCGTGGCGTGCGCGTGGAGTGCGCGTGGAGTGCGCGTGGCGTGCGCGTGGAGTACGCGCGTGGCGTGCGCGTGGAGTGCGCGTGGAGTACGCGCGTGGCGTGCGCGTGGAGTGCGCGTGGAGTACGCGCGTGGCGTGCGCGTGGCGTGCGCGTGGAATACGCGCGTGGCGTGCGCGTGGAGTGCGCGTGGCGTGCGCGTGGAGTGCGCGTGGCGTGCGCGTGGAGTGCGCGTGGCGTGCGCGTGGAGTGCGCGTGGCGTGCGCGTGGAGTGCGCGTAGAGTGCGCGTGGCGTGCGCGTGGAGTGCGCGTGGCGTGCGCGTGGAGTACGCGTGGCGTGCGCGTGGAGTGCGCGTGGCGTGCGCGTGGAGTGCGCGTGGAGTGCGCGTGGCGTGCGCGTGGCGTGCGCGTGGAGTGCGCGTGGCGTGCGCGTGGAGTACGCGAGGCGAGCACGTGGAGTGCGCACTTTACTTTAATTGTCACTTAACTTTAATTATTACTTAACTTTAATTATTACTAAACTTTAATTGTTACTTAACTTTAACTATTACTTAACTTAAAGTATTACTTAACTTGATTTTATTTATTTTTATTTCTTCGGAAAACTTACAGCTATTAAATAACAAATTAACTTAACTAAATTGTAACTATAAGCCATTTAAAAGTTTTCGCAAATAGTTAAAAAATGAAAGTGCAAAAAAAATTATTGAGAAGTTAATCAGGCTAAAAAACATACTGAAAAAACTTAAAAATATTTTTTTTCTCACATTGCATCTACTAAACACGGTTTAAGCAATTTAATAAAAAGCTATCAATATTATACCTAACTTTAATTGTTACTTAACTTAAAACGAAAAAGAAAACGAAAACGAAAACGAACGAACGAAGACGAAGACGAAGACGAAGACGAAGACGAAGACGAAGACGAAGACGAAGACGAAGACGAAGACGAAGACGAAGACGAAGACGAAGACGAAGACGAAGACGAAGACGAAGACGAAGACGAAGACGAAGACGAAGACGAAGACGACGAAAACGAAAACGAAAATTATGCACGGCACGCGCGTTGAGTGCGCGAGGAGTGCGCGTGGAGTGCGCGTGGCGTGCGCGTGGAGTGCGCGAAGCGAGCACGTGGAGTGCGCACTTAACTTTAATTGTGACTTAACTTTAATTATTACTTAACTTTAATTATTACTAAACTTTAATTGTTACTTAACTTTAACTATTACTTAACTTTAAGTATAACTTAACTTTAATTATTACTTAACTTTAATTGTTACTTAACTTTAATTGTGACTTAACTTTAAATGTTACTTAACTTTAATTGTCACTTAACTTTAATTATTACTTTACTTTAATTATTACTTAACTTTAGGTATTACTTAACTTTAATTAATACTAAACTTAAATTATTACTTAACTTTAATTAATACTAAACTTTAATTGTTACTTAACTTTAATTATTACTTAACGTTGCGTGCGTGTGGCGTGCGCGTGGAATGCGCGTGGAGTGCGCGTGGAGTGCCCGTGGCGTGCGCGTGGAGTGCGCGAGGCGAGCACGTGGAGTGCGCACTTAACTTTTATTGTCACTTAACTTTTATTATTACTTAACTATAACAATTACTAAACTTTAATTGTTACTTAACTTTAAGTATTACTTAACTTTAATTATTACTTAATTTTAATTGTTACTTAACTTTAATTATTACTAAACGTTGCGTGCGCGTGGCGTGCGCGTGGAATGCGCGTGGAGTGCGCGTGGAGTGCCCGTGGCGTGCGCGTGGAGTGCGCGAGGCGAGCACGTGGAGTGCGCACTTAACTTTAATTGTCACTTAACTTAAATTATTACTTAATTATTTACATATATCTTAACTTAAATTATTACTTAATTATTTAATACTTGAAGACGTTAGTGGAAGAATTGAACGAGTTACATTCGGAAAATAACTCATTTTTTCCCTTATTATTTTAATAAAATTTGTAACTTATCTACTTCATAACCTAGCTAATATATCTGGCTACACATATAATCCATAGTTTTTCTATTTCAAATAATTTTCCCGGCTCTTCTGTTTAAGCAAAAAAACTACTGGTCTTATTCTTCCACTTACGTCACTTACGTCTTGAATTATTATAAGTTTACGAAAATAAAAGTGTTAATTTTCTTATGTATTTAATTGTGAATCCAAAAATATTTTTATTTTTAATATATATATATATCTATATATATATATATATATATATATATATATATATATATATATATTAAAAATAAAAATATTTTTGGATTCACAATTAAATACATAAGAAAATTAACACTTTTATTTTATATATATATATATATATATATATATATATATATATATATATATATATATATATATATATATATATATATATATATATATATATATATATATATATATATATATATATATATATATATAAAAATATATATATATATACATATATATATTAAAAATAAAAATATTTTTGGATTAACATAATCTGGATACTAAAATTTGTGAGGTCAAAAACGCGTTTTAAATTACTTGTCTATTCCAATTAAATACATAAGAAAATTAACACTTTTATTTTCGTAAACTTATAATAATTATAATAAACCAGGTACTAGGAAAACCATCACCCGAATAGATTACGATAGCATATCCACTGAACTGTCTAATGTTGACTTCACTCCGATATATCACATGGAAGACCCCAACCCAGCAACAGAGTTTTTAGTTGCATCTATTAAAAAAATCATAGACACCAACACGAAACTGACTTACCTTTCCAACCGTAAAAACTACTAAAACCGTGGGTCACTCCCGGACTTCTCCGCTGCCTAAAGCACAAAGATAATTTACACAGGAAAACTAAAAAATTCCCGGATAATATAACACTTGCCACTTCATACAAACGATACCGAAATTACTGCACTAAAATTTTGAAAAATTTTGAAAAACGACTACTATAAAAATGAACTTCAAACTTCACGAAAAAACAGCAAAACTCTATGGCAAACTATTAATAAAATTACTAATAGATCAAAAAACCGAAGCGGCGCCTCTGATCTTCTCTCGCTCGCGTCAACCCCAAACCAAGCCGTGATCTCCGTGAACCGATTTTTTGCTGACGTTGGAAAGAACTTAGCTGACAAAATCCCTCCTACTCCACAAATTATCGAGCTCACCAATACCAACACCCCCAGCCTCTCAATGACGATCCTACCAACGGACAAAGAGGAAATATCAAGAATCGCAATGTCTCTTCGGACAGATTGTGCAGTGGGATGGGATAAAATACCAGCGAGCATCCTAAAACAAAACATTCAAGTAAAAGCCCCTCCTCTAGCTTACATCTTTAATCTGTGTCTTTCAACAGGAATATTCCCCAAAGCACTCAAAAAAGCTGTAATACATCCTATTTATAAGGCAGGGAACAGAGATGAGGTCACCAACTATAGGCCAATCGCAGTGTTACCGTCCCTATCGAAAATACTAGAGCGTCTACTGAACAAAAGGCTTACATCATACCTAGAAAAAAACGACTTATTATCGAACTCACAGTACGGTTTCCGCGCAGGTAAATCAACAGGAGTTGAGTGCGCGTGGAGTACGCGCGTGGCGTGCGCGTGGAGTGCGCGTGGCGTGCGCGTGGCGTGCGAGTGGCGTGCGCGTGGAGTGCGCGTGGAGTGCGCGTGGCCTGCGCGTGGCCTGCGCGTGTAGTGCGCGTGGCCTGCGCGTGTAGTGCGCGTGGCGTGCGCGTGGAGTGCGCGTGAAGTGCGCGTGGAGTGTGCGTGGAGTGCGCGTGGAGTGCGCGTGGCCTGCGCGTGGCCTGCGCGTGGCCTGCGCGTGGCCTGCGCGTGTAGTGCGCGTGGAGTGCGCGTGGCGTGCGCGTGGAGTACGCGCGTGGCGTGCGCGTGGAGTGCGCGTGGAGTACGCGCGTGGCGTGCGCGTGGAGTGCGCGTGGCGTGCGCGTGGCGTGCGCGTGGCGTGCGAGTGGCGTGCGCGTGGAGTGCGCGTGGAGTGCGCGTGGCCTGCGCGTGGCCTGCGCGTGTAGTGCGCGTGGCGTGCGCGTGTAGTGCGCGTGGCGTGCGCGTGGAGTGCGCGTGGAGTGCGCGTGGCCTGCGCGTGGCCTGCGCGTGTAGTGCGCGTGGCCTGCGCGTGTAGTGCGTGTGGCGTGCGCGTGGAGTGCGCGTGGAGTGCGCGTGGAGTGTGCGTGGAGTGCGCGTGGAGTGCGCGTGGCCTGCGCGTGGCCTGCGCGTGGCCTGCGCGTGGCCTGCGCGTGTAGTGCGCGTGGAGTGCGCGCGGCCTGCGCGTGAAGTGCGCGTGGCGTGCGCGTGGCGTGCGCGTGGAGTGCGCGTGGAGTGCGCGCGGCCTGCGCGTGGAGTGCGCGTGGCGTGCGCGTGGCGTGCGCGTGGAGTGCGCGTGGCCTGCGCGTGGCCTGCGCGTGTAGTGCGCGTGGCCTGCGCGTGTAGTGCGCGTGGCGTGCGCGTGGAGTGCGCGTGGAGTGCGCGCGGCCTGCGCGTGGCCTGCGCGTGTAGTGCGCGTGGAGTGCGCGTGGAGTACGCGCGTGGCGTGCGCGTGGCCTGCGCGTGGAGTGCGCGTGGCGTGCGCGTGGCCTGCGCGTGTAGTGCGCGTGGGGTGCGCGTGGAGTACGCGCGTGGCGTGCGCGTGGCCTGCGCGTGGAGTGCGCGTGGCGTGCGCGTGGAGTGCGCGTGGAGTACGCGCGTGGCGTGCGCGTGGAGTGCGCGTGGAGTGCGCGTGGAGTGTGCGTGGAGTGCGCGTGGAGTACGCGCGTGGCGTGCGCGTGGCCTGCGCGTGGAGTGCGCGTGGCGTGCGCGTGGAGTGCGCGTGGAGTACGCGCGTGGCGTGCGCGTGGAGTGCGCGTGGAGTACGCGCGTGGCGTGCGCGTGGAGTGCGCGTGGCGTGCGCGTGGCGTGCGCGTGGCGTGCGAGTGGCGTGCGCGTGGAGTGCGCGTGGCGTGCGCGTGGAGTGCGCGTGGCCTGCGCGTGGCCTGCGCGTGTAGTGCGCGTGGCCTGCGCGTGTAGTGCGCGTGGCGTGCGCGTGGAGTGCGCGTGGAGTGCGCGCGGCCTGCGCGTGGCCTGCGCGTGGCGTGCGCGTGGAGTGCGCGTGGAGTACGCGCGTGGCGTGCGCGTGGAGTGCGCGTGGAGTACGCGCGTGGCGTGCGCGTGGAGTGCGCGCGGCGTGCGCGTGGCGTGCGAGTGGCGTGCGCGTGGAGTGCGCGTGGAGTGCGCGTGGAGTGCGCGTGGCCTGCGCGTGGCCTGCGCGTGTAGTGCGCGTGGCCTGCGCGTGTAGTGCGCGTGGCGTGCGCGTGGAGTGCGCGTGGAGTGCGCGCGGCCTGCGCGTGGAGTGCGCGTGGCGTGCGCGTGGAGTGCGCGTGGAGTGCGCGTGGAGTGCGCGTGGCCTGCGCGTGGCCTGCGCGTGGCCTGCGCGTGTAGTGCGCGTGCGCGTGGCGTGCGCGTGGAGTACGCGCGTGGCGTGCGCGTGGAGTGCGCGTGGAGTACGCGCGTGGCGTGCGCGTGGAGTGCGCGTGGCGTGCGCGTGGCGTGCGAGTGGCGTGCGCGTGGAGTGCGCGTGGAGTGCGCGTGGCGTGCGCGTGGAGTGCGCGTGGCGTGCGCGTGGCGTGCGCGTGGCGTGCGCGTGGAGTGCGCGTGGCGTGCGCGTGGAGTACGCGAGGCGAGCACGTGGAGTGCGCACTTTACTTTAATTGTCACTTAACTTTAATTATTACTTAACTTTAATTATTACTAAACTTTAATTGTTACTTAACTTTAACTATTACTTAACTTAAAGTATTACTTAACTTGATTTTATTTATTTTTATTTCTTCGGAAAACTTACAGCTATTAAATAACAAATTAACTTAACTAAATTGTAACTATAAGCCATTTAAAAGTTTTCGCAAATAGTTAAAAAATGAAAGTGCAAAAAAAATTATTGAGAAGTTAATCAGGCTAAAAAACATACTGAAAAAACTTAAAAATATTTTTTTTCTCACATTGCATCTACTAAACACGGTTTAAGCAATTTAATAAAAAGCTATCAATATTATACCTAACTTTAATTGTTACTTAACTTAAAACGAAAAAGAAAACGAAAACGAAAACGAACGAACGAAGACGAAGACGAAGACGAAGACGAAGACGAAGACGAAGACGAAGACGAAGACGAAGACGAAGACGAAGACGAAGACGAAGACGAAGACGAAGACGAAGACGAAGACGAAGACGAAGACGAAGACGAAAACGAAAACGAAAACGAAAACGAAGACGAAGACGAAAACGAAAACGAAAATTATGCACGGCACGCGCGTTGAGTGCGCGAGGAGTGCGCGTGGAGTGCGCGTGGCGTGCGCGTGGAGTGCGCGAAGCGAGCACGTGGAGTGCGCACTTAACTTTAATTGTGACTTAACTTTAATTATTACTTAACTTTAATTATTACTAAACTTTAATTGTTACTTAACTTTAACTATTACTTAACTTTAAGTATAACTTAACTTTAATTATTACTTAACTTTAATTGTTACTTAACTTTAATTGTGACTTAACTTTAAATGTTACTTAACTTTAATTGTCACTTAACTTTAATTATTACTTTACTTTAATTATTACTTAACTTTAGGTATTACTTAACTTTAATTAATACTAAACTTAAATTATTACTTAACTTTAATTAATACTAAACTTTAATTGTTACTTAACTTTAATTATTACTTAACGTTGCGTGCGTGTGGCGTGCGCGTGGAATGCGCGTGGAGTGCGCGTGGAGTGCCCGTGGCGTGCGCGTGGAGTGCGCGAGGCAAGCACGTGGAGTGCGCACTTAACTTTTATTGTCACTTAACTTTTATTATTACTTAACTATAACAATTACTAAACTTTAATTGTTACTTAACTTTAAGTATTACTTAACTTTAATTATTACTTAATTTTAATTGTTACTTAACTTTAATTATTACTAAACGTTGCGTGCGCGTGGCGTGCGCGTGGAATGCGCGTGGAGTGCGCGTGGAGTGCCCGTGGCGTGCGCGTGGAGTGCGCGAGGCGAGCACGTGGAGTGCGCACTTAACTTTAATTGTCACTTAACTTAAATTATTACTTAATTATTTACATATATCTTAACTTAAATTATTACTTAATTATTTAATACTTGAAGACGTTAGTGGAAGAATTGAACGAGTTACATTCGGAAAATAACTCATTTTTTCCCTTATTATTTTAATAAAATTTGTAACTTATCTACTTCATAACCTAGCTAATATATCTGGCTACACATATAATCCATAGTTTTTCTATTTCAAATAATTTTCCCGGCTCTTCTGTTTAAGCAAAAAAACTACTGGTCTTATTCTTCCACTTACGTCTTGAATTATTATAAGTTTACGAAAATAAAAGTGTTAATTTTCTTATGTATTTAATTGTGAATCCAAAAATATTTTTATTTTTAATATATATATATATATATCTATATATATATATATATATATATATATATATATATATATATATATATATATATATATATAGATATATATATATACATATATATATTAAAAATAAAAATATTTTTGGATTAACATAATCTGGATACTAAAATTTGTGAGGTCAAAAACGCGTTTTAAATTACTTGTCTATTCCAATTAAATACATAAGAAAATTAACACTTTTATTTTCGTAAACTTATAATAATTATAATAAACCAGGTACTAGGAAAACCATCACCCGAATAGATTACGATAGCATATCCACTGAACTGTCTAATGTTGACTTCACTCCGATATATCACATGGAAGACCCCAACCCAGCAACAGAGTTTTTAGTTGCATCTATTAAAAAAATCATAGACACCAACACGAAACTGACTTACCTTTCCAACCGTAAAAACTACTAAAACCGTGGGTCACTCCCGGACTTCTCCGCTGCCTAAAGCACAAAGATAATTTACACAGGAAAACTAAAAAATTCCCGGATAATATAACACTTGCCACTTCATACAAACGATACCGAAATTACTGCACTAAAATTTTGAAAAATTTGAAAAACGACTACTATAAAAATGAACTTCAAACTTCACGAAAAAACAGCAAAACTCTATGGCAAACTATTAATAAAATTACTAATAGATCAAAAAACCGAAGCGGCGCCTCTGATCTTCTCTCGCTCGCGTCAACCCCAAACCAAGCCGTGATCTCCGTGAACCGATTTTTTGCTGACGTTGGAAAGAACTTAGCTGACAAAATCCCTCCTACTCCACAAATTATCGAGCTTACCAATACCAACACCCCCAGCCTCTCAATGACGATCCTACCAACGGACAAAGAGGAAATATCAAGAATCGCAATGTCTCTTCGGACAGATTGTGCAGTGGGATGGGATAAAATACCAGCGAGCATCCTAAAACAAAACATTCAAGTAAAAGCCCCTCCTCTAGCTTACATCTTTAATCTGTGTCTTTCAACAGGAATATTCCCCAAAGCACTCAAAAAAGCTGTAATACATCCTATTTATAAGGCAGGGAACAGAGATGAGGTCACCAACTATAGGCCAATCGCAGTGTTACCGTCCCTATCGAAAATACTAGAGCGTCTACTGAACAAAAGGCTTACATCATACCTAGAAAAAAACGACTTATTATCGAACTCACAGTACGGTTTCCGCGCAGGTAAATCAACAGGAGATGCGGTTCACGAACTTACGGACTATATAATAAAAAAATTAGACGGCGGGAAAAAAGTTTTGGGAATTTTTCTTGACCTAGCCAAAGCCTTCGATACTGTTTCTGTTCCTATCCTTGTAGCGAAGATGGAAAAAATAGGTATAAGGGGAATAATTCTAAAATTATTCACAGACTTTCTCACTGATCGCACACAGTGCGTTAATATAGATGGATACTTAAGCACTGATACAACCACTACCCACGGCCTTCCCCAAGGCAGTGCAATCGCTCCAACGCTCTTTCTCATCTATATTAACGAACTCTGTGCGCTCAAACTACAACAGGGAAAAATTATCTCCTTTGCAGATGACACCGTCCTGTTGTTCCACTCAGACACTGTGACAAATCTGCACAAAACTGCCCAGACTGGATTTGACACGGTATCGAAATGGCTACGTAGTAACATCCTAACGCTTAATGCTCGCAAGACAACTTACATCTTATTCTCAATAAAAAACCTTCCACCAACAAATTCTTCACACTTTATTATTGCACACACTTGTTCTAATTCTAACAGTCTACAATGCTCATGTGAACCTCTACGAAAAACAGTCACAACTAAGTATTTAGGAATTATACTAGACCAATGCCTTAACTTCCGTCCACACATTGATACTCTTACATCGCGTATAAGAAAGCTAATTCCTATTTTTAGAAACTTAAGAGAGGTGGCAGACGAGAAGTTGAGGATGATGGTATACACTACCCTCTGTCAGTCTATTTTAGGATATTGCATTACGACATGGGGCGGTGCACACAAGTCCACCATGTTGCAGCTAGAACGAGCGCAAAGGGCTATCCTGAAAGTCTCCTACTCGTTACCTTTTAGATATCCTACATCAGATCTGTACAAAAAGAGCAAAGTTTTAACAGTGAGACAATTGTTCATAACACACATGATCCTCAAGCAACACAGCATCATATCGTACAACCCTGCTCCGCCTTTAAACCTTAAAAGACGTTATCCTGACCTACCCGGATTCCTCTTTCGTACCCAGTTCACAAACCGTTTCTTCTGTGGCATTGGAAGATACACCTATAAAAAAATAAACAAGATCATAAACATAGTTCATTTAACTAGAAAAACCTGCAAGAAAAAGTTGACTGAATGGCTATTGACACTTAACTATGAAGAGACAGAAAAACTCATTGCCATTCCCGTTTAGTCGAGAATGGTAATGAGTTTTTTTAAAACACACACACACACAAACTCACACACACACACACACACCACTTAATAGCTCTTAATAACTAACTTTAATATGAAATGTACTCGATTCCAAATTGTGTAATTTGTTTTTTTGTAATTTAAGATGGAGGTCTGGTGTCCTGAAATACAGGCTACGCCTAGCTTAGGCACCAGTCTCCCACAAAATAGTTAACGGTACCTTATCATTTAGTTGTAACAATATTTATGTGTTTATATATTTATGTATATATATATATATATATATATATATATATATATATATATATATGAAAAAATGAAAAAATGAAAAATATTTATTGTTCTCACCACAAACACATATATATATATATATATATATATATATATTATATAAGTAAGAGAACCAATTTTAAGAAAAAGGCTTTTAAACTAGTCGACTTGGCACCCAATTTTCAGTCGAACTGTATTTTAGTGGAGCGAGTGACATCAGTATATGTGCTGTGAATTTTGAACTCTATGTATATAGTAGTGTAAGCGGTTTTAGTTTGGCTTGTATAGATTTACACCTAGTAAAATTTGTTGCGGTTTAACTACAAACGAAATATGTATTGATTCAAACTAAAAACCATATTTTATTAAATATATGATTTTGTCACTTCCATCACTATACATATTAGAAATACTACTGTTTGTTTTTAAAAATCAAGATCTGTTTCCCAAAAATAGTGATTACATTAAAAGAAACAGACGTGATTACAATAAGTTATTTACCAACTGCTATCGAACATCTCTAGTGTGCAAAAGTATACTGGGTATGTCAACAAAATTATTTAACAAACTACCTACATCAATAAGGAAAAATGGTGATAACATTTTTGCTTTTAGAAAAACAGTCAAAGATCTACTCTTGCAAAAGTGCTATTATAACCTTGAAGAATACCTTAATGATGATCTAATTGAATTATTTAATTATTAAATAATATATTTTTTCTATGTTATCAGACTTTTATATTTTATATGGCGGTAGATTATCTTCTAATTGATTAATGAAATTAATGACATTATTACATTTAATAACTTATAAACTTTTGACTAATTTACTGACATTTTTACTTTAATCTATTTAATATTAATTTATAATCTTGGACTAATTTATTGAAATTATTACTTTTATTCTATTATCATTTTTATTATTAATTACATTTTTCCCAATATGACATTACTTTCATTAAGCAAACTTATTAATTATGACTGTAACATTATTATGTTACAGTGCTTATATGTGCTTATATGTTTGTATTACAGACCATGTTTATAAATATATCCTAACCTCTCTAATCTCTTCGACACATTGACATTTTTTTCTCTTCTTAAAATACTTATGTGAAATGTTTGTCTGTTTTTTTTTCTTTAATTTTTTTATTTATTTATATGTGTTGATGTACGTTGCGCGCACGCCACGCGTGCGCGTGGAGTGCGCGTGGAGTGCGCGTGGCGTGCGCGTGGCGTGCGCGTGGAGTGCGCGTGGAGTGCGCGTGGCGGGCGCGTGGAATACGCGCGTGGCGTGCGCGTGGAGTGCGCGTGGCGTGCGCGTGGCGTGCGAGTGGCGTGCGCGTGGAGTGCGCGTGGAGTACGCGTGGCGTGCGCGTGGAGTGCGCGTGGCGTGCGCGTGGAGTGCGCGTGGCGTGCGCGTGGAGTGCGCGTGGAGTGCGCGTGGCGTGCGCGTGGAGTACGCGCGTGGCGTGCGCGTGGAGTGCGCGTGGAGTACGCGCGTGGCGTGCGCGTGGAGTGCGCGTGGAGTACGCGCGTGGCGTGCGCGTGGCGTGCGCGTGGAATACGCGCGTGGCGTGCGCGTGGAGTGCGCGTGGCGTGCGCGTGGAGTGCGCGTGGCGTGCGCGTGGAGTGCGCGTGGCGTGCGCGTGGAGTGCGCGTGGCGTGCGCGTGGCGTGCGCGTAGAGTGCGCGTGGCGTGCGCGTGGAGTGCGCGTGGCGTGCGCGTGGAGTACGCGTGGCGTGCGCGTGGAGTGCGCGTGGCGTGCGCGTGGAGTGCGCGTGGAGTGCGCGTGGCGTGCGCGTGGCGTGCGCGTGGAGTGCGCGTGGCGTGCGCGTGGAGTACGCGAGGCGAGCACGTGGAGTGCGCACTTTACTTTAATTGTCACTTAACTTTAATTATTACTTAACTTTAATTATTACTAAACTTTAATTGTTACTTAACTTTAACTATTACTTAACTTAAAGTATTACTTAACTTGATTTTATTTATTTTTATTTCTTCGGAAAACTTACAGCTATTAAATAACAAATTAACTTAACTAAATTGTAACTATAAGCCATTTAAAAGTTTTCGCAAATAGTTAAAAAATGAAAGTGCAAAAAAAATTATTGAGAAGTTAATCAGGCTAAAAAACATACTGAAAAAACTTAAAAATATTTTTTTTCTCACATTGCATCTACTAAACACGGTTTAAGCAATTTAATAAAAAGCTATCAATATTATACCTAACTTTAATTGTTACTTAACTTAAAACGAAAAAGAAAACGAAAACGAAAACGAACGAACGAAGACGAAGACGAAGACGAAGACGAAGACGAAGACGAAGACGAAGACGAAGACGAAGACGAAGACGAAGACGAAGACGAAGACGAAGACGAAGACGAAGACGAAGACGAAGACGAAGACGAAGACGAAGACGAAGACGAAAACGAAAACGAAAACGAAAATTATGCACGGCACGCGCGTTGAGTGCGCGAGGAGTGCGCGTGGAGTGCGCGTGGCGTGCGCGTGGAGTGCGCGAAGCGAGCACGTGGAGTGCGCACTTAACTTTAATTGTGACTTAACTTTAATTATTACTTAACTTTAATTATTACTAAACTTTAATTGTTACTTAACTTTAACTATTACTTAACTTTAAGTATAACTTAACTTTAATTATTACTTAACTTTAATTGTTACTTAACTTTAATTGTGACTTAACTTTAAATGTTACTTAACTTTAATTGTCACTTAACTTTAATTATTACTTTACTTTAATTATTACTTAACTTTAGGTATTACTTAACTTTAATTAATACTAAACTTAAATTATTACTTAACTTTAATTAATACTAAACTTTAATTGTTACTTAACTTTAATTATTACTTAACGTTGCGTGCGTGTGGCGTGCGCGTGGAATGCGCGTGGAGTGCGCGTGGAGTGCCCGTGGCGTGCGCGTGGAGTGCGCGAGGCGAGCACGTGGAGTGCGCACTTAACTTTTATTGTCACTTAACTTTTATTATTACTTAACTATAACAATTACTAAACTTTAATTGTTACTTAACTTTAAGTATTACTTAACTTTAATTATTACTTAATTTTAATTGTTACTTAACTTTAATTATTACTAAACGTTGCGTGCGCGTGGCGTGCGCGTGGAATGCGCGTGGAGTGCGCGTGGAGTGCCCGTGGCGTGCGCGTGGAGTGCGCGAGGCGAGCACGTGGAGTGCGCACTTAACTTTAATTGTCACTTAACTTAAATTATTACTTAATTATTTACATATATCTTAACTTAAATTATTACTTAATTATTTAATACTTGAAGACGTTAGTGGAAGAATTGAACGAGTTACATTCGGAAAATAACTCATTTTTTCCCTTATTATTTTAATAAAATTTGTAACTTATCTACTTCATAACCTAGCTAATATATCTGGCTACACATATAATCCATAGTTTTTCTATTTCAAATAATTTTCCCGGCTCTTCTGTTTAAGCAAAAAAACTACTGGTCTTATTCTTCCACTTACGTCTTGAATTATTATAAGTTTACGAAAATAAAAGTGTTAATTTTCTTATGTATTTAATTGTGAATCCAAAAATATTTTTATTTTTAATATATATATATATATCTATATATATATATATATATATATATATATATATATATATATATATATATATATAGATATATATATTAAAAATAAAAATATTTTTGGATTCACAATTAAATACATAAGAAAATTAACACTTTTATTTTATATAATATATATATCGTATAAATAAATACGAAATATATATATATACGATATACGTATATATATATACATATATATATATATATATATATATATATATATACGATATATATACGATATATATATATATATACGAAAATAAAAGTGTTAATTTTCTTATGTATTTAATTGTGAATCCAAAAATATTTTTATTTTTAATATATATATATATATCTATATATATATATATATATATATATATATATATATATATATATATATATATATATATATATATATATATATATATATATAGATATATATATATAGATATATATATACATATATATATTAAAAATAAAAATATTTTTGGATTAACATAATCTGGATACTAAAATTTGTGAGGTCAAAAACGCGTTTTAAATTACTTGTCTATTCCAATTAAATACATAAGAAAATTAACACTTTTATTTTCGTAAACTTATAATAATTATAATAAACCAGGTACTAGGAAAACCATCACCCGAATAGATTACGATAGCATATCCACTGAACTGTCTAATGTTGACTTCACTCCGATATATCACATGGAAGACCCCAACCCAGCAACAGAGTTTTTAGTTGCATCTATTAAAAAAATCATAGACACCAACACGAAACTGACTTACCTTTCCAACCGTAAAAACTACTAAAACCGTGGGTCACTCCCGGACTTCTCCGCTGCCTAAAGCACAAAGATAATTTACACAGGAAAACTAAAAAATTCCCGGATAATATAACACTTGCCACTTCATACAAACGATACCGAAATTACTGCACTAAAATTTTGAAAAATTTGAAAAACGACTACTATAAAAATGAACTTCAAACTTCACGAAAAAACAGCAAAACTCTATGGCAAACTATTAATAAAATTACTAATAGATCAAAAAACCGAAGCGGCGCCTCTGATCTTCTCTCGCTCGCGTCAACCCCAAACCAAGCCGTGATCTCCGTGAACCGATTTTTTGCTGACGTTGGAAAGAACTTAGCTGACAAAATCCCTCCTACTCCACAAATTATCGAGCTTACCAATACCAACACCCCCAGCCTCTCAATGACGATCCTACCAACGGACAAAGAGGAAATATCAAGAATCGCAATGTCTCTTCGGACAGATTGTGCAGTGGGATGGGATAAAATACCAGCGAGCATCCTAAAACAAAACATTCAAGTAAAAGCCCCTCCTCTAGCTTACATCTTTAATCTGTGTCTTTCAACAGGAATATTCCCCAAAGCACTCAAAAAAGCTGTAATACATCCTATTTATAAGGCAGGGAACAGAGATGAGGTCACCAACTATAGGCCAATCGCAGTGTTACCGTCCCTATCGAAAATACTAGAGCGTCTACTGAACAAAAGGCTTACATCATACCTAGAAAAAAACGACTTATTATCGAACTCACAGTACGGTTTCCGCGCAGGTAAATCAACAGGAGATGCGGTTCACGAACTTACGGACTATATAATAAAAAAATTAGACGGCGGGAAAAAAGTTTTGGGAATTTTTCTTGACCTAGCCAAAGCCTTCGATACTGTTTCTGTTCCTATCCTTGTAGCGAAGATGGAAAAAATAGGTATAAGGGGAATAATTCTAAAATTATTCACAGACTTTCTCACTGATCGCACACAGTGCGTTAATATAGATGGATACTTAAGCACTGATACAACCACTACCCACGGCCTTCCCCAAGGCAGTGCAATCGCTCCAACGCTCTTTCTCATCTATATTAACGAACTCTGTGCGCTCAAACTACAACAGGGAAAAATTATCTCCTTTGCAGATGACACCGTCCTGTTGTTCCACTCAGACACTGTGACAAATCTGCACAAAACTGCCCAGACTGGATTTGACACGGTATCGAAATGGCTACGTAGTAACATCCTAACGCTTAATGCTCGCAAGACAACTTACATCTTATTCTCAATAAAAAACCTTCCACCAACAAATTCTTCACACTTTATTATTGCACACACTTGTTCTAATTCTAACAGTCTACAATGCTCATGTGAACCTCTACGAAAAACAGTCACAACTAAGTATTTAGGAATTATACTAGACCAATGCCTTAACTTCCGTCCACACATTGATACTCTTACATCGCGTATAAGAAAGCTAATTCCTATTTTTAGAAACTTAAGAGAGGTGGCAGACGAGAAGTTGAGGATGATGGTATACACTACCCTCTGTCAGTCTATTTTAGGATATTGCATTACGACATGGGGCGGTGCACACAAGTCCACCATGTTGCAGCTAGAACGAGCGCAAAGGGCTATCCTGAAAGTCTCCTACTCGTTACCTTTTAGATATCCTACATCAGATCTGTACAAAAAGAGCAAAGTTTTAACAGTGAGACAATTGTTCATAACACACATGATCCTCAAGCAACACAGCATCATATCGTACAACCCTGCTCCGCCTTTAAACCTTAAAAGACGTTATCCTGACCTACCCGGATTCCTCTTTCGTACCCAGTTCACAAACCGTTTCTTCTGTGGCATTGGAAGATACACCTATAAAAAAATAAACAAGATCATAAACATAGTTCATTTAACTAGAAAAACCTGCAAGAAAAAGTTGACTGAATGGCTATTGACACTTAACTATGAAGAGACAGAAAAACTCATTGCCATTCCCGTTTAGTCGAGAATGGTAATGAGTTTTTTTAAAACACACACACACACAAACTCACACACACACACACACACCACTTAATAGCTCTTAATAACTAACTTTAATATGAAATGTACTCGATTCCAAATTGTGTAATTTGTTTTTTTGTAATTTAAGATGGAGGTCTGGTGTCCTGAAATACAGGCTACGCCTAGCTTAGGCACCAGTCTCCCACAAAATAGTTAACGGTACCTTATCATTTAGTTGTAACAATATTTATGTGTTTATATATTTATGTATATATATCGACGGGTGAAAGCGGAAGTGGCGTAACTTGAATTTTGGCCAAAATCACTTTTTAATTGATTGTTATATAAAAAAAAAATCTGCGTCGAATGGTCTATATCTTTCTACGATAAATTCTAGTAAAGATACGACCATGGATTTTTAACACCTTTTAGCACAGACCTCAAAAAAAATTGTCGTAACTAGACGAAAAACTGCAATTTTTGGATAAAAGATAGATACGACAATGCGTTAGAAATTAGAAAAAGATACGACACAGGTTTTTTAACTTTCTAGTTTGGTTTAAATGAGTTACGACATTTTTGTCGCCTAAAATACAACATTTACAAAGATACGACAATTTATTTCGTACTAATTTTATAGGTATGAGAAAGTTATTACATTTCTAACACATAATTTTATTCTTAAACCTATACTTACAACCAATGAATATACTTAAGTAATGAGTACAGAGATAAGTAACGCCATTTCATCTCCCTCCCGCCCCTGTATGATACCTTCGCCGGCGCACCACATACGCCGTTCTTAACGCCTTTTAGTAGATTGTTAGCGTCGATTTGAGAAAATGTGTTTGTGTTTATCAATGCACGTTTATTCTAAATGGAACTGATCACGTTTATTCTTAAATGAAGCTTAAAGACGTATAGTGAAATGTTGCATGTATGTGTCCACGTATAATTTTTTCCCCTGAGCATTGCTCTGGACATCTACACACTTATTCTTGTATACATATTTTGTTGATTTTACATGTTTGTAAAGATAAAAGCCCGTATATTTTCTGTTAACAATATCAACTCATTTATTTTTATGTAAATTTGCTAATATTTTTTTTGTTGATGGTTCAATAAAAAATATTGTTGAGCTATAATTGTTGTTGAGCTCCTTCGGGTCTATGCGTGGACTCACACATAATATAAAATGGAGTACAACCTTGCCTCTAGGTCCTTCAAGAGAGAGAGAGATGTCTCTGTCTGTGAGAGACTCGAGACTCCCTCCGGGAACCCGTACATGGTCTCTGGCCAAAGCTATTGAAGGCAATTTCTGCAAGCCATCCCTACCATCCCTACAAGTAGAAAATGGATCGCTAGCCTACGACGCAAAATACAAAACCGATCTTCTGGGCAAGCTCTTTGCGTCAAGCTCGACCCTAGATGACGGGGGATAGAAAACGCCAACTATTCCACGATGCACGAGCATCATGTCGGAGTTTCATCAGCGCTCAGTCCTGCGTTCCCTTGATATCCAAAATCAGAGTTATCCTGACGGAATCCCTCCTATTGTGTTAAAAAAGTGTGCTCCAGAGTTGGCTCCGGTTCAACGCGTCTTTTTCGGTTCTCCTACTCTTCTGGCATTGTCCCGGCTTCTTGGAAAACAGCCTTGGTGTAAATAGGTGACCACTGAAATCCTTCCAGCTACAGACCATTCGCTATAACCTCCGTCTTCTCGAAGATTATGGAATCCATTATCAATACCCAGCTCTTTCGATACTTGGGCGGCCAGGGACAAACAGTACGGGTTCCGAAAGAGTCGCTTGGCTGGTGATCTCTTGGCGTACCTAACTCGTTGTTGGGTTGAGGCGATTGAGTCGAAGGGAGAGGCACTGGCTGTTAGTTTGGACATTGCAAAGGCCTTTGATCGGGTTTGGCAAAAAGCGCTGCTACCAAAGCTTCCATCATATGGGCTCCCCGAGAATTTATGCAAATGGGTCACAAGTTTCTTAGCAGATCATGTTACAGACCAACGGCATTTATTGCTATGCGGATTATAGTATAGGCGCTGCCCTATATACTCCCCCGATATTTTTCTAGATATAGTCGAAATGAAGTTGTGTCTAAATAGAGAATTCACAGGAGAAAGTCTCTGAACGGGGTAGACGTTACTTATTCCAATTCAACCCCGCCAATACACAAGTCTGCGCGATCACCACTAAAAAGTTAACAATGGTCATATTCGTTCTTATTCTCCTCGTTTTCAGGGCACCCCTTTAACATTCTCCCCCAGCATTGAAATACTTGGCGTAAGCATATCGAGCGAAGTTCAGTTCCGATGTCATCTAGACTCTAGAGGGTGAGGCCAAGTTAGCCTCGAAAAAGCTTGGTGTCCTTAACAGAGTGAGACAGTATTTCAGTCCGGACCAACGACTATAACTCTGCAAGGCGCAAGTTGGGCCTCATATGGTATACTCTTCTCATCTCTGGGCAGGGGCGCCAAATACCAACTACTCCCTTTGGATCGTATAGTTACAATGAAGGGCCGCTCGGATTGTTGACTGCCTTAAGTGTTTCAAACAGGCTGGACTCCGTGGGAATACGCTGAGATGTAGCTTCACTCTGCATTCTCTATCGGCTTCATGATGTATCACGGGGAGTGCCCTGAGGGATTGTTCAGAATCATACCTCCTGCAATTTTTCGCCATCGTTCCACGCGAAAATCCTCATCACATTGATGAGTGGCAGTCTTCCACCGTGCGTTTTTCATGTAACTTTCTGCCGCGCACTGTAAAATTGTGGAATGAACTGTCACCAGCAATATTTTCAGACCTATACGACCTGCAAACCTTTAAAAAGATAGCGTATTAGTACCGGGTAAGGCCGGCAACGCACCAGCAGCCCTTCTCATGTTGCTAGTGTCCATGGGCAACGGTAGTTACTTTCAATCAGGTGACCCTTGTGCTCGTTTGCCCCCATATCTTATAAAATAAAAAGAATAACTTTAAATTCATGAGCATGAATAAAATATTAAGGCTTAAACCTTTATAAAGTAGAAAAAACAAGAGAAACAAATGTTTTATTACATTAATTTTCATTTTATTATAATAAGTTTTATATTTCAATGTTGATTAATGATTAATAAAACAAATTTCCATTCCTTTAGTTTCTTATGTTATAAACAAATAATAGTATAATATAGTCATATTATTTCTTTTAATTTGTTACAATGACATTCATTTAAAACAAACAATTCATTTAGTTTAAGATACAGCATTTCATTTTCACAACGTCTGTCGCCGATTTTGCACTTGAACCAAAAGTTGTAAGGCAATTTAATTAAGTAAACAAGATACGGCGAAATGAAATGTGTAGGGGCATGTTATATTTGAGATACGACAGATCTGTCGCTTAAAAAATTATGCTTTTTTATGTTATCTATACATTTCCTCTCAAAGATACAACATTTCTGCTGCGTAAAATAGAAACATTTTTTGTCGTAACTTGTTAAAAATCAATGAAATATCAACTTTAGAAAAATTTTAACAAACTCTTCGTATGGGTCTTAGATTAATTTAAATACGTTCCAATTTTTAAGTTTCTACCTTAATAAATATAGAAGTTATGAATTTTTAAAAAAGTTTTTTGGCTCTCCTGTAAAGTTGGGTTTTTCAAGTTACGCCACTTCTGCTTTCACCCGTCGATATATATATATATATATATATATATATATATATATATATATATATATATATATATGAAAAAATGAAAAAATGAAAAATATTTATTGTTCTCACCACAAACACATATATATATATATATATATATATTATATAAGTAAGAGAACCAATTTTAAGAAAAAGGCTTTTAAACTAGTCGACTTGGCACCCAATTTTCAGTCGAACTGTATTTTAGTGGAGCGAGTGACATCAGTATATGTGCTGTGAATTTTGAACTCTATGTATATAGTAGTGTAAGCGGTTTTAGTTTGGCTTGTATAGATTTACACCTAGTAAAATTTGTTGCGGTTTAACTACAAACGAAATATGTATTGATTCAAACTAAAAACCATATTTTATTAAATATATGATTTTGTCACTTCCATCACTATACATATTAGAAATACTACTGTTTGTTTTTAAAAATCAAGATCTGTTTCCCAAAAATAGTGATTACATTAAAAGAAACAGACGTGATTACAATAAGTTATTTACCAACTGCTATCGAACATCTCTAGTGTGCAAAAGTATACTGGGTATGTCAACAAAATTATTTAACAAACTACCTACATCAATAAGGAAAAATGGTGATAACATTTTTGCTTTTAGAAAAACAGTCAAAGATCTACTCTTGCAAAAGTGCTATTATAACCTTGAAGAATACCTTAATGATGATCTAATTGAATTATTTAATTATTAAATAATATATTTTTTCTATGTTATCAGACTTTTATATTTTATATGGCGGTAGATTATCTTCTAATTGATTAATGAAATTAATGACATTATTACATTTAATAACTTATAAACTTTTGACTAATTTACTGACATTTTTACTTTAATCTATTTAATATTAATTTATAATCTTGGACTAATTTATTGAAATTATTACTTTTATTCTATTATCATTTTTATTATTAATTACATTTTTCCCAATATGACATTACTTTCATTAAGCAAACTTATTAATTATGACTGTAACATTATTATGTTACAGTGCTTATATGTGCTTATATGTTTGTATTACAGACCATGTTTATAAATATATCCTAACCTCTCTAATCTCTTCGACACATTGACATTTTTTTCTCTTCTTAAAATACTTATGTGAAATGTTTGTCTGTTTTTTTTTCTTTAATTTTTTTATTTATTTATATGTGTTGATGTACGTTGCGCGCACGCCACGCGTGCGCGTGGAGTGCGCGTGGAGTGCGCGTGGCGTGCGCGTGGCGTTCGCGTGGAGTGCGCGTGGAGTGCGCGTGGCGTGCGCGTGGAATACGCGCGTGGCGTGCGCGTGGAGTGCGCGTGGCGTGCGCGTGGCGTGCGAGTGGCGTGCGCGTGGAGTGCGCGTGGAGTACGCGTGGCGTGCGCGTGGAGTGCGCGTGGCGTGCGCGTGGAGTGCGCGTGGCGTGCGCGTGGAGTGCGCGTGGAGTGCGCGTGGCGTGCGCGTGGAGTACGCGCGTGGCGTGCGCGTGGAGTGCGCGTGGAGTACGCGCGTGGCGTGCGCGTGGAGTGCGCGTGGAGTACGCGCGTGGCGTGCGCGTGGCGTGCGCGTGGAATACGCGCGTGGCGTGCGCGTGGAGTGCGCGTGGCGTGCGCGTGGAGTGCGCGTGGCGTGCGCGTGGAGTGCGCGTGGCGTGCGCGTGGAGTGCGCGTGGCGTGCGCGTGGAGTGCGCGTGGCGTGCGCGTGGAGTGCGCGTGGCGTGCGCGTGGAGTGCGCGTAGAGTGCGCGTGGCGTGCGCGTGGAGTGCGCGTGGCGTGCGCGTGGAGTAAGCGTGGCGTGCGCGTGGAGTGCGCGTGGCGTGCGCGTGGAGTGCGCGTGGAGTGCGCGTGGCGTGCGCGTGGCGTGCGCGTGGCGTGCGCGTGGAGTGCGCGTGGCGTGCGCGTGGAGTACGCGAGGCGAGCACGTGGAGTGCGCACTTTACTTTAATTGTCACTTAACTTTAATTATTACTTAACTTTAATTATTACTAAACTTTAATTGTTACTTAACTTTAACTATTACTTAACTTAAAGTATTACTTAACTTGATTTTATTTATTTTTATTTCTTCGGAAAACTTACAGCTATTAAATAACAAATTAACTTAACTAAATTGTAACTATAAGCCATTTAAAAGTTTTCGCAAATAGTTAAAAAATGAAAGTGCAAAAAAAATTATTGAGAAGTTAATCAGGCTAAAAAACATACTGAAAAAACTTAAAAATATTTTTTTTCTCACATTGCATCTACTAAACACGGTTTAAGCAATTTAATAAAAAGCTATCAATATTATACCTAACTTTAATTGTTACTTAACTTAAAACGAAAAAGAAAACGAAAACGAAAACGAACGAACGAAGACGAAGACGAAGACGAAGACGAAGACGAAGACGAAGACGAAGACGAAGACGAAGACGAAGACGAAGACGAAGACGAAGACGAAGACGAAGACGAAGACGAAGACGAAGACGAAGACGAAGACGAAGACGAAGACGAAGACGAAGACGAAGACGAAAACGAAAACGAAAACGAAAATTATGCACGGCACGCGCGTTGAGTGCGCGAGGAGTGCGCGTGGAGTGCGCGTGGCGTGCGCGTGGAGTGCGCGAAGCGAGCACGTGGAGTGCGCACTTAACTTTAATTGTGACTTAACTTTAATTATTACTTAACTTTAATTATTACTAAACTTTAATTGTTACTTAACTTTAACTATTACTTAACTTTAAGTATAACTTAACTTTAATTATTACTTAACTTTAATTGTTACTTAACTTTAATTGTGACTTAACTTTAAATGTTACTTAACTTTAATTGTCACTTAACTTTAATTATTACTTTACTTTAATTATTACTTAACTTTAGGTATTACTTAACTTTAATTAATACTAAACTTAAATTATTACTTAACTTTAATTAATACTAAACTTTAATTGTTACTTAACTTTAATTATTACTTAACGTTGCGTGCGTGTGGCGTGCGCGTGGAATGCGCGTGGAGTGCGCGTGGAGTGCCCGTGGCGTGCGCGTGGAGTGCGCGAGGCGAGCACGTGGAGTGCGCACTTAACTTTTATTGTCACTTAACTTTTATTATTACTTAACTATAACAATTACTAAACTTTAATTGTTACTTAACTTTAAGTATTACTTAACTTTAATTATTACTTAATTTTAATTGTTACTTAACTTTAATTATTACTAAACGTTGCGTGCGCGTGGCGTGCGCGTGGAATGCGCGTGGAGTGCGCGTGGAGTGCCCGTGGCGTGCGCGTGGAGTGCGCGAGGCGAGCACGTGGAGTGCGCACTTAACTTTAATTGTCACTTAACTTAAATTATTACTTAATTATTTACATATATCTTAACTTAAATTATTACTTAATTATTTAATACTTGAAGACGTTAGTGGAAGAATTGAACGAGTTACATTCGGAAAATAACTCATTTTTTCCCTTATTATTTTAATAAAATTTGTAACTTATCTACTTCATAACCTAGCTAATATATCTGGCTACACATATAATCCATAGTTTTTCTATTTCAAATAATTTTCCCGGCTCTTCTGTTTAAGCAAAAAAACTACTGGTCTTATTCTTCCACTTACGTCTTGAATTATTATAAGTTTACGAAAATAAAAGTGTTAATTTTCTTATGTATTTAATTGTGAATCCAAAAATATTTTTATTTTTAATATATATATATATATCTATATATATATATATATATATATATATATATATATATATATATATATATATATATATATATATATATATATATATATATATATATATATATATATATAGATATATATATTAAAAATAAAAATATTTTTGGATTCACAATTAAATACATAAGAAAATTAACACTTTTATTTTATATAATATATATATCGTATAAATAAATACGAAATATATATATATACGATATACGTATATATATATACATATATATATATATATATATATACGATATATATACGATATATATATATATATACGAAAATAAAAGTGTTAATTTTCTTATGTATTTAATTGTGAATCCAAAAATATTTTTATTTTTAATATATATATATATATCTATATATATATATATATATATATATATATATATATATATATATATAGATATATAGATATATATATATAGATATATATATACATATATATATTAAAAATAAAAATATTTTTGGATTAACATAATCTGGATACTAAAATTTGTGAGGTCAAAAACGCGTTTTAAATTACTTGTCTATTCCAATTAAATACATAAGAAAATTAACACTTTTATTTTCGTAAACTTATAATAATTATAATAAACCAGGTACTAGGAAAACCATCACCCGAATAGATTACGATAGCATATCCACTGAACTGTCTAATGTTGACTTCACTCCGATATATCACATGGAAGACCCCAACCCAGCAACAGAGTTTTTAGTTGCATCTATTAAAAAAATCATAGACACCAACACGAAACTGACTTACCTTTCCAACCGTAAAAACTACTAAAACCGTGGGTCACTCCCGGACTTCTCCGCTGCCTAAAGCACAAAGATAATTTACACAGGAAAACTAAAAAATTCCCGGATAATATAACACTTGCCACTTCATACAAACGATACCGAAATTACTGCACTAAAATTTTGAAAAATTTTGAAAAACGACTACTATAAAAATGAACTTCAAACTTCACGAAAAAACAGCAAAACTCTATGGCAAACTATTAATAAAATTACTAATAGATCAAAAAACCGAAGCGGCGCCTCTGATCTTCTCTCGCTCGCGTCAACCCCAAACCAAGCCGTGATCTCCGTGAACCGATTTTTTGCTGACGTTGGAAAGAACTTAGCTGACAAAATCCCTCCTACTCCACAAATTATCGAGCTCACCAATACCAACACCCCCAGCCTCTCAATGACGATCCTACCAACGGACAAAGAGGAAATATCAAGAATCGCAATGTCTCTTCGGACAGATTGTGCAGTGGGATGGGATAAAATACCAGCGAGCATCCTAAAACAAAACATTCAAGTAAAAGCCCCTCCTCTAGCTTACATCTTTAATCTGTGTCTTTCAACAGGAATATTCCCCAAAGCACTCAAAAAAGCTGTAATACATCCTATTTATAAGGCAGGGAACAGAGATGAGGTCACCAACTATAGGCCAATCGCAGTGTTACCGTCCCTATCGAAAATACTAGAGCGTCTACTGAACAAAAGGCTTACATCATACCTAGAAAAAAACGACTTATTATCGAACTCACAGTACGGTTTCCGCGCAGGTAAATCAACAGGAGATGCGGTTCACGAACTTACGGACTATATAATAAAAAAATTAGACGGCGGGAAAAAAGTTTTGGGAATTTTTCTTGACCTAGCCAAAGCCTTCGATACTGTTTCTGTTCCTATCCTTGTAGCGAAGATGGAAAAAATAGGTATAAGGGGAATAATTCTAAAATTATTCACAGACTTTCTCACTGATCGCACACAGTGCGTTAATATAGATGGATACTTAAGCACTGATACAACCACTACCCACGGCCTTCCCCAAGGCAGTGCAATCGCTCCAACGCTCTTTCTCATCTATATTAACGAACTCTGTGCGCTCAAACTACAACAGGGAAAAATTATCTCCTTTGCAGATGACACCGTCCTGTTGTTCCACTCAGACACTGTGACAAATCTGCACAAAACTGCCCAGACTGGATTTGACACGGTATCGAAATGGCTACGTAGTAACATCCTAACGCTTAATGCTCGCAAGACAACTTACATCTTATTCTCAATAAAAAACCTTCCACCAACAAATTCTTCACACTTTATTATTGCACACACTTGTTCTAATTCTAACAGTCTACAATGCTCATGTGAACCTCTACGAAAAACAGTCACAACTAAGTATTTAGGAATTATACTAGACCAATGCCTTAACTTCCGTCCACACATTGATACTCTTACATCGCGTATAAGAAAGCTAATTCCTATTTTTAGAAACTTAAGAGAGGTGGCAGACGAGAAGTTGAGGATGATGGTATACACTACCCTCTGTCAGTCTATTTTAGGATATTGCATTACGACATGGGGCGGTGCACACAAGTCCACCATGTTGCAGCTAGAACGAGCGCAAAGGGCTATCCTGAAAGTCTCCTACTCGTTACCTTTTAGATATCCTACATCAGATCTGTACAAAAAGAGCAAAGTTTTAACAGTGAGACAATTGTTCATAACACACATGATCCTCAAGCAACACAGCATCATATCGTACAACCCTGCTCCGCCTTTAAACCTTAAAAGACGTTATCCTGACCTACCCGGATTCCTCTTTCGTACCCAGTTCACAAACCGTTTCTTCTGTGGCATTGGAAGATACACCTATAAAAAAATAAACAAGATCATAAACATAGTTCATTTAACTAGAAAAACCTGCAAGAAAAAGTTGACTGAATGGCTATTGACACTTAACTATGAAGAGACAGAAAAACTCATTGCCATTCCCGTTTAGTCGAGAATGGTAATGAGTTTTTTTAAAACACACACACACACACACACACACACCACTTAATAGCTCTTAATAACTAACTTTAATATGAAATGTACTCGATTCCAAATTGTGTAATTTGTTTTTTTGTAATTTAAGATGGAGGTCTGGTGTCCTGAAATACAGGCTACGCCTAGCTTAGGCACCAGTCTCCCACAAAATAGTTAACGGTACCTTATCATTTAGTTGTAACAATATTTATGTGTTTATATATTTATGTATATATATATATATATATATATATATATATATATATATATATGAAAAAATGAAAAAATGAAAAATATTTATTGTTCTCACCACAAACACATATATATATATATATATATATATATATATATATATATATTATATATATATATATATATATATATATATATATATATATATATATATATATATATATATATATTATATAAGTAAGAGAACCAATTTTAAGAAAAAGGCTTTTAAACTAGTCGACTTGGCACCCAATTTTCAGTCGAACTGTATTTTAGTGGAGCGAGTGACATCAGTATATGTGCTGTGAATTTTGAACTCTATGTATATAGTAGTGTAAGCGGTTTTAGTTTGGCTTGTATAGATTTACACCTAGTAAAATTTGTTGCGGTTTAACTACAAACGAAATATGTATTGATTCAAACTAAAAACCATATTTTATTAAATATATGATTTTGTCACTTCCATCACTATATATATTAGAAATACTACTGTTTGTTTTTAAAAATCAAGATCTGTTTCCCAAAAATAGTGATTACATTAAAAGAAACAGACGTGATTACAATAAGTTATTTACCAACTGCTATCGAACATCTCTAGTGTGCAAAAGTATACTGGGTATGTCAACAAAATTATTTAACAAACTACCTACATCAATAAGGAAAAATGGTGATAACATTTTTGCTTTTAGAAAAACAGTCAAAGATCTACTCTTGCAAAAGTGCTATTATAACCTTGAAGAAGTTATAATAGCACTTATAACTTAGTGATGATAATTCAATTAGATCATCACCTTAATGATGATCTAATTGAATTATTTAATTATTAAATAATATATTTTTTCTATGTTATCAGACTTTTATATTTTATATGGCGGTAGATTATCTTCTAATTGATTAATGAAATTAATGACATTATTACATTTAATAACTTATAAACTTTTGACTAATTTACTGACATTTTTACTTTAATCTATTTAATATTAATTTATAATCTTGGACTAATTTATTGAAATTATTACTTTTATTCTATTATCATTTTTATTATTAATTACATTTTTCCCAATATGACATTACTTTCATTAAGCAAACTTATTAATTATGACTGTAACATTATTATGTTACAGTGCTTATATGTGCTTATATGTTTGTATTACAGACCATGTTTATAAATATATCCTAACCTCTCTAATCTCTTCGACACATTGACATTTTTTTCTCGTGGCGTGCGAGTGGCGTGCGCGTGGAGTGCGCGTGGAGTGCGCGTGGCCTGCGCGTGGCCTGCGCGTGTAGTGCGCGTGGCCTGCGCGTGTAGTGCGCGTGGCGTGCGCGTGGAGTGCGCGTGGAGTGCGCGCGGCCTGCGCGTGGCCTGCGCGTGTAGTGCGCGTGGAGTGCGCGTGGCGTGCGCGTGGAGTACGCGCGTGGCGTGCGCGTGGAGTGCGCGTGGAGTACGCGCGTGGCGTGCGCGTGGAGTGCGCGTGGCGTGCGCGTGGCGTGCGAGTGGCGTGCGCGTGGAGTGCGCGTGGAGTGCGCGTGGCCTGCGCGTGGCCTGCGCGTGTAGTGCGCGTGGCCTGCGCGTGTAGTGCGCGTGGCGTGCGCGTGGAGTGCGCGTGGAGTGCGCGTGGAGTGTGCGTGGAGTGCGCGTGGAGTGCGCGTGGCCTGCGCGTGGCCTGCGCGTGGCCTGCGCGTGGCCTGCGCGTGTAGTGCGCGTGGAGTGCGCGTGGCGTGCGCGTGGAGTACGCGCGTGGCGTGCGCGTGGAGTGCGCGTGGAGTACGCGCGTGGCGTGCGCGTGGAGTGCGCGTGGCGTGCGCGTGGCGTGCGCGTGGCGTGCGAGTGGCGTGCGCGTGGAGTGCGCGTGGAGTGCGCGTGGCCTGCGCGTGGCCTGCGCGTGTAGTGCGCGTGGCCTGCGCGTGTAGTGCGCGTGGCGTGCGCGTGGAGTGCGCGTGGAGTGCGCGTGGCCTGCGCGTGGCCTGCGCGTGTAGTGCGCGTGGCCTGCGCGTGTAGTGCGCGTGGCGTGCGCGTGGAGTGCGCGTGGCGTGCGCGTGGAGTGCGCGTGGAGTGCGCGTGGAGTGTGCGTGGAGTGCGCGTGGAGTGCGCGTGGCCTGCGCGTGGCCTGCGCGTGGCCTGCGCGTGGCCTGCGCGTGTAGTGCGCGTGGAGTGCGCGTGGCCTGCGCGTGGAGTGCGCGTGGCGTGCGCGTGGCGTGCGCGTGGAGTGCGCGTGGCCTGCGCGTGGCCTGCGCGTGTAGTGTGCGTGGCCTGCGCGTGTAGTGCGCGTGGCGTGCGCGTGGAGTGCGCGTGGAGTGCGCGCGGCCTGCGCGTGGCCTGCGCGTGTAGTGCGCGTGGAGTGCGCGTGGAGTACGCGCGTGGCGTGCGCGTGGCCTGCGCGTGGAGTGCGCGTGGCGTGCGCGTGGAGTGCGCGTGGAGTACGCGCGTGGCGTGCGCGTGGAGTGCGCGTGGAGTGCGCGTGGAGTGTGCGTGGAGTGCGCGTGGAGTGCGCGTGGCCTGCGCGTGGCCTGCGCGTGGCCTGCGCGTGGCCTGCGCGTGTAGTGCGCGTGGAGTGCGCGTGGCGTGCGCGTGGAGTGCGCGTGGCCTGCGCGTGGCCTGCGCGTGGAGTGCGCGTGGCCTGCGCGTGTAGTGCGCGTGGCGTGCGCGTGGAGTGCGCGTGGAGTGCGCGTGGCCTGCGCGTGGCCTGCGCGTGTAGTGCGCGTGGCCTGCGCGTGTAGTGCGCGTGGCGTGCGCGTGGAGTGCGCGTGGAGTGCGCGTGGAGTGTGCGTGGAGTGCGCGTGGAGTGCGCGTGGCCTGCGCGTGGCCTGCGCGTGTAGTGCGCGTGGAGTGCGCGCGGCCTGCGCGTGGAGTGCGCGTGGCGTGCGCGTGGCGTGCGCGTGGAGTGCGCGTGGCCTGCGCGTGGCCTGCGCGTGTAGTGCGCGTGGCCTGCGCGTGGAGTGCGCGCGGCCTGCGCGTGGCCTGCGCGTGTAGTGCGCGTGGCCTGCGCGTGTAGTGCGCGTGGCGTGCGCGTGGAGTGCGCGTGGAGTGCGCGCGGCCTGCGCGTGGCCTGCGCGTGTAGTGCGCGTGGCCTGCGCGTGTAGTGCGCGTGGCGTGCGCGTGGAGTGCGCGTGGAGTGCGCGCGGCCTGCGCGTGGCCTGCGCGAGTAGTGCGCGTGGAGTGCGCGTGGCGTGCGCGTGGAGTACGCGCGTGGCGTGCGCGTGGAGTGCGCGTGGAGTACGCGCGTGGAGTGCGCGTGGAGTACGCGCGTGGCGTGCGCGTGGCGTGCGAGTGGCGTGCGCGTGGAGTGCGCGTGGAGTGCGCGTGGCCTGCGCGTGGCCTGCGCGTGTAGTGCGCGTGGCCTGCGCGTGTAGTGCGCGTGGCGTGCGCGTGGAGTGCGCGTGGAGTGCGCGTGGAGTGTGCGTGGAGTGCGCGTGGCGTGCGAGTGGCGTGCGCGTGGAGTGCGCGTGGAGTGCGCGTGGCGTGCGCGTGGAGTGCGCGTGGATTATGTTAATCCAAAAATAAAAATATTTTTGGATTAACATAATCTGGATACTAAAATTTGTGAGGTCAAAAACGCGTTTTAAATTACTTGTCTATTCCAATTAAATACATAAGAAAATTAACACTTTTATTTTCGTAAACTTATAATAATTATAATAAACCAGGTACTAGGAAAACCATCACCCGAATAGATTACGATAGCATATCCACTGAACTGTCTAATGTTGACTTCACTCCGATATATCACATGGAAGACCCCAACCCAGCAACAGAGTTTTTAGTTGCATCTATTAAAAAAATCATAGACACCAACACGAAACTGACTTACCTTTCCAACCGTAAAAACTACTAAAACCGTGGGTCACTCCCGGACTTCTCCGCTGCCTAAAGCACAAAGATAATTTACACAGGAAAACTAAAAAATTCCCGGATAATATAACACTTGCCACTTCATACAAACGATACCGAAATTACTGCACTAAAATTTTGAAAAATTTTGAAAAACGACTACTATAAAAATGAACTTCAAACTTCACGAAAAAACAGCAAAACTCTATGGCAAACTATTAATAAAATTACTAATAGATCAAAAAACCGAAGCGGCGCCTCTGATCTTCTCTCGCTCGCGTCAACCCCAAACCAAGCCGTGATCTCCGTGAACCGATTTTTTGCTGACGTTGGAAAGAACTTAGCTGACAAAATCCCTCCTACTCCACAAATTATCGAGCTCACCAATACCAACACCCCCAGCCTCTCAATGACGATCCTACCAACGGACAAAGAGGAAATATCAAGAATCGCAATGTCTCTTCGGACAGATTGTGCAGTGGGATGGGATAAAATACCAGCGAGCATCCTAAAACAAAACATTCAAGTAAAAGCCCCTCCTCTAGCTTACATCTTTAATCTGTGTCTTTCAACAGGAATATTCCCCAAAGCACTCAAAAAAGCTGTAATACATCCTATTTATAAGGCAGGGAACAGAGATGAGGTCACCAACTATAGGCCAATCGCAGTGTTACCGTCCCTATCGAAAATACTAGAGCGTCTACTGAACAAAAGGCTTACATCATACCTAGAAAAAAACGACTTATTATCGAACTCACAGTACGGTTTCCGCGCAGGTAAATCAACAGGAGATGCGGTTCACGAACTTACGGACTATATAATAAAAAAATTAGACGGCGGGAAAAAAGTTTTGGGAATTTTTCTTGACCTAGCCAAAGCCTTCGATACTGTTTCTGTTCCTATCCTTGTAGCGAAGATGGAAAAAATAGGTATAAGGGGAATAATTCTAAAATTATTCACAGACTTTCTCACTGATCGCACACAGTGCGTTAATATAGATGGATACTTAAGCACTGATACAACCACTACCCACGGCCTTCCCCAAGGCAGTGCAATCGCTCCAACGCTCTTTCTCATCTATATTAACGAACTCTGTGCGCTCAAACTACAACAGGGAAAAATTATCTCCTTTGCAGATGACACCGTCCTGTTGTTCCACTCAGACACTGTGACAAATCTGCACAAAACTGCCCAGACTGGATTTGACACGGTATCGAAATGGCTACGTAGTAACATCCTAACGCTTAATGCTCGCAAGACAACTTACATCTTATTCTCAATAAAAAACCTTCCACCAACAAATTCTTCACACTTTATTATTGCACACACTTGTTCTAATTCTAACAGTCTACAATGCTCATGTGAACCTCTACGAAAAACAGTCACAACTAAGTATTTAGGAATTATACTAGACCAATGCCTTAACTTCCGTCCACACATTGATACTCTTACATCGCGTATAAGAAAGCTAATTCCTATTTTTAGAAACTTAAGAGAGGTGGCAGACGAGAAGTTGAGGATGATGGTATACACTACCCTCTGTCAGTCTATTTTAGGATATTGCATTACGACATGGGGCGGTGCACACAAGTCCACCATGTTGCAGCTAGAACGAGCGCAAAGGGCTATCCTGAAAGTCTCCTACTCGTTACCTTTTAGATATCCTACATCAGATCTGTACAAAAAGAGCAAAGTTTTAACAGTGAGACAATTGTTCATAACACACATGATCCTCAAGCAACACAGCATCATATCGTACAACCCTGCTCCGCCTTTAAACCTTAAAAGACGTTATCCTGACCTACCCGGATTCCTCTTTCGTACCCAGTTCACAAACCGTTTCTTCTGTGGCATTGGAAGATACACCTATAAAAAAATAAACAAGATCATAAACATAGTTCATTTAACTAGAAAAACCTGCAAGAAAAAGTTGACTGAATGGCTATTGACACTTAACTATGAAGAGACAGAAAAACTCATTGCCATTCCCGTTTAGTCGAGAATGGTAATGAGTTTTTTTAAAACACACACACACACACACACACACACCACTTAATAGCTCTTAATAACTAACTTTAATATGAAATGTACTCGATTCCAAATTGTGTAATTTGTTTTTTTGTAATTTAAGATGGAGGTCTGGTGTCCTGAAATACAGGCTACGCCTAGCTTAGGCACCAGTCTCCCACAAAATAGTTAACGGTACCTTATCATTTAGTTGTAACAATATTTATGTGTTTATATATTTATGTATATATATATATATATATATATATATATATATATATATATGAAAAAATGAAAAAATGAAAAATATTTATTGTTCTCACCACAAACACATATATATATATATATATATATATATATATATATATATATATATATATATATATATATATATATATATATATATATATATATATATATATATATATATATATATATATATATATATATATATATATATATATATATATATATATATATATATTATATAAGTAAGAGAACCAATTTTAAGAAAAAGGCTTTTAAACTAGTCGACTTGGCACCCAATTTTCAGTCGAACTGTATTTTAGTGGAGCGAGTGACATCAGTATATGTGCTGTGAATTTTGAACTCTATGTATATAGTAGTGTAAGCGGTTTTAGTTTGGCTTGTATAGATTTACACCTAGTAAAATTTGTTGCGGTTTAACTACAAACGAAATATGTATTGATTCAAACTAAAAACCATATTTTATTAAATATATGATTTTGTCACTTCCATCACTATATATATTAGAAATACTACTGTTTGTTTTTAAAAATCAAGATCTGTTTCCCAAAAATAGTGATTACATTAAAAGAAACAGACGTGATTACAATAAGTTATTTACCAACTGCTATCGAACATCTCTAGTGTGCAAAAGTATACTGGGTATGTCAACAAAATTATTTAACAAACTACCTACATCAATAAGGAAAAATGGTGATAACATTTTTGCTTTTAGAAAAACAGTCAAAGATCTACTCTTGCAAAAGTGCTATTATAACCTTGAAGAAGTTATAATAGCACTTATAACTTAGTGATGATAATTCAATTAGATCATCACCTTAATGATGATCTAATTGAATTATTTAATTATTAAATAATATATTTTTTCTATGTTATCAGACTTTTATATTTTATATGGCGGTAGATTATCTTCTAATTGATTAATGAAATTAATGACATTATTACATTTAATAACTTATAAACTTTTGACTAATTTACTGACATTTTTACTTTAATCTATTTAATATTAATTTATAATCTTGGACTAATTTATTGAAATTATTACTTTTATTCTATTATCATTTTTATTATTAATTACATTTTTCCCAATATGACATTACTTTCATTAAGCAAACTTATTAATTATGACTGTAACATTATTATGTTACAGTGCTTATATGTGCTTATATGTTTGTATTACAGACCATGTTTATAAATATATCCTAACCTCTCTAATCTCTTCGACACATTGACATTTTTTTCTCGTGGCGTGCGAGTGGCGTGCGCGTGGAGTGCGCGTGGAGTGCGCGTGGCCTGCGCGTGGCCTGCGCGTGTAGTGCGCGTGGCCTGCGCGTGTAGTGCGCGTGGCGTGCGCGTGGAGTGCGCGTGGAGTGCGCGCGGCCTGCGCGTGGCCTGCGCGTGTAGTGCGCGTGGAGTGCGCGTGGCGTGCGCGTGGAGTACGCGCGTGGCGTGCGCGTGGAGTGCGCGTGGAGTACGCGCGTGGCGTGCGCGTGGAGTGCGCGTGGCGTGCGCGTGGCGTGCGAGTGGCGTGCGCGTGGAGTGCGCGTGGAGTGCGCGTGGCCTGCGCGTGGCCTGCGCGTGTAGTGCGCGTGGCCTGCGCGTGTAGTGCGCGTGGCGTGCGCGTGGAGTGCGCGTGGAGTGCGCGTGGAGTGTGCGTGGAGTGCGCGTGGAGTGCGCGTGGCCTGCGCGTGGCCTGCGCGTGGCCTGCGCGTGGCCTGCGCGTGTAGTGCGCGTGGAGTGCGCGTGGCGTGCGCGTGGAGTACGCGCGTGGCGTGCGCGTGGAGTGCGCGTGGAGTACGCGCGTGGCGTGCGCGTGGAGTGCGCGTGGCGTGCGCGTGGCGTGCGCGTGGCGTGCGAGTGGCGTGCGCGTGGAGTGCGCGTGGAGTGCGCGTGGCCTGCGCGTGGCCTGCGCGTGTAGTGCGCGTGGCCTGCGCGTGTAGTGCGCGTGGCGTGCGCGTGGAGTGCGCGTGGAGTGCGCGTGGCCTGCGCGTGGCCTGCGCGTGTAGTGCGCGTGGCCTGCGCGTGTAGTGCGCGTGGCGTGCGCGTGGAGTGCGCGTGGAGTGCGCGTGGAGTGTGCGTGGAGTGCGCGTGGAGTGCGCGTGGCCTGCGCGTGGCCTGCGCGTGGCCTGCGCGTGGCCTGCGCGTGTAGTGCGCGTGGAGTGCGCGCGGCCTGCGCGTGGAGTGCGCGTGGCGTGCGCGTGGCGTGCGCGTGGAGTGCGCGTGGCCTGCGCGTGGCCTGCGCGTGTAGTGTGCGTGGCCTGCGCGTGTAGTGCGCGTGGCGTGCGCGTGGAGTGCGCGTGGAGTGCGCGCGGCCTGCGCGTGGCCTGCGCGTGTAGTGCGCGTGGAGTGCGCGTGGAGTACGCGCGTGGCGTGCGCGTGGCCTGCGCGTGGAGTGCGCGTGGCGTGCGCGTGGAGTGCGCGTGGAGTGCGCGCGTGGCGTGCGCGTGGAGTGCGCGTGGAGTGCGCGTGGAGTGTGCGTGGAGTGCGCGTGGAGTGCGCGTGGCCTGCGCGTGGCCTGCGCGTGGCCTGCGCGTGGCCTGCGCGTGTAGTGCGCGTGGAGTGCGCGTGGCGTGCGCGTGGAGTGCGCGTGGCCTGCGCGTGGCCTGCGCGTGTAGTGCGCGTGGCCTGCGCGTGTAGTGCGCGTGGCGTGCGCGTGGAGTGCGCGTGGAGTGCGCGTGGCCTGCGCGTGGCCTGCGCGTGTAGTGCGCGTGGCCTGCGCGTGTAGTGCGCGTGGCGTGCGCGTGGAGTGCGCGTGGAGTGTGCGTGGAGTGCGCGTGGAGTGCGCGTGGCCTGCGCGTGGCCTGCGCGTGTAGTGCGCGTGGAGTGCGCGCGGCCTGCGCGTGGAGTGCGCGTGGCGTGCGCGTGGCGTGCGCGTGGAGTGCGCGTGGCCTGCGCGTGGCCTGCGCGTGTAGTGCGCGTGGCCTGCGCGTGGAGTGCGCGCGGCCTGCGCGTGGCCTGCGCGTGTAGTGCGCGTGGCCTGCGCGTGTAGTGCGCGTGGCGTGCGCGTGGAGTGCGCGTGGAGTGCGCGCGGCCTGCGCGTGGCCTGCGCGTGTAGTGCGCGTGGCCTGCGCGTGTAGTGCGCGTGGCGTGCGCGTGGAGTGCGCGTGGAGTGCGCGCGGCCTGCGCGTGGCCTGCGCGAGTAGTGCGCGTGGAGTGCGCGTGGCGTGCGCGTGGAGTACGCGCGTGGCGTGCGCGTGGAGTGCGCGTGGAGTACGCGCGTGGCCTGCGCGTGTAGTGCGCGTGGCGTGCGCGTGGAGTGCGCGTGGAGTGCGCGCGGCCTGCGCGTGGCCTGCGCGTGTAGTGCGCGTGGCCTGCGCGTGTAGTGCGCGTGGCGTGCGCGTGGAGTGCGCGTGGAGTGCGCGCGGCCTGCGCGTGGCCTGCGCGAGTAGTGCGCGTGGAGTGCGCGTGGCGTGCGCGTGGAGTACGCGCGTGGCGTGCGCGTGGAGTGCGCGTGGAGTACGCGCGTGGAGTGCGCGTGGAGTACGCGCGTGGCGTGCGCGTGGCGTGCGAGTGGCGTGCGCGTGGAGTGCGCGTGGCCTGCGCGTGGCCTGCGCGTGTAGTGCGCGTGGCCTGCGCGTGTAGTGCGCGTGGCGTGCGCGTGGAGTGCGCGTGGAGTGCGCGTGGAGTGTGCGTGGAGTGCGCGTGGCGTGCGAGTGGCGTGCGCGTGGAGTGCGCGTGGAGTGCGCGTGGCGTGCGCGTGGAGTGCGCGTGGAGTGCGCGTGGAGTGCGCGTGGCCTGCGCGTGGCCTGCGCGTGGCCTGCGCGTGTAGTGCGCGTGGAGTGCGCGTGGCGTGCGCGTGGAGTACGCGCGTGGCGTGCGCGTGGAGTGCGCGTGGAGTACGCGCGTGGCGTGCGCGTGGCGTGCGAGTGGCGTGCGCGTGGAGTGCGCGTGGAGTGCGCGTGGCCTGCGCGTGGCCTGCGCGTGTAGTGCAACAGGGAAAAACTCAAACTACAACAGGGAAAAATTATCTCCTTTGCAGATGACACCGTCCTGTTGTTCCACTCAGACACTGTGACAAATCTGCACAAAACTGCCCAGACTGGATTTGACACGGTATCGAAATGGCTACGTAGTAACATCCTAACGCTTAATGCTCGCAAGACAACTTACATCTTATTCTCAATAAAAAACCTTCCACCAACAAATTCTTCACACTTTATTATTGCACACACTTGTTCTAATTCTAACAGTCTACAATGCTCATGTGAACCTCTACGAAAAACAGTCACAACTAAGTATTTAGGAATTATACTAGACCAATGCCTTAACTTCCGTCCACACATTGATACTCTTACATCGCGTATAAGAAAGCTAATTCCTATTTTTAGAAACTTAAGAGAGGTGGCAGACGAGAAGTTGAGGATGATGGTATACACTACCCTCTGTCAGTCTATTTTAGGATATTGCATTACGACATGGGGCGGTGCACACAAGTCCACCATGTTGCAGCTAGAACGAGCGCAAAGGGCTATCCTGAAAGTCTCCTACTCGTTACCTTTTAGATATCCTACATCAGATCTGTACAAAAAGAGCAAAGTTTTAACAGTGAGACAATTGTTCATAACACACATGATCCTCAAGCAACACAGCATCATATCGTACAACCCTGCTCCGCCTTTAAACCTTAAAAGACGTTATCCTGACCTACCCGGATTCCTCTTTCGTACCCAGTTCACAAACCGTTTCTTCTGTGGCATTGGAAGATACACCTATAAAAAAATAAACAAGATCATAAACATAGTTCATTTAACTAGAAAAACCTGCAAGAAAAAGTTGACTGAATGGCTATTGACACTTAACTATGAAGAGACAGAAAAACTCATTGCCATTCCCGTTTAGTCGAGAATGGTAATGAGTTTTTTTAAAACACACACACACACACACTCACACACACACACACACACCACTTAATAGCTCTTAATAACTAACTTTAATATGAAATGTACTCGATTCCAAATTGTGTAATTTGTTTTTTTGTAATTTAAGATGGAGGTCTGGTGTCCTGAAATACAGGCTACGCCTAGCTTAGGCACCAGTCTCCCACAAAATAGTTAACGGTACCTTATCATTTAGTTGTAACAATATTTATGTGTTTATATATTTATGTATATATATATATATATATATATATATATATATATATGAAAAAATGAAAAAATGAAAAATATTTATTGTTCTCACCACAAACACATATATATATATATATATATATATATATATATATTATATAAGTAAGAGAACCAATTTTAAGAAAAAGGCTTTTAAACTAGTCGACTTGGCACCCAATTTTCAGTCGAACTGTATTTTAGTGGAGCGAGTGACATCAGTATATGTGCTGTGAATTTTGAACTCTATGTATATAGTAGTGTAAGCGGTTTTAGTTTGGCTTGTATAGATTTACACCTAGTAAAATTTGTTGCGGTTTAACTACAAACGAAATATGTATTGATTCAAACTAAAAACCATATTTTATTAAATATATGATTTTGTCACTTCCATCACTATACATATTAGAAATACTACTGTTTGTTTTTAAAAATCAAGATCTGTTTCCCAAAAATAGTGATTACATTAAAAGAAACAGACGTGATTACAATAAGTTATTTACCAACTGCTATCGAACATCTCTAGTGTGCAAAAGTATACTGGGTATGTCAACAAAATTATTTAACAAACTACCTACATCAATAAGGAAAAATGGTGATAACATTTTTGCTTTTAGAAAAACAGTCAAAGATCTACTCTTGCAAAAGTGCTATTATAACCTTGAAGAATACCTTAATGATGATCTAATTGAATTATTTAATTATTAAATAATATATTTTTTCTATGTTATCAGACTTTTATATTTTATATGGCGGTAGATTATCTTCTAATTGATTAATGAAATTAATGACATTATTACATTTAATAACTTATAAACTTTTGACTAATTTACTGACATTTTTACTTTAATCTATTTAATATTAATTTATAATCTTGGACTAATTTATTGAAATTATTACTTTTATTCTATTATCATTTTTATTATTAATTACATTTTTCCCAATATGACATTACTTTCATTAAGCAAACTTATTAATTATGACTGTAACATTATTATGTTACAGTGCTTATATGTGCTTATATGTTTGTATTACAGACCATGTTTATAAATATATCCTAACCTCTCTAATCTCTTCGACACATTGACATTTTTTTCTCTTCTTAAAATACTTATGTGAAATGTTTGTCTGTTTTTTTTTCTTTAATTTTTTTATTTATTTATATGTGTTGATGTACGTTGCGCGCACGCCACGCGTGCGCGTGGAGTGCGCGTGGAGTGCGCGTGGCGTGCGCGTGGCGTTCGCGTGGAGTGCGCGTGGAGTGCGCGTGGCGTGCGCGTGGAATACGCGCGTGGCGTGCGCGTGGAGTGCGCGTGGCGTGCGCGTGGCGTGCGAGTGGCGTGCGCGTGGAGTGCGCGTGGAGTACGCGTGGCGTGCGCGTGGAGTGCGCGTGGCGTGCGCGTGGAGTGCGCGCGGCGTGCGCGTGGAGTGCGCGTGGAGTGCGCGTGGCGTGCGCGTGGAGTACGCGCGTGGCGTGCGCGTGGAGTGCGCGTGGAGTACGCGCGTGGCGTGCGCGTGGCGTGCGCGTGGAATACGCGCGTGGCGTGCGCGTGGAGTGCGCGTGGCGTGCGAGTGGCGTGCGCGTGGAGTGCGCGTGCAGTGCGCGTGGCCTGCGCGTGGCCTGCGCGTGGCGTGCGCGTGGAGTACGCGCGTGGCGTGCGCGTGGAGTGCGCGTGGAGTACGCGCGTGGCGTGCGCGTGGCGTGCGCGTGGAATACGCGCGTGGCGTGCGCGTGGAGTGCGCGTGGCGTGCGCGTGGAGTACGCGCGTGGCGTGCGCGTGGCGTGCGCGTGGCGGGCGCGTGGCGTGCGCGTGGAGTGCGCGTGGAGTGCGCGTGGAGTGCGCGTGGCGTGCGCGTGGAGTGCGCGTGGAGTGCGCGTGGAGTGCGCGTGGCCTGCGCGTGGCCTGCGCGTGGCCTGCGCGTGTAGTGCGCGTGGAGTGCGCGTGGCGTGCGCGTGGAGTACGCGCGTGGCGTGCGCGTGGAGTGCGCGTGGAGTACGCGCGTGGCGTGCGCGTGGCGTGCGAGTGGCGTGCGCGTGGAGTGCGCGTGGAGTGCGCGTGGCCTGCGCGTGGCCTGCGCGTGTAGTGCAACAGGGAAAAACTCAAACTACAACAGGGAAAAATTATCTCCTTTGCAGATGACACCGTCCTGTTGTTCCACTCAGACACTGTGACAAATCTGCACAAAACTGCCCAGACTGGATTTGACACGGTATCGAAATGGCTACGTAGTAACATCCTAACGCTTAATGCTCGCAAGACAACTTACATCTTATTCTCAATAAAAAACCTTCCACCAACAAATTCTTCACACTTTATTATTGCACACACTTGTTCTAATTCTAACAGTCTACAATGCTCATGTGAACCTCTACGAAAAACAGTCACAACTAAGTATTTAGGAATTATACTAGACCAATGCCTTAACTTCCGTCCACACATTGATACTCTTACATCGCGTATAAGAAAGCTAATTCCTATTTTTAGAAACTTAAGAGAGGTGGCAGACGAGAAGTTGAGGATGATGGTATACACTACCCTCTGTCAGTCTATTTTAGGATATTGCATTACGACATGGGGCGGTGCACACAAGTCCACCATGTTGCAGCTAGAACGAGCGCAAAGGGCTATCCTGAAAGTCTCCTACTCGTTACCTTTTAGATATCCTACATCAGATCTGTACAAAAAGAGCAAAGTTTTAACAGTGAGACAATTGTTCATAACACACATGATCCTCAAGCAACACAGCATCATATCGTACAACCCTGCTCCGCCTTTAAACCTTAAAAGACGTTATCCTGACCTACCCGGATTCCTCTTTCGTACCCAGTTCACAAACCGTTTCTTCTGTGGCATTGGAAGATACACCTATAAAAAAATAAACAAGATCATAAACATAGTTCATTTAACTAGAAAAACCTGCAAGAAAAAGTTGACTGAATGGCTATTGACACTTAACTATGAAGAGACAGAAAAACTCATTGCCATTCCCGTTTAGTCGAGAATGGTAATGAGTTTTTTTAAAACACACACACACACACACTCACACACACACACACACACCACTTAATAGCTCTTAATAACTAACTTTAATATGAAATGTACTCGATTCCAAATTGTGTAATTTGTTTTTTTGTAATTTAAGATGGAGGTCTGGTGTCCTGAAATACAGGCTACGCCTAGCTTAGGCACCAGTCTCCCACAAAATAGTTAACGGTACCTTATCATTTAGTTGTAACAATATTTATGTGTTTATATATTTATGTATATATATATATATATATATATATATATATATATATATGAAAAAATGAAAAAATGAAAAATATTTATTGTTCTCACCACAAACACATATATATATATATATATATATATATATATATATATATATATTATATAAGTAAGAGAACCAATTTTAAGAAAAAGGCTTTTAAACTAGTCGACTTGGCACCCAATTTTCAGTCGAACTGTATTTTAGTGGAGCGAGTGACATCAGTATATGTGCTGTGAATTTTGAACTCTATGTATATAGTAGTGTAAGCGGTTTTAGTTTGGCTTGTATAGATTTACACCTAGTAAAATTTGTTGCGGTTTAACTACAAACGAAATATGTATTGATTCAAACTAAAAACCATATTTTATTAAATATATGATTTTGTCACTTCCATCACTATACATATTAGAAATACTACTGTTTGTTTTTAAAAATCAAGATCTGTTTCCCAAAAATAGTGATTACATTAAAAGAAACAGACGTGATTACAATAAGTTATTTACCAACTGCTATCGAACATCTCTAGTGTGCAAAAGTATACTGGGTATGTCAACAAAATTATTTAACAAACTACCTACATCAATAAGGAAAAATGGTGATAACATTTTTGCTTTTAGAAAAACAGTCAAAGATCTACTCTTGCAAAAGTGCTATTATAACCTTGAAGAATACCTTAATGATGATCTAATTGAATTATTTAATTATTAAATAATATATTTTTTCTATGTTATCAGACTTTTATATTTTATATGGCGGTAGATTATCTTCTAATTGATTAATGAAATTAATGACATTATTACATTTAATAACTTATAAACTTTTGACTAATTTACTGACATTTTTACTTTAATCTATTTAATATTAATTTATAATCTTGGACTAATTTATTGAAATTATTACTTTTATTCTATTATCATTTTTATTATTAATTACATTTTTCCCAATATGACATTACTTTCATTAAGCAAACTTATTAATTATGACTGTAACATTATTATGTTACAGTGCTTATATGTGCTTATATGTTTGTATTACAGACCATGTTTATAAATATATCCTAACCTCTCTAATCTCTTCGACACATTGACATTTTTTTCTCTTCTTAAAATACTTATGTGAAATGTTTGTCTGTTTTTTTTTCTTTAATTTTTTTATTTATTTATATGTGTTGATGTACGTTGCGCGCACGCCACGCGTGCGCGTGGAGTGCGCGTGGAGTGCGCGTGGCGTGCGCGTGGCGTGCGCGTGGAGTGCGCGTGGAGTGCGCGTGGCGTGCGCGTGGAATACGCGCGTGGCGTGCGCGTGGAGTGCGCGTGGCGTGCGCGTGGCGTGCGAGTGGCGTGCGCGTGGAGTGCGCGTGGAGTACGCGTGGCGTGCGCGTGGAGTGCGCGTGGCGTGCGCGTGGAGTGCGCGTGGCGTGCGCGTGGAGTGCGCGTGGAGTGCGCGTGGCGTGCGCGTGGAGTACGCGCGTGGCGTGCGCGTGGAGTGCGCGTGGAGTACGCGCGTGGCGTGCGCGTGGCGTGCGCGTGGAATACGCGCGTGGCGTGCGCGTGGAGTGCGCGTGGCGTGCGAGTGGCGTGCGCGTGGAGTGCGCGTGCAGTGCGCGTGGCCTGCGCGTGGCCTGCGCGTGGCGTGCGCGTGGAGTACGCGCGTGGCGTGCGCGTGGAGTGCGCGTGGAGTACGCGCGTGGCGTGCGCGTGGCGTGCGCGTGGAATACGCGCGTGGCGTGCGCGTGGAGTGCGCGTGGCGTGCGCGTGGAGTACGCGCGTGGCGTGCGCGTGGCGTGCGCGTGGCGGGCGCGTGGCGTGCGCGTGGAGTGCGCGTGGAGTGCGCGTGGAGTGCGCGTGTAGTGCGCGTGGAGTGCGCGTGGCGTGCGCGTGGAGTGCGCGTGGCGTGCGCGTGGAGTGCGCGTAGAGTGCGCGTGGCGTGCGCGTGGCGTGCGCGTGGAATACGCGCGTGGCGTGCGCGTGGCGTGCGCGTGGCGGGCGCGTGGCGTGCGCGTGGAGTGCGCGTGGAGTGCGCGTGGAGTGCGCGTGGCCTGCGCGTGGCCTGCGCGTGTAGTGCGCGTGGCCTGCGCGTGTAGTGCGCGTGGCGTGCGCGTGGAGTGCGCGTGGCGTGCGCGTGGAGTGCGCGTGGAGTGCGCGTGGAGTGCGCGTGGAGTGCGCGTGGAGTGCGCGTGTAGTGCGCGTGGAGTGCGCGTGGCGTGCGCGTGGAGTACGCGCGTGGCGTGCGCGTGGAGTGCGCGTGGAGTACGCGCGTGGCGTGCGCGTGGAGTGCGCGTGGCGTGCGCGTGGAGTGCGCGTGGAGTGCATTTAAATGTGGACTTAATCTACCAGATTATGAAGCGAGGTGTAGAAAATTTCATTTTCTACCGCTACAATATCGCAGAACTGTTTCCGATGTTGCGTTCTCTTGTAAAATTATCAATAATACTGTCGATGTACCTGAATTGTTAAGCCAATATAATTTTAATATTCCTATCCGATATTTCCGTAATTTTGTGCCGCTTTACGTCCCGCCTTACAACACGTCTTATCGTCGCAATTCTTTTATATACAGATCAAGCGCTCAACTCAATAATTTTATTAAAAATAATCACAACGAAGATATTTTCTCAATAAAACCCTTAAAAATTAGGAAAGTATTGACGGATGCGTATTTCTCGAGTTAATAAGCCCTAATAAACATAAACATAATCATAATGTAAAAATAAATCAGATCATTGCTACATATAAACAATATATAATATTATTAAACTTATTTTTCTTTTACTTTCGCAGTGGTCATTTTATATTATATATTTATAATATAATTTTTTACCAACTTAATTATTATTTAGTGCAAGTTAGCCTATATTATACAAATTTTATTGTTCTATTTAAGTTCTAGCCATGCAGAGCTTAATTTTCACTTTGCTTTAGTTATTATTTTTAAATTTAGTAGTGGAAACTTGTTATTGGCTCTTAGTTTTGTAGTAGTTTTAGTTATAGTTATTATTATGTAGCTGTAAGTTTTCCTAAGAAAATAAAAAAAAATAATAAAAAAAAAAAAATTTAATTGTCACTTAACTTTAATTATTACTTTACTTTAATTATTACTTAACTTTAGGTATTACTTAACTTTAATTGTCACTTAACTTAAATTATTACTTAACTTTAATTAATACTAAACTTTAATTGTTACTTAACTTTAATTATTACTTAACGTTGCGTGCGCGTGGCGTGCGCGTGGAATGCGCGTGGAGTGCGCGTGGAGTGCCCGTGGCGTGCGCGTGGAGTGCGCGAGGCGAGCACGTGGAGTGCGCACTTAACTTTTCTTGTCACTTAACTTTAATTATTACTTAACTATAACAATTACTAAACTTTAATTGTTACTTAACTTTAAGTATTACTTAACTTTAATTATTACTTAATTTTAATTGTTACTTAACTTTAATTATTACTAAACGTTGCGTGCGCGTGGAGTGCGCGTGGAGTGCGCGTGGAGTGCGCGTGGCGTGCGCGTGGAGTGCGCGTGGAGTGCGCGTGTAGTGCGCGTGGCGTGCGCGTGGAGTGCGCGTGGAGTGCGCGTGGAGTGCGCGTGGCGTGCGCGTGGAGTGCGCGTGGAGTGCGCGTGGAGTGCGCGTGGAGTGCGCGTGGAGTGCGCGTGGAGTGCGCGTGGCCTGCGCGTGGAGTGCGCGTGGAGTGCGCGTGGAGTGCGCGTGGAGTGCGCGTGGAGTGCGCGTGGAGTGCGCGTGGAGTGCGCGTGGAGTGCGCGTGGAGTGTGCGTGGAGTGCGCGTGGAGTGCGCGTGGAGTGCGCGTGGAGTGCGCGTGGAGTGCGCTTGGCGTACGCGTGTAGTGCGTGGCGTGCGCGTGGCGTGCGCGTGGAGTGCGCGTGGAGTGCGCGTGGCGTGCGCGTGGAGTACGCGAGGCGAGCACGTGGAGTGCGCACTTTACTTTAATTGTCACTTAACTTTAATTATTACTTAACTTTAATTATTACTCAACTTTAATTGTTACTAAACTTTAATTATTACTTAACTTTAAGTATTACTTAACTTAATTTTATTTATTTTTATTTCTTCGGAAAACTTACAGCTATTAAATAACAAATTAACTTAACTAAATTGTAACTATAAGCCATTTTAAAGTTTTCGCAAATAGTTAAAAAATGAAAGTGCAAAAAAAATTATTGAGAAGTTAATCAGGCTAAAAAACATACTGAAAAAACTTAAAAATATTTTTTTTCTCACATTGCATCTACTAAACACGGTTTAAGCAATTTAATAAAAAGTTATCAATATTAGTGTAAGTATGTATAATGTTAATAAAATTAGTCTACGCTTATCGCTAGGCAAAACTATTAAACTAGATTAGTATCTAGTTTGGTGACATTAAATCATCAACTTTGAAAAGGAGTTAGTTACCAACTTTCTAATCTTATAAGGCTTAGTAGAAAATATGTCAAAGGAGGGATTTATTTTCAAAAATTCATTAAGTTGAGAACTAGCCCTTAGTAGAAACGAATTACTGCGATAGTAAGTATTAAAGGTAGGTACATCTATGGGAACGAAATTTCTTAAATACTTGGTGGGGATACTGAAGTTTAATTTCTCTAGTAAATATGTGCTGTCAATGTTACTATTGATTATTTTAACTAAGTGGGATAGATCAGTTAAATTTCGTCTGAGTTTTAATATTAAAAAGTGGAAATGTCTACACCTGTCTTCGTAATTAGATAAATAATAATTACTTCTAAATTGTAGGTATCTTAGAAAACGCTTAAATTATTACCTAACTTTAATTGTTACTTAACTTTAATTATAACTTAACTTTAATTGTTACTTAACTTTAATTCTTACTTTACTTTAATTGTTACTTAACTTTAATTCTTACTTAACTTTAATTATTACTTAACTTTAATTATTAATTGACTTTAATTGTTACTTAACTTTAATTATTACTTGACTTGAATTGTTACTTAACTTTAAATGTCGCTTAACTTAAATTATTACTTAACTTTAAGTATTACTTAACTTTAATTATTAGCTTTAAGTATTACTGAACTTTAATTATAACTTTACTTTAATTATTACTTTACTTTAATTGTTACTTAACTTTAATTGTTACTTAACTTTAATTATAACTTAACTTTAAGTATTATTAACTTTAATTATTACTTAACTTTAAGTATTACTTAACTTAAAACGAAAACGAAAACGAAAACGAAAACGAAAACGAAAACGAAAACGAAAACGAAAACGAAAACGAAAACGAAAACGAAAACGAAAACGAAAACGAAAACGAAAACGAAAACGAAAACGAAAACGAAAACGAAAACGAAAACGAAAACGAAAACGAAAACGAAAACGAAAACGAAAACGAAAACGAAAACGAAAACGAAAACGAAAACGAAAACGAAAACGAAAACGAAAACGAAAACGAAAACGAAAACGAAAACGTAAACGAAAACGAAAACGAAAACGAAAACGAAAACGAAAACGAAAACGAAAACGAAAACGAAAACGAAAACGAAAACGAAAACGAAAACGAAAACGAAAACGAAAACGAAAACGAAAACGAAAACGAAAGCGTAAGCGTAAGCGTAAGCGTAAGCGTAAGCGTAAGCGTAAGCGTAAGCGTAAGCGTAAGCGTAAGCGTAAGCGTAAGCGTAAGCGTAAGCGTAAGCGTAAGCGTAAGCGTAAGCGTAAGCGTAAGCGTAAGCGTAAGCGTAAGCGTAAGCGTAAGCGTAAGCGTAAGCGTAAGCGTAAGCGTAAGCGTAAGCGTAAGCGTAAGCGTCAGCGTAAACGTAAACGTAAACGTAAACGTAAACGAAAACGAAAACGAAAACGAAACATCGCGGACAAACATCGTGACAGGAGATTTAGATTTTGATAAACAAAAAATGCTCTAATAAAACTTAAATGCATTGGAATTTGGATCTAACAAATCCTTCTTTGCCTTTTTTTGGTCTGTCAATACTTTTATTTTCAGGAAAACATGATTATAATTTATGAGAAAAAAAAATGTGGAATCAATTATTATTTTATCAACACAACAACATAAAAAGGATTAATATTTTTTGAAAACATGATTTTTTTTAATTACTTTAATTCTTAAGTTAATCACTTAACTTTAATTATTACTTAACTATAACAATTACTAAACTTTAATTGTTACTTAACTTTAAGTATTACTTAACTTTAATTATTACTTAATTTTAATTGTTACTTAACTTTAATTATTACTAAACGTTGCGTGCGCGTGGAGTGCGCGTGGAGTGCGCGTGGAGTGCGCGTGGAGTGCGCGTGGCGTGCGCGTGGAGTGCGCGTGGAGTGCGCGTGTAGTGCGCGTGGCGTGCGCGTGGAGTGCGCGTGGAGTGCGCGTGGAGTGCGCGTGGCGTGCGCGTGGAGTGCGCGTGGAGTGCGCGTGGAGTGCGCGTGGAGTGCGCGTGGAGTGCGCGTGGAGTGCGCGTGGCCTGCGCGTGGAGTGCGCGTGGAGTGCGCGTGGAGTGCGCGTGGAGTGCGCGTGGAGTGCGCGTGGAGTGCGCGTGGAGTGCGCGTGGAGTGCGCGTGGAGTGCGCGTGGAGTGCGCGTGGAGTGCGCGTGGAGTGCGCGTGGAGTGCGCTTGGCGTACGCGTGTAGTGCGTGGCGTGCGCGTGGCGTGCGCGTGGAGTGCGCGTGGAGTGCGCGTGGCGTGCGCGTGGAGTACGCGAGGCGAGCACGTGGAGTGCGCACTTTACTTTAATTGTCACTTAACTTTAATTATTACTTAACTTTAATTATTACTCAACTTTAATTGTTACTAAACTTTAATTATTACTTAACTTTAAGTATTACTTAACTTAATTTTATTTATTTTTATTTCTTCGGAAAACTTACAGCTATTAAATAACAAATTAACTTAACTAAATTGTAACTATAAGCCATTTTAAAGTTTTCGCAAATAGTTAAAAAATGAAAGTGCAAAAAAAATTATTGAGAAGTTAATCAGGCTAAAAAACATACTGAAAAAACTTAAAAATATTTTTTTTCTCACATTGCATCTACTAAACACGGTTTAAGCAATTTAATAAAAAGTTATCAATATTAGTGTAAGTATGTATAATGTTAATAAAATTAGTCTACGCTTATCGCTAGGCAAAACTATTAAACTAGATTAGTATCTAGTTTGGTGACATTAAATCATCAACTTTGAAAAGGAGTTAGTTACCAACTTTCTAATCTTATAAGGCTTAGTAGAAAATATGTCAAAGGAGGGATTTATTTTCAAAAATTCATTAAGTTGAGAACTAGCCCTTAGTAGAAACGAATTACTGCGATAGTAAGTATTAAAGGTAGGTACATCTATGGGAACGAAATTTCTTAAATACTTGGTGGGGATACTGAAGTTTAATTTCTCTAGTAAATATGTGCTGTCAATGTTACTATTGATTATTTTAACTAAGTGGGATAGATCAGTTAAATTTCGTCTGAGTTTTAATATTAAAAAGTGGAAATGTCTACACCTGTCTTCGTAATTAGATAAATAATAATTACTTCTAAATTGTAGGTATCTTAGAAAACGCTTAAATTATTACCTAACTTTAATTGTTACTTAACTTTAATTATAACTTAACTTTAATTGTTACTTAACTTTAATTCTTACTTAACTTTAATTGTTACTTAACTTTAATTCTTACTTAACTTTAATTATTACTTAACTTTAATTATTAATTGACTTTAATTGTTACTTAACTTTAATTATTACTTGACTTGAATTGTTACTTAACTTTAAATGTCGCTTAACTTAAATTATTACTTAACTTTAAGTATTACTTAACTTTAATTATTAGCTTTAAGTATTACTGAACTTTAATTATAACTTTACTTTAATTATTACTTTACTTTAATTGTTACTTTACTTTAATTGTTACTTAACTTTAATTATAACTTAACTTTAAGTATTATTAACTTTAATTATTACTTAACTTTAAGTATTACTTAACTTAAAACGAAAACGAAAACGAAAACGAAAACGAAAACGAAAACGAAAACGAAAACGAAAACGAAAACGAAAACGAAAACGAAAACGAAAACGAAAACGAAAACGAAAACGAAAACGAAAACGAAAACGAAAACGAAAACGAAAACGAAAACGAAAACGAAAACGAAAACGAAAACGAAAACGAAAACGAAAACGAAAACGAAAACGAAAACGTAAACGAAAACGAAAACGAAAACGAAAACGAAAACGAAAACGAAAACGAAAACGAAAACGAAAACGAAAACGAAAACGAAAACGAAAACGAAAACGAAAACGAAAACGAAAACGAAAACGAAAACGAAAGCGTAAGCGTAAGCGTAAGCGTAAGCGTAAGCGTAAGCGTAAGCGTAAGCGTAAGCGTAAGCGTAAGCGTAAGCGTAAGCGTAAGCGTAAGCGTAAGCGTAAGCGTAAGCGTAAGCGTAAGCGTAAGCGTAAGCGTAAGCGTAAGCGTAAGCGTAAGCGTAAGCGTAAGCGTAAGCGTAAGCGTAAGCGTAAGCGTAAGCGTAAGCGTAAGCGTAAGCGTAAGCGTAAGCGTAAGCGTAAGCGTAAGCGTAAGCGTAAGCGTAAGCGTAAGCGTAAGCGTAAGCGTAAGCGTAAGCGTAAGCGTAAGCGTAAGCGTAAGCGTAAGCGTAAGCGTAAGCGTAAGCGTAAGCGTAAGCGTAAGCGTAAGCGTAAGCGTAAGCGTAAGCGTAAGCGTAAGCGTAAGCGTAAGCGTAAGCGTAAGCGTAAGCGTAAGCGTAAGCGTAAGCGTAAGCGTAAGCGTAAGCGTAAGCGTAAGCGTAAGCGTAAGCGTAAGCGTAAGCGTAAACGTAAACGTAAACGAAAACGAAAACGAAACATCGCGGACAAACATCGTGACAGGAGATTTAGATTTTGATAAACAAAAAATGCTCTAATAAAACTTAAATGCATTGGAATTTGGATCTAACAAATCCTTCTTTGCCTTTTTTTGGTCTGTCAATACTTTTATTTTCAGGAAAACATGATTATAATTTATGAGAAAAAAAAATGTGGAATCAATTATTATTTTATCAACACAACAACATAAAAAGGATTAATATTTTTTGAAAACATGATTTTTTTTATTTAAATTTTTATCAAACAAAATGCAGAGCAATAAAACAGTACTCAATAGGCAGGTATAAATATTTTATGTTACTAGAATAGGTTTTTTTAATGGCAACATTTGATTTCAGATGGCAACATTTGAACCTACAAATGGCAACCTGGGCTGAGTATACTCTGGCAACACTGGCATTGATAGTTTTATGTGAAACAGTAATACTTACATTTGTGTCACAAAGAAACTTCCTTTGAAAAAACTATGTCTAGTGCGTTTAATCGAATAGTTCCTTTGCCGTCATGTTGGTATTCCTGTCTGTCAATAATGTAAACAAGGTTGACAGCTCTGCGAGTTTTCATAAGTTTTACTGTGATTTCGTGAGAAAATCATGCCGAAAACATGAAAGGGTGGTGAAAGATTGATGGTGCTAAGAGTGAAAGAGTTTTGTGAACGTGAAAAACGTAACTAGGCCCCAATAATCCCATTAAACTCGAGTTGTCGCCATTACGGCTTAGTGAAATAGGGTTACCAGCGTCAGTTTAATCACCCATAAACACAGTACAACTTATGAATACTTGCAGAGCGTGTGTACCGTGTTTACGTTATTAACAGAGAATGCCAACATGATGGCAAAGGAACTATTTGATGAAACGCACTTCTAGGAACGAAAACTACATACACGCGAACGAAGGCGTGGGTAGTTCAAGGTAGTACACTGTACAATAATATTATCAGGGCGAGCGAAGCGAGCCCTAGTACTTCTCACAACCTGTACATTTTGTGGTACACTTTACGGACAAACTATCACGTCTACTGATTTGTGCTTTAACATAGTATTTACATATTGTAAATGTGTTATCATCAGTCAGTGAAGGTGTGATGAGGCGAGCCCTCACAAAGCTCGGCTTTTAACTAGTAAATGCGAAAGTGACTTTGGTTGTTACGTCTTCACACATAAAGTACTAAGCGGATCATCATAAAACTTTCATATCTCCCCTAATTTAAGGTAGCACAGTAAGGGTAATGTGGCAACATTAATTTGCATTAGTGCCAACATGGCGGCAAAGGAACTATTTGATAAAACGCACTATACACAGCCCGACTGAGGTTCAAATGTGAACTGTCGAGAAATGGCGGATATTACGAGATTTTCCATAGAATACGTAAAAACTCAGCGTTACCACCGATTTTACCTTCCCTAACACCCAACGATAACAATAAATCGGTATTACTGATGACGTTTAAAATGTGGGGTAGAATTGATGTTTCTTAAGATTCATTTGATTTTTTAAAAAGTTTATAAAGAAAGTTATCTTAAAATACTATAAGAATTAAATGAGTATTCATAACATAATATCAGATTTATCTTCAAATCTGCCATACTTACTGCTGCAGCGACAATTAAAGTGCACCTCTTCCACGGCGGATTGTATGTTTTAAGCTATTTTCTTACCTTTTTTTATGCTTAATTGTAAATATAATTTTAGACTATTATTGGAACTCAAATAATTCTAATGCATGCTTGAGTACTTTGTTTTCTTCGTTAAAATCAGTTTTTGAGCATAAGATAAACACAATACTTTTTAAAATACAATGGGCGGAGAAAAGTTATTGCAAAATCAGCAAAAATTGGCGGCCTAGCCCATTTAGAATCAGTGTTTAAAATCCTTTATTTTGATATGCTTGGTAGATTTTTTTTTTTTTTTTTTACCTCACAATATGGCGTCAAACATCTGCCGTTTTGTTTTTTTTTTTTATGTCACCTATCTAAAAACACTTGGGTCACTAATATCGTGTTCGGCATCTGCACTGCCCCGGGGCAGGGTGGGTCAACAGGATACGGAAACAGCCGAAATTTGAATTAAGAACATAAACTACGTATTGCACTATGATGATCCACGAAGCACGTGGACTTAGTACTATACAATATAGTACATAGTTTATGTTCTTAATTTAAACTTCGCTTATTCCGTATCCTGTCAGCCCACCCTGCCCCGGGGCAGTGCAGATGCCGAACACGTTACATGACAAATCTAACGATACTTCCAATGTGAAAATCCATTCAGCGGCTCTGAAGATACAAGGTAAGGAAGAATATTACAAACATACAAGATACGCGCTAAACACATAATCCTCCCGGCAGTCGGGTAATAATAGTACAAGTAGTTATATTATAATTTTATACCTTGTTTATGAGTCGCGATTTTGCTTATTCCAAGTTTATTCTGAGTATAACTTTTATACTCGGCTTATAAGTAAAAGAGATAAAGTTTAGCTAGTGTGAAGAGGTGACAAAGAGAGTCAAGTCTTTGTTAAAGTTGACATGATCTGTTGATAGTATTCTAAGAAACAATTCACCGACATCATTCCGCTCAGTGCTGGAAATTTTGGGGTTTATCTATTTCATAATCTATGTTGTAAGCAACTTGATATTTTTAATTTAACTAAAATTGCATATTAAATGATTGTGTTCCAATCTATATTGAATCATTTGAACATAAATGCTTACCATGCGTTGTAACAATGACATACATTTCATGCCAATTTAGCAATAATTGCAAACACATCACCAAACTCAAAAGCCAGTAGACCACACACACTTGTTCATAATGCAATTATTGCTATTAATAATTATACATTTATATTTTGTAGCTTCAAACCCTTATATTAACGAAACGGCGCTTAAATTGAAATATATTTTGAGCTGTAGACATACACGATGCGTCCCAAGATTGGGGATGAAAGTAGATAGTTTAGCTGAAAAGACTCTTAAAGTTATGAGAAATACGGACAGATTGAGTGAATATTTAAGTGTTTTTAATGTGAGTGACTGTGATGGGGAGGCAAGTGGTGACTATGTTAGACGTCATATCCTTGACGGTCTTTTGATCACTGATGATGTGCCGGATACCCATTGGAATGAATATAAGGTAAGGTATGATGGACTTACGTTATTCTAAAATGGCATTAGCACAACGAAAGGAGATGAGGCACGACGTACGAATATACAGAGTGTAACAAAACTAAGGGAAAATACTATAAAAAAATTCATGACGCTGGGGCGCTTGTCCAAACAAATCGCAAAAAAATGCTGCACTTTCAGAGCTGCTACTTTCATAGTTATCTCTATATCAGGACCCATACATACCCTAAAGTATTACTTATCAGTTATCACTATGTTTTGTTACACAAGATAAGCGATAACATTGATTTCAAACGCAACATTGCATTGTTATGCCTCGTTTCGAATATGTGACCCTTTAAGACATGTAGAGTTTTTAGAATATATTAACATCAGTTGTATGGTTGCTGCTTAATTAAAAATTTGGTGCTTTTCAGTCCATATACAATAAGAAATATGCTTCGCAAACTTATGAGGAGGCAGCGCTGTCAGTTTGGAAAAAGAACTTGAGGAAAGTTGCTGAACACAACCAGCTTTACCTCTCAGGGAAAAGAAGCTATACTCTACATCTTAATATGTTTGGAGACTGGGTAAAATATCTTTAATATTTCCACTTTACAATTTTGTCTTCTTGGCAGTCGCTCTCCTGCTAGAAAAGGGCCTACTCTCTTCTCAGATTAAGATAAATTATTTTTACGATCTTAATTTAAAAATATCAACTAAATGTCTTAAGGGCCCTGTCTCCCTAAATTAGCAGGTCGATTGTCTGTCAGTGCGAATATCGACGTAAATGACATTAAATTAACATTCATAACAGCGCGCCTTGTACGGTGGCGGTTACGACGCTCGCCGCGTCCATGATAGGGCGAAATAGGAGAAAAAACCTTTTTAAGGGTTAATATAATACATATTTCAAAAAAGTAAAAAAACCAAATTATTAACTTATGTATTGCAAAGCAGTAGATATTTTTTATATATGATTTGGTTTTTTATTTCTTTATTATGTGATACCGATAGAAAAATATGGCAAAACCAAATTACGTATCATATCATGTAGATTACTAATTATTTTTTTCAGATACTTATATTTCTCTGTTAATGCCGATGAAAAGTTGTTTCATCTGCACGCTTTTTTCGAAAGAGCAGCCTTAAAAGAATTATCTTTATCACTAGATGTTATCTTATAAGTTATAACTCCAACTATAACATTGTTAACACTGTTAACATTTGGCCACAGTAAAAACTATTCAATGTATGAGATCTTTGCAAAATACTATTTTTTCAGCCATTTTAAAGTGTGAATTGTAACATTGAACTATTATACAGATAAAGTACTCTTTCAGCCTTTGATGTCTTACGTCGAAGATATGCTGAAACTAATTTGGACGATTCCACTTTACGATCCAGCTAGAGATCCACACAGAACAGCTTACAAAAGGAATCTCCATCAGAAAATTCCAAGAGAGGTAAGCCGCAACTCACCTTTTAAGCTTAGCGCAAACCTACGCGACCAAAGCGACTGCGAAGCGGTAGCGTCTACCACGCGGCGGACGCTGCCCATATAATCTTATGGCGCTGTGCACACCTGCACGACCGCGACGCGAAATGTTCGCGTCGGCAAGCGGAACGTGCGCACTGCGCGTCAAGTTGTCAGACGCGTGTTTTAAAGTTTACATAACTAGACTTCTTATTTAAAACCTTTTTTATATTATTTTGTACTACTCTTTAGTTTGTGATTTCTTGATTTGTTTAGTTTTGATAGATTGTGTCATGAATCAAATTGCCCGATGTATTATTTTTCTCTATGATCATGATATTAGTAGTCGCGCAGGTGTGCACGCCAAGTTTCGCGTTGCAGACGCTCCCGATTCGCGTACCACTGTCGCGTGTCACTGACACGTAGGTTTGTTTTAAGCTTTAACCAGGATAACTACTTTTTTCTGATTCTTTAAATTATTAACTTCAACTTTCAAGTTTGCGAATCTCATGTGTGGCACTCGGAGACTGTCGTAGTAAAACAATCGCATAGCTTTTTTTATCAACTTATGCAATTATAATCCGCATACGTCTATTCTAGTCGCACGCACACAAACACCGTGCCGAAGTCTGGCAACTGTCTGTTACGTTTTTAAGTTTCGTAATTTCTTGATTCGGTCGCCGTATAGCTCAAAGCCCGCGATAAAAGCTCTGGACAGTCCATCAGAGCCTGTTTTTATTTACATATAATATTGAAAGGTATGTATTGATTAGGGTTGTTGAGGAAGTGTTTATGAGGAAGAGGAGGAGGAAGAGGATATTTTATGAGGAAGAGGATGCGGATGAGGAAGCAGATGAGGAATAGGATGATTGGAAATTATAAAATACTAGCGATCCGCCCCGGCGTCGCAGGGGTACAAAATATATAGCCACTGAAAAAAATGATTAAAATCGATAGCCTATGATCATTCACGTGGTCTACTTCTTATTATTTATGTGCCAAATAACATAAAAATTGCTCCAGTAGTTCGCGAGATAAGTCCTTTCAAATAATTTTCCTCGTTTTTTCCACATTCTCCTATTAGTCTAAGCGTAATAAAATATAACCTATAGCCTTCCTCAATAAATGGGCTATCTAACACTGAAAGAATTTTTCAAATCGGACCAGAAGTTCCTGAAATTAGCGCTTTCAAGTTAGCCCTTTCAAATAATTTTCCCCGTTTTTTCCACATTTTCCTCTATTTTTTTGCTCCTATTAGTCTTAGCGTGATAATTAATAGCCTATTAGCCTTCCTCGATAAATGTGCTATCTAACACTGAAAGAATCATCAAAATCCGTTGCGTAGTTTAAAGTTATAAAGATTAAAGGGAACAAAGGGACATGAGGGAAAAAAGCGACTTTGTTTTATAATATGTATAGATACTAGCGGACCCAACCCAAAAGCCTTTGTCCTGTCTGTACATAACAATACATAAAAAAATAATTAAAAGGGTATTTTCCAGTGGACCAAACTTTGAATCTTAACCATTCTCGAAACACACACAATAAAAAATCATCAAAATCGGTCCAGCAGTTAAGGAGGAGTTCGTGTGCCTAGTGTGAATTTTTTGTTTGAAAATTGATCGAATGTGTTTCACATTCGATCGTGAACGCGTTTGGCGTTTACTAAGATTTTGTATGGGATTTGTACAGCGCCACCTGCTCACGGGTGTGAGCCCAGCCCAGTGAGTAATCCCGTACAAAATCTTAGTGAACGCCAAGCGCGTTCACGATCGAATGTGAAACAAAAAACTCACACTAGGCACACAGTAACATACACAACACACGCACACAAAAAAAAGATGAGTAAATGATGCAATTCTCGCGCTCTGGCGTGTGCGTTGCCATGATTGGATACGCGATGTGCATGCGCAATGAAATTCCTCATAAATTCCTCTTCAATTTTGAGGAAGCGATAGCGGAAGAGGATTTTCTTATTTATTTATGAGGATGCGGTAACGGTTGAGGAACCCAAAATATTGCGGAACTTCCTCATTATGAGGAAGCGGAAGAGGAATCCTCAGCAACCCTAGTATTGATAACGTAAAAGCAGGCATACTGCTACTGAACACGTTTGCATTGATACAGCACTAGAGCCAGTGATAAACCCATTTTTTCCAGGTGGACTGGCGAGCCAGGGGTTACAAGCCGCGCCTGGAGGAGCAGTACCACTGTGGTGCTTGTTACGCCTTCGCCATCACACATGCGCTACAGGCCCAGGTCTACAAACATCATGGGGATTGGAGAGAACTGAGGTGGGTGATTGGGTATTCTTTACCTTAGTGAGGAAACTTAAGCATACGAATTGATGAAAGGAAATGAGCTAAAAGATTTCCGTATGAAATGATTGCTGTACAATCTACGTGAAAAATGACCACTGTTAGAAAAGTTTACGTGTAGAACGTGTCGATATCCAAATTAAAGTACCGTCGAAGAAATTGATTCATAGACACAAGGGACCTTCATCATTAGGTCGGATTACGTCAATTCATTATTAGCTGTAATCTGTCGGCTGGGTTTGACATAATAAATATAAATAAAAATAAAAAAGCCTTTTATTCCTTGTAAATTTACAATTTTTTTTTTTTTAGTTTAACATTACTTACACCTATTAATATCTAATGCAGAAGAAAACTAATAAACTTAACAAAACAGAATAACAATTCTAACATGTAAGTAAGTATTAAAATTATTCTAACATCTAACTTTTTTAATTAAAGTAAAGTAAGCTTTGAGTTTAGTTCTCTCTTGTTTGGCTTGCAAGGACCCCTCCGCAGGTGAAGGCCTCCTCCAAAGAATGCCACTTTTCTCTATCTTTAGCTATTTCCATCCATTTTGGTCCAGCCGTTTTTATCAACTCGTCCGCCCATCTTTATCGACACAGGGGGAGACCACTATCATCGAGTTAGTGGTCTCCCCCTGTGTCGTTTACCACTTGGACCGTTCCACTTTGTCACTCTTACTGTCCAGCGATCGTCTTTTAATCTTACCACGTGTCCCGCCCATTTCCACTTCTGTTTTTAAGCATGTAATAGAGCATCAGGAGCTTTAGTTATGCTTCTAATTTTCGTATGACGAACTCTTTTAGTTCTTCTGATATTCAGCATACTACGTTCTAGTCCTCGTTGACAAGTAATAATTTTTCTTTTTACTCTACTTGTGAACTTCCATGCCTGGCAGGCGTATGTAAGACATGGTAGGAAACAACTTGACATGACTTTAGTTTTTAAATTTGTTGGCATGTTGCTTTTAAAGATTTCTTTTAAGCTCCAGTATTTGTTCCAAGTATTTTGAATTCTCCTCTCTACTTCAGTGTAGTTACTGTCTTTATCGAAGCTTATCTCTTTACCTAAATATATGTACTTGTTTGTATATCTTAATGGTTCATCATCTATTGAAATAGTATTTTTTATGCTGTTAGTCATTATCATTGTCTTTGTGAGATTCATCTCGAGTCCTACATTTTTACTGGCCACGTTAAGCGATTGAATCATTTCTTGTAACTGTGAGCATGATTCAGACAAGAGTACCAAATCGTCAGCAAATCGGAGATGACTTATAAAGTTGCCGTCTATGCACAAGCCACAAGTTTTCCAGTCTAACTCTCTGATTATAGATTCTAAGATGGCTATGAAGAGCTTTGGGGAGGTCGGGTCCCCTTGTCTCACCCCTCTTTCGATAGGGAAGCTGGGTCCGACTCTATCTAGTTTAACTCTGGCCGTATTGCAGCTATAAATGCTTCTTAATACCTGGATGTATTCGTTCTCTACTCCTTGCTCTTGTAGCGCCCTCCAGATGCTCGAATGTGAGACAGTGTCGAATGCTTTTTTGTAATCGATGTAAGCTATATATAGAGCTCTTTGTTTTTCATGATATTTTTCAATCAGTAATTCTAAAGTGTGAATATGATCGACCGTCGAGAAACTCTTCCTGAACCCAGCTTGTTCTATTGGTTGTTTTTTTTCCAATGTACTGCTAATTCTTTGGTTTAGTAGAGACGAGAATAGTTTGTAGGGACAGAGCAGTAAACTGATTGGTCTATAATTGGCAATGCCGTAAGAATCTCCTTTCTTATAAATTAAAATAATATTCGATTCCGACCACTGTTTAGGTGTCTGTGAAGTTTCCAGGATGCAGTTAAATAAATGAGCTAATGGTAGAGCCAATAGAGTTTGTACTGACTTTATACATTCGTTCGTGATGTTGTCTGAGCCCGGGCTTTTGTTGGTTTTTAATATTTTTATTGCTTGAATTACCTCTGATGCAGTGAAAGGTATATAATTTCTTATTTGTGTATCGTCTGGCAGGTCTTTGTTTTCGATGAACTTTTCGTGTTCTTGGGAGCTATAAAGTTTTTTGTAGAAGTCTGTGGCCACATCTACAATATCTTTACGGTTATTAAGTGTAATTCCATCAGCCTTCAACCCGTCAATCCATGATTTATGTGTCTTCAGTTCTTTATATGCTCTTTTTGAACTTCCTGAGTGAGTAAGATATTTCTTTAGTGTTTCTGATCTGTATTGTGTATAGTCGCTTTTTATGTATTTCTTCACTAGCTTATAGAGCGCTGAAAGCTCGTTTTTCAATTGTCTAGTTTTTCCTTTAACGTTTTGCACAGTGTGTCTCCTTTTCAAAAGTAATAAAGTACGCTCCGATAAGATTTTATGTCCAGTGGGCTTTTTAATAGTGATTCTAGCATTTTGAAGACTTTGTGTGATAGCTTTCAGTATCTCATCGTGGTAGAGTTGAACTGACATATTTTCACTATGTTCCAGTAAGTTTGGCAGGAGTGCTGTTATGCTCTCAGTGTATCTCTTTATTTCTTCTTCATTCTTTAGTGTGGCATTTTGAGTATTTCGGAATCCAGATTGGTTCTTTTTCATTTTTGAGAATGTTACTATAGCTCTAACTGGACGATGGTCTGATGAGAAATTTACTATATTTTTATTTTATTTTATTTTATTTTATGATACTTGGAAAACTTACAGCTATTGTTACAATTAAATAATAAGACAGAATACATAATAAGGAGCCAATTAGAAGTTTTCACTGATAGTAATAGTTTACAGAATATTGACTTAAATATTACGTTATGAATACCTAGTACTACTACAACAAAGTTTTAAACATTTTAAACTCAAATATCAGTTATTTTAAACAAGAATATTATATTATAATTCTAGCATTACAATACCTATTACGTACAGAAGAGCTAAACATCAACAAACAATTAATTAATTAAATCAACAAAATGCTTGCATAATGATCTCTTTAGAGTTGAAATATTACAATTGAAAATATCTAAATCCATATTAGAACACACTGAATTTAGTTGCTTGCTTGCACGATACATGAAAGAGTTCTGTCTGTAGTAGGTGTGGGTAGTGGGTAAGAAGATAGGGACATGACGACGATAGGACTTAGTAGGAATTTTAAAAGACAACTTAGATAATAGGTTGGGGCAGTCTAGATTATTCGAAGAGATTTTTACAAGAAAAGACACATCGGCAATAACACGACGGTCCTCTAGGGTAAGGAGGTGGTGTTTGGTACAGAGAGACTTATAATTGGAACTACTAAACCGTTGATTTGTCTTAAAACACAGGTAACGTATAAATTTTCTTTGGATATTCTCAATTCTATTAATGTGAATTTTATACCTAGGGTTCCAAATTTGGGAGGCATACTCGAGGTGACTTCTAACTAGAGAGCAATATAGAACCTTGATGGTTTTAGCGCGAACAAATTCTTTAGAATTTCGCTTTAAGAAGCCAAGAGCTTTAGATGCCTTTGATATGACATGATCAATATGAGAGTTAAACGATAGTTTCGAGTCATGAATAACTCCAAGGTCTCTTATAGTGGTAGTTCTGGGCAACGGATAATTCTTGAGATGATAATCGTAAGTAATATTATTTTTCTTTCGCGTAAAGGTAACAACGGAACATTTTAACGGGTTAAGGTCTAAACGGTTATTGACACAATAGACTTCAAGTGCTTGAAGGTCAGCCTGAAGACGATGAGCGTCATCGAGACACGTTATGCGCTTGTAGATTTTCATGTCGTCAGCAAAGCACAATAATTGGGACGAGCTAAAACATTGGTCAATATCGTTAACAAATATGACGAATAACAGGGGTCCAAGTAGGGATCCCTGCGGTACACCGCTCGGGATCCGACGCCACCTCGAGGTGCAGTTATTGATTGCTACTGCTTGACTGCGATTGGTAATATACGACGCAAACCATCTGAGTAAATCACCATGTACACCGGTCTCCGCTAATTTTTGTAAAAGTTTTTTGTGGTCAATTCTGTCGAAACATTTACTATAGTCGGTGTAGACGACGTCGACCTGGGCCCCTTGATCCATGGCGTCGGTCAAAAAGTCATTAAGTTGGACCATATTAGATGTCGTGGATCTGCCCGGCAGAAATCCGTGTTGGTAATCCCCAAATGAGTTTTTAACTGCTGAAAATAGTTGTCTATAAATTAATTTCTCGAATAACTTCGCAGCAATACATAATTTAGATATCGGGCGGTAATTACACGCATCAGTTTTAGACCCCTTTTTATGGACCGGGGTGATGTAAGCTCTTTTCCAAATTTCCGGTACAATACATTCGTTTAATGATTTTTGATAAATAAGTGTAAGTGGCACTGCAACAGATTTGGCACATTTTATCAGAAATATAGCGGGTATACCATCTGGTCCTGCTGATTTGTGTGGGTCGAGATCTTTTAAAAGTTTAACAACTGTGTCATATTCAATAATAATAGTAGATATATCGCCTACAGACGTACCATAGACATCGCCAGGGTTAGGGACATCATTTGCGTCGGGTGCCAGAAAATTAGATTGAAAAAAGTCGGAAAAAACCTCGCATATAGATACGGATGAGTTAGCCCTTACATTATTATAATTAATTATATTAGGCAGTGAACTCTTACTTGATTTACTTTTTATGTAAGTCCAAAATTGTTTGGGATTACGCTCAATTGAGTTTTCTACATTACCAAGATATTGTTTGTAACAAGTAGCTTCTAAACGTTTAGCGCGATCGCGCAATAGTTTAAATGTATTAAAATCTGACAAGTTGTGGTACTTTTAATATGTACTATATCTGGCTTGTTTGAAAGAATATAGTCTATTTCATTCTTGTAGTCTCCGTTTGGCGAGCGCCATGTCCATTTTTGGTTCGGTTTTTTCTTAAAGAACGTGTTTAAAATTGCGATCCTATTTTCTAGTGCAAAGTCAATGAGTCGTTGTCCTCTAGCATTTCTTGTGCCATACCCGTTTGGTTTCATTATCAGATATTCATTTGCTCTAGGTTGGCCTATTTTTGCATTTAGATCGCCCATAATTAGGTGTGTATTGTGTGCAAGGGTCATGGCTTTATATAAATTTGAATAAAATAGTTCTATGTCTTCTTCCTTTGCTGCTTCTGTAGGAGCATAGACCTGTATTAATGACATTTTTGTATTATGTAAATTTAGATTCAGAAGTGCTACTCTATCAGAAATTCCAATAAAACTTTCAATGTTTTTCTTTAGGCGTAGATTGATCAGGAATCCAATGCCATATTGTCCTTGTGTATGACCGGTGTAGCAAAGTATACAATTATCATATTTTTCTATTTTTGTACCCTGTCGTCGTGTTTCTGATAGTCCAATTACATCATACTTTATATTTCTCAGTGATTCTATTAGCTCCAGCAAGTGTCCATAAGAAGATAAGGTCCTAACATTATATGTCAGGATGTAGAGTTTTGTGGCTCTACATGTAGAGTAAGATGGTTGTGCGTTACTTGTATTCCTTGGAGGGTTATGGTCGTAATCTTCCACGGTGACCAGCCGGGTTGGAAGATAGTTTTTGTTGGTTGTTGCAGTTTGATTGTTTCTATAGTCTGTGCGAGAGGGGGGCCTTGATTGTTATAAGTTGCTGTTCATACTCACGGTCTCATAATCTAATGTATTGGACTGTGGCTTTTTGCTTACAACAAAATTTAACATACTTGGCTTGAGTACTCCTTCAGAGAGGCTGTTCGATTTTTGCGTCGAGGGGTGAGTTTTTAACATTTTGTTCTTTTTAGCAGCTTGTTTCGTTTCATTTTGTGGGTTGGAATCGTTTGCAGGCGAAGAGTGGAGCTGTCTTTTCTGGCTAGGTTTTATTATAACTAGTTTATCATACTTTATTTTTACTATATTTCCTTTTTCTTTCTCTAATTTGGCTTGCTCTTGTAATTCTCTTCTCTTCTCTAATACTTGCTTAGGATAGTCTTCTTTGTAGTAATAATGTGTATTTCTTAGTGCATCTTTTTGTTTCATTATTTTAATTTTTACTCCAAGTGTAGAGAAGGTTACTACTATTGGGCGTTGTCTGTCACACTTCTTCCCTATTCTTTTAACCTCTTCAATGTCGTTACAGGTAAGTTTGACAGAGAAATATTGTTCTATCCATTCAATGATAACATTTTCTAGACTTTCATATGATGTTTCTGTCTCTTCTATACCAAAAAACAACAAATTCTTGCGCCGTACTTGTTTTTCCAGAAAGTAGATTCTTTTTTCCTGGCTTTCCACGATTTCGTTTAGTTTTTCATGTTTTTGTTCCCACACTGAAATTTTTTCTTCCAAAATACTGTTAATATTTTTGGTTACTTGTTCTGTAATAGTTAAGCCGATTTCCCGGATTTCCCGCCTTTGATCGTCTAGGTCAATCTTAATATTTTTCAGCGCCTTCAATACTTCATCCATGTCTGTAAATTATTTTCTATGTTCCGGTCAGTATAATTGCCATAACGCTACGGGGGTTTGACATAACGCGACCAAATAATGTAGGTCTACCATCTGCCATGTATCAACTTCTCTCATGATAGTACATCTGACCAATCCGTAATAGTATTTCGACAGGCCATTGTTATTGCAAAAACTTCCTTTACCAATGTTCTAAGTTTTTGCAGCTCATAAGACCTGATTTAAAGATGCCTGATTTAAAAAAAAAAAAAAAAGACTATTAAATTTCTTGCAGCCCTCAACAGATCGTGGATTGCAGCCTACCTGACGGTAACCAGGGTTGCAACGGAGGATCCTTGGAGGCAGCGCTCCGGTATGCTTCCAGAGCTGGTCTTATTCGGGAATCATATTACCCGTACCGTGGCAGGGTATGTTACTTATAAGCTTCGGTTTTAGATAATATAAAGTAATGCGCAAATACGAATAAAATAACTTAAATTTTATGACTTATGAGGAAGATTCGTCTCAGTCGCTCATCTTAAATTAAACAGCTACAAAACTTCCGAATAGCTAACTCGTGAGGAATTCTTCAGACGATCGTCAACCGTCAAACGGTCCTTTAACAGATTACAGAGACGACTTTGTAGGGTACTTAGCAAGTATACGATGGTTTGGAGTTTGGACTAACACACCATCTTCTTCGACACTCAAGACGCCTCATCCCAGCTCTAGTCCTCATCTTTGCCGACATCTAGATTTCATGCCATTTTTTTTTTAAATAAGGGGGCATAAGAGCAAACAAGTCACCTGATGGAAAGCAACTACCGTCGCCCATGGACACTCGCAACATTAGAAGACGCTCTCTTCTTAAAGATTTGCAGGTCGTATTGGTCCGGGAATATTGCCGGTGACAGTTCGTTTCAGAATTTTACAGTCAGACATATTTCAGCGAGGTCACTGCCACTACCGCTCCGGCGAAGTGATCGCTCGGCCCCGGAGGTGGGCGACCCTGCCGGCTGGAGACGAGCAGGCTATTGAACGAGCTGTGGCGACCATCGGACCCCTGGCTGTTGCAGTTAATGCTGAGCCTTTCACGTTCCAGTTGTACAGGTTAGATGTAGTTGTAAGCCGATCCTGGGTGTTTTATGGCCGAGCAGGACATTTCTGTGTTTTTGCTAGCACAAGCAGTTTCGATGCCAAGCGTTTAAAAAACTCCGACTTAGCTGTCAGCAATCAGCATCATAAGGCTGCGTTTCCACCAGAGATGTGTTGCAAGGAATGTGTTTTTCAGATTCGCTGCGCTGAGCGAGGTCACGTCAAAGAATCGATTCTATTGGTTCTCAAAAACACATTCCTTGCAACACATATCTGGTGGAACCACAGCCTAAGTTTATGAAAACATCCTTTTTCTATACCACTATGTCATGTACCATCGATGAAATTGATTCCTAGGCAGTTGACAGACCAACGTCATTACTCATTTGGTCGATCGTGTTAATTTAATGTTAATTGTGATCTTTCGGCTGGGTTTCACGTAACGCGACCAAACCACATAGGTCCACTTTTGCCTAGGAATCAACTTATCTGATAGTACAACCTGTAACCATTAACATTGTCTTGCGTTGTGCAGTGTCCATCCACTGCATCGAAGTCAAGTCAGCATTTCGTACAGCGTGAATTGCATCGTCCAAAATCCGTCAGCATTTTATCAATAATAATAACAGCGCACATGGAGCTTACAGCCAAATACCAACAAATAGGACGCTTACTAAACTGGTGACACCATAATATTCCAGGAGTGGTATCTACGACGACCCCTTCTGCGTGCCGTGGAAGATGAACCACGCGATGTTGCTGGTGGGCTACACGCCGGAGTACTGGGTGCTGCTCAACTGGTGGGGACGGCATTGGGGGGAGGGGGGGTATATGAGGTCTGTAAGAGCGGCCTAGGGTAGGTTTTAACTCCTATTGTCTTCTGATTAATTTCGATGCGGGTGCCAAGACAGCTTTAGCATGTCTCTCTGGCTCCCTGAGATCATATAAAAGGGTTTTCGTGGTTGGATACCGCTGTCGATCCTGGCGACATAGGAGATACTGTGAATTGTGATACAGCAGTGGGAATAGATTTGGTCCTTCGTGAAATATATACTAACGAACTACGAACTTTACGGATAAAACCCTAGAATAAAGAAATATGTCAAAAAATGTAACTACGAATATTTGTCGCCTATTATAAAACAATGTTTTGTATATTTCCAGAATTCGTCGCGGTTACAACGTGTGTGGAGTAGCGAATATGGCGACTTATGTGGAACTGTAATATAATTTTTATACTGTATTCTGATTTTTCTTTAAACAAATCAAACATCTAACATGCTACCCTCTTATCTATTTACTTTCACCAACAGTTTTAAACATCCATAAGAGCTTTATTAGAATGCTTAATGGAGCAATGAGCAAGCTGAGATGATGAATTACATGTAGCTAAGAAGTCGTAGTTTTTAAATTTTTGACAAAAAATATTTCCGAATCGGGCTAAATCTAAATGCACACACGACAATACAATATTATGTCAGTCATAACATGAAACCTTTTGGGTTAGTGTACCAGGTACCTACTGTTTTATATGTTACGATGTTGTATTGTTTATGGGGTCTAACATTAAAAACCTTATTGACAAATTAGGATCGAACCCCCAGTAAGCAATAAACCATCGGCGTATGCCTTCATTAATTCCATTAATGTTTCAGGACCACAAAGGCAGTAATTTATGATGTGTCCATTATTTAGTGCGCACCTAAACAATGTTATTCCGTTTCTTCGCGTTTCCTGACGTTTGCGACGGTAATGACTTGCCAGCCGAGGTTCGGTGTGGTACAAGTCATAAAAGACTGAAGCTACATAATTGGATGCTGTTAAACATTTTTAATATGTACTTATTGATAAATATGTACTTATTGAGTTATGAATGTAGTCATGTTCTTTAAATCATGAACAAGGCTGCATTCATAACAAATGCTTAACAGCATAACGCGAAGTCAAGGTATAAGGTTGCTCAGAGCCCAGAGTACTGAAAGTTGAATTCGGAGGCTTTGAAAATAGTTGCGAATTGTTGAGTTTATTATGTGATACCGATAGAAAAAATATGACAAAACCAAATTACGTATCACATCATGTAGATTACTAATTATTTTTTTCAGATATAATTTCTCGGTTAATGCCGATGAAAAGTTGTTTCATCTGCACGCTTTTTTTGAGAGAGCAGCCTTAAGCTTGTTAACCTATTACTCTTGTTGTTTTGATTGGTTATTTTCTAGTTGATACGATTTGTTATAATATTTTACGAGTAAAGTAACATTTAATATTATACTTAAATGATTTATTCCTTTGTTTATGTTCAAAAAATTATATGAAATATCTCTCTACAACTAAATAATGTGTTTACTGTTTTATTCAAACAAGAACCTGTTTTATGTAATTTGACGAGAAAAGAATAAACTTTTTGCACTTTAACTGACTCACCCAGATAATCTGCAGAATACCTTGTCAATCTGCAGTCTAACTGGTTTACGCACGTTAACGGTAATATATACATACAACCATTTAGATTCCCTTACTATATCGAACTCAAATCAGTATTTCAGACAATAATAAGTACTAAAATTCAAAGATAATACTTCTGAAGCGGGCAAGGTCCTCGCAGAGTTGCGAGGGTGCTAAGCTTGTCTAACTTTTGATTTGAAGGTGCAAAGGAAATAAATACCTACGTAGGTACTCGATGGTCAAGCTGAATTATTTTAATAAGTATTATAATCATATAAGCACAAAATATATCAAAAAGTAAACAAATCAAAATATCATAAACTAAAGAGTACAAAATAATATGAAAAAGGTTTTATAAAATAAGTTTATAGCTATGTACACTAACTACACTTCATTATAATATCCGATTTCTTTCTCTGTTACAGGTACGGGCTGATTAAATAAGTATTTAAAAACTACTTTTACTATGAAAGCAACTATCACAATTCACACCTAAAAATGAACTGGCGATACAAAACCTATAGACGCGCCTTATGTTAGTCTCGAAACTTTTGAAATGCAAATCCTCTATCCTTAGCGCTTATCTAGTAGGTACAGCCAAGTTATATATTTTCAAATGCTTCGAAATTTTAAATGTCCTCGTCAGATTATTACGTTTTAAATCTATCTCGTCGCTGTTTTACTTTTAATTAAAATTGGCTACGTGAAGCGCTCAAAGAAACCAAAATTGTACATCGCCTCCGCTTGTCGCTTACACCACACAGTTGTAGTTAAAATTAATGCCAGCCTGATATCTTCGTGATCATTGGTCCAAGGTGTGGAAGTGAATTGTATCCACCCAATAGTACCTTTACAGTTCGACAGTCGTACCGTGCTAACAAGCAGCATCTACTAATTAAATTTAATTTGCTAGCTTCTGCTCGCGGGTGCGCCCAAGCTATCGCATCTACGAATGTATAGGGTACTGTGTATTGTAATTTGGATTATTTTAGGCATAAAAACCGATAAATGTTTGGCTTTGGATGTCCATTGCGTCCTATATCTTTGTCTCCTGCGTCCGTCATATCGGTTATTTTTTCCCAAAAATCTATCAGTAAATACTTCTATTTCTATTGTAGGCAAAGCCTTCAGGAAAGAAGGATATCTTATACCGGTAAAATGTACAGTCTCCGCGAATCACGTTGTACTCATTTTGGTGTAACGAAGTTGTGAGCGATCGAGGAAACAAAAAGTAATAAAAAATTGTAGAATATTTTTCCCCGAACCCGCGAATTTTCTCGATAATAACGTATCATTTTTACAAATTTTACCAGAGCTTAATTTAATTAAAAATATAATATTGGTGTTAAACGAAATCTGGTGCGAACGACAGCCAATAATCTGATACGGCTCAGGAAATTTAATATTGTCCAATATTGATTTATCGGTTTATATGCGAGTGCTAGCTGTTGCTTGCGACTTCGCGCCCGAAAAAAGAGACATTTATTAGGGTGAAGTCAAACGAGCGTAATTTGTGAGTTGTGAGTCGCAGAATTTCGGCTGGCAGAAATTCTGCTGCATTCAGTTTCGTACAAAAGTGCTGTTTGATTCACACGAGCGTAATTTTGTGAGTCATGATTTGTATGAAAAGATATTTATGCGACCGAAATTCTGCGACTCACAACTCACAAATTACGCTCGTTTGGCTTAACCCTAAAGAACCAGAGTGGAAAACCGTATGGCTCCATTAATTTTCTATCGGCATCATGTCTTTTGTATTTTATCTATTCAGCGGGCTAGAGCTTTCATTCAGATTTTCGGGGGCATCTATAACACAAACAGTAGCGGCGTTAGGGCGGAGGCAACGCTGGGCGACTGCCCAGGGCACCGAACACAAACAAAAGGGGCGCCGCCTTTTTTAGCACTACCAGCACCTTGGGCGCCGAAGAAATCTTTCCCAGGGGCCTCAGGGCGCTGGTAGTGCTAAACCCGGCACGGACACAAAGAGAAACAGGAAAGACTTTGTACATAATGAGTTATAATATTATTATACATAGTAAAAAACGACGAAGGATGCAGGCTAACTTTGTACGCATTAATCCGTATCCAGTAGATAAACGCCCCATACATCTAAGTATAGCAACATATTATAAAACAAAGTCGCTTTTTTGCCCTCATGTCCCTTTGTTCCCTTTAATCTTTAAAACTACGCAACGGATTTTGACGATTTTTTCAGGGTTGGATAGCCCATTTATCGAGGAATCCTATAGGCTATATTTTATCACGTTAAGACTAATAGCTGGAGCGAAGAAATAGAGGAAAATGTGGAAAAAACGAGGAAAATTATTTGAAAGGGCTAACTTGAACGCGCTAATCTCAGGAACTACTGATCCGATTTGAAAAATTCTTTCATAATTAAAATCTAAGACTAATAGAAGAATGTGTAAAAAACGGGGGAAATTATTTGAAAGGGCTTATCTCGCGAACTACTGGAGCAATTTTTATGTTATTTGGCACAGAAAAAAGTAGACCACGTGAAGGATGTATTTATTTATAAGTCTTTCACTGTAAATAGTTTTGTGTACTTATACTATTAAATAAATAAAAAAATGATCATAGCCTATCGATTTTAATAATTTTTTCAGTGGATATACATTTTATACCCGTGCGACGCCGGGGCGGGTCGCTAGTGATTAATAAATCATTGATTTCGTTAAAAACATGTTTGTAACATACAATTCCCATATTAGTAGAGATAGAGTAGAGATAGAGTAGAGATAGAGTAGACAAAGAGTAGACAAAGAGTATACATATATATAGACATACTCTATCTCTACTCTATGTCTACATTATGTCTACTTTATCTCTACTCTATCTCTACTCTATGTCTACTCTATGTCTACTCTATGTCTACTCTATGTCTACTCTATGTCTACTCTATGTCTACTCTATGTCTACTCTATGTCTACTCTATGTCTACTCTGTCTCTACTCTCTCTCTACTGTATCTCTACTCTATCTCTACTCTTTGTCTATTCTCTACTCTATGTCTACTCTATGTCTATCTCTACTCTATCTCTACTCTATCTCTACTCTATGTCTACTCTTTGTCTACTCTGTCTGCTCTATGTCTACTCTATCTCTACTCTATCTCTACTCTATGTCTACTCTATCTCTACTCTATCTCTACTCTATGTCTACTCTATCTCTACTCTATCTCTACTCTATGTCTACTCTATGTCTACTCTTTCTCTACTGTATCTCTACTGTATCTCTACTCTATGCCTACTCTACGTCTATCTCTAAGTCTATCTCTACTCTATCTCTACTCTATGTCTACTCCTTGTCTATCTCTACTCTATCTCTACTCTATCTCTACTCTATCTCTACTCTATCTCTACCCTTTGTCTACTCTATGTATACTCTATGTCTACTCCATGCCTACTCTATCTCTACTCTTTGTCTACTCTATTTCTACTCTATCTCTACTCTATCTCTACGCTATGTCTACTCTATGTCTACTCTATGTCTACTCTAGTAGAGATAGATATAGATAGAGTAGAGATAGCTCTACTCTATCTATATCTATCTCTACTCTATGTCCATCTCTACTCTTTGTCTACTTATGTCTATCTCTACTCTATGTCTATCTCTACTCTCTGTCTACTCTATGTCTACTCTATGTCTACTCTATGTCTACTCTGTCTCTACTCTCTCTCTACTGTATCTCTACTCTATCTCTACTCTATGCCTACTCTACGTCTATCTCTAAGTCTATCTCTACTCTGTCTACTCCATGCCTACTCTATGTCTACTCTGTCTCTACTCTATCTCTACTCTATCTCTACTCTATGTCTACATTATGTCTACTCTATCTGTACTCTATCTCTACTCTATGTCTACTCTATCTCTACTCTATCTCTACTCTGTCTACTCCATGCCTACTCTATGTCTACTCTGTCTCTACTCTATCTCTACTCTATCTCTACTCTTTGTCTACTCTATCTCTACTCTATCTCTACTCTATCTCTACTCTATGTCTATAGATATAGATAGAGTAGAGAGATAGCTCTCTACGCTATGTCTACTCTATGAGTAGACATAGAGTAGAGATAGAGTAGAGATAAAGTAGACATAGAGTAGAGATAGAGTATGTCTATATATATGTATACTCTTTGTCTACTCTTTGTCTACTCTATCTCTACTCTATCTCTACTCTATCTCTACTCTATCTCTACCCTATGTCTACTCTATGTCTACTCTATGTCTACTCTAGTAGAGATAGATATAGATAGAGTAGAGATAGCTCTACTCTATCTATATCTATCTCTACTCTATGTCCATCTCTACTCTTTGTCTACTTATGTCTATCTCTACTCTATGTCTATCTCTACTCTCTGTCTACTCTATGTCTACTCTATGTCTACTCTATGTCTACTCTATGTCTACTCTATGTCTACTCTATGTCTACTCTGTCTCTACTCTCTCTCTACTGTATCTCTACTCTATCTCTACTCTATGCCTACTCTACGTCTATCTCTAAGTCTATCTCTACTCTGTCTACTCCATGCCTACTCTATGTCTACTCTGTCTCTACTCTATCTCTACTCTATCTCTACTCTATCTCTACTCTATGTCTACATTATGTCTACTCTATCTGTACTCTATCTCTACTCTATGTCTACTCTATCTCTACTCTATCTCTACTCTGTCTACTCCATGCCTACTCTATGTCTACTCTGTCTCTACTCTATCTCTACTCTATCTCTACTCTTTGTCTACTCTGTCTACTCCATGCCTACTCTATGTCTACTCTGTCTCTACTCTATCTCTACTCTATCTCTACTCTTTGTCTACTCTATCTCTACTCTATCTCTACTCTATCTCTACTCTATGTCTATAGATATAGATAGAGTAGAGAGATAGCTCTCTACGCTATGTCTACTCTATGAGTAGACATAGAGTAGAGATAGAGTAGAGATAAAGTAGACATAGAGTAGAGATAGAGTATGTCTATATATATGTATACTCTTTGTCTACTCTTTGTCTACTCTATCTCTACTCTATCTCTACTCTATCTCTACTCTATCTCTACCCTATGTCTACTCTATGTCTACTCTATGTCTACTCTAGTAGAGATAGATATAGATAGAGTAGAGATAGCTCTACTCTATCTATATCTATCTCTACTCTATGTCCATCTCTACTCTTTGTCTACTTATGTCTATCTCTACTCTATGTCTATCTCTACTCTCTGTCTACTCTATGTCTACTCTATGTCTACTCTATGTCTACTCTATGTCTACTCTATGTCTACTCTATGTCTACTCTATGTCTACTCTGTCTCTACTCTCTCTCTACTGTATCTCTACTCTATCTCTACTCTATGCCTACTCTACGTCTATCTCTAAGTCTATCTCTACTCTGTCTACTCCATGCCTACTCTATGTCTACTCTGTCTCTACTCTATCTCTACTCTATCTCTACTCTATCTCTACTCTATGTCTACATTATGTCTACTCTATCTGTACTCTATCTCTACTCTATGTCTACTCTATCTCTACTCTATCTCTACTCTGTCTACTCCATGCCTACTCTATGTCTACTCTGTCTCTACTCTATCTCTACTCTATCTCTACTCTTTGTCTACTCTATCTCTACTCTGTCTCTACTCTATCTCTACTCTTTGTCTACTCTATCTCTACTCTATCTCTACTGTATCTCTACTCTATGTCTATAGATATAGATAGAGTAGAGAGATAGCTCTCTACGCTATGTCTACTCTATGTCTACTCTAGTAGACATAGAGTAGACATAGAGTAGACATAGAGTAGACATAGAGTAGACATAGAGTAGACATAGAGTAGACATAGAGTAGAGGTAGAGTAGAGATAAAGTAGACATAATGTAGACACTCTACTCTATGTCTATCTCTACTCTTTGTCTACTTTATGTCTATCTCTACTCTATGTCTATCTCTACTCTATGTCTACTCTATGTCTACTCTATGTCTACTCTGTCTCTACGCTATGCCTACTCTATGTCTACTCTATATCTACTCTATGTCTACTCTAGTAGACATAGAGTAGACATAGATTAGCTCTACTCTATCTATATCTATCTCTACTCTATGTCCATCTCTACTCTTTGTCTACTTAATGTCTATCTCTACTCTATGTTTATCTCTACTCTATGTCTACTCTATGTCTACTCTATGTCTACTCTATGTCTACTCTATGTCTACTCTATCTCTACTCTATCTCTACTCTATCTCTACTCTATCTCTACTCTATGTCTATCTCTATTTCTATCTCTATGTCTACTCTATGTCTACTCTATGTGTACTCTATCTCTACTCTATCTCTACTCTATGTCTACTCTATCTCTACTCTATCTCTACGCTATGTCTACTCTGTCTACTCTATGTCTACTCTATGTCTTCTCTATCTCTACTCTATCTCTACTCTGTCTCTACTCTATCTCTACTCTATCTATGTCTATCTCTACTCTATGTCTATCTCTACTCTTTGTCTACTTTATGTCTATCTCTACTCTATGTCTACTCTATGTCTACTCTATGTCTACTCTATGTCTACTCTATGTCTACTCTGTCTCTACGCTATGTCTAGACATAGAGTAGACATAGAGTAGACATAGAGTAGACATAGAGTAGAGATAAACATAGAGTAGAGATAGACATAAAGTAGACAAAGAGTAGAGATGGACATAGAGTAGAGATAGATATAGATAGAGTAGAGCTATTTCTACTATATCTATATCTATCTCTACTCTATGACCATCTCAACTCTTTGTCTACTTTATGTCTATCTCTACTCTATGTCTATCTCTACTCTATGTCTACTCTATGTCTACTCTATGTCTACTCTATGTCTACTCTATGTACATAGAGTAGACATAGAGTAGAGATAGAGTAGAGATAGAGTAGAGACAGAGTAGACATAGAGTAGAGATAGAGTAGAGATAGAGTAGAGACAGAGTAGACATAGAGTAGGCATGGAGTAGACAGAGTAGAGATAGACGTACTCCTGTATCTCTACTGTATCTCTACTCTATGCCTACTCTACGTCTATCTCTAAGTCTATCTCTACTCTATCTCTACTCTATGTCTACTCCTTGTCTATCTCTACTCTATCTCTACTATATCTCTACTCTATCTCTACTCTATCTCTACCCTTTGTCTACTCTATGTATACTCTATGTCTACTCCATGCCTACTCTATCTCTACCCTTTATCTACTCTATGTATACTCTATCTCTACTCTATCTCTACTCTATCTCTACTCTATCTCTACTCTTTGTCTACTCTATGTCTACTCCATGCCTACTCTATGTCTACTCTGTCTCTACTCTGTCTCTACTCTATCTCTACTCTATCTCTACTCTATCTCTACTCTATCTCTACTCTATCTCTAATCTATCTATGTCTATCTCTACTCTATGTCTATCTCTACTCTTTGTCTACTTTATGTCTATCTCTACTCTATGTCTATCTCTACTCTATGTCTACTCTATGTCTACTCTATGTCTACTCTGTCTCTACGCTATGTCTACTCTATGTCTACTCCTTGTCTATCTCTACTCTATCTCTACTATATCTCTACTCTATCTCTACTCTATCTCTACCCTTTGTCTACTCTATGTATACTCTATGTCTACTCCATGCCTACTCTATCTCTACCCTTTATCTACTCTATGTATACTCTATCTCTACTCTATCTCTACTCTATCTCTACTCTATCTCTACTCTATCTCTACTCTTTGTCTACTCTATGTCTACTCCATGCCTACTCTATGTCTACTCTGTCTCTACTCTGTCTCTACTCTATCTCTACTCTATCTCTACTCTATCTCTACTCTATCTCTACTCTATCTCTACTCTATCTATGTCTATCTCTACTCTATGTCTATCTCTACTCTTTGTCTACTTTATGTCTATCTCTACTCTATGTCTATCTCTACTCTATGTCTACTCTATGTCTACTCTATGTCTACTCTATGTCTACTCTATGTCTACTCTATGTCTACTCTATGTCTACTCTATGTCTACTCTGTCTCTACGCTATGTCTACTCTATGTCTACTCTATGTCTACTCTATGTCTACTCTAGTAGACATAGAGTAGACATAGAGTCTACTCTATGTCTACTCTAGTAGACATAGAGTAGACATAGAGTAGCTCTACTCTATCTATATCTATCTCTACTCTATGTCCATCTCTACTCTTTGTCTACTTTATGTCTATCTCTACTCTATGTCTATCTCTACTCTATGTCTACTCTATGTCTACTCTATGTCTACTCTGTCTCTACGCTATGTCTACTCTATGTCTATTCCTTGTCTATCTCTACTCTATCTCTACTATATCTCTACTCTATCTCTACTCTATCTCTACCCTTTGTCTACTCTATGTATACTCTATGTCTACTCCATGCCTACTCTATCTCTACCCTTTATCTACTCTATGTATACTCTATCTCTACTCTATCTCTACTCTATCTCTACTCTATCTCTACTCTTTGTCTACTCTATGTCTACTCCATGCCTACTCTATGTCTACTCTGTCTCTACTCTGTCTCTACTCTATCTCTACTCTATCTCTACTCTATCTCTACTCTATCTCTACTCTATCTCTACTCTATCTATGTCTATCTCTACTCTATGTCTATCTCTACTCTTTGTCTACTTTATGTCTATCTCTACTCTATGTCTATCTCTACTCTATGTCTACTCTATGTCTACTCTATGTCTACTCTATGTCTACTCTATGTCTACTCTATGTCTACTCTATGTCTACTCTATGTCTACTCTATGTCTACTCTGTCTCTACGCTATGTCTACTCTATGTCTACTCTATGTCTACTCTATGTCTACTCTAGTAGACATAGAGTAGACATAGAGTCTACTCTATGTCTACTCTAGTAGACATAGAGTAGACATAGAGTAGCTCTACTCTATCTATATCTATCTCTACTCTATGTCCATCTCTACTCTTTGTCTACTTTATGTCTATCTCTACTCTATGTTTATCTCTACTCTATGTCTACTCTATGTCTACTCTATGTCTACTCTATGTCTACTCTGTCTCTACTCTTTCTCTACTGTATCTCTACTCTATCTCTACTCTATGCCTACTCTACGTCTATCTCTAAGTCTATCTCTACTCTGTCTACTCCATGCCTACTCTATGTCTACTCTGTCTCTACTCTATCTCTACTCTATCTCTACTCAATGTCTATCTCTATCTCTACTCTATCTCTACTCTATGTTTACATTATGTCTACTTTATCTCTACTTTATCTCTACTCTATCTCTACTCTTTGTCTACTCTATATCTACTCTATGTCTTCTCTATGTCTACTCTATCTCTACTCTATCTCTACTCTATGCCTACTCTACGTCTACTCTATCTCTACTCTATCTCTACGCTATGTCTACTCTATGTCTAGTCTATGTCTACATTATGTCTACTCTATCTCTACTCTATCTCTACTTTATGTCTACTCTACTCTATGTCTATCTCTACTCTATGTCTACTCTATGTCTACTCTATGTCTACTCTATGTCTACTCTATGTCTACTCTATGTCTACTCTATGTCTACTCTATGTCTACTCTATGTCTACTCTATGTCTACTCTCTCTCTACTGTATCTCTACTCTCTCTCTACTGTATCTCTACTTTATCTCTACTCTATCTCTACTCTATCTCTACTCTATCTCTACTCTATCTCTACTCTATCTCTACTCTTTGTCTACTCTATATCTACTCTATCTCTACTTTATGTCTACTCTACTCTATGTCTATCTCTACTCTATGTCTACATCTCTACTCTATCTCTACTCTATGTCTACTCTATGTCTACTCTATGTCTACTCTATCTCTACTCTATGTCTACTCTATGTCTACTCTTTCTCTACTGTATCTCTACTGTATCTCTACTCTATGCCTACTCTACGTCTATCTCTACTCTATCTCTACTCTATCTCTACTCTTTGTCTACTCTATCTCTACTCTATCTCTACTCTTTGCCTACTCTATGTCTACTCTATGTCTTCTCTATCTCTACTCTATCTCTACTGTATCTCTACTCTATGTCTATCTCTACTCTATCTCTACTCTATCTCTACTCTATCTACGTCTATCTCTACTCTATCTCTACTCTATCTCTACTCTATCTCTACTCTATCTATGTCTATCTCTACTCTATGTCTATCTCTACTCTTTGTCTACTTTATGTCTATCTCTACTCTATGTCTATCTCTACTCTATGTCTACTCTATGTCTACTTTATGTCTATCTCTACTCTATCTCTACTCTATCTCTACTCTTTCTCTACTCTATCTCTACTCTATCTCTACTCTATGTCTGTCTCTACTTTATCTCTACTCTATGTCTATCTCTACTCTATCTCTACTCTATGTCTATCTCTAATCTATCTCTACTCTATATCTACTCTATGTCTATCTCTACTCTATCTCTACTCTATGTCTATCTCTACTCTATCTCTACTCTATGTCTATTATACCACAAAAAAAATCGAAAATTTTTCTAAGTCTTTTTTCCTCAGCGCCCCTAAGGATACACCCTGACCGGCCCACTGGCCGCATGCGGCCCGCCGGGACTTTATTTGTGGCCCGCGTGATGATAAACAATTTTGAAATTCACGCCCACCGGCAAAATAACGTAAAGTCTACGTGATAGACGTTAAATTTTTTCCACTTTTAAATCGTTAATTTTAAAGAATGTTATTTTTTAACCCTTCAAAATTTTTGTTGCGGCCCGCGACACCAAGACCAAAACATGTTTGTGGCCCGCATGAAAAAAAGGTTGGGGACCACTGCTTTAAACTATAGGAAATTACCTTAACCAATTCGTGGCCAATGCCGCGCCCAGCGCGTCATTCAAAAAGTTTTAGTGAGGCCGATGACGCGCCAGACGCGGCATATAAGAATTGTTAAAAAACACGTTAAAACTAATTTATTATACTGTAATTACAATTCCCTTGTCTAAATATACATGTTGAACTCAATTTTATGCGTGGCCGTTTATTTTAGAATTAAAGGCTACTAGTCAGAGATCGTCAATCATTGGTTCACTCGAAGAATCCTTACTTTTCTGCGATCAGCGTATTTATGAAACTTTTTTTTCTTATTAACACTCATCTTCATCAGCGTCACTAATTTAGCTTCGATGCTACTGTCTGTTGAGTTATTTTTTGCGTCATGACAAATACGAGAACTTTAACTTACTATATTCTGGAAAACTTTCATTCTCCTTATTGTCGTTTTCCAGGCAATTTTCATTTGTAAATCGTTATATATATGTAAATATATATGTATATGTTTGTAAATCGTGGCTGGCTATATTCAGGAAAGTCATTATATTCCTGCTGATTATCCAAAACAAACGTATTTCATTTGTTTAAATAAACGATTTTCTGAGAGCTCTTAAATTTTAATACAAATTTATATTGTCATAGCTACACAACTACTCTAAGTTATTTATTCTTCAACTAAAATAGATGAAGTTGCTAGTCATAATAAATCCCACAACCTTTACGGAAAAACTATCATGCCTATTGATTTGTGCTTTAACATGTAATTAGGGTTCTAACTTCCGTACCCAAAAGATAATAACGGGACCCTATTACTAAGGCTGGCCTCACACAGCCGGAACGTCTCTCTGAATAATTCATAATCGGAAATTCATAATCTAAATTTCGGCACCTTGCCTCACACACATCTTTGAAAATAAGATTGATCAGTAGTCTCATGATTCCTGGCACATATTTAACGTCTTTATGGAAGAAGAATTAATACTAATAAATATTATTTTTCTTTTACTTTCGTTTTCACTTAATGTTTCCCAATTTGGAATTAAACTTTTAAGAATTTCCAACCACGCTATGTTTTTTTCCCTGTCATGGTAATCCGCAATGGATGTGTCCTATAATTCAATGCTTAAGATTAAATTTTCCGTGTCAGACATCACGCCAGCAGGTCACAACACGTTCAGGGGTTAGCTTCTTGCAGTGTCAACTGAAATAATTCATAATCTGATTCCAGTATGTGTGTGCCGCTCTATTAAAATGTATGGGAATACGCGCGTTATGAAATCATAATCTTAAATTTATCGATCCGGAATTCAGAACGCTCGTCAGTATCATTCTTACAGATCGATCTGAGAAACATAATCTGAAAAAAATCAGAATGTGTACGTGGAGCATACTTACTGATATTGTATGGAATTCCAGTCTTTCTGAATTAATAATATGAATTCAGAAAGACATTCCGGCTGTGTGAGGCCAGCCTAAGACTTCGTTGTCTGTCCGTCTGTCTGTCTGTCTGTCTGTCTGTCTGTCTGTCTGTCTGTCTGTCTGTCTGTCTGTCTGTCTGTCTGTCTGTCTGTCTGTCTGTCTGTCTGTCTGTCTGTCTGTCTGTCTGTCTGTCTGTCTGTCTGTCTGTCTGTCTGTCTGTCTGTCTGTCTGTCTGTCTGTCTGTCTCCAGGCCGCAACTCAAGAACGGTAATAGAATTGACATTTTCACGGATTATGAATATCTGTTGCCGCTATAATAACAAATACTAAAAACAAAATAAAATTAAATAAATAAAATAAAAAATGAAGGGGGGCTCCCATACAAAAACATAATTTTCGGCATAATTTTGCTCTATAATGGTACGGAACCCTTCGTGCGCGAGTCCGTGTTATATGTGTTATCATCAGTCAGTCAAGGTGTGACGACGTGAGCCCTCACAAAGCTCGGCTTTTAGTAACCAGCACTAATTAAAATCATTAATACGTACATACTCGTATGAGCAAAATTTGTGCCAAAGGTTGACGACTACTTACACATTTTGTTAACAGTATGAATTACTACTTTTATACGCCATATCAGCTTTGAATTACAACTAATACGAACACTGCACACAAAATTTATCTTTTCCCTCTCTGATTTACGCCTATTTACAATAAAATATGCATAAAACACAACCAGTGGCCAATGCCGCACGTGGCGCGTCATCGTTTAGCAGGGCCGATGACGCTTATGGTGCGTCATCGAACAAAGTACTTGGCCTGTCGTAAGAATTTGTTGAAATGAAGGTGGCAACGAATCGGTTAAGAGATCTCTCAGGCAGAGAGCGCTCAAGCGGTCAGCTTTGCGTTCTTTGTGTTGTATTACCTTATGTAATATAGAGATACTCACGTCTCACACAGGGAGCGTTCTGAACGCGTCAGAATTTCTCCTGTGTGACTGAATGCTCAAACGCAGAATGCTTGAACATATTGTGACCACTCTCTGTCTGATAGGTCCCTAAGAATTAAAACAAGTACTTAGATAACATAGGTTTTTTTTATTATTTTTGAGTAAAATTTTGTGACTGTTACACTTTTCCCTTTGTACATACCATATTGCAGTCAAGAGTAGAAGGTATAAATGAAAAAGTGCATATTTATCCGGAGCATGTTATACATTAATCTAAAGTTTCAATGTTTGTTTTCACAAAATTCTTGTTATTGAGATAGTAAGTAATGCCTTTGAATTTACTTCTTTGGTGCAATGTTTATCATGCATAATATATTTTACCAAAATACTTTTCAGGTTAACAAGGAAATAGTTTGTTTAATAACACAAAAACTGTAGATGGCACTGTAGGTTTTTGGTGAAAATTCATATTTCACAGTAATTAAACACAACACTTGTGTTTCCTTATGCCTTGTATCATGACTGTGTTTCTTGTGTACTAACTGCCAATGCAGTCTTAGTTCATCGCACAAATACAAAACTTATTGTTAACTTTACCTATATTGTAGTATATACCTACTACACCTCACTTATGTTATTATTCTAAGACACCTCACTAACACTAAATGGATTACTAAGGTCTCTAAGGCGTCTTCACTTATGTACTACTAGATTACGCCCGCAACTTCGTTGCGCCAAAACTCGTTTATAGCGCGGGAACCGTACACTTTTCCGGGATTAACCTGAGAATAATTGTTTTCCCGAATACTTCGAATGTTTAGTTTATATCTACTAATTATTTTATTAAACTAAAATAAATATTCTATGCACTAAAATAGCTTTTTATGTAACTAACCAACTAAATAGCAATATAACTCAACACTAAAGAAGTATGTCATTTTAATAAAAAATTACTAAACTGTAAACCATTCAGTAAAAGCTACTATTGTTTGGCGTTTATTGAATTGCTATTTTTGACGTAAGAGCAAGCCAGCTTATGTCAGATAATGTTGTTTTTACTCTGTGGTACTCATAATTGCTCATAATACGAAAAATACTACTCAGTTCACAATGGAGCAGTGTGTTTTGTCTATGGTTTTGTGCTCGTTTTGTGTCACGTGACCGCTGGCTGGCTGGAAAATCACTGGAAAATAGAGATCATAATACAAAAACGACAGCCAGCCACTTTAAGGGCGTAAACTGGCTGGAAATAAGAGGTCATAATAACCCAGCAGAAGTACTTTTGAACGTAATGCCGCTTCTCGAACTCAAGCGCCAGTCATGCTTGTGCCTTCGGACCTAGAGGTGGTTTACTGCGTCGCTGCGTGTTCCCGCTAAAAACGTAAGTATATCGTCTCGGTGATACCCGACACTTTTCTCTACATTTCCGTGATTCAATTTATCATGATAATTGAACCAGCTAGAAGTATTAATTTATTTTCTTACAAACACTTTTAATAAATGTATCAGTATGTAGTATAGATATCGGTATAATTATAATAGGAGTCAAAACATTCAACGATTTGTCGCAAATTTTCATATCGGTGATTCCGTTTCGGTGACTTCAGTGACCTATTTGGTCACCGAAATGAAAAAAAAATCACCGATATGAAAAAAAATCACGGAAATGGTGACTGGGTGACTTTCGGTGACTTTCGGTGACTTTCGGTGACTTTCGGTGACCTTCGGTGACAATAGTTTTCATATCGGTGAATGCATTTTCATCTCGGTGATTTTTAAAGTTGTTTTATACAGGATGAATAATAATCTGCGAAATCGTAAAAAAATGTTAATAAATAAAAAAGAAATATGGTGCTTCTTAATGTTTCATTTTTTTGAGCTATTGTATAGCTTTGATCGCGTTTATCAAGAAATTCCGTAACGAAAAACACCTAACATTCGTCTAACGTCAGTCAATATTTGTATTTTATTTTACTTTAAATATTTATAAGGACACAATATTTACCTTTCATTTTATGAATAAGAAACTCAGAGACTGATATTTTGACCTCATGTAGTTTATTAGGATTACCTAAAATATTGACTTTTGTTGATTAGTGAATTAGCAAAAACAGTACGAGATAATATAATATGTATATTTAATATTAGAATTTAATGAATCCTATCAAAAATAAGTAGTTTTGGTTAAAATAATATTAGAATAATAGTTACTCATTTTTTACTTTAACTTAAGTATATTTTTAACTTAAGTATATTTTTATAACGAAAAATTTTAACTAAGCACTAGAAGATACCTTTATTCTTTGCCGAGTGAAGTTGGCGCGTGGTAATTTTTAATCAAAGCAAATGTGTCAATTATTTCCCAGTATTAATATATTTTGTTATTTGTAGTTAAAATCGTTTGTAATATGATTTTTTTTAAATAAAAATACATTGTTCTATCCACAGACATAGATCAAGATAGATACCGCATATGTATGTACTTCGCGTGAAATATCGCGTTCCCAAACGACGAGCAATGCTCGTCTTTCGAAAGTCTGTTCTTTAGTCTGCTATCGGAATCGGACGTAAATCGGAATTTTAAAAATGCCTCAATGCCTGAAATGGCCGTGTTGAGCTGTAGAAATTCAAATAAAAACATTGGCCTTGATAATAGACTCGTTTCTTATCATCAGTACGTCACGGAGGCGAAATAGTCGTGCAATTATAGCTGATTTCGTGATGGATTTTTTGTGATGGATATAGGTTATGTTTTATTCTAAAAATATTAGAGATAATTTCGAAAATTGCAAGTGTAACCCAAAGTGTCAAATTTTTTCCATAAAAATACATTATTTCGCTTGTTTTACAATCACGCTGTATATACTATTTCGGTGAATTTACATTTCGGTGAATTTTGTTTTCATCTCGGTGACTGACTTTTTCATCTCGGTGACAGCTAAAATATAAACGTGTGTGCTACGTTTGGTTTATTATTTAATTTTTATGTCATTACTTTCGTAGTCATAAAACATTAAAATTGAGAGGAAACTTCGGTAAAAACTCAAAAAAACATAGGAACAAAAAAGTTCACCGAAATGAAAAAAAAATATGGACATGTTGAAATTCACCCGGTCATATTATTTACGAAAACTGATCCCATTTTAAAATTTTGTTCTCGAAGGCGTCTCCAATATATTTTTGGCGTGATAACGTCTTATAATTCGATATGGGCTGCGCGCCCGAAAAACGTGACAGTTCATGCGGCGTTACCTCGCTGACAGCTTCCATTTACACTTTCAAGTCTCTCAACAACCGTAAGGCCCGCCTGGGCCGCGCTCTTTGTTTCGATTATATTACGTATTTCGATGACTTAGAGAATACTTTTGTATGAAGAAGTTTGGTTAGTTATGACCTTTGATGCATTGACCACAATCTGAATGAAAAATAAATAAACAATCTGTGAGCTATTAGTATTATTTCGGCTATTCAAAATTGTGCTCTATTTCCTACGTGTCAAGGTATGACTTGTGCTTTGTTCGAAGATTTTACTGGATTTCACGAATGTATGTAGCGTTTTGTATTGCGAATAGTTTATTTTACTCATTATAAATATTTTATTTATAATGAGTCATATTTTATTCGTTTATTTCTTCTGAACAAGTCACTAATTATAGTTTCGAAAGTTTATAATTGAGAAACTAATATCACATCGGACTAAATACTATATTATGATGGCTTGATAGATAGAAGATTTAACATATATTATAATGTAGGTCACACAAACATAAAATATGGATTGTATGTAAGGATATTACATTAATTTTATAAAGAGGGTAGGCCGGGCGCCCTTTTTTATTGCACATTGACCTGCCAACTTTTTGCATAGAATTTTCCCGGAACTGAGGGGTTAAGGCTATGACGTTGTCACGTTCAACTATCGTCAGTAAACCGACTTTACAGACAACCGATTTTTTTTCAATTCAACAGATAGCTTGAGAAGCTTATAAAATTTACAGTGGTGAGAAATAATTAGAATAATTCTTATTTTTATGGTATTTTTGTCATAAGTGTCATCTATTAGTTCAGTGTCTAGCATTAGATCTTTTACCTTATATATTTTATATTACACTTTAAATAAACTAACACTATCACTTGTTGCCGGCGACGTGACTCAACGCTTCGTTCCGGAGTCTCCCCCGGAACCTCCGGTAGACCACATCCATCGGCCAAAACTACGGCGCCTCGAAAGTCGACTGAAGATTCTTCGGTATTCTCACCACAAAGGAGCTAAAATTAACCTTGTGGCGAGACTGCAGACGCTTGACCCTCAGGCGCAGTGTCGTCGTCTTCTTCTGGATGTAGTCCACGACGTCCTCGACCTCCATGGACCAGTGCAGGCGGGATATATACAGGGGCGTCGCGGGGACCTCGCTCCGCAGACGCAGCTCAGGTATATATGTCGCGTTGCCGCGATGGTTGCGGGCGGCGGGCTTCTTCCTCCTCTCCACCAGTATGAAGCCCTCCTCATCGCACCTCCTGCTCTCGTCCTTGCTAGGTCGAGAAGATTCCGCCTTACGGCTCTTCGTAGCCTTGCGGCTCTCCTTGGTCTTGCGACTCTCCTGAACCTTGCCGCTCACATTCTCCCCATTTGTCTTTATGCGGCATCAGGTGACCTACATATTGAATTACCGCTTTTTAACTGCGATAATTCAAATTTTAAAAAAATTCATATTAAAAATTGCAATATCTAGTTGACTATAAATAGACACAATTGCTTTTGTTTCTTGTTTCTATTTTTAAATAGGTAATATTAGTTGAAATAAAAACTAATTATCCCAATAAAACCTATGACACAGGAAAATGAACCTTAATACTAAGAATCCACTTACATTAGCTATTAGCACTGAAATGGCTCGATTACACGCTCGTAAGGCTTTTATTGTCCATGTTCTTAACAGTATTAAGTTAAGAAATAAATTAAATTAAAGAAACCACGTTAATGTGAATGTTTTTCGTTTTCCTGTTATTGATGAAAGCCACTCTGCCTTTAGTTTTATTAATCCTTCTTTTTCGGTTCGGACTTTGATAGTACTTATTTTGTTGCAAAGAAGTCATTTTTAAAGGAAAATATGACTATGAGGAAAAATTGTTTGAAGTCAGTTTTTTTCTCGATAAAATTATCTCAGTAAAACAGTACCTACTTTTTTATTGTTAGGTACTTACTACAGTATTTTCGTGATATTTTAGAACATGATATTTGTATAATCAGAGGAGTGAGGACAGATGGCTGTAAACGAATTTTTGACGTGAGTTCGAGTCGAGTTCGAGTCGAGTTCGAGTTCGACACAAAACACTACTCTCCAACCGTCTTTTTTTTCATGGAAACTCACACACCAATAGCCGATCGATCAGTCTGCAGCTAAGATCATTCTCATGTGGATTGTTGCCAGTAATTTCATTCGTGTCTCAATACAATAGAAGCTCCGAATGAAACAAAAGACTACCAACATGGGAGGAGAAACTTAGGCGAGACCTACCAAACTATAATATTTTGTATCCCGATAACAAATGTGTAAATTAATACCGTAGCTGTCCACTTCAATTTGAGATACTACACTTAATTTGACGAAAAAACACAGGATTTCTAGTAAATATCTACAGCTATATTATGGTGCCAAAATAGTTTGACGACTCCTTGAAATGGACCCAGAAAGATTACGATTATTCAGATGGACGATGACAGCGACATCTTCAACTCATTCTTATTACGTAGTATCTCTTCTTAGTCTGTGCTGCTTATTTACTACACGTCGTGACGTCATCGTGTATGGTTGGTATAATATCACGAGTGGATTGACGTGTACGGTGTTTCCCAAGATGAGCCATTCTGGCGAATGTCAATCCAGGATGAGAGACTGGCCCTATTATACTAAGACATACACACCTGCCAAATACAATTCGAAATGATTGTAGTTACAGAAAAGTTTTACAGTGAAGTTGAAGAAGTTACAGACCAAGTGTATCTTCAGAATGGACTGTATTTGTTGAAAATTTAAATCGTATCATGATCATTTTAATTTCTATTGTATATTTTGTATTATTTGTATTCTATGTGCCTTGGCGTACTTATTAAAGTAGATATGATATAATATTTAAATTCTATAAAAAAGGTATTTAACTGAGCCTTTTATTTCTAATTTATAGTCTTCAAAGTTCAAACCCATTGTTCAAATGTGAGTAAACAGTGTACAAAAGTGTGAAGCAGAAGGGAACTTAAAAATAAACGAAGAAGCTAGAGAAAGTCGAGAGAAAATTAATAAGAAAGACATGAATATAAATAAAGAATACATAAAATTCCAAATAACATAAAATAAATATCATCAAATGTCACTGTGGAAAAAGTCATGAAAGTTATAATGCACTGATCTCCATTATACAAGTACGCTGGATCTATGATACCACTTTTTTTTGTGCCTATTTGAAGCGGAATCAGCGCTCCCATTATTCGGGTAGAGAACTAAATTTGACGTAACCATTGGTAACCATGTATGTATTATATTTCTCTATGGCTTAATCGTTTGAATTGTTTTCGTGTTTTTAAAGTGTTTTAAAAGGTTTTACGCGATAAAGTAATATATAAATAAGTGGTGGTAGTTCATAGTTAAACTATGAAAGAGTGTATGTTATGTAAAACGCGGTACAAAAAGGGTTGTGGGGTTACATTTCACAAGTAAGTGATTTTAACAGCAAATTTCTACGATATTAAACTTTTATTGTTAATATAGGCACTTAAAAATGTGGCACTAATCTTATTATACCGTATTCACCACAAATTTACCTTTGTTTTACCGATTTTTGATAAACAATAAAATTCAATAGTGCTGGAATTTTCTGTCGATAAAACTTATCGATATCTATAACAAATGTATTGAAATCTCCGATAACCGATTTTTATTATCAAATACATATTAATTGTGCTGTTAAAATAATTGACAGGTTTCGTTCTGACGAAGGAAGACTGGAATTATGATTGAAAAAAATTGAAAAGCCTGGTTGGCGTCCGAAAATTGCTACTACCGCTTGCCGTTACTATTTGAAGTGTACAAATGTTCTCTGTGAAAATACAAGGCGCAATAACTACCATTTGATCTGGATTATGTTTGGAAACTCTGCTCTTTCTTGACAGACTATAACGGTAACAGTGTAACGGTAACTAATAAAATATAATGTTAAAGTATCGCACATATATTTTTATTATTTTTAAATACCTTTTCTACTCCACCCCAATAAAAAATGTAATCAAACGTTCTATATTTATTTATGGATCGCATTATCCAATTAGTTAATTTCCCTCGCACTTCTGCAATCAGCGCCAAAATGGCGAAAATCAAATGAGATAAAGTAAATAGATAATTTTATATTATTACAAGACGTTCCGGGCGGCTTCTCCCACGTAAATATATTATTTCACAGACAAATTGGTCCACAAAAACTGTTTTTTCCACATTTTCCTCTATTTCTTAGCTCCTATTAGTCTCAGCGTGATAAAATATATAAAATGGGCTATTTAACACTGAAATAATTGTTCAAATCGCACCAGCAGTTCCTGAGATAAGCATGTTCAAACAAACAAACTCTTTTGCTTTATAATAATATATGGTATATATGGTATAGATTAGTTAGGGTCTAATCACACAGAACACTTATTCAGCTCTGTTCAGCTTTAATACGAAACACTTTAGCACTACATACTTTCATAATATGAGAAATGAAATTAAAAAATACAATACAACAAAGTTTTTGTTAGAAGCTCATCTTCAGTTTTGTTTTTAGTTTTTCATACTTAGTGCTAACTGGTAAAAATAAATGGATTATAAATAGGTACTGCTACTTCACGTTATCTACGTATGAAATCGTTGTTAATTTATTACGCCTATCTAAATTACGGAGAGGAAGTCTGTAATCTTTAATACAAATATATAGCGTTTGTATTATGCAATTTAATATTTTTATCCTAGTGGTCGACATTATCTGAATCTGGAAACATTTCATCGATAATAGAAAAGACAGTTGTACATCACTAGTATTAGTTCCAAATACTCCCACTACTGCTATCAGCGCCAATATGGCAAATTTCAAATTTCATTTTTACGTCAAATTTAGTTCCTACCCCGAATAATGGGGGAGCTGATTCCGCTTCAAATAAGCACAAAAAATAGCTGTCATTTCAAAGGGTATCATTAGTCCAGTCACAGTATAGCAATATTATAAAAACGTCATAAGTCAGATAGAAGAAAAAGTCAAGAAAAAGTTTTTATTTGTGAAAAAGTACGGTACCTAAAACGAACGTGCCAGATATACGTCATAGAATAAACTAAAGAGTGTCAAAAGTATTGAGGTATAGTATGTCAACAGTGTCAAGTCAAAAAAGAAGGATAGAGAGTTTTGCCGGGAATACGAAAGAGTGACGTTCTGTTTTTGTATTTAATTTCCTAAAATTGTGTTATTTCGGTTTTTAATGTGTAATGTTGGTAGAATGTTAACCATTAAATATTCGTTGTCGTGCACAAGTGTGGGCAAGTGATACAACTTCAAGAAAAACCATTTTGTGTTCCCTCCAAAACTCCATCGAAAGTTTTAGTAAAGGGTCTACCACTTTACTAAAACAACTGACTTGACTCGTTGACTTTACCGACTACTTCTTAGACTTTGACTAGACTTTCGACTTGACGATATTCTGGAAAAATTACTTGAAAATTTTGTAAATTTTTTACGAAAAAATATTTTTTCCCGCCAATACTTCACTTGACACTGGCCATGGTAAAGCCGAGCGCCATAACAAGAACTAAAAGAAGGATAATTTATCGTCGATACAAATACAAAATACGAAAATGTAACTACTATAAACAAGCGAGATGTGGAAGGGAATATATAATAAAGGGAATACATGATGAAAATTGCAAATAAGAACGAGAACAGAACAGAAGAAAGATTATAGAAATGATTATCGTTGAGAACGGCCAGAAAATGTTTTAAAATACTAGAGAGTCATACTAAGAAAAAGAGAATTTAAAGCAGAGTTTAGTAAGAGGAGAATATCTGGGCCGTTAGAAAGAAATAAATTCAAAAAGAAAGAAATTCAATAATATTTGCAAATACCCATTGCTAAATTAGTGTGCTGCCTTCCAAAAGGATAAACTCATTTATAGACGATTTGCTTGTTTATAACAATTAGATTGGCAGTCTACGACAGAAACGCGTCACCACTTTGAAGATGCCTGCAGGCATATCTGCCATACATAATGACATAATAACATTATGAAGTGACATTGTCTTTTGGGCTATCAAGTGGTTACGCATTTCTGAGAATCGTTTGTAAGACATTGCCACTCTAGTATTTTAGAAACTCATTGGTTTATAATCACTTTACTTGTATTAGAAATTAGAATTGTATTTTGTAATCATATTGAGTCACTTTTTAGAAATTTATCATTGTTGTTAAATTATTTATCTTCAGTTAAGGACATTACAAGATGTCCTTGGTGGGCGGCATGTTCGGTCGACCTCTTTTGTATTTAAGAAACATAACCAGTGACAATGTAAGACGTCAATATACTAGCAAAGAGGATGTAAACTGTATACTACGTAACAAGAGGTCGGACTTAGAAGAAAAAAAATAAACATTCGTTATTTTTTTAATTTAAAACTAAACGACAAAATTTTAAGTGCAAAACCTTTCACTCTAAACATACCAAAAATTAAAAAAAATAAAAATAAAAAGAAATGAGCTCAAATAAATGTTTTATTTCAATAAAAATTATTGTACATGGCTAAATAAATAGGCTAATAAGGTAAATTAAACAATAAAACAGATTTAATCCACAAGTTTTTGTTGATTTCTATTATTAAATATTATAATATTATTACAGTACAGTTTTATGTATTTTTTTTATAAATATGATAGAATAGCTGTCTATGCTACTCTACTAACTACTTGATTGGCTTAAGCCATTATTCCACTTATCCTAGCGGCTAGCTAGGTTCCTAGGTAGGATCCTAGCTTCTAAATGTTGTTCCACGTCTTGACTAAATCGGAAACGATTTAGGATCTAGGAACCTAGCTAGGATAAGTGGAATAAGCGCTTTATACAGTAAACTCTATATAGGGAGGGGATTAAAGCTGCGCGTCCACCAGGTTGGAATCGGGACATACGGTGCGGACGGTGGCACCACGTGTCGTCATATACTTGTCAAGCGCAGAATGATGTTCCAGTACTTCTAGTGCAGTTCATAGTAGTCAGTACCATACATACAAAGCAACAAATCCGTCCACTGCGTACCTGCGCTCCGATTCCGATCCAGTGGATCGCACCTATATACATACACACTTTGTTTTGTTACACCCTGTATACGACAGCTGAAATCTATGGCGCGGGTTCAGGCCAGCTGCATACCACCTCACTTGATCAGAGGATTTTTCCTTGGTGGCCGTACCACTCATAATCCCATACCTTCCTTCTCCTAAAATCTCCTTGCATTGAATCTCTTTGCTGCTTTCGTTCCCAAGCGGTCGCATGCGACCGCGAGAACAAAAGATTTCCTAGAATCCGCGATCGAGTTAACAGCTATTGCTTGCAGATTAAAATGTTGCAAACTAGCTGTATAGGGACCTAAAAATCTGAAATTAATGAAACATTTTTCATTTACTACAATATTTCCATACAGTTTACATAAATAATAGTAAGTATAGTAATTAATAACCTTATGTATTGTTACAATAAAACAATATACACATGATACACATTTCATCATTTTCCAAATTAACTGCATACTGATATACATTATAATAATTTCTATGAAATAATAATCTATCTTTTTCATATTAATATAGTTTAAGTTCTAAATTATTGTACAATTATGCAAATAATACTACGACATACTTTGTATTAGAACATGGTATGATATCGTTATGTTTTGCTTCAATTTATCAATTTACGGTTACATTTACATTTTACAATGGCTTACCTTTCGTTTTTTAATAATTAATCCACTTAATTTACAATTTTTGTATTTTTGCAACGAATAACAAAACTACAGGAAATGTAACTCCCATACTTCAACCGTTTTAAATTTGGCTCCTTTTCGAACACTAAAATATGACAATTCAGATTCTCGCCAAGGTCGTTTCCCAGGTAACGTATCATAATATTGCGCGCTGGACGACAGCCTGCGCGGTTATTATCAATGTCACAGTTATGAAACAAAGCGGATGGCATTATGCAGTATACACCAAACATATCTACTATCACGAAGAAAGGAGTACATAATTATTATTTTAAAATCAAACATTTTCCTCTGATCCTTAAATCGTCGATAATAATAATATATTATAATAATTTTGAACAAACCGTGTACGACTCGGACGAATTTAAAACTATCCAGAGCACCTAGACAAGACGTTTTCAGATTACAAAAATATATGTGCTAAATTATTACAGAACTAGCTGTTGCCCGTGACTTCGTCCGCGTGGACTTCAGTTTATAGCGCGCGGTGTCAACAAAATTGGTGTCAAATTTAAAAGCTTTTTAAAACCCTGGTACCCCTTAAATCAAAATATCTAAAAACAGCTGTGCAGTACGCACATAATATTTTATTTTTTTATATTATACCTAAAGCTTATTTAGCCCCCCATTACACAACTTTAGCTTTACCTATAAACTATTTAGCATTGGTAGGTTTAAGGTTTCGTCACTCATCACTGCGTAGTAGTAATAAAGTACTGAGTACTTACTACTAAGTAGAGTAGTGAGTTATTCATTATTTATAGACGGGCATAACAATCGCAAGAATTGAAAAACGGTACTCAACTTGGTACCACCTCTTATAGAAAGATGCACGAGCAAGCGATATCGCGATGTAGGAGACGCACGGCGCCATCTATTATGATTTTTTGGAACTAACTTAATTTGAACAAATTTACGCATTTTCACCCCCTTATAACCCCTTTTTCCGGTTAAAAAGTAGCCTATGTCCTTTCTCAGGCTTTAGACTATCTGTGTACAAAATTTCATTACAATCGGTTCAGTAGTTTTGGCGTGAAAGCGAGACAGGCAGACAGACAGACAGAGACACTTTCGCATTTAAAATATTAGCAAAGATTATTACAGAATTGAAATAAAAAACTTACGGTACAAATGCAGATTTTCGTAATCTCTTTAATTTTCGGTCATTACTCATACAAAATGTATCATGACTAGGGCCCGGAAAAATATGTACTAAAAAATCCAAAATATGTACATAAAATATGGACTAAAAATCGAAAATATGGAGTATTAAATTGAAATATGGAAAAAATATGGAGTATAAAATTCCAAAAATTAAACGTTGTTTTAGTGTTATAGGTAAGAAAAGAGTCACTCGTGACAGTTAACAAAGAGATAGAGGCCAGAAATATGCTATGCTGGTTTTGCCTTTGCATATTTGGTAGGCCAGAAATATGCTATACTGGCTTTGCCTATGCATAAATGGTTTGGGAATAAACATATGTGACAGTATTAACTGTACAACTTGCATGACATGCTGATCATAATATTGTAACCATGACAGCACGTAACGCACGTCATGCTGCATGATTTGACGTGGGAGATCCGTGCTTCGGCACGAATGGGCCGGCTCGACCGGAGAAATACCACGGGCTCACAGAAAACCGGCGTGAAATAGCGCTTGCGCTGTGCTTCGCCGAGCGATTGAGTTTACTGAAGGCCCAATCCCCTACTATTTTCCTTTCCCTGCCCTTCCCTCTTAAAAGGCCGGCAACGCACCTGCAGCTCTTCTGATGCTGCGAGTATCCGTGGGCGACGGAAGTTGCTTTCCATCAGGTGACCCGTTTGCTCGTTTGCCCCCTTATTTCATTAAAAAAAATGATCGTCTTGAGTTCGCTTAATATTGGCTAAATGATCCCTGCACGTCACAACTCACAATTCACGATATTTTTTTACTTCAGTTTTTGTTTAGCCATGTCAGTAACATGACCTTCAGCATAGCTGAAACTTTATTTTCTATTTCTTCAATAATCTTCTTTGAAAACAGAATACCGAAAAAATATAATAAATAATAATATAAAACGCGAGAGGAACGAAATACGCAGCCGCATAGCCGCAAAATATGGACGATTGTGACATTTTCTTGCAAAATATGGACTTATCTTTGTAAAACCCTAAAATATGGAAAAATATGGAAAATAAAACTTGGGATTTTACAGTCTAAATATGATAATTCGTGTAAAAACACATTCCCTAATCATGACTATTAAAGTGTATGCTACATAAACGAGTAATCTGGCTCGGCATCCAATTCAGTTCGTTTCTTACTAAACGAAGTACGAACGGCATTATAAAAATAAGATACTCCATACTGATGTCAGTCAGACCCCCGGTTATGAATTATGATTAAATTGTTACATCTTGCATAACACTGTCCATGGCGACTTTGTAAAAATTTTGTAATTATATTATTTTTTGATTATTGCATTTTTACAATAACATGTAAACTTAATAAGACAAACACAAAGAGACCAGCTTAATTTTACGCAAATACTCTGGCATCCAACTTAAATAAACCATCTTTTTGGGCATGTTTTTGGGTCGGAAAAAATACAAGAACTTTACCTAAGTATAATTTAAAAAAAAATCACTTACTGATGAAACTTGAAAGGTTATTCCCGTATTAAAAGTCGTATCTGTATGACTTCTACACCATTTCACAGGGCATTTAGGCATTTTAATAACGCAAATTTTGTAAAAAGCTCCGTAAAAAGCAAGTAAACCAAAAGTAAACAAATTGTAAAATGAGTTTGACAATAATTATCATGTCAACCTGGTTGAACGTCACTCGAGTATATATACACGAAAAATGTGTACCGAACACATGCATAAATGTGCATGTATTCGGGTCACATTTTGTAGCCATTTGGTGCACTTTTTTTGACGGAGTTACTCTTCCTGTAGTTTAAAGTTCACTGTATTTTTGTAATAAATAATTTTCACAAAATGGAATTCGAACCTTGAGTTTTAAACTTCATCTTCCTCTTTTTTCTCATGTAGTTTATATTCTCTATGGTCTTTTTTATCAACCAATCACAGTCGACCGTGCTTAAAAATTGTACAGATTATGCGATTTACTTTAGTAGCTACGTTTAAATTTGGTACCCAATTTTTTTTTGTTCGGAAAGTTTCGTCCACCTGTATACTAGTCTGAAAGTATGGCTCATATTAGAAACATGTAAAATTACCAAATAAAGTGTAAGTATATAAAGTATTTCAGGTTTTTATATTTAAACCTTTTAGAGAAAACCACACCCATCCTGATTCTTATAGATAATGCCTTCGGGTAAAATTATGTGGCTTTGGTGATGTGATACTAAAAGAATAATTACTTTTCAGTAAATAGGTATCTAAATTGTCTAATGTAAAAATAGGACAGTAGTAGAAAATAATAATTTAAATATTTAAATACTTATCAAAAATTCTTGTTGGGCTCAGTATAAACACAACATTCAAAATATTTTCTCGCACGACAAACGCGTCGTATTTAGCGGTGTCAAGCGAGTGATAGTGTGAAATAACTAATGTTATTTTTTCTGCTGGGTCATTTATCAGGTGTCCCGGAGGACGTTTCAGGTGTCCGGACAAAAACGGAATATTTCGCGTTTATCCACTTCGCGCGTCGCCCTTTTGCCGCTTTTTGCTGAGAGTAAATTATAACCTCACTTTGTTTTGTTAGAGTTGATGTTTTAAGAGTTTTGACGCATGCTTTACAAGGTGTAAACGACTGTAATGCTACTGTTTTAGATATCCTGCAGACCGTAAATAATTATCGAGCATTAAATAATTAATACAATATAATAATTATGTTAATGTTCGAATAATCAATGCTATAACGTAATGCTATTGCAATTAGGGAATGCAAATTTCGCGAGATTGGGGCTCAAGCGAGATCTCGCGAGTTTATGAATACAATACCACGAGATCTCGCCAATTTCGAGATCTCGCGAGATTAGCAGTTTGGTGGGTTTGTTTTGCAAATAATCACAATATTTGAATAAATTACGAAAAAAAAGGAATAAATATTATAATTTATAAGTATTATAAGATTAACATTAATTTTCACGATTTTTTCAATAGAATTTTATGCATCAAACATTTTTGATGTATCTGTCTATAATTTTTAAGTAGTAAACTTTGACATACGTATGATCTATCTATCAAATAACAAATGAAACAACCAGTCTTCTCTAATCTTCTAATGTGCTTTTATAATTTTGGACGTGGCGGTAATATCGTGGGCGTCCGCGGTAAAACAATAACATAGGGAGGTAAAATGTATGGAAATACATGGAGACGCTTTTAAATTTCCGTCGACGATAACTTTTTAACGTGCACGTTAGAGGACATCACAACGTTTACACTTCTGCACCGCACAAGGCGTTCGCGGTGCGTAAAATCGACAAAAGGACATTTATCGTACACCCAACGTTTTATCGTGGAAGCCGGCGTCCACGATAACGTGACTTCCAGAATTATAAAAGCGCAAGTCTTTTAGTAACAAAATCAAACACAAATCTTTTATTAATAAAATTGTTCTTTTAAAACTAACAAAACAACGAGAAGTCAAAATTCAGGACCTAGCTGAGAATCACAGTGCACAGTTGCTTTGGCCAGCTCCTCTTTGTTTTTACTCCGTGATTGCAACTCCGTCGGTGTCAGTCCACGCTTCAAATAAGACTTTTTTATGCTCAAGTGCAATCTCGTCAAACTCGCGAGATCTCGCCTTTTTTTCGTCCGAGATCAATCTCGCTAAAAAAGGCCGAGATCTCGCGAGAACGAGATTGCATTCCCTAATTGCAATAGCATTACATTATAGCATCGACTATCCGAACATTATTAACCAAACGACAGCTGTACCATTGAAGTTTTTTTCCCCTTAAAACTTTCTAATGAAAATACAGTGCCATATTTTGTATTTTGCTACAATACAATTAATAATTTGTTATAAAAAAAAATAGATTTTCGAACACCCATTTCTCCCAATTAGTTCGAATAATCCAAGTTCTTTTGTATTTTAGTCGAGTTTTGTTTACAATTAAATTAAAATTAATTAAAACGAAAATAAACTTCGAATATAAAATAATATGTAAATGGCACATCAAGTTATTAGGTCTGAGCTTTGAGTGGTTGAAGTTTAATATCAATCTCGCAGTTAAATGCCCGAGGCCAGTTAACTACCAGCTGCAGCTGTATCCACTAATATATTACTTCTAGAAACTATGTTATATCTACCTAGATATTGATAGTTTTATTTTAAACTAGACTAGCGACCCTCACCCGCCCCGGCAGCGTATTTACAAAGGCTATACCGTTTGAGTCACGAGCCAGACTCTAATAGATGAGCTTTTGTTTATGCATATTACTCGAGAATACCTATGACGACAATACGACAATATCTCAGTAAAAAATTTGACTCAAATGGTTTAGCTTTTTGCCTTGATATTTTCAAATAAAATGCACTTACAGAACCTAGTCGAGTAGAGGCTCACCTCCATATTTGTTTATCGCGAGCGTGCCATACAGCATACTTTTAAATAAGACTGACTGTTACCAACTACGTTTAAATTGTAAAAATATTAAACTAATCGTGATAAAAATGATTATCTGCGTTTTGTATTTTACATTAGAGGTACCTAACTAAGCTAGAAAAAATATTATAGTTTTCTTAGCTATAAATGATCAGTCAGATCAAGACCAATCATTTATTTAAGATAGTTTTATAATTATTTGTACTCTCAACAAGTGTGTATGGGTATGTACCTGTTTCTTACCTATTAATTAAAGTTCGTTAGTTAATTAGTATTTTTGTCACTTAAATACAGAATAGAAACGAGTAAGTAATTTCATTACTGTAACATTATTATTATTTTTAACAAAAAATTAAAACTGACTTCCAAGGTAAAAACAATAATAACATTAATATGAACTAAAAAGTATTAAATAATTTTTACTATCTAATAGTGCCTTTTTCCGAATTCGGCTAAACCTCAACTATTTCTGTACTCAATCTCCATTATTTTAAAGTCGGTACCAGATAGCTGAATCTTCAGTCCTCTGACAGAATATTTGAAACTTTTGGAACTGGCGCCGACTTCAAAATTATGAAGATTGAGTACAGAAATAGTTGAGGTTTAGCCGAATTCGGAAAAAGGCACTATTAGATAGTAAAAATTATTTAATACTTTTTAGTTCATATTAATGTTATTATTGTTTTTACCTTGGAAGTCGGTTTTAATTTTTTGTTAAAAATAATAATAATTACACTCATTTTAGTTACACTAGTACGTAAACCTTCGCGTTTATTTTACGTATTATATTACAATTTGTTAGGTGTTGAGATTTGTACACTTTATATTTTCTAAGAAAATTTAGTTCCGCAATTCAACAACAGATGTCGTTGTTAAGCATCTGCATCGCGGTATCGCTTACTCGACAGCATTTGATATAACTAAGTCGCTACAATAAATTTTTCTTCTCGCTCACACTCACTGGTTGTCTCAATTGATATTACGCCAGAGGGATTAACGTCCCAGGGTAACCCTACAGAACCATAAGACCAGTTTTAGGCGTATGACGTCTTTTCTTTACATGAAGAGTCACAACTCACACTCACAAAATAATATATTATCAGTGAAGTGAACAGTAGTTAGTAGAGTATTCGATCTGTATAATATAAAGTAGTAAAATATTCGATCTGTCGTCTGCCGCCACGCGCCGCCCGCGCGACACCGTCGCCTCTGTAGCGCCGACCGCCGTGTATTAAACAAACTGGTGTTGTTATGTAACGATACATAATTATTATTACGAGTTAGTATATCCATACCTATGCCTTGTACTACTATCTATTCTGTGCCATGAGACATTGGTGACCTTAACACGACGTGGTAATGATGATGATGACGATGATGATGATTATGATTATGATGATGAATATTAATTGCATAGTAGCATATTATACTTTCTGTTCTTAAAACAACGCCGAAACTCCCAAACGTGTATCTATAAGGAGTCAGGAGATCTCTCAGCATCTTCGAAACCATGGTATACCTTGACCCAATATTTGACTTTTTGGTAGCATATTCTTAGTACCACTTCACATAAAACCAAAATCACCATATGTTTCCATATGCAGATGACACCGCGCTAATATTCACAGGAGACACTTGGGCCGAAACAAGACGAAACGCAGAGGAAGGGCTCATGCACGTCATAGCTTGGCTTCATAAAAATCTGTTGACGATAAACTTAAAGAAGACAAAATATTTAGCTTACTCTATTTCAAAGAAAACTCAACCCGGACCTACCTTTAACATCAAGGCTCACACCTGTGGAACAAAATCTGCGTCATCTCCCTGCGATTGTCTAACACTGGAAAGGGTCAATGAGATTAAATACCTTGGTGTCATGCTGGATAACGCTTTGTCATGGAACGCCCACATAACTCTTCTTTCAGCACGTACACGTAAACTAACTTGGATATTTAAAACCCTGCGTGAAGTCCTTAAACCTAAACTTCTGCAAAGTGTTTATTATGCATTAGTCCAATCTGTATTAAGTTATTGTATCACTGCATGGGGAGGCGCTTGTAAATCTAAACTTGTCCTAGTTGAACGAGCACAAAGATCAGTCCTCAAAGTAATGCTAAAAAAGCCATTTCGATATCCAACCGACACCCTCTACCTTGATTCGCAAGTACTATCGGTCAGAAGGCTTTATATTTTACATGCCACACTATACAAACACTCCGAACTCAATTTTGATCCGACCATCCTGCAAAAACGTAGATCAGATAAAGTCTGTAGCGTACTAAAACATAACTCCGTATTCTTCACTCGACACTTATCATTCATTGCACCATACATATATAACAAAATAAATAGAATACTGAACATATACAACAAAACACGGAAAAAATGCAAATCCATTCTGCAAAATTGGCTGTTAAACCTAAACTATAACGAATCAGAGTCTCTTATATTAACTACAAGATGATGCCTGCAAATGTAAAGTATAGTATACATAATATAAAACATTTAAATAAACATGCACATACACACACACACACACACACACACACACACATACACACACACACACACACACACACACACACACACACACACACACACACACACACACACACACACATAACATACACTCACACACAGTTCTTATATTTAAAAAAAAAAAAGATCTCGTAATATTTAAGTTCTCCTCTAATCTGCGGGTGGAACCTGGAGTCCTGAAACACAGGGTATCCTAGCTTAGGCTCCAGTTCACACGCTTAAATGTCTTTGTAATTACCTGTACCATTATTTGTAAGTTGTGTGAAAAATAAACCTTTTTATTATTTATTATTATTATTATATAAATTTCGAGGAGTTCCCTCGATTACTCATAGATCCCATCATCAAGTCACCACTTTTGTGAACATGGTACCAAATTGGAGTGAAACCTAATACAATAAAACAAAAATTTCGAAAATCGGTTCACAAACGGCGGAGTAATCGTTGAACATACAAAAAAAATATATGTATCCACAGCCGAACATATGACCTCCTCGTTTTTTGGAAGTCGGTTAAAAATAATAACAATTTTCATGTAACTATATCCACCTACATTTTTAAAGATGACGATGTATATTTACCATATCGGTATCAAATTGAATAGCATTTGTTGCTGCAATGTTAGAAACAATTTAGCTTACAAAGTCTAGGCGATTTCGGTCATTTTCTGTACTAAAACAGATTAGGGTTTTGTCAAGTTTTTGTCTAACAAAAGCTAAGCCAGTTAAGATTGCGCTTTCACTCTAATGATATAGCCTTTGTAAATACGCGCCCCGGCATCGCACGGCCCGGGTATAAAATATATAGCCACTAAAAAAATGATTAAAATCGATAACCTATGATCCTTCACGTGGTCTACTTCTTATCTGTGCCAAATAAGTTCAAATAACATAAAATTACTCCAGTAGTTCGCGAGATAAGCCCTTTCAAATAATTTCCCCCGTTTTTTTCACATAGCGTGATAAAATATAATCTATAGCCTTCCTCAATAAATTGGCTATCTAACACTGAAATATTTTTTCAAATCAGACCATTACCAGGCGCCAGGCATACTAGTTCCTGGGATTAGCGCGTTCAAGTTAGCCCTTTCAAATAATTTTCCCCTTTTTTTCCACATTTTCCTCTATTTCTTCGCTCCTATTAGTCTCAGCGTGATAAAATATAGCCTATAGCCTTCCTCGATAAATGGGCTATCTAACACTGAAATAATCATCAAAATCCGTTGCGTAGTTAAAGGGAACAAAGGGTCATGAGGGAAAAAAGCGACTTTCTTTTATATTATGTATTATACTTATTACACTTGCGTCATCTATAATAGATAATAGGCCTGGAGATAGTGACACAAAATACTTGGTGATTTGTGCCAGTATGGCGGTTTTACAGGGGTATAATTATGTAAAGGCAAAATGGAAAATGATGGTCATAGCGCTCGCACTGACAGCCCAAAGGCGTGAGCGTTAATCGAACGTGTCGGATAAATAACGAGTGTCGGACGATTTGTTCCACAAAAATGCTTGTATTTTCAGATAGTCGAAAAAAAATAAGTAGGCGAAAGCGTATTGCCATACTTGTCGGGTGCGGCTTACAGCCCGCCATACCGAAACGAATACGTTAATTTTAATAAAAAAATTGAACCATTTGTACCAGGCTAATTTTTGCATAGCTAATAATCACTTATGATTCACGAAAATCACCTTGCCATACTTTCCCGACAGCGCCCAATGGCCGCCATACCACTGCAAAGGTGTAAGTTTTTTTATTTCGCCAAACGATTTGTACCACCCTGAAACTTTTTTTAACAGTTCCCTGTATGATCATAAATAGGACTCTGATAATGCCATACCTGCGGGAGGCAGCGAAAGTGAAAAATATTTTTTTCAAAATCCTAAGATTTCATACGTAATTCAAAACGTTTTTCAAGTATGGCGCCACTTTTTCCGCCTATTACAAGTATGGCAAATATAATAATAGTCACATTGTATCGTATTATTTCCAAAAATCCAAATGCCATACTGGTACAATTCGTCCAATTTTTATCACTTTTTTGCTCAAGTCCGATAGTCATCCCGCCCCATGGTTACAATCTGTCACTTTTTTTTTGGTACAATTGTCAAATGATGAGACTACAATGAAGCCATGATGTAAAAAATGATTTTACGTATCTTATAGTCGTATTTTTAAAACGTGTCAAATAAATAAGTATTTCAAGTATGGCAGCACTTTTTCCCCCTGCTGGAAGTATGGGAAAAATAATAACGGTCATGTTTTGTCAAATACTTTCCAAAAATTTAAATGCCATACTTTCACAAATCGTTTGGCGAAAAAAAAATCTTACACCTTTGCAGTGGTATGGCGGCCATTGGACTCTGTCGGAAAAGTATGGCAAGCTGATTTTCGTGAATGGCTATTCGACGATGATTAGCTATGCAAAAATTAGCCTGTTACAAATGGTTCAATTTTTTTATTAAAATTAACGTATTCGCGTCGGTATGGGGGGCTGTAAGCCGCACCCGACAAGTATGGCATTACGCTTTCGCCTATTTATTTTTTTTCGACTATCTGAAAATACAAGCATTTTTGTGGAACAAATCGTTCGACACTCGTTATTTATCCGACACGTTCAATTAACGCCCACGCGTTTGGGCTGCCAATGCGAGCGCTATGCCCATCATTTTCCTTTTTGCCTTTACGTAATTATACCCCTATAAAACCGCCATACTGGCACAAATCACCAAGAATTTTGTGTCACTATCTCCAGGCCTATGACGCAAGTCCGTTGCGCCAAAATTCGTTTATCGCACGGGTTCACCGTAGGTATATTTTTTGAAGCTTTTGTATTTTTTTTAATTTTGATACTATAAATAGATTAAAAATGGTTATAGGTTTTTAAATACTATATTACAAACCTGGATAATTATTAATTTGTTACCAACTTTAGGTGGCAAGCATGAAAAGTTAGGTACTTTTCAGAAGATGACAATTTTCTTTGTATTCATACAGCTAGCATACAGTTAACACATACCATCTAGTTGGCATGCCGTCAGAATGTAATATTATATTTTGCAGTTCTCAACTTATCAGTTATCACGAATCACATACAGGCTATTACTATTATATAATATTAGTAACTATATTAAGTACATATACCTACTTATTTTTCATATGGTAACTGGTGTGCGTTTCGGTATGTATACGAGGAATAAAATAAAGTAACATAACAAATACGTAATAAGAAAGAAAAAGTTAGAAATGAATGAAAATGTGTTCCAATCTTCCAATAATTTCCTGGTACTCTCGTCTTCGCAACACTCCGCCTCCCACTTCGGCCAAATGAACTTTTTTCTGGAATCCTTCAGAACAAAATCATTGATTTGGATCACCCACGTCGGAGTTGGCTTCGTATTCTTCCTCAAATTCTTCAACGCGAAGGTCACGACTACAGAAATAGCTGACATCAATATAGAATTTCGGAGAAACATCAGAACTTTGGGGGAGCCTACTCCTCCTTTCGGAATGTTCTCGTTGATAATCTGCACGAACGTGAAGTCACAGGCTAGACAAAAACACAGAAGGTACACTCGAAGAGTATTCCTCACATCAATAAATAGAGCTCCAACACTTAATTGTGCGATAAGGATGACTGGGAAGACGTTTATAGCAGCCAACAAATGCGCCGTCCGTTCCACCGTAATCGAAAGGGTGAATTTGTCCTTCAAGTTTTCACGGTGTGTGTACGTGTATGCCACTATAGTCCAGCCTGTGCCGTACTCCGCTCCGAGCATCGTGATCGGCTTGGAGCTAGGGTAGGAAAGACTCACGTTGTTCTTAATGGTGTATATCAGATCGCACGTTTGGATATCATAGGGCCAGTTGTCGAGAACCGAGTTGCAGGTGACGATGTCCGTAACCTTCGGGACGCAAGCCACCAGCCCGGTATGGAAGACCTGGCATCTCTGGAGCGGGGAGTAGAAGATGCCGTACTCAAAAGCCAGTTCGTTGTCCATGGCGATTTGCGGCGTCCAGATGTGCATGGTTTTCATCAGGGTGTTGTCGATCCTGTCGTATTCCTCCGGCTTCCAGGTCAAGCAGTCGTCGTGCCAGGACACGAAGACCCAGCTGTGCACCAGAAACTCCTCCTCTTCGTTGAAGAATTGAAACGTTTTGAGTAGAAACCTTATGTTCACGGTGATGTTTTTCATTCTGGTGGCCTGCTTGGAGATTATGTAGTTGGCGATCAGGTCCTTGTGCAGACTGGCCTCCTTGGAGATGTGGGGGGTGGAAGAATCCAGGACGCATTCTGAATTCGAGAGGCCGATGAAACTTAACAAACATGCGAGTATGATCATGACTGCCGAATGCCGATATTATACTGATTCGTCTGTCCCAGCGAGAAACCTAATACGTCTACGCCCCCTAAATATTATCACTATCGCTAATAAAAATAATCTATGGGTAGTTGTGTACAAAGCGACATGTAAGAACACAACACAGTTATTACTTATGATCCAAACGACAAGACGAGTCAGAAAAAGACATAAAATTTTAGATTAATATTTAAAACCAAGCTTTGTGACTAGTGGCATGTTTGAACCATCCTTAATTTTTATTAGGAGTGCATTAAAATTTCCATAGGTACTTTTGTAATAGGATTCATTAAACTACATCCATTAACTAAATACTGTAAACTATTCCTGACTGGAAACTGTATTTTATTCGTTAAAATTGATAGAGAATCGATTGCTAAGTGCAAAATGCTGTTGCATGCTGAACAATTATCAAATATTCTAGAATATTCTATACAAAAGCTGTCTGGGAGCGACTTATTTATCGGAAGGTAATCACGGCTGACGGACGGAAGTTTGGCGGAAATAGACGAATTTCCGGTACAGTTTTAACTCGACGAGGTAAACGAGGTTTAAATAAATTGTATAAACTAGTTCGCAAAAGGCTTTACAGCATTTAGATGTAGTTAGGTTGCTGCTGTATGATGGCATGATGCCTACCCCTGTATAATTAGGCTACCACTGCAATTAAACGGCCACTGTATGTTAATTATTAATAGTCGTTTACAGCTGTGTTTTCAAACCCCCTGGGGGGTCACGAAGCTTCTGAAGGATTGAGGTTGAGAGAACTATTTCAGTAAAAAAAAAATACGATGTACCTACTTAACAAAAAGATACTTAAGTACTACATTCTTTAACATACCTACATGATAAAAAAGCAAATGTGGGGATGCCAAATATTTTTTCATACCATCGCATCATAAAAATTGTTGAAATACACTGGTCTACAGGGAAATAAAAAGTAGGAACCAATAGAAGCCCCCAAATTCCAAAACGTGTTGAATATGAAATAATGAAATATGGTCAATGGTCATGGCCCCTTTAATTTTTGATTGCCAGAAGACTATGAGACTTTATTCTTGACGTAACTCAATTTTGTTTTCAATAACAATAAAATTAATTATACTTTTAAGGCATTTTTCAACTGCGCAGTAAATAAAAATTGTTTCATAAGTTTTTCCATTTAGCAGACAGTTTTTAACTGACTTCAAAAATCCGTTCAATAGTTTTTTAGGTAGAGAATTTTAATTCTCAATAGGTTACAATTTTGATGTCGGTTTTATCTTTTTAAAATGCCATTATCCATTCTTACTAATTTACTTACTAATATTATTAATGCGAAATGTGTCTGTCTGTCTGTCTGTTACCTCTTCACGCCCAAGCCACTGAAATTTTGCTGAAATTTGGTATGAAGATACTTTGAGTCCTGGGGAAGGACATAGAATACTTTTTATCCCTGAAAAATGTACGGTTCCCGCGCGATAAACTAATTTTGGAGCAACGGAGTTGCGGGCATCAACTAGTTATTACTTATTATAATATGAGGTAAAATCGTCAGTGCAACACGTTACACGAGAATAGCTATTTCGGTTTAATTTGTCACGTCAGGCGATATCAGGTATTCCCGACGGTGCCATCTATAAATATATTCGTCCAACATTAATCAGACACCTCGAATTTATTTTGAATTAACTCACTTGATAGGATCCAAATACAAAACAGTTTTCTGCTATTAAAGGCCTTGTTAAAATTCGACAACTGCTTTTCTTTGGCTCGAAAATTATTGGTGCGTTAAGATAACATTGGCCATAGGCCAATTATGGCGGTTATTTCTGTCCTGCGACCGGACTGTGGTGCCTAATACTGAATATTGTAGGTAGAATAAAAAACTATTTTTATAAGTACCTAAGTTCTAATAAAACGGTATTCCAAGTTTCAAAATTAATGATTACTTCAAAAGATACTCAGTAGCGGCGTTAGGGAGGCGCGACGCTGGGCGACCGCTCACGGCGCCGGGTAAAAAGGGGCGCTGAAGGCAAACAAAAGGGGCGCCAATTTTTCTACACTATCAGCACACCCTAGGCGCCGAAGAATCGCCAAGGGCGCTAAGGCAAAACCGACCCTTCATTCACTAACCTTGTAATATAAATTATTCTCATAAGGATTTAAAATAGGTTAAATAACAAAGGTTGATCCTAAAGTTGATCCTAAATTCTGGCAACGCCTTACCTAATTTATTAGCAATCACCTTGTAAAGTTAAACTAATTTTACTTTCAGTCTATTCATTATATTAAATTATCTTTCTGTAGGTATATTTGATTTTCAGCCTTTAATGTATTTTGGTTTAAAATATAAAAGTAGATTTCATATTTTTATTAATTATACTTACAACAGAAAGTACTGTAGCAAGTAGAAACTATTTACTATCATAAAATTTAAAATAGTTATCATAAAAATTCCTACTTATTGGCTATTTCTAAAATCTAAACCAAAACAATGTTTATAAACGTCACTGTATCTCATTTAGGAACAATAAAAGCATAAGATAGGATTGCTAATCTACAGTAAAACGTCGATTATCCGAACGCCGATTAATCGAGAGTGGAAGAGTTAGCAAAAAAAAAAAGCAAAAGGCCGTGTTTCACCACTTTCTGATAAAGTGCCGAATAGGATATTCACAACTTTTTTGACAGATTCTCCATACTTGATCTGTTAAAAGTTAAGTGGTGAATAGCCTATTCGACACTTATCAGGGGGTGGTGAAACAGGCCTTTAGTCTCCCAGATGCTTTTTAAGTAAACTGTAATCCAAGTTTTCCTCTAAAAGTAAAATAACTACAATAATATTTCAGCCGCTATTCGCTAATGAAAGAGATTCATAACTGAAGACGTAAAAGAATGAAGTGGGTAACTCACAATTTGAAAGTGTTTTTTTTGGCAAAAATTTGCTTAAGACCGGGAAAATGATTTGCAATCAAAAAAAGTGGGTTCATTTATAGCTTGCTATATTAGCTAGATGATGAACAAGGTAAGTTACAACTTACAAGGTTTGTTTAAATTGGAGAAAAATGAGTAATTATTGTCCTTATGTTGTAAAATGTTAGTTATCCACTTCATCTTACAGGTTCAACTATGAAACTCAGCTATGAAAGTAAAAGCAATTTCCCGCGCATTTGGCGCTATAAAATCAAAACTGTCCAAGATTTAAATATTAGTTAATAGTCCGTTAAATAACTTGTTAACGAAACTTTGTTATTAATAAAGTTTTCCATCTTGAATGTTGTTTTAAGAGAAGTTTGCTTGAAATTTGTATATCTCGCTTAAGCTTGGAGGGAGTAGGGGAGTAAGCTCAAAATATATAAAGTTATATAAATAGATATATTTATAACTCAAAGGTCTAAACTCTAAATATATTTATCTCAAATTTGGCATGCACGTACGTAGGCATCCGCATAGAATGGATTTTGTTCTACCTCAAGGGGATAAAATAGGGGATGAAAGTTTGTATGAAACTTTGTCAATTTTAAACCGATCGGGCTTTGATACCTAATTAATAATAATACTTCTTAACGCGAGCGGAACTGCGGGCACAAGCTATAAGTAACTAATAGAGGCATTCGTAGGTTATTAGTTATTACCTATTACTAGACATCGGATTATATGCACGATCAAAGTGTCGAAATATGCATGCAAGTATGCACGAATAAATGGCCGAGATATGGACAAAATATACACAATCAAAAGTCACTAATCATTAAAATTTATTAAATTTTTGAAGAGCTTTCCGGTGGTGCCGTTAATAAAAGCGTCAATTTTATAATTTCCTCGAATACATGATTTTAATTTTTTTAAACAGCACCAATAATAATTTTCTACCAACATTTTCCGATTGCAATCTTAATGCTCATGTAAGTTTAATAAATCGTTAACTACTTTATTCCCTTTTTTAATAATGTTGCCAACTACAAAGAAAATTTTTTTTTCTAGAAAGATATTGTACCTATCGGTGCTATCGGGTGCATCGCATTCTTTTAATGGGGATGGAGACACATATTTGAAGTGTTTTGATCTATCCTACCTCTGTTTTGTGGCCTCGGCGTGTGTCATGATCAGTGGTCGGCGTAGGTAGTGCCATTTAGGGTGAATGACCTCAATTGTATATGTTAACATGGACATACCTCCGGGATCGCGGGATAAAATCCCGCGTTCCGAATTATCGCGAATAATCAAGTATTTACTTTACAATTAATGAAAAAAAATTGTTGATTTGAATCGATAATTACACTGTCTATCGATATCTAAATATCACGTAAATGGCAACACTTTGAAGACGTTTTGACAAGTGATAAATACTACCGTTTCTTACGAATTGCGTTACCTTTGAATTGTGTAAAGTACATTATGTCTACCAACTTATTATTATGTATAAAAAAACTTGTAGCTGAGATATACAATATATTGATTTTTAACTTTTGTAAAGTAACTTAGATTGTGAAAACCGTGACAAATCTGTACACAACCATCTTCAGAAAGTAAGTACAATGTATCTACATAGATTTAAACCAACAATCAAAAGACGGGAAATAGCTATTAAAACAGCAGTAGTCGCTTCATATTGTAACAAATTACCTTAATACATACTTAATGTTTTTAGGGGTGTAGAATCTTATCAATAAAAAAATGTAAGCCTAATAAAATTATAACCTCTATAGTTAACTTCATTAGTATTTTACAAGAAATCCCGGCGAATTAGACTTGTATTATTTTTAATACTTAAATTAACATTTTAATCCTTACAAAATAAGGTACGATACATTATGGTACAATTTGAGCATGGCACCGTTAAACATTCGACGCAAACAACCGAGCGATCATTCGCAGGCAACACAGGCAAGCCTGAAAGCGATCTACGATATACTACTTATATCCAAATAAATATAATCACATTTCTGTTAATTTTTTACTTATTTGTTAATATCATACAAAACTTATAATTATGATAAATAAATAAAAAACTAACAAATTATTTCTTTATTTACGTTTGTCACAATATTTGTTGTTTAAATATCAAATTCTGAATGTATTTCCGATTATATATTATTTCAATGCGAATCCCAAAATCGCGGGATTGAGAGGCATGTCCACGTTATGCCGCGATTAACGAATCCCGCGGGATGGCACTACCTACGCCGACCACTGGTCATGATAGCTAGTTTGGAGACTACGAGGGCATAAAACTACCGAAATATGCACTATCAACGAAAAATTGCCAAAATATGCACTATCGCCTAAAAAGTGCCATTATATGCATTTGCATATGCAAATATGCAAATGCATATAATCCGATGTCTACTTATTGCTTATTAGTAGTACTAGATGACGCCTGCAACAGGCAACTCCGTTGCACCAAAATTCGTTTTAAATCGCGCGAGAACCGTTTCATTTTTCCCGGATAAAAACGGCCTATGTCCTTTCCCGGGACTCAAAGTATCTCCATACCAAATTTCAGCAAAATCGATATAGCGGTTTGGGCGTGAAGAGGTTACAGACAAACAGAGGGACAGACACACTTTTTACCAATTTTTTAAAAATTTAACTCCTTTTTGAAAGTCGGTTAAAAAGATATGACCATTTTTCAGTAGAGAATAAAAGTTTCTGTCTAGAATAAAAGCTTATACGCACTACAGTTTCCCGTGGATTAATAAAGAATTTTCAAAGCACTGCCACTGTGAAAGGCCTTTGCCTAACCTGTAAAAAAGCAATACTTCCGATATCGACTATCCAATATTCATTAAGTGGACGTACAGCGGGCAACCCAGTGGACTCCACTTAACGGTTTAGGTTGAATGTACACTGCGACCACAGTGGTCGCAGTATACAGTAGAAAACGGAACACCTTCATCCTAATTCGTAGACCGCCTGGAGCGACGCACGCACATATTATTATAATATAAGGGTCAATTCAGACCGCAACGCGGCAAGGCGAGGCGCGGCGCAGCATAAATAGTATGGATTTGACAGATTTCAATTGCGTGAGTCGTCTTGCGCATATAAATTTAGAAATGCATGTCTACGCGTCGCGTTGCGGTCTGAATCAACCCTTAATGTGTGATTTCAGAAAAGTTAGAGGGTTATACAATACAATATTTACAAGTAGTGTCATGGTCAGTCTATATTCTGCGTTGAACAAATTTAATTTTTATCGGCTGAGCAAGGGCTGAGCGAGTGGCGACTACACAAGTTCATGGTTCAGTACTACATAAGTCCTACATCCTTGACTATGCCGATTCCTGCTACTTGGACCTGACCGATGAGCTTTTAACAAAATTAGAGCGCCTGCAAAATCTTTGCATACGCTTTATTTTTGGTTTAAAAAAGTTCGACCATATTTCAGCTCACAGGTCAAAGCTTAAGTAGCTTCCTATCCGTCTCCGTCGCAATTCCCATATCCTTTGTCTACTGTACAACATCCTGTATAACCCCCTCTCCCCCTCCTACCTTGTTGACCGTTTTAATTTCTCCCGACCTCTCCATTCCTTAAGCAGGTCCAATATTAGAACGAACCTTTCACTCCCACCCCATCGTTCCAATTTTTACTCCTACTCCTTCACCGTTCATGCAGTCAGACTGTGGAACTCGCTTCCCCGTACAGTTCGCGATAGCTCCACCATTAATGTTTTCAAGAAGCGCTTAAAAGAGCATTATCTACAAGTGTCTCAATCCATTTAAATACCGTTATAATAATAATTAATATATTATACATAATATAGTATTTATTTATTAAAGACGTACTGGTTATAATTTATCATATTTATTATTTATGAAATATACATAATATAGTAAGTATTTATTTAATAAAGACGTTATTTATTATTAATAATTTATTTTGAATAACTAAACACATTACTGTTGATTTAAAGTTTAATTTTGTAATTGTGCACGCTCTATCTGATGTATCACATCTCTCACCGTAGGGCTGCTGTAAGAAATTTCTTTTGAAATAAGCAGTTCCTTTGTTTCGTCTTTCTATGTCAATGTTTATGTGAATAGTGTCTTGTGCAATAAATGTTAAATAAAATAAAATAAATAAAATCAGTTCATAATATGATAATTACAATTATTTTCTATTAATATATCCGCTGTTGACTTTGTTGGGTTTAATTAATTTAAATTCTAAGCAAGCATTTAAACTTATCTTGTATTGAAACAAGGTTTACATTTTTTACTACCGTGGTTTAGATACTATTGATAAAAAACTTAAGGCTGCCTTCACATTACGTCGCCAGTGTTGCGGCAGCCGCGCGACTTCCATACTAAAACGAGCCGCGCGGCAGCCGCGCGACTCTCTTTTGTATGAAGTCGCGCGGCTGCAGCGCTGCTGCCGCACTGCTTGCGACGTAATGTGAAGGCGCTCTTTAAAAAGATTTTAAGAAAGTGGATGAAATCCTTAGATGATATGGTCGCGTAATCATCACAAATATCATTAAATATATTAAGTCGTTTTAGCTTTATCTATGAACACAGGCAAGTTTAGAAGAACTATAGGTCTACCAGAATCTGATGGCAAAAAGTGAGAAAGTAAATCGACTCTAGCAATACCGGGGTAAATGGAATAAAACATTTTTATGATCGTTTTTTTTCCTTATAGCTGCTGATTCTGTGTGTGAGACATGCAAATTATATAAATTTATCCAATGATCAAGGATATTTTTTGAAAATCTGCCGGAAAATTTGCCATCCGATTCTGGTAGACCTACCTAGGTATATATCTTTTTTTTCGCTGCACAATGCAATGCTGCAGCAGTTTTTATATTTTCCGCTGCGGGTTTTATTGAACATGACATGCAAACTGACGGACTTCGTTATATATTCATGTATCGGCTTGTAGCACTATAGGAAATTATTGTGCATCAGTTTTAAAAAAATACAATAATACTACCTATGTAGAGCGAGCGGGGAAGTTGTTAGTCGCTCTTGTATTTTGTAAGTCGTGATTTCCTAGTACTCGTAGAGTTTTTAAAGCATTTCGAGGAAGACTGGGGAAAAAACCCTGGAAAAACACGTTTAAAGGTGTTGCTGGGTACGTAGTGTACTTTACAACTCTTTGAAGTAGCTACAGAATGTCATAGTATCGCGATTTCATGACAAGATGAGCTGAAGATTTTTTTATTAAGCTACAACGACGCCACACACAACAAGCGACTGCCGTCACCCATGCACGTCGATGATGCAACATCAGGGAAGTTGCAAAGGTATTGTGAATGGTGATTCTGATGATAATGATAGCTGTTCACGAGGTCCGATTTTCTGTCGAAGAACTGAAAATGACACCACAACAATACAGCCAAAAGTCCTTTGATAAGGCAACAAGGAGTAATAGAAATTGGTCATTTACATGCAGGAATCCGCATGTGGACAGTTCCGGGGCAAACAGGGGCGAACTCAACAGATAAATCTCATTTGTGCCTCTCTGACCACTACACTCAATTAGATTAGGTGTTTGGTACAATGTTATTCTTCAATTTGTAGCTATACGCATTGGTTTGTCTTAAAACACAGATTACTATATTAGTCATTATAACGCTAAAGGTCTGTACACACTGACATAGTATGTACTACGTACTCTGTACACATTGCAATATGACGAGACGATGCAACGCGAGGCTTTTTTAACCCCCGACAAAAAAGAGGAGTGTTATAAGTTTGACGTGTCTGTCTGTCTGTCTGTCTGTTTGTCTGTGTGTGTATCTGTCTGTGGCATCGTAGCATCCAAACGGGTGGACCGATTTTGATCTAGATGTCTTGTTTTGTTTGAAAGCTGACATGATCGAGAGTGTTCTTAGCTATAGTTCATCATCATCAGCCCGCTCAGTGCTGGACAATCAGGGTTTGTCTGGTTCATGTTCGTGGCATCGTAGCATCCAAACGGGTGGACCGATTTTGATCTAGTTTTTTTTTGTTTGAGAGCTGACATGTTCGAGAGTGTTCTTAGCTATAGTTCATCATCATCAGCCTGCTCAGTGCTGGACAGTCAGGGTTTATCTGGTTCATGAAAGGCCTTTAGCAACTTGTAGTCATTTGATAGGTTTTTTATTTCATTCTAGTTCGTGACATTTGTGAATATACAATATACGAATACACATAATAATGGAAAGTTAGCCTGGTGATGCACCATCACCTGATAATCAGTAGGATATCCAACTCCTCCCCAACTTAGAGTAGAAGTTTCGTGTTTAGGTTTCATTTTAATTGCGACAACCAGTAAGAAAGTAAATATATATTACATGCTGCTGCTGCTGCAGCATCACCTAGATTCTATAGGAACCGAGCTTCGTATGAACCCAAAGGGGAGGTTTCATGTTTGGGCAGCCTCATCGAAAAGGACATTGATAGATGGTAATCATGAAAATACTTATGATTCTGTTGATAGGAATTATTCTGCACTTTAACCAACACAAGTTTAAAAAGTATGAAATAAAATTAAATTAAGAAATTTAAAAAACCCCCGCCAAACAACTTTAAAAAGTAATAAAATAATATTTACTGCCTTTAAGTTCAAATAATTCCTAACTTGTGTAAAGTAATATTTTAGTCCATAATTGTTGTCAATGTGTGTCGGGGGACCGCTAATGTAGATATGTTTAATTTCACAATCAATTCATAGCGAACTGAATTGAGATACCTAGTCAACGACTTGGCGCGGGCGGCTGTATGTTGTAGTATTAGCGGCGCGGTCCCACGACACACCGTGACAACAATTATAGACTAAAATATTACTTTACACAAGTTAGGAATTATTTGAACTTAAAGGCAGTAAATATTATTTTATTACTTTTTAAAGTTGTTTGGCGGGGGTTTTTTAAATTTCTTAATTTAATTTTATTAAATGAACTATAATAATTGTAAACTGCCCTTAATAATAATTAGAGACGCCCTTAATGCCCTTAACACTGTGTGCGTTTATCGCGCGGGAATTCATTTTTCAGGATAAAAAGTATCCTAAGTCACAAAACTTAAAGTATCTCTATACCCAGAAAGTAGGTTCAGCGGTCGCGGTTTAGGCGCAAACGCGCACGCCACGCGCACTCCACGCGCACGCCACGCGCACTCCACGCGCACGCCACGCGCACTCCACGCGCACGCCACGCGCACTCCACGCGCACGCCACGCGCACTCCACGCGCACGCCACGCGCACTCCACGCGCACTCCACGCGCACGCCACGCGCACTCCACGCGCACGCCACGCGAACTGCACGCGCGCGCCACGCGAACTCCACGCGCACACCACGCGCACGCCACGCGGACTCCACGCGCACGCCACGCGCACTCCACGCGCACTCCACGCGCACGCCACGCGCACTCCACGCGCACTCCACGCGCACGCCACGCGCACGCCACGCGCACGCCACGCGCACGCCACGCGCACTCCACGCGCACGCCACAGACAGACAGACACTCTTTCGCATTTATAACGTTAACCAATCAAGGACCAATCAAACCAAATAAGGACACCGGTGACCGCGACAACAATAGAATAACAATAGATTTCAAAGAAGGATTAATATGGATATCCCGCGTAATCCTATGCTTTGAGCCAAACCCGAAACTCAAATGAATGCGAAGGAAATAGTTTTCCATTCAGTGCGGACGAATGGGGAAAACTGGTACAAGCGAATTAAGATTTTAACCAGCTGTGCACGCGACAGTTGTACGAATTAGGATAGTTTTATTCAAATTTTGATTAGATGCAGAGAGTAATGGTCGTATTAAATGCAGTAATGAATGTTGAGGTTTTGACTTGGCACAGCAGTTGAAGCTAGTTAGTATTTTAATCCATTTTACCCCATTGTAGCAAGCGTAGCAAACATTAAATAAATGCTACTTACTTATATTCATACTAGATGACAAGAAAATTAGTTTTTGGCACGGTAACCGTACATTTTTCGCTACAAATCAGCAATATTATGTCCCATCTTTCAAATTATCAATTATGCAGATAATAGTTTTCATAATAAGAAAAGGATAGCATAATGTATTGTCCTGGTGGTCTGATAACTTAGAAAATAGGTCCATACAAAATATCATCTAAATTAGTGTAGCCATTCAAGTCTAAAAGTTAACAGACAGACATATGAAAACTATTGTCTCCATAAACCATAACAGATATTGGATACTGGACTTAACTACCTGAACTCACCTATACAGCCTACAGGGTGCAATTAAACATTCCTGCCAAATTTTGATTTAATATTGATCCATTGTTAAAATAAAAATTACACGTATTTTTTCTTTTATAATCTCTCAGTACTAAAATGTTGAGAAATAGCTTCCGAAAGTTATCCTAAAAACACTACCGCGTGACGCGTCGCCAGTGTTGCCAGAGTATACTCAGCCCAGGTTGCCATTTGTAGGTTCAAATGTTGCCATTTGAAACCAAATGTTGCCATTAGAAAAAAAAACCTGTAAAAAACGTTTGCCTTAAAAATATATTTTAAACCTACCTATTGAGTACTGTTTTATTGCTCTGCATTTTGGTTGATAAAAATTTAAATCGAAAAAAATCATGTTTTCAAAAAATGTTAATCCTTTTGGTTGATAAATAATTGATTCCACAAATTTTTTTCTCCTCATAAATTTAAAATCATTTTTTCCTGAAAATAAAAGCATTATAAAATATAAATAAAAAGATAAAAATTAACAAAAAAATTAGACTCCATTTTACAAAAATATTAAAATCCATCCAGAAATCCAATATTAAAACATGCAAAAAATAAACATCCCAACGTTAAGAGCTTATTCCACTTATCCTAGCTGGGATCCTAGCTAGAATCCTAGCTAGGATAAGTGGAATAAACGCTTTTATTAGTGGTTGGTTAATAATGGTTGCATCTGTTCTCGAACCTACTGTAATGTAGACGTGTACAGTGTACACCGAACACAGATGTACACTTGTTGAATGTTGATCAGTAAAAGCGCATTTTCATTATGGCGTATTTTCACTGGTCGAAAGGGCCTGCATGCGGGGTGCGGGAAATTTCTAAAATGCAGGCCTCAACCAATCAAAATGCGCCATTAGTTGTCATAGACTCCCCGGTTGCTGTATACCGCACGAGTTAACGACTAATGAAAATGCGCCCTTAGTCGTTAACTTGTACGGTATACAGCATGCGGCGAGTCTATGACAACTAAATACTAATTATTGACAACTAATGGCGCATTGTCATTGGTCGCGGCATGCGTTTCAGAAATCTCCCGCACCCCGCATTAATTATCTGCTCGGTGGTCACAAAGTTTCATCCACTTTTGTTTGTACATACTTTTATCTCGAGCTTCACCAAAGTAGACCTTTTATTGGTAGAAATATGGGTACAATTTGTTTGTCTAATATATAAGTATTGTTTTCATTTGGGAATAAAAATGCGTTCAAGATTTTGATTTTGTTCAATTCGATGAGTTCAGTTCATCTGCGAAATATAAGTATTCGATATTTTTTTACCGATGATCGCGCGACAAGTCGATAAGTTGCCAAAAAGTTGCCATTTGAGCTCGGTTGCCGTTTGGTTGCCACGAAGGGTCAAATGTTGCCAAAATGGCAACCAAAGTTGCCAAATGGCAACGCTGCGCGTCGCCCGCGCGTAACGTGCCCCCGCGCGCGCGCCCCACCCCCGTGTCACCCACGCCAGCCCCCGAGCCGCGAGTGACCGTTCTGCAACGATTTTAAATGGGATAAAATGTCATTGAAAAAAATATCACCCAACTTTTTTGGTTAAATGGACTCTCCTAATAATACCTAAGCCCTGGATAAAATTTGGCAGGAAAGTTTAATTGCACGCTGTATACTAAGCACATATACAAATACTACAGCTGAAGACATAACTGTCAATGGACAAAAACTCGAATATGTTGAGAAATGAGGAGTATGTATATCTAGGACAGATAGAGGACAGATCATATCTCCAAGCGACCAAATGTCTAAAGAAATAGACAGAAGAATCGCAACTGGGTGGAAAAAATACTGGGCCTTGAAGGAAATAATGAAAAGCAAGGAACTAAGTATCAGAACCAAGAAGAAGACCTTTGATGCGTGCATTCTTCCTTGCATCACAAATGGCTGCGAAACCTGGGCATTGACAAAAAACCAAAGGGAAAAACTTGCAAAAGTCAGAGAGCCATGGAAAGGAGCATGCTCGGATTAAAATTGAAAGATAAATTCAGGAATACGGATATCAGCAATCAGACAGAAAACTAAACTAACGGACATACTTGCACATATCGACAGACTAAAATGGAGATGGACAGGGCCAGCGGCGTAGCTACTAAGGGGCAAGGCGGGGCAGTGCCCCGGGGGCCTCAAGCTCAGGGGGCCCTCGAAGCCTACCAGAAATCTCAATCTAACTGAACTTTTGGCTCCCATTTTTAAAATAAATATCACAGGTTGCAACCACACCTTAATCATAACAACTCAGTCGAGAGAAATTCGAAAGTTACGCCTAATTCCCTTAAATTCTTTCTGTAGGTTGTCAGTATTGTGAATTAGAGTTAAGATATGTTATAATATCGAAGGTAGATCAGCTAAGCATTGTTGTGAGGTATGCAGTAATGACCAGATCGGAAAATGAGCAGCCACGTTTATTTGTCACACTCAAATTGATATGATAGGCAAAACCGTCTTTTCGACCCAAACATCGAGCGCAAAGAAACCACTTATCCCGCATTCGTAATAAAAATAAAAACCGGCCAAATGCGTATCGGGCCACGCGCAATATAGGGTTCCGTAAAACTGTACTACTACTACTACTTACTTAGTTCTATTACTAAGTTCACACTGTGTGAACTTAGTAAAAAACTGTTTTGGTTGTTTAATACTGTGTCCAGTTGAGTTCTAGGAACAACATCATCTCAGTTACGTTCAAAACAATTTGAACGAAAAGTTCCTTCATACTTCTCCAAATTTTTTTTAGTTGATCGACTATTTTTCAATAACTTATGAAGTCTTCTTAGCCGTGATAGTTTTCCTTTTAAAGTCAGCATATTTCCTACTCCCGTGAATTTTTAACATTTCCAGAAGCAACCGTTTAGCTGGTAAAAGGGGGCCGGGACATTGAACTCTTAACGATTTTTTCCACTTTAAAACTTATTTTACAAATGGATCCCTAAATAGGAAAATGATCTTTGAATATTCGTAATATTTTTTAAAAACTTATCCAACGACACCCCACACGGTGGGGTGGACGCGAAAAAAAAATAATCCCCGCTTGATGTGTAGGGGAGGTACCATAATTTTTTTATAGTCTTTAAAATACCATTTTGTCGTTTCATTAAGATGTGCATTCGCGCCGAATTTCGACTTTGTAGGCCCTAATATTATAGTCTCTGAGCAAAATCGCGGACAGACGGACGGATAGACAAACACTATAAGGGTTCCTTGTTGACTACGCAACCCTAAAAAGTATGTGTAACTAGGGCGATGTTGTCGATTGCCGAACTTCCCTCTCGTGATCAATCGACAACTTATCGCACTTGTTGAACAATATACCTGCTATAAAGTATTAGTGTATTTCATAATTTTTATTATTTACTAGCTATCACGGTGAACTTCGTGTCACTTTAATACCTTCCCTGGACTTCTACGAATATTTTAAGACTATAATCAGCCCAATCGGTTCAGCCGTTTTCGAGTTTTAGCGCGACTAACACATTTGAAAATCCACTTTTATATATAAAAGAGAAAGAGATACAGTGTGTAACAAAAATAAGTGATAATACTTTAGGGTGTGTACGTGTTCCTTGTAGATAGTTCACTGTGAAAGTAGCAGCGCTGAAAGACGATTTTTTTTTCACTTTCGTATGGGCAAGAGCCCGAGCGACGAGTTTCTCCATACAAAAGTGAAAAAAAATGGTCTTTCAGCGCTGCTACTTTCACAGTCAACTCTCTACAAGAAACACGTACACACCTTAAAGTATTATATCACTTATTTTTGTTACACCCTGTATTTTAGTAGCAGTGGGGCCCCATTTTTCAATTTGCCCCAGGGCCCTTGGCTACCTAGCTACGCCACTGGACAGGGCATATGCTGCAAAGAATGGAGCAAACCAGTAACAGTCTGGTATCCAAGAGATGGATCAAGGAGCCGTGGTCGCAAAGTGATAAGATGGGAGGATGAATTAAAATGGACTCTGGGCCCCCTGTGGCCAAGAATTGCAACGGACAGAAAACAGTGGAAAGTGTTGGAGGAGGCCTATGCCGTAAGGCACACCGAACGCAGAGACATTTTATGATAATAAACTAATGAGTACTCAGGAAGAAAAAACTTTGAAGTTCGGAACAAAAGGCTTTATTATTATTATTATTATACTATAGGGCTTTCAAATTCTCTAAGTTATCACTTATCAGACAAGGACAATACATTATCCCAATTTGGGAATTGGGATAATGTATTGTCCTTGTCTGATAAGTGATAACTTAGAGAATCCGTGGCTGAAAAAGGTTGGGAAGCACTGGGGTGCTTCCCAACCTTTTTCTGTACATTTTTTTTTAAAAATCCATGTTTTAACCCATTCCATGCGGCAATAAAAACTACACTTATTACCCAGGTGCGGGGACGATTTTCGTCGTGACGCCGATGGGCGTCTTCCGCGCCTCAAAGGGTAACAATAAGACGCCGATCGGCGTTTTCAGCACACTAATAAGAAATTAATCATTATTACGTTAAATTCATTGGAAAATCTTCAGTTACGTCAAACGTGGTGTGTTCAAGAGCGTATTTGGCGTAAAAATTAATCTTACGGCATAAATTATTATTTGTGTGCAGTTATTGGCCTTCAATTGTTATATGGTGAAAATTGGTTGAATATGGCGAGAAATGGTAAGTAAATTGTATTAATTAAATAAATTATGCCCCCTTTCGACTAACATCTCATATATTTTAGTTTTTAGTGATAATAATAGCAAAATTATCAGTATAAATTAATAACAAATTAATAACAGGGGTGGCAAACCTTTTCGTAATTTCCGTAAGCGTATTATGCATATTTTCAAGAATATTTTTAATAAGTAACCTGAAAATAAACTATGATAACATTATGATATTTTTTTTGGAGATTTGAGATAGTAGGGAATATATATGCATATTTTTTTGTTTCTATCTTTTATAAACATATCGTATAATTTATTATTTGATTTTTTTTTTTTATAACATCATCATAATATTAATTAATTAATTGGCGTTGCCGGCCTTTTACGAGGGAATGGGGTAATAGGGTAGGGGAGGGTAGAGAAGAGAAAAGGGGAGGGTAGGGAAGGAAATAGGGGAGGGTAGGGAAGGAAATAAGGGAGGGTAGGGAAGGGAAAAGGGTAGGGGATTGGGCCTCCGGTAAACTCACTCACTCGGCGAAACACAGCGCAAGCGCTGTTTCACGCCGGTTTTCTGTGAGCCCGTGGTATTTCTCTGGTCGAGCCGGCCCATTCGTGCCGAAGCATGGCTCTCCCACGGTAGAAAATTTTTATATACTTACCCAGTGGCGGGGCAAGACCTAAATTTGATGTGGGCAAGATTATATCTTGCGAGGCCCCCTAAAATATATTTTGCGAGGCCCCTGATGGATGACGCAAGAGGACTGATTTGTTGAGAGAAATAATTTTTGATACTTTTATTTATGAATATTTGGGTATCCAAACGCATAAATTCTTAAAAAAACCTCTCGGTCCTAGGGGCGCGAGGCCCCTTAGAGCGCGAGGCCGTGGGCGGTCGCCCACGTCGCCTACGCCTTGCGCCGCCTCTGTACTTACCCCAAAATCAATTAAATAATTATATTTATTTAATTGATTTTGGGGTAATTTGAATAACATGGCAACACAAGCCCGGGCACCACATACATAAAACCTGCTTCACGCGCGTTGTTTGAAGCAATCTGAATTAGAATGTAGATAATAATATTATTATAGATGTTTATGGTATTACAGTTGGCTGAAAAGTTGAAGAAAAATTTATTAAAACCAAAGGTTGTCAATAGCTGGAAAACGCCTTTAGGCGTCTTCCGCATCTAAAAAGGAATTGGCCATTTTGCAGAAAGTTGAATTTATTGAAACGGCGTGCATTACGTTATTGTATTTTCAAAATTTGAGCATATATTGCACGTATAAACTTTTATAATTTGTTTTAGCCAAAATATAAGCTACTAAAAAAAGACGCCGATGGGCGTATGCCGCATCTGAATGTGACGTCCAAAGACGCCGATGGGCGTCCGCCGCAGCGAATGGGTTAAGCATTCAGTAAAATTAACCCACTTGACATTTTAACTAAAATGGGCTCATGTTCCATGGTTCATATTCTGAAATTCTTATCTCTTAGGCCTAGGATATTTATATTTACAATAAGTAGAAATAACATTCTAATGAAAAACAAAATATAGCATTGTTTATAGTTATAGTTTAGATTTTATCACATACACAAAATAACACTTCAAATGTAGAGAAAAAATTACTATGTTACAAACAACCCAATTTCTTAGAAATAGTAGTCTGGGGTTGAGATCAAAGCATAATTTTAGTAACTACATTATGTTTAGAACATAATACAAATCAAATAAGACTACTTGGTAGCCAAGGAACACACAATCGCATCAGTTCTAAGTCGGCGTACTCTATAATTCTGTCTACTCTGATAGCACCCTCTGCTCTGACCTTTGTTTAATATTTCCTACTATCTTGTACTAATATATTGTATTCTGTGCTATTACTGTGTCTTCACTTTTCTTCAGAGTCGGCCACTCACACATTCTGACGCCTGTCAATTGGTATGCACTAGCGCAAGAATGTGTGCGTGCGGACCATGTACATACAGCCAGCTGGCTGACTCTGAACGACACAGTTTTGTGTATGGTGGGACTCCGTCCGCCTTTTTTTATATGTCCATGGCTATTACATTAACTTTCTACACAAGCAGCTTTCAGAACACTATACACTTGAGCGCTGTGGACTGTGACAAAATGAGGGATTACTAGGGATTGACTTTAGCCATATTTAGGGTTGCCTGGCTTTTTGCTTGCGTGTCCGGTCAGAATCAAAGAGAGTCCAGCCTTTGTAGAGCCTCAAAACACAAATTTTAGATGGTTTTACACCTAATGAGATAGTAAATTATATAGTTTAATAAAACAGAAAATTTGTATGGTGTACACGAGCTGTCGAAGGTATATTAATTATTAAAAGTTTAGATTCTCAGTACTCGATAGCAACTCTTTTTCGTACTATGTCCGGCCAAGCTGACTGCTTTGTCCGGCTTTTCGGTTTAGTGACCTGACAACCCTAGCTATATTATTATACAACATTATAGGTACTTACATAAAATTTACATAACATATTAGGGATTCATTAATACAACATTATTCAACAAATCAACTGTATTTCAATTATGATCCTTTACCTAACCTTGAACTTAACTTTGACTTATCAATTTGCACTACTTTATTTTCTTAGATTTCGACTTAACAAATTATCCTTTTTCTGAATATTGACTCATCATTTCATCAATATGCACTAAGTATTTTATTTTCTAAGATTTAGACTCGACAACATAGTACATATTATTTCTTTACAAATATCTTTATCTATATTTCAGACTACTATGGTCATTGGTCTCTATACCTGAATCATTCTTCCAAGCACTTCATTTACCAAGTATCATATTGGTATCTTAAGACATTTCCATACTCGTTGTTTCAAATGTACATTTTTCTTTTCTAAGCTTATCCTTTTTCTAAGCTTTAATTATCCTTATCCCTAAGCAAATTATCCTTTTTCCGAACATTGACTCATCAATTTGGACTATTTTATTTTCTAAGATTTTGACTCAACAATGTATATTTCCATACCTGCATCATTCTTCAAGCACTTCATTTACCGGGTATCATATTGGTAGTTTAGGACATTTCCATACTTGTTAGTTTCAAATGTACATTTTTTTTTCTAAGCTAATATTTTTTCTAAGCTTTGATTCATCAAGTTACACAATTTCACTGCAATAATTTCTTAGATTTCAACTCATCTACACAGTAAATATTTCAGTACCGGCTCATGTTTCTTTCTCAAGCATATTAGGTATATTCCGTTTATTTTAAACATACAAAAGACATCGCTTTCTTCCTAATAATTTCACAGATTGTAATATTTTTCTGTTGACTAATCTTGATGAGTGCTCACTGGTGAATCTGTAAAGAAAAAGTAATTCACTGTAACTTTATAATATAAAAAATGTATATCCCCATAGTGAAAGCCCCTTTCAACATAGAGGTAAATATAAAAAAAATGATTGGCATTGGAATACTTTAAATGTAGCTTTATTAAGCACAGTAAAGAAACACAATGAAACAATAAATTGATCAACATTTAGTAATAATTATTATTAAAATGAATGTACAAGTTACAACCCAAGCAAATTGATGCTTATTTCGACTTATGAAAAGAGATTAGTCAGATATTAAAAAACCTTGGGGGAGGGCTTTGCCCACAGAAATAAATCTTGATTTATTTCTATGGCTTTGCCGAATATTGTTTGATTTTATTGGTCGCACGCACAGAGTATCTTTTTATATAGGAAAATCGCACGCCAAAATGTAGTTATACCTACCACTTACCAGTGATTATTTTCTCTTTGATACCTACTTTGTTAGAACAATTGTTTCATCTTTGTGAAAAAAATTATTAAATTTCCTATGCCTTTACATCAATTTGCAGATTAATATAAATTAGGAAATAGGAATTCACAAAAACAAGTTACCTACAAGGGTCAAGGTGTTTGACATTGAAATTGAAAAATAAATACAACTTCTTCCTCTTCGTTTATAAAAATAAAGTGTGCGTTTTCTTACTCCCACAATGTCTCCCTAGTGTTAGTAGCTGTTGTGGTCGCCTGACAATAATTGCCATACTGATGTGGATCTGGGGCCTGGCCCCTGGGCACATAATATTAATAGTCCATTATAAAAAGAGTCACTTATATATGATATCTTACAATTAGTAGCTGTCGTGACTCGTGGTCGCCTGCCATACTGATGTGGATCTGGGTCTGGGGCCTGGGCACATAATAAGAATAGTCCACTCTTAAAAGAGTCACTTATATCCTTTAAGATAATATAATAAATTATGTATCATGCAGTGAGAAAAATGCTTTACCGAATAAAATCACAAATATTATGTAGTATGTACTTTCATTATCCTACACTGGCACAAATAAGTGAACACGCCGAGCCACAAAGAGTTTGTTTTCATTTTTGACATAATACCTACTTAGAATACCGTATATTATTGTTGGTTGAAACATTAATAATCATTGAAAATAATCTCTGAAAATATTATAATAAATCATTATTTTATTAAATTCGCAAATTGTTGTTGAACCGAAAATTATTTTCACAATATTATATTTTTTTAAGTAACAGTACTACGTTTTTGCCAATGGCACCACCGCTGTTTTGTAATTTGTTGTTAAAATTTAGCTCCCTCTAGTAACCAACTGTGAAAACTACAGTTTGGCGGAAGATGGCCGTCGCGTGCCGATCGTTGCTCTGATTGTTTACAACGATTTTATAAGTTTTTTAATAGTTTATCGTGGTACAAACTAGGTAAAAGTACTTGTAAAGTAAATATTACGTGAATATTGTGATGTGGTGTATGAAAATATTGTGATTAAACAAGGTTTTATCTTAAAAAGTGCTATAACTTTAGTGTGAGTGAAGCTACAAGTTTTCAAAGAGTGGTTTTAGAAGGAATGTTGTGATAAAATCCCACTGGATAGTGTATTTGTAGCAGAGATTGGAGTAATTACGTTGGATTCTATTTAAAAGGTACGTAACTTTTATGGACACTGATAAAAATATTCATTTATTATAAACTTTGAAACTCATAAGTTTGTTTACTTCCAAACTTGCTGCGCATGGTCAGTTAGATACAATAAAGTTTTGCAGTCTTATATTATTTTAATATATGATATACCTACTCATATTTTATAGAATGAATTATTTAGGTATAAAAAAATATGACCAAAAAGTATCAAGTGATTCACACGCAGTATAGGTACCTACTTTTTTATTAACGACAATGACAAAAAATATTATTTATTTTTTTATTAACAATTTGTTACACCACAATCATGATCGAAAACAGCCAAACTCTATTAAGATTTTGTATTTTCACGGGAGAATAAATTAATGCAGTGCCTTATAATTTTTAGGGTCATTCAACTTGCTTTCGTGACCGTACCACATTCAAAGCCTTCGCGCTCTTAACATTTTCGAATTTCGGCTGATCTTCTTTATAATATAAATTCATGGTATATCGAATGTCGAACTTTGCACTTTGGTGCTTTAAAAACTGGCCTAAGACCTGTGACCTGTCACTTGGGTCCTTTTCCCGCTATAGAGTAGGAGTATAGTGCTGCCAATTTAAATGTTTCGTATTAAATCACGAATTATATAAATTCAATGCTCACGTATATCTTCTTATATATAAAATTCTCGTGTCACAATGTTAGTCCACGAACTCCTCCGAAACGGCTTTACTGATTTTTACCAAATTTTATATGTATATTCAGTAGGTCTGAGAATCGGCTACTCGGTACTTATTATATTGATTAGTGCATTTGTTGAATAAATAATAGTAAATTATTACAACTCGAGAAAAACGACGACCATGATAGCGATGGACGTTGCCATGGTGACATACTTTATTTAGTCACATCAATAAAATAATACGGGCGATATACTTTATAATATGGCAAAGAAACGTTTGCCGGGACAGCTAGTATATATATAAAATTCTCGTGTCACAATGTTAGTCCGCGAACTCCTCCGAAACGGCTTTACTGATTTTTACCAAATTTTATATGCATATTCAGTAGGTCTGAGAATCGGCTACTGGGTACTTTATATATTGATAAGTGCATTTGTTGAATAAATAATAGTAAATTATTACAATCTGAGACTGACGGCGACCATTGTTTGTGCGACGAGATAGCGATCGACGTTGCCATGGTGACATACTTATTTAGTCACTTCAATAAAATAATATGGGCGAAATACTTTATAACTATTATGGCAAAACAACGTTTGCCGCCCACAGCTAGTTATGCTTATAAAATGAACACTAAGCAGATTTTAGTATGTAATTTACTGTAGTACCTACCCATTTATTATACATTACAACTAGAAACATAGCACACTTCTTTAGCCAGCTCCAAATAAAAATACAGTACTAAACTAATCAGTTATATCATTGATACAACTGATTAGTTTAGTACTGTATTTTTACAACTAATTTAAAGAACGCGCCTCTAAATTGAAATATATTTATCATACTTTAATTGTAACTGATTGCTCATTCGGGAGATGAAAGTTTAGATTCAAAATGGCTTATTCAATTTGGTTTAATTTAAGATTTCGACCTAGTCTATGTCCTAGGTACACAATAGTCTTAGGTCCTAGGATGTTGCAGTTGCGAGCAACTAGTAGATTATAATAAAACATACTTCAATACTTCCATACTAATATTATATATTATATACAAAATTGTGTGCCTGTCTGTTCCGCGATCGTCACCGTTCTTTTGCCACAAACAAAAACAATAGTGGTGCTGTCTCTTTTCAAATGGTCCAAAACGAATGCGACAGAAGATTAAAAATAATTGATACATTATCACATTTTTAATTTGAATGGAACGCAAGTAAATCCAGGTTGGGCAACCCTAGAGTACTCAACACGTAGAATGGTCATTTCGAAGTACTCTTGGCGCTCACCGTTAGACTAGAGATCGTTGATAATGCCAGAGTCAATGACCATAGATTAATTACTGGGATAGAATGATCATAGTGTAGGCGTAAGCTAATATTGTTATTTGTTGCCAATTTTTGGTAGTACATAAGTCCTTTTTTCCAGGAAAACTGTCTTGTCTTTTATAACATGCCTATAGCATCGATCGCCATATCAATAAAAATCGATTCAGTTCAGAAAATCTTCCATACTTCTATTCGTTCCTTTGTCGATTAAATAATTCGAATTAATCCTTTATATTCTCAAAACCAGTTTAAAATGAAAACTTGTATGCTAAATGACCATTGTGCATAGCTGGGCACCGTTAATCAAATAGTTAACTTCGTTAATCGTTAATCCGCTACAAAAAAAGTTAGCTTCGTTAAACGTTAAAGCGTTACATTTCGGAAGAATTAACGCAAGTTAACGTTAATCGTTAATCCGTTAATTATTGTAAAATTGCATTTTTATATACACCTGCTTTTTTAAGTGGACTAAATAGGGATGATTCATGTTATACCTATATGACATTGAAACTCGTAACTCTATTGCGCCAAAATTCGTTTATCGTGTTACTGTACATTTTTCCGGGATGCAAAGAATCCTGTATCCTTTCCTAGGACTAATCCGTTAATTATTGTAAAATTGCATTTTTATATCGTTGCTTTAGTGTAGGTATTTAAAAAACCTGTTGGTTTAGGTTCTGGAAGTTAACACAACTTTAAAATGTAACACTTTATATAATTTTGAAATCACATAAAAATATGAAAACCTTATTAAATCGAGATAAAAATGGGCAAGGTGATAATATTTAAAGTGTATAAGTGTTCTCTGTGAAAAAACAAAGAGAAAACCACCTTTTGAGCGTGATTACGTTTAGAAAATTTTATACTGCGTCTACGCTTTCTTGACAGATTGTACTTCTGAACCTGTTTATAGTAGGCATTGGATTAACTATTAACGGACTTCTACATATTAACGGAAGTTAACGTGTCCGTTAACATTTTCTAAATTTAACTTAAAAGTTAATTCGTTAATCAAAATGTTAACTTCGTTAATTAACGATTAACGGATTAACGAGTTAATGCCCAGCTATGCCATTGTGTGACTAAAAATAGCGTTCCGACATACGTTGTATAAAATAATTCATAGTTTTAAATGAGTCTAATTTATAGGAACTTCTAATGAATTATTGCTAAGACAGACGAAAGTTTAGGCCGCACGCTATCATTCTATTAGCTTTTGTATAATAATTATAATTATACTCTTAACTTATGTATAATTATACACTAAATAATGTCCAATGATTTTTCTACGGTTATTTTCTTAACGATCTTCGTTTAATTGAAAAACTGCATTGATGTATAATTAAGGTCTAGATACAACCTTTTTAAGACATTAGAAGTTTTAGAACTATAATTATATTTCATAGTACTATAATAATACCTATCATGTTTAATTTAAACAGTAATTTATATAGTATTTTAATTTTTAACGCAACTGGCAAGTTCCCTAAACTAAAAAGTACGGTCTATACTATTTTTAGCCTTTGTATGTTTTAAGTACCAAAGATAGTACTAAACAATGGCAATTATAGAGAATAATATTATAAAATATGTCGAAAACTGGAGAGCGTTTTAAACTCGCTTAGAAGCGTTTTTAAATTTTTAAATAGGAATCGTCGTTGCCAGGGAAACATTTAAAAAAAGTGCGTTTTCCGCCAAATTTTGAAATTGGAAACATGGCGCGAAAAAGTCCATACGAGACTTGAGAGTTGAGGGTAGACTTTTACCCGACTAAAAATACGTTGCAATACCTCAAAAGCCTTTCCGGCCGTACGGTTGTCTTTCAATAAAAACATGACGTGACAGGCGCAAAGGACTTTGTGACACCGATCGCGATATTACAAGAGAAATAGTGAAATGTAGTTCGGCTGCGCCGTGGCTTTAACATCGAAAATATGCAAAGGTATCTTTGATGTTAGTTGTTACTTGTTGTCTACGAATACTACCCCGATTCTTCGTAATTTCGTCTAAGTGACTAATAATGTAAAATGTTACTGTATACTTCTTTGTCCTATTAACATCATAAAGTTAAAGAGTTTATTTGTTTGAACGCGCTAATCTCAGAAACTACGAGTTCGAATTGAAAAAATATTTTTGTGTTGAATAGTCTACTCATTAGTAAAATAATAAAGAATCGTCATGTTACCGAAAGTTGGTATTTTCTACTTTTTTTTCCCTTGAAAGAAGTAATCTGCTACTGTCTACCAAGATTGGAATAAAAAGTAGCCTTCCACTATTGTGGTGGACGGGGCTTATGTATTTTTGTGTTTTGAGCCCCACAAGTAAGTGATGGGGCATCCGCATTTAGGGGCCACTGTTGGGGCACTCGGGGCCGCACTTTCAGCGGGGTGTTTCCGGGAAAATAAATGGCCGAATAAATCTACGGATATTACCAAAACCCATGCTGCGTTTATGCACATGACAGCTTATTTAACGTATGTTTATTAAAAGCTAGAAACGCGTATATTTGAATGTTATTAATTTAAATGATTCAACTCGCAATTTTGAGGGCTTCGGTGGCGTGGCACGGTTATTAGGCGCGGATTCGAATCCCGTCGACGGAACAAAACGCACCTGCACCGGCATTATAGCAACAAAATATTTCTACCCATGCGAATGTATGATTAAATGCGAAACTCGAAAGTGTTAATCTGTCTGTCTCCTGTCTAGTTTGTTACTTTTTTTATGCTAAGACAGCTCAACCCACTTCGATTTATTTTGGCAGTCGGGACGAAAAGTCTTGGGAATAGACATTATATAATTTTTCATCTCGAAAATGAATTCTTACAAAGGGCGCAGCAGGCAACATCTAGTATTTATTGTACATCGACGGCGGTTGTGGGTACACCCACACAGGTTACCGCTAACTAATTGTATAATTACTGGTTAATATCTCTGTTACATGATTTAACCGAGCTTTAGTCACGCCCCTGTAATGCCTCGGAGTCATCGCATTTAGCAGTAGTGTCCTTATAACCTGGTAGAAGTTAGAACAGCCGCGCGCGGCGCGACGCGTAGCCACTTACTTTTAGTTTTCATGTTACATTTTTCATATTATTAGGTCTTTATTTGCCGTTTTTCAAAAGATTTCATTTACTTCATCATAGTAACTACATGCATCAGAAATATTATCCACGTTGTCTCCAGATTCTATTCATTCTTCTTCCATGCTGAAACTATCTTTCCTTTTATTTTTATTTTTCATATTTTTTTCCTAGCAAATTTATTTTTAGTCTTAAGTCTCCATGCTTCTTTTGCCTCTTCTTTTTTCTTCTTTTTGTTCTCAGCTCTCCTTTTTCTTCTTTTTACTGCTACAAAACTAAAGCATCGATTTTTAGATCAGTGCAAGGTCTAATATTAGACACCATGTCCATTTTTAGGTACAGTAGTTCTAAGTTCTTAGTTTGTTAATAGAATTATATTTTTAGAGAATAGTGATGATATTTGCAGTAGAATAAAGTACAAAATAACTTTAGTATGTATTGAAAAACTAAAAGATAGGATCCATGTCATCTATTAGGTTTTTTTACATTTTCAAGAACTAATAGTAGACACCCTTTATATTGTTAGGGAAAATGGATAAAAGATCATAAATAAATATTAATTAGTGTAAACAACATGACCATTCATCCAATGAAGTCAATAGAAATTACAAAAAATCTAATAAATGTATTCAAAACTTACGTGCAAAATTTCGCCATCCTTAACCTATTTGCTAAGAAATTGCCGGGTGCGTGTTGGCGCGGTCACATCATTTACGAAAACTGATCCCATTTTAAAATTTTGTTCCCGAAGGTATCCCTAATATATTTTTTCACATCAACAGATAGCATAAGAAGCTTATAAAATTTACAGTGTTGAGAAATAATTAGAATAATTCTTATTTTTATGGCATTTTTGTCGTAAGTGTCATCTATTAGTTCAGTGTCTACCATTAGCGCCTTTCCCTTAATAATTTTGAACAAACCGTGTACGACTCGGACGAATTTAAAACTATCCAGAGCACCTAGACAAGACGTTTTCAGATTACAAAAATATATGTGCATTTAGCAGTAGTGTCCTTATAACCTGGTAGAAGTTAGAACAGCCGCGCGCGGCGTGACGCGTAGCCACTGAGTTTTAGTTTTCAGCTAGGTACTTAGTTTTCTGAAATCACGCTAGATTCGGTCTTATATACCAACCTAAAGATGGACATTATAATTATGTTCATACTAGAAGACGTCCGCGACTCCGTTGCGCGAAAATTAGATTATTGCGTGGAAACCGTACATTCTCACGGCGTATAGTCTGCGAAATAGACATTGGTGTAAGTTTGTAATTTCATCAGCATCAGGTTATGCTGTTGCTCGTTTGCTGGTGATATAATATTATAAAAGTATAATTTTGTAAATATAAATAAAATGGCACTTGTCATTTGATGAAGCAGCTGTCCCTGTTTTGGTTTGGCTATTCAAGTCATGAACATAATTTCATCCGTATGAAAAGGCTTTACAGTTTACACCGAAGTATTTGTTGCTATGATGTCTTCAATTCATTACAATTTTTAATTGGATGTCTACGTCTTCAAATGTCAAATTTTGTAAATGATCTACATTTTACTACTAACTTCTGAAACGATGAATGTAATTTGCCACCCTTTAACGCAAGGGCCTCCTCTGACGAGGCTAGAACCCTCTTGTATGTAGGGACAATCACTAACATCTGTTCTGTATCACTGTCAGACCTAAGTGGGTCTGCTACAGTCAATGATAATTACCATTTTACTAAGAACCACTTAAATTGCATGCTGATGTAACTCATTCAATTAGTCATTATTATAAAATCGATATTTTTATTTTATAAAACATTAATGTATACTAAAGATACTTTTTTTATGTACAGGTGGGCTATTATGACCTCTTATTTCCAGCCAGCTTACGCCCAAAATGTACCATTTTCGGGCGTAAACTGGCTGGAAATAAGAGGTCATAATAACCCACCTGAGCTACTGACTGACTCTGGACCAATTTAATATGTAATTTGGCACAGTTATCCAAGACGAGACCATGAGGGAGGACAAAATATGCTACTTTTGGCAGGAAAATGTACAGTTCCCGCAAAATTAGCTGTAATGATGTTCGAAGTAGCTGATAACTATAACAGCTTAGCAGCAATATTAACTAAAATAGATTATGTATGTTATAGAACAAGTAAACAACATAAGTGCGGGCTACTAAGGAATAATGCCGTATGATTTGGCAGAAAAACAAATCATAAGGAGCTATTTGTCTTCGGAAAGTTCGCTCCCAAATGTACCATCAGCTATCGCCCGTCATCGCTGTCATAACTCACAAACTTAGACAATAAGTACCGAAAAAACCGGCCAAGTGTGAGTTGGAGTAGCGCACGAAGAGTTCCGTACCATTGGCTGTGTGAATATTTCAAGTAGAGTTCAAACAGCGATTTGAGGCGTATTAAAAACTTTGCATCGATATTTTGGTTATATCTACCCTGTATTGCCGTTATTGATATCAGGTAAAAAAGGGCAAAAAAATTAAGTTTGTTGTAATATGAGAGAACTCCCCTTAATTTTTATGTATTTACTAGCTGTTGCCCGCGACTTCGTCCGCGTGGACTTCAGTTTATAGCGCGCGGTGTCAACAAAATTGGTGTCAAATTTAAAAGCTTTTTAAAACCCTGGTACCCCTTAAATCAAAATACCCAAAAACAGCTGTGCAGTGCGCACATAGTATTTAATTTTTTTATATTAAACCTAAAGCTTATTTAGCCCCCCATTACACAACTTTAGCTTAACTCATAAACTATTTAGCATTGGTAGGTTTAAGGTTTCGTCACTCATCAGTCATCACTGCGTAGATAAAGTACTGAGTACTGACTACTGAGTAGTGAGTTATTCATTATCGACGTGCATAACAATCGCAAGAATCGAAAAACGCTACGCACCTTGGTACCACCTGTTATAGAAAGATGCATGAGCAAGCGATATCGCGATGTAGGAGACGCACGACGCCATCTATTATGATTTTTGGAACTAACTTAATTTGAACAAATTTACGCATTTTCACCCCCTTACAACCCCTTTTCCCGGTTAAAAAGTAGCCTATGTCCTTTCTCAGGCTTTAGACTATCTGTGTACAAAATTTCATTACAATCGGTTCAGTAGTTTTGGCGTGAAAGCGAGACAGACAGACAGAGACACTTTCACATTTATAATATTATATTAGTATAGATGTGGTTTTGGGGGCAGGAGAATAAAAAATTCAACTGTTTATCGTGGGCCTTCAGATTTCTGGTAACATACAGACGGATAGATAGCACAGTATTAGTTATAACAGAGTGGCGTTTTAACCTGCAGATACGGAACACAGACAGCGAAGTCTCAACAACAGGGTTCACTGTTCAGCTATACTGAATCCTAAAAACGAGAAACTTCTATCAATCGAGCTTCCGGGTCGCGAAGTTGTTCCACCAATTTATGGAATAGTTTTCACACAGAGATTGTCTCATCGCTGGTTGTGTAAAGAGTTTATTTATTTATTTAAAGATACACCAACAACATATTGTGACAACATTAATAACTTAAAACTAATACATTTTTGTTTAAGACTAGCACAATAGTTAATTACAGGCGTATGCAACTGTTTTAGAGGTATTTGCTCCTTGACATAAAAAAGTATGTCATAAGAAATGCTTAACTTACTATATTTTATGTAATTAATATTAACGAACTTACAATTAATTAGAAGAACTATAGTCCGGTCACATTAACTTGACGCATGGCTAGGATGCAAAATGCATTCCAGCGATGAGTTAAGTTGATGTGACCGTATTATAATATCTTATTACACTTTGTTAAGAGACACACTAACAAATATCAGGTAGATATTTTTTTTATTTAACATGCCGGCTCCATAATAACGTCATCAATGATTAATCCATGCGTCGAGTTAATTTGACCGTGTTTATAATATTTAATTTTATTTCATTATAAGTAATTAAGAAAAAAAAGAAAAAACAATACAATTAAATTTTTGTCGGAATAACTACAAGTTTAGTAACAAGATGTCATAGGTTTAGAAGTTTTTCAAAGATGGTGAATTGTAAATTAGGTATTTTTATAGGTTTTTTGCGTATGAAACGTTTACAATGCCTTTTTAAACAGACAAAAAGTTAGGACCTGAGAAGGCTTTGCTCGGAATCGAAAGATAAAACCATGTGGAAAACTCAAAAATGCGTGTTTTTAGGAATAAAACGTTCATTGTTGTTGAAAAAACGACACAAATCTACAAAATTGACTCGATTTAAATATAAGGTATATTACAGCAACTTGGAAAATAAAATCCTTTGTCAAATTGTTAAATTATGTTCTGTAGACATGTTCTGCTTTAATGACTGACTCGGATTATGATCCCTCATTATCAGGCTTTTGACATTTGAAATTATTTTTAACTTTTTGTGTAGTAGTAGTAGACAGACAGACACTCTTTCGTAATTATTATAATATTAGTTAGGATTACATTAATAGACATGCTAATAAAGGCGAAAAAACCAAAAAGGGTTCGAAAAAGTTCGGATTAAAATTCGTTCATAAGTCATAACATAACTAAATGGTGTGAAGTGTCACTTTGGTCAGCAGAAAATCAGTGCAGCAGACTCGCTGCTAATGCTGAGCTGGGGTCCATTTTTGGCATCATACAATATCACGTTAAATTAATTGTTTTGTGTCCTTGTTCTTTCGTCCGTTTGTAAATATTGTGTTGTGCAAAATAAATGTTTCGTATTCTTTTGTGATCTAAATAAAACCAGAACACAATAATAATAATAAATGCTGTCATATTATAGTAAGACAATCTAGTGATCAGCCGATATTGTCCTAATCGAACTTGGAAATAACATTCCAACGCGGGAATCGAACTCACGACCTCCGAGTGAAGATCCACGCTAGCCACCACTAGACCACGGATGATGGAGGCGTTAGAACACAATCATACTAGGTGAAGTTTTCGATAAGGACATTCATTAAGCTGCTAAGAAGTAATTAAATTCAAAATGGCTCTCATTAGGACCAATATTCAAATACATGGGAAAGGTCATCAAAGGTCATCAAGTTCATTACAATATCAATAGTATTGTAATCGCCAGAGTGTCCCCGCCTCGAGGGCTGAGATTATCAGTAACTTTACATCCAGTATTTAACAAGGGTTTAAGTAATGGTACGTTTGAGTCTGAGAGGCGAGAGCTGGTTCGTCTTTAGAAAAAAAGACTAGGGTCAATTCAGAATTTTACAGAAAAAGTTAGGAGTTAAGGGCGAAGCCAAACGAGCGTAATTTGTGAGTTGTGACTTGTGAGTCGCAGAATTTCGGTTCGGCAGAATTCTGCTGCATTCAGTTTCATACAAAAGTCCTGTTTGATTCACACGAGCGTAATTTTGTAAGTCATGATTTGTATGAAAAGATAATTAACGCGGCATAAATTTTGCGGCTCACAACACAAGTCACAAAATTTATTCACAAATTACGCTCGTTTGGCTTCACCCTATGTCAAAATCGTCATTAAAGTTTGTTAATCATTATATATCTCTCTATGAGTGTTAGTTAGCCTATAATATAATAGGTAGGGCTTTGTATGACCTACTTACAAAATCTAGGAGGGAAAATAAGTCTTTAGAGATAGAGTTAGTTATTTACACAACAGATAGAGGTTTGTCTTTCCTGTCCTGTTTTTCATATTGTCTAAATAAACAAAAAAATATTGTGTGTCTCTCTACTCTCTTTATTCTTTCTTAAAAATGTTGCTCAAGTATTATCGCTTAAGCAAGCAAAGGAACGGAGCCTTTGCCTATATTGTGTTTGATTTATAACTTGTTAATATTGCAAACAGTTTATGCAAGGAAAAATTGCGAGCAAGATTTATCGCGGCTAATAATTTTAAAATCAACATCTGTATGCTCATAATCTTGCCGAGTTCGGCAGGAGATTGTAATAAATACTGCAATAGGGTAACACCATATTCGCTAAACCCCTTGCTACCGAAACGGGGAGATTTCCCATTCATAATACAACAAGAGATTGCAAAATATTCCCCCTGAAAAAACAACCCTAACCCCAGCCGCTAGAGTCCGAAATCCAACAAAGCGTCCCCCAAAATGAAGCTTGTTATATACGCGTGAAATGAATAATGTGATAAATGCAATAATGCCTCTTATCGCGTTGTATTAAAAACTATTTGTTTACCGAGGTTCCTTTCAACCCCTTTTGGTCGTAAATTATCTACTTAGGTTTGCATTCGGCGATAAATTGGTTGTTTCTTTTCGGGAGCACAAAAAATGATCTGTCAACACGTTTTTTGACATGTATTAAAAGCCCTGGCACGAGGGTCATTTAGTCTGGCAAGCAAGGGGGTGACATGATTGAAAGTTATTGAAAATGAGTATAAATATCCTTAAACCAGCTTATTTCACGTCCTCAAAAACAGCCGTGCTGGAATAGAAGTATTAGGTTAACCAACTAAAAGTGCTACCGCTTTTTTTAATACCTCTATCTAATTCCTAAACTAAACAAATTCATTTGCGACAGATCAAAACGATCACAATCGATTGTAATTTGTAACCCCCAGCTAGATCATATTCTACCGTGTTAGGAATTACCGTTCCTTAGTTTATACTTCTGCCATTGGAATATGCTGATTTAAGGGTAATGACGTGAATTCCCAGCAAAAATAAGTCTCACCGAGCACTCCTTTACAGCACTTATCGGAGCTATCAGATGTAAAGGCGGCGTTCGAATTACCTAATCTGTTTCCTATCTTAGGCCACAGGTCAGGGGTACCGTAAGTATTCCCGTCCGGACGAAATGAGACCTAAATTCGAGGCTACAAAGTTTCATTTCCAATGACTAGTGCAGTTGTTAATTCTGTTAAAGCCGATCCAACACTGGAGACGGTTTTTAAGAACCTGATCTCGACCTATTTCCACCGCTGATGAAGACCCTCGTTTCACTAGAATTTTCATTGAATCCAGATTTTCTTAAGGTAAATGAGAAATCTAGGTGCTATACCTTCTACTTAGAATCTAGACTTGAGTTTGTGTCAAGAAAGCGCTTAATCTGTTCTCAAACACGAATAATGCAATTATTTTTCTGGGTATAAAATAGAGACATGAATCAAGATCCTAGTAGCATAAATTAACGTTAAAAATACATTATTCTGGTATAATGAGAAGCTTTCTTTAAAAACAGTTGTAAATCCGGTTTGAATCCTAATTTTAACTCCACGGTTAAGTCTCAATAAAAATATGGCAGAATACCTCCCAGCATAAATAATTATACTGTACCAATAAAAGCACTTAGAGATGATATTAAGGCTGTAGATTGATTAAGTAATAAATAAAAAAGTTATTAACGAAAGCCTATGGGTAACTCGTTCTTACAAGGGCAATAAGATCCCGTTGGGTGCTTCGACAGAGTTGTAAAATGTAAAACAGTGAACCATGTATTCAATATACCTACTTATAAAGAGATACACACTATAGTAATGTTCGTTTTGTAATTTGTATGATCGTTAGAAAAGTAGGTTGAAAAACAAATTAGAGACTTCTATATGTTGATCTTTTTATAAGGGGGGAAATATTTTGTCAAATTCGATGGTTCTGCTACTAAGCATTTAAGTAATAATTTTAGCGAAAAGAAAAGAATTTCAAATAGTATTTTCTTGTCATGGGACCACATTGGAATCTCCTCTTTTAAACAAAATAGTGCCATCAAAATCAGTTCACTTATGACGAAGTTATCCGCGAACAAGCATAGAAAAAATTAAAAAACCCTTACAATCGATTAAATTACTTACCCATTTTTTAAATGAAAAACGATTAAAAAAAACGTTTTTTTAATTAATCGAAAGTTTCGAAACCCTTACAATCGATTAAAAAATATCGACAATCGGAGAAAAACAATCGATTGTTCGATTATACGATTTCGATGTTACAACACTACTCTCCAACCGTCTTACGGTTTTTCGATCAGCACGAGCATCTGACGCGAGTTTCACAGTTTTTACCCATCCCACAAAAGTGCTCAACGCCGCTAAAGAAGTTTTCACTTCAAAAGTTTATAGGTAAATACGGTTGAATTGAGAAACATCCTTTTTTGAAGTAGGTTAAAAATGATTTGCGCAAAATTCTAGCACCAAAAATATCGGGACTCTACAACTGCTATTAAAGAGTACTAAGGATAAAACTACCGAACGATCCTGCTCTAAACTTTTTATTTCGCCTTCGAACAATCGGGTGTTTAAATTTTTAAATGTCATTTATTCAACTCAGCGCGAAGAATCGTTTAAGCTCTCACAAGAAACGCCTTTGCGCCTTATAAAAGTTTTAAATGTATTCAAGATCCTCCAGACAAAATGAGCAGGGATAAATGAGGAAAATAGTTCATTAAACGAAACGAGGACTCCAGACGATATTGCACAATGAAAGTATTTTTAAAATTACAGCTTTATAGCTGACTAGCTGACGCCCGGAACTTCGTTTGCACCACAGACATAGATCAAGAGTTTGCACCTAAATTCGTTTAAATCTTGTAGGACACGTACATTTTTTGGGGTTAAAAGTGTCCTACGTAATTCTTTCCCGGAATTCAAAGTATCTTTATGCCATAACCTCATTGGTTCAGCGGTTTAGGCGTAAAGCCACAGACAGACAGATGCATTTATAATATTAATATGGATACGTCTTTTAAATTGGGTCGCGTTCGTTTGCACCTAAATTCGTTTATCTTGTAGGACCCGTACATTTTTTCGGGTTAAAAGTGTCGTACGCTCTTTCCTGGGACTTAAAGTATCTCTATGGCCAGCCTCATTGGTTCAGCGGTTTAGGCGTAAAGCCACAGACAGACAGATGCATTTATAATATTAGTATGGATACGTCTTTTAAATTGGGTCGCGTTCGTTTGCACCTAAATTCGTTTATTCTTGTAGGACCCGTACATTTTTTCGGGTTAAAAGTGTCGTACGCTCTTTCCTGGGACTTAAAGTATCTCTATGGCCAGCCTCATTGGTTCAGCGGTTTAGGCGTGAAGCCACAGACAGACGCATTTATAATATTAGTATGGCCATACGTCTTTTAAATTGGGTCGCGTCGTCTAGATAATGCTTGTATTTTGAGATTTCTTCGTAATTTACTTTGCTTGTCTCCGCATCACCTGTTTTTGTTCAGCGAAATGTTTTGTGAGTTGTGACTGACATACTTTTGCCTATCTTTTAGACATTTCTTCCACAAAATGTAATAAACAGGGCAAACTGCAGAAGTTAGCAGCTATAATAACTATAATATTATCTACTTAAGGTCGTCCCCCGAGCAAACGACCTTGGCCATACATTTGCCGCGTTGCCGAGATCGCGCCAAAACCCTATTATTTTTACTTATCTTAGTTCAAAATTGTCCTAAAAAAATTTAAAACGGCGAATATGTAGTTAATGATATTGTCGATCTATTGGCGTGGGTTTCAAATAAAAGTAATTTGTAAATCCTAAGGAGATGCTGAATGTATGCTTGAATTTTAACAAATCAGTATTACTTTGGAAGCTGATATCATGAGTATAATAAACAAAAATAGAAAATTTTAAACGATAAAAGGAATGTTGATATACTGAAGATTATTGCTGTATTTTTATTATAACTTTGTAGCTTTCAGATTATGAGTTTATAAGGTTTTAAATACGGTTAATTACGGAATCTCCGGACGAAACGCCCTTAATACTAGCTTTGATCTGTATACGAAAAGACTAGGAATGCCAATGAAAGAACTTTCTGTAGAGTGTCGACTAATTAGATTTTTACCATATTTCAAATCGAAAACCGCATTTATTTTTGTCATCTATTTTAAGTTTGAACAATTCCCGAACTAAATATATACTTTGGTTCGTGTCCGGAATTTATTTCTGGTTCACGTCAGCAAGATGGAGACATTTTTTGTGTATACCGTTAGTTTCACTTTTAGATTTATGTTACTTGACTTTTGAAATATCCCTGTCGCTTAGCCCCGGATTTTGTTTGGTAACAAGATATTTACAAAACATTTTGAACTGTGTTTTAAGGATTACCTATTTTAAACTATAAATAGCTTGATTAACGGCTGTCTACTTTAAAAAGTCTTGGTAACGACTAACGTGTATTTAAAATTATAATTTATACTATTATACGTACATATTTATAATGTTCTTCATAGACTGTAGGTATTATAATTTATAACTTAACAACGCCCACAACTCCGTTGCGCTAAATTTATTTTATCGCGCGGGAACCGTACATTTTTCCGGGATAAAAAGTATCCAATATCCTTTTCTAGAATTCAAAGTATCTCCATACTAAATTTCAGCAAAATCGATTTTGTTGTTTAAGCGTGAGAAGTTAACAAACAGACAAACAAACCTTTCGCATTTATAGTATTAGTAAGAATAGCTTGTAAGAGTGCTGAATGATAAAGCAATAAAAAGAATATTAACATTAATATGAACTAAAAAGTATTAAATAATTTTTGCTATCTAATAGTGCCTTTTTCCGAATTCGGCTAAACCTCAACTATTTCTGTACTCAATCTTCATTATTTTGAAGTCGGTACCAGATAGCTGAATCTTCAGTCCTCTGACAGAATATTTGAAACTTTTGGAACTGGCACCGACTTCAAAATTATGAAGATTGAGTACAGAAATAGTTGAGGTTTAGCCGAATTCGGAAAAAGGCACTATTAGATAGCAAAAATTATTTAATACTTTTTAGTTCATATTAATGTTAATATTCTTTTTACCTTGGAAGTCGGTTTTAATTTTTTGTTAAAAATAATAATAATTTCACTCTTTTTAGTTACACTGGTAGGTAAACCTTCGCGTATATTTTACGTATCTTATTACAATTTGTTAAGAGTCACAGTTCACACTCACAAAATAATATATTATCAGTGAAGTGAACATATTGTGCTAAGTAATTTAACAATTTTAATACTTCAAACCCCAAGCGGTCACCGGCGATTGCGATAACAATAGAAAGGCTATTGTGTCTCGTTTTTCCACGATCGAAGGATCTATCAGATAAAAAACTGTATAAACTTGCATTGGATGTAGCGTAGCTACTCATCTAATACCAAAAATTATTTATTTGGCAAAACAACGTTTGCCGGGACAGCTAGTAATATAATATTATCATAATTATTGACAGCTGTTCTTGTAATCAAGAATTCAATTTCAAATCCATTCAAATCGATACTTAGTGCGCCATCTATCGATTAATAAGTATAACTAATTAAAAAGACACTTATTGACTTTGTTTTGTTTAAATGCTCTTTTTAAAATAACTTTATTTTAATTCTATATTTTGTCTATTAAAATTTTATAAAGTAGTTAGTAAAGTATTCGATCTGTATATAAAGTAGTAAAGTATATTCGATCTTCCGCCACTCGCCGCGCGGCGGCGCCGCGATACCGTCGCCTCCGCGGTGCTGACCGCCGTCTATATTTAAACAAAGTGTTGTTATACAGTATAAAATTATTATTATTATTAGTATATCCACACCTATGCCTTGAACTATTATCTATTCTGTGCCATGAGACATTGGTGACCTTAACACGACGTGGTAATGATGAAGACGATGATGATGATGATGATTATGATGATGAATATGAGTTGCATAGTAGCATATGCTTTCTGTTCTTAAAACAACGCCGAAACTCCCAAACGTGTATCTATAAGGAGTCAGGAGTTCTCTCAGCATCTTCGAAACCATGGTATACCTTGACCCAATATTTGACTTTTTGGTAGCATATTCTTAGTACACTTCACATAAAACCAAAATCACCATATGTTTCCATATAAATTTCGAGGAGTTCCCTCGATTACTCCTGGATCCCATCATCAGGTCACCACTTTGTGAACATGGTACCAAATTGGAGTAAAACCAAATACAACAAAGCAAAAATTTCGAAAATCGGTTCACAAACGGCGGAGTAATCGTTGAACATACAAAAAAAAAAAAAAAAAAAAAAAAAAAAAAAAAAAAAAAAAAAAAAAAATATCCACAGCCGAACATATAACCTCCTCGTTTTTTGGAAGTCGGTTAATAAACTCGTACGGCTATTGTCACGGTTAGATATTAAATAGTTCACATTTCTACGAAATCGAATAATATTATGTTTCTTTCCAGACCGGACTTAGTGAGAAATGTGTCTAGAAATATGAATACTTGTTGCTTTGCTTAGTAAATGCATAGCAATAGGCAATCTTTATTCGCTAGACGTCCAGCATGAGCGAATAGGTATCGTTTCTGAGAAATAACAAATAAGTAGTCATACTATTAAGAAAATAACTAATATTTGAAAGATTTTGTCCATCAATTCATGTATTGAGGATCATTCTGCTTTAAATATTTCATTAACGATGCTAAACTGTGCCAAACCTAGTTATACGTAAAACACCTGTGCGAAACAAGCTAGAACTGTCAAAATTAGGTCCCTTTTCCTGTCATGCGTGTCGCCCGCACGCGGATCTGGTCCGTATGCTAGTTTCCCGCATCCTATGAATTCCATGTCGGGTGACAACACTCATGGTGGGAAGAGCCTCAAATTGTGGATGTGATGCCAAAAAAAAACTGTAAAAAAAAGAAGATTAAACTCTACGCAAAATTGCATAAGTGGTATGTTTTTTCTTGTTGGTCTTCGTCACCTCTGTAGGATTGTCCACAAATTCTGGGAATTCCTGTATATTATGAGAATACTTCAAAAGCCATAAAGATTGTTAACCTACATCTATATTTACGAAGGGCAGTCACTTTACTAATAATAACCTTTTATTGGCTGGATAAGTACGCTTTTATCTTTCCGGTACCCCATTATCTGAGAGTAAATAATACTTAAGGTAACTTTTATTGGGATCTTTGGAATTTTAGTGTTAAATGACACCTTAAATTTTTTTTGTATTTTTAGGAATGGTGATGATCATACCTTTATGATTTTATCGCTTCTTTTTCACCTCAGTTCTTTTGTTTTACGTCTGAATTCTGATAGACATTCTTTGAAGCCTCCTCCGGACTCTTACAATATTGAGACAGTATTGCTCACCATAATATGACTGCTACTATTGCAAAAGCAGACAGCAAGCACAAGCTAGTAGACCAATAAGCATCTATTCGTCAAAAAAATAATATGGCTCTCTAGTCTGTACACGTTCGTAATCGACTATAATACCTCTGTTCGTCAATCTTGGACCAACCTGGATATTCCACAATAAAGACGGAAATAGACAGTGTCTAGAAAAGGTCTTGCAGCTTTGTGGAGGAACTTTCATTGATTATATAAATTAATTCCATAAAAAGCTGAGCTATATCTTTCCGGCAATAAAACCTAAAAGAGGTTTCTTAAGTTTCCTTTGTAGTTTCATATAAAAGATGATTACAAAGTTTTTATGAAGAAACTTTCTGTTTGAGTTATTGTAAAATGGGAAATGATTTATAAAAATGTTTTTTATGCCTCCCGTTTAATGATTCGCAGACAATTTATCGAAACTTAAACTTAATTGGATTTTTTGGCGCCATTTTGCGATAATATGTCAGCATAGAACCACCCATTGAGTCTCGTATTAAAATATTAATAATCTAGAATTGACTGGCCCTTTGAAGATGTGTGATTATATTTATATTTAGGTCTAGAACTATTGATTACTGTTAATTTGCTATTTGGTATACGGTCACTAACGCACGCACGATTTAAATACGCGCAAAACAAAAATATTTATACGTTTGCACACGTTGCATATTTTGTGAGCACAACTCCAATTTTCTTGCAGTTCCTAGTCTTGCTTGCCTACATAAGAAATGTTAGAGGCCGCAAGAGCCTGCGAGCTACAAGTTATGCACCAGATAAACGTTGCTTAACTGATTCTGAGGGTTATCAGGATATGGGTTTATGACAGCGATAAAAAGCGGGGCGGGAGTCATAAAAAGGATTTGAGACTTATTACTTATTAGTGGATCTCCCTAAAGCGGTGTTTTTCAACTATTCACCTACCTAATTTTATGAGGTGATAATAAAATAAAGAGAGCCATTAGTATAATTATTGTCTTCTTAATTTTAATGTTGCAGTTTGGAACAGGATATTACCGCAATGTTTTCTACGCTAGGGGCAGCACCGGCATAGACATTAAACAAAAAGTTTTGTTTGACGTTTGTCAACGTTCCTGTCAATTTTCTGATATGTGCAACATGTCGGATTTTGGCCAGATAATAATTAACTGTACATGTGTTAGTACCTGGTTAGTACTTAGAAGTGACCTCTGCTCCAAACTTAGCGTTACAACATTCCTTATTAGCAACGTATTGAATTAGGCATCGCTATCGAGTATCAACTTTGAATTTCGTTAAATAAATAAATAAGCCCTAGAAATGTACCAACTATCAAGCAATCCTGCACGTGATCGAGCACTTTATATTGCTAATGTTTAGTTATTTAAATAGCATTTTCAGGTGTAAAATTACGGCCAAAGTTTGAGTCACACTCGCAGAGACCTAGCACAAAACAACTTATAAAACAAGCGTATTGAAACATTCGTATAAACTTAAAGTGATTTGCTTCACAAGTTCTCAGCAATAAGCCTGGCTGTTTTATATTAGTTTCTGCTTTCCGCTGAAGTCGACTTATTCGTTTACGCCTTAAATGTACTGGAAATGTGCTAAAATGTTTTCGAGCTTTCAAACGCTATTTAAATAAGTTTTTGATGTTATTATTTTTCCATTTTCGTGAATTATGAGAGACTAATTAAACGGTTTTATAAAGTGTTGAGTTTGTTAGCGTTTAAAAGGTTGACTTAGTTTTTTATAACTCGCTGGATATTTATGTTAAATAAACCTGGATCCAAATAAATTATGCTACCTCTCTCGTAATGTACGAAAAACAAAAAACAACATTTTTTAACTCGGATTTGCGCAATCGCGCCTTTATAAATTGTATATATTATATTATGTAACACTTAAAACTTAATTACGAATTTTTGGGTTTTTAGAAGCATTATCCCAATTCTCAAAAGTAAGTTGGGCTTTCAAATACCTACACTACACGTCGAACAAAACTTTTCTTTTTCCTGCTGCTTCTAGCGTGAAGAAATTGCAGTAATGTTACCTAATTACGTGAAGTATATAATATCCCCTGGCATTTGTTATCACCGCGCCGCCAAGACGAGCCAAGCGTGAGCGTATTTCAAATCATCAGATAGAACCTTTATATTTTGTAATGAGTTGGTTCCCTTTGTTGCAAATATTTGAAAATATCCTGAGAACCCTAAGCCAATCTTGCCGTCAATTACTAAGTTATCAATGCGTGTGTAAAAGCGTGAAATGACGGTGAATTTGTAAGGAAATTATAAGGCTCAGGATAATGGGGGTCCAAGACAATGACTTATTATATTATGTGCCGCTAAAGGATGTAATCCAGGTAATAATATGGGGTTCTATTGATATGTGACTTGTGAGTGATTGAAACAGTTATTTAACAAATATCCCAGCTAATTATTTAGATATTATCTGAAGTTCAAACGGCGAATCTTACAAAACTTTACAAGTTACTTTGTGTGATAATTTATGCCTTGTTAATTTGATTCAAATACTAAATAAAAATGTTATAGGTAAAGCTGAACGTTGTAAAATGATGTTAAAAACTGTTAAAAAAGAAAAAAAATATTGCATCGGCCGGGAATCGAACCCGGGCCGCCCGCGTGGCAGGCGAGCATTCTACCACTGAACCACCGATGCTTGTAGTGACCTCGCGAATTTGATGACCGGTTATACTCAACTGAACCAGTAAAAGCATGATGACCTTGAACGTTCTTGTTATTGTGATGATTCGAAAGAAATAAAATTGATTTGTTTAACGATAACGTGCCATAATAATTATTATGTTATTTTTTGAGTTCTATCTAGGGAATGCAATCTCGTTCTCGAGAGATCTCGGCCTTTTTTAGCGAGATTGATCTCGGACGGAAAAAAGGCGAGATCTCGCAAGTTTGACAAGATTGCACTTGAGCATAAAAACGTCTTATTCAAAGCGCGGACTGACACGGACGGAGTTGCCATCACGGAGTAAAAACAAAGATGAGCTGGCCTAAGCAACTGTGCACTGTGATTTTCAACTAGGTTCTGAATTTTGACTTCTCGTTGTTTTGTTAGTTATAAAAGAACTGTTTTATTACTAAAAGATTTGTGTTTGATAATGTGCGCTTTTATAATTCTGGACATCACGTTATTTTGGACAAAGGCTTCCACGATAAAACGTTGGGACCGTTAAATGCCCTTTTGATTTTACGCACCGCGTTATCGTTTTACCGCGGACGTCCACGATATTACCGCCACGTCCAAAATTATAAAAGCGCACATTAGAAGAGAAGACTGGTTGTTTCTTTCATTTGTTATTTGACAGATAGTACATACGTATGACAAAGTTTACTATTTAAAAAAAAGACGGGTTGAACTCCGGGAGTGCCGGTAGAAGTGAAAACTTGATTATTAACGTTGTGCATTTCTTAACCCATATTTTTTGAAAATCTATTATTAAAAAATAGATTTTTTTTATTAATCGAAACCCTTACAATCGATTAAATTTTTAGCCCATTTTTTATGAACATCGATTTTTAAAAATATCGTTTTTTTTTAATTAATCGAAACCGTAACAATTCGTGTTTGAGTTCGAGTTTTCGGAGTTTTACAGTTTTCGTTTTTTCGAGTTTTCGAGTTCGAGTTCGACACAAAACACTACTCTCCAACCGTCTTCCGGTTTTTCTATGATTTTTCGATCAGCACGAAAATCTGACGCGAGTTTCACAGTTTTTACCCATCCCACAAAAGTGCTCAAGTCTCAACGCTGTTAAAGAAGTTTTCACTTCAATTATAGACAGATACGTCAAACAATGTTTGATTCATAAAATTCTATTAAAAAAATTCGTGAAAATGAATGTTAATCTTATAATACGTATGATATTTATTACTTTTTTCGTAATTTATTCAAATATTGTGATTATTTGTAAAAAAAAACCCCACCAAACTGCTAATCTCGCGAGATCTCGAAATTGGCGAGATCCCGCTTTCACGCCAAAACTACTGAACCGATTGTAATTAAATTTTGTACACGGATAGTCTAAAGCAGAGGTTCCCAAACTTTTTTGTCTCATAGACGACTTTAAACGTTTTGCTGGATCCGGTGGAACCGCGCGCTATAAACTGAAGTCTACGCGGACGAAGTCGCGGGCAACAGCTAGTCTATATATATGTACATATATATATATATATATATATATATATATATATACAGTGGACCCCCGATAATCCGGCCCCTGTCTAATCCGGCGCCCCCTGTAATTCCGACATGACAGAATTATGTTTCACAATCTTTGCTAATATAGATCACGCAAGTTTGAACAGGTCACAACTCGTACGCGCCAGTGCCGCTATTGTGCTCGACGCGTATGCATTGTTTTACTTAGTTTGAATTTGACTACTAGTGATAGCGGTACGGCCTAGCGTACGTTCATTGTTTACTATTTATTCATTGTGTATTAGGTATATGTAGTACCTAGTAATGTCGTCACAAACCCAGAAGCGAAAGCACAAAACGTTGACAATTAAAGAAAAATGTGATATTTTAGATCGTATTCACTACATGATTTTGATTAATAATTCTTGATTATTTTGGTAGATATGTATGTGCATTTATGCTTAATTTTATAATAAAACGTAAGCTCTCAATTGTTATTTAATTTACTAAATTCGACTTACTTAAATTAAGTCTGATTTGTACTTCAAAGTACATACATATGTACGTATAATATATATAGACTCTCGTCATTAGATATGTAATTTGTCGGATTACAAGGTACTCTTTCGTAAAAAAATCCGGACTATAGGGGTCTTAGGCAGTGCTCTATAATCCGACAAATTCGATAGTCCGACACTGCCCTGCATAATGTTTGCCGGATTACCGGGGGTCCACTGTACTGACTGACTGACATGTTGATCCATCAACGCACAGCCCAAACCACTGGACGGATCGGGCTGAAATTTCTCATGCAGCTAGATGTTATGACGTAGGCATCCGCTAAGAAAGGATTTTGATAAATTCCAACCCCAAGGGGTTAAAATAAGGGATGAAAGTTTGTATAAAAAAAATATTTCTTAACGCGAGCGAAGCCGCGGGCAAAAGCTCGTATTATATAAATAAACCTTAATTTATAAAATTAGCGACTTTTTTTTTAAAAAAAAAGGGGGCAAACGAGCAAACGGATCACCTGATGGAAAGCAACTACCGTCGCCCATGGACACTCACAACATCAGAAGAGCTGCAGATGCGTTGCCGGCCTTTAAAACTGTTACACTTATAAGTTATAATTATTTATTATGTACGAGATAATATTAGTCATCTACAACCCTATTCCATAGGCATAATAAGTTTAAATTATTGTTTTCAATAATTTGTAAAACATGCTATAAATTACTTGAAATAACTAACATAATAGATGGCTAGTAAAGTTTTATGTCCTAAAACACTTATCGTCCATTATAGTAAACTTCATGACCTAGCACTCCCCAGGTACCCTATCGTTTGAACGAACCTAAGTTTACAGCGCTATAAAATCTAGACATTTTTCTCTATTGGCATGTCAGGTAAAATGGTTTTAGTTAGTGGCTTAAAAACGTTATTTAACTTTCAGATTTTTTGTTTACGTAAAATCTAATCGTTATTTAACTTTCAGATTTTTTGTTTACGTAAATTCAGATAAAAATAATAATAGTATTTAACAACTATTACGTTCCGCGCGGCTTCGCCCGCGTAAGTTAGATATTTGACAGTAAAATTATTCCACAAAAAACAGCCTATGATCCTTCACGTGGTCTACTTCTTCTGTGCCAAATAATAGAAAAATTGCTCCAGTAGTTCGCGAGATAAGCCCTTCAAATAATTTCCCCCCGTTTTTTCCAAATTTTGTAATATTTATTCGATCCTGATATTGTAATTATTATTGAAAGAAATATATTTTGAAATCACAAAAAAATTGCATCGGCCGGGAATCGAACCCGGGCCGCCCGCGTGGCAGGCGAGCATTCTACCACTGAACCACCGATGCTTAATAATATTACGTATAATAACCATACAGGTAAAACAGTGGATAAAATAATTATTTTATTCTACATTTTGGAATTTGGTAGGATTAAAAAACTTGAGCATGCCTATTTTAGGCATTATTAATTATTACGTAATTAATTACTAATTTTAGTATTTTAGTTCATTATTAAGTATTAAATTACAAATTAAAGCAAATACGGTACTGAATATTTATTATTATTATTATTTTAATCAATTATAGGAATTCCTACACCTATTTATATTGAAAATACTTAGTAATTAAACGCTAAATACTATAATTGTTTATTGGTTTGCTCAATTTTGCAGATGAGTTATAAATTGCATACATTTTCATTAGAAATTATTAGTATTTAATGCACTTAAATATGTAAAATTAGCGATGCTATTAGGATTTTATTATCTGTATTAATTATTTTAATTTTTATAACATATTTCTAATGATTTTATTCCTATTACCATAGGGCATAGACTAAGAAAATGTACCTATATATTTTACTCTAGTATGCTATTACGAAGCGAACGAACTAATATATTGCTCGCAACGAAGACGTCGTTCTTTTATTTTTTACCTACGTACGTAACGTACGTCATAACTCATACACAAATTAATAATGATATTATAAAATATATAATATTTTCGTATCAAAATGGCCACTTAAAGATTAATTAAGGAATAATTCGCACGGCCCGGGATATGTGGAGTGCACATTCTGAGCAGACCCCGCCAAGGAATGTCTTTAGTAAATATCCCGGGACAACTTGATTTACGTGTACACTGTCGCTAAATTCGTAGCCTTGGATGTGGTTTGTGTTAAAAAATAACAGCGGCTGGTGTGTACACCTCGACATAAATGAACGTGGAACTTACTGCCATCATAAAAAACGTCATTTTTGACAGTTTTGACAGTTCTCCAGGGTTGCCAATGACAATTTTCAGATTTTCCCAAAAATTATGGTCAAACTCCCCAAATTGGGGACAAAAAATTTCCCCACTAATTTCCCCACACAAGTTTTTTAAAAAAATGAATCAATATTCTACTACCTGAGTATAATTTCCATTAGCATAATCAATAATAATAAAAATTCAAACAGTTATCATGATCAATAAGGTTTATTTTATTTGTTTCACGCTACTTTCTTCATTTTTTCGTATAAAACTTACCTTCAGCTGAAAAAAAAATTACAAAAAAAGAATAGTAGCAAAATTAGTCAAACCGTTCACACGTGTTACGTGATGCCGTGAGTCGTGAGTCGTGACCAATGAAAATAGCGATACATTTTATATAAATAGATTGTTGAAATAACACCTCTATATTATTATTATTTAAAATATTTTTTTTCTATATTTTGTGGAAAGCATTTTCATTGAAGGGTTTAACTTGACACCATTTCATTGAAGGGTTTAACTTGAACTACCAATCGGTAATTAAATCAATATTTTGAAGATAATAATATGTCCCATGTACATCAATTGTCAAACTCATCGTTCAATTTAAGCATAATCATCATTAAATATCTCTGATTGCGGTCTTGTCTCCTACGCCGTGTCAGCAGTCTTGAGTCTACTCTTCCTTCGTCTTACGAATTTTCGATCATGTCACGTGTCTGACGCATCGTTATATATGCAAAAGTCTGTCTGTTGCTTCTTTACGATGAAAGGAATTTACATGATTTTTAAGTCCTGGTATAAAGGACACAGTTTGGTGTAAACGCAGCCTAAGGCTCTACACTAATTATGAGCCACATAAGCATGTAAACCCGATAATACCCATAAATCCATACTCAAAACGTCCACAACTGATTATTCACCCAATAATTTGACAAACCCTTTATCGGACAATAATGAATGGATATTGGATTGTTAATGACATAATAATTATTGATTATTAATCGCGCTAGCAAAATTATGGGCTAGTTTCGGAGGTAATTCATAGGAGAATTGTGTGAGCAATCAGTTTATTACGTTTTAACGCGTATTAAATTAATTTTGTGATCAGAAATTATAGGATTGTGAGCGATTACAAAAAAAAAATACTGTGTGTGTGTTCCAAAATAGAACTGAATGCACTGGCCAGTGCTCATGACGTCATAAGTCCTACCTTATTGTACATACTGCAGGTGACTGGTGAGACAAGCATGACGTATCTGTATATGAACTGTCTGTAAACTCTGTCAATGCACTGACCAGTAGGTATATTTCAGAACGAATCTTAAAGTATAGGGCTCGCCGCTTGATTCATGAGCACTGGTCAGAATATTGTTTTCTATATATATAGTCCGCGCGGAACTAGTTGGCCGCGCCACAATACATAAGCCGCGCCTTAGGTAGGGACGGGGGTGAGGGGGCGGGTTGCTTGCTGCTCGCAACGCACATGAGATTAGACAGTGACGACCAATCTCAAGATATCGTGAACAATAATATTATTTAATTATTGAAAAGAATAAATAAAAGACAATTGATCAGTTTTATATTCTAAACTATTGACATCGGCTTTCCGTTTTTTAAAAACGTATGCACTTTAAATATTATTTCCTTAGATCATTTTTTTATAGGTTGCTATTGCAATCTCTTGTGCGTGTTGTCTTAACTAGCCAGAACTGTCAAAATCAAGCGCCCCCGCCTCTCCGTCCCACCGCTCACATACCTAAGGCGCGGCTAACTAGTTCCGCGCGGACTATAGCAATCTTTCTGGCAAAAATTGTCATTCGGAAAAACATTTAACTCTCAAAACATTGAACTCACAAAACATTGCAACTCTCTAAAGATACAAGTTCTAAACGCGTATTGTATTTCAGCAGTCAACCCAAACGTAACATAACAGAGTGGATGTTAAAATTTATGGCACCTCCCACTTCAGTGTGAATCTTAATTTAGTAACCGTGCGCGAATTTGAAATTTAATCTCAAACAAACAGTAGAGGCGCTGTCAAGTTGTCAGCAAGTCCAATTATGTCGCGGCTCTCGGCCTATTTTGGCCTGGCCTTGGATTGGGTGTTTTTCACTTTTCACCCGTTTTTGGACATGAAGAATGTTTTTTGATAATAAACATCTAATACGAGTAAATAGGAGTAGGTACCTTTGGGAAGCCAGTTGCCACAAAATTAACTGGCAATACGAACAATAAGAAAAAGGTGGTTTTCAAGATTTTTATACCATAGGAATTATCTCTGAAAATTAAATTTCCTACTAATGATATATTCTGTTTAAATAGACGCTATAGTTATACAATGCTATGTTCTTGTCTGTTAAGACAGTTTTTAACGTATCGAACAAATACAAAACAAGATTCTCTAATGCCCGGTTTCTGAGTTTTTTGATAGTAGTAGTTTGATAGTTTCCACAGCGCCAATGATTGGCTGACTTCTTCTTTTTTTAAATTGCTAGCTTAGAAGCATTAACCAATCAACACTGTTGAAATATATAAACTTCCGCCGAAAATTCATAAAACCCGAAATCTACGGGAGCATAAAATTCAAATATCGAAGGACACATGCCTCGTTAAAGGACATAAATTTTTACGCGCGAAACTTAATCACATTTAGCCAAAACTCGCCTGCATAAATTCAATTGTACAGCAATAAAATAATGGAATTACGCGTCAAACATATTTTCGGAGTAATGGGGGCGTACTCTTAACGCGATTAAGGCTGTTTTACATAATCGGGATAAGCAGTCGCGTGACTTAGAATTAAAATTTCACTTTAGAGCGGGTATTTGGCGATGTTTTTACGAGCCAGAACGAAGCGAAGTTAAAGGTTTTTAATTGCGAAATTTTTACACGTACCGTCGTATTCTGAAACGATAATAAGTGGCCCTTAGATTTAATTTTCAGTGCCTTTACTTTTGTGTAGGTGGTGTGAAATAAAATAAAATTATACTTAATTTTATTTCACACCACTAAACAATAACGGTCTTATTCATAAAAACTTATAGAACACCTAAAGTGTCCTTTATGATCGCTATAAGAAGATTCGCAAAAAATTGTATTCATAATAGCAATAATACATCAAAGAGTTCTATAAACCTATCATAAAGTTATAGAGGCCAGAACCCTACTTTAACAGTACTATAACAGAGTAGAAAGAATGATAGAGTATGCCGACTTAGGACTGATGTAAAAAAATTTAAGTTTGACGTATTATGACAAAAGTCGTCGCTAGGGTCGTTACCTACAAATTTAGTTGTTGTTTATATTTTGGCACATGCAAAGAAAACTGTCAGAATTCAATTTCAAAATCTTATTTTTAAAAATAAATTATACCAGCCAGCGCGCCAGCCTCTAACTTATCACCCCCAAACCCGACGAATTTGACAGATATTGAAACCTGTCCATTTCTTTGCAGTCGAACTACTGGTAGTTATGTCTATTGTGACTATAAGATACAAGATGGCCGAACTCATAACAGCTGATAACTCAAAACTGACATTTGTCACAAATATTTTGTCAATGTACAAATTGTTGTTCATCAAGAATCGACAAACTATATATTATTGTGTATTTTAAGCTTCTTGGTTATATAATTTTTCCCATTTTTGTAATAACAGCTTTACTTGACAGTTGACGTTTCGTAATTCGTATGGCGTAGAGTCGTAGACAACAAATTATAGTTTTAAAGTCTCCCGCAAACGATCAAACATCAAACACGTCAAACATGTCAAATACATACAAACTACGTGTTTGACGTGTTTAAAGAAAATTTGGATTACTACGTGTTTTGACGTGTTTGACGGTTTGATGTTTGATCGTTTGCGGGAGACTTAAGCCGTCATCTTGCCTATGATCAGAGTTCAGACGTATTTTGACAATCGATACATATTATTATCTATGATCAATTCAATATGTTCGTCAAACTTGTCTGCCAACTTCCTACTAGTGGTAACATTTTTGCTTAAATAGACAATTTTTAGTTATAGAAGGTTTATAGAACTGTTATGAATAGACAATTTTATCGAACGTTTCATAAGATGATAAGCCTATAGAGCATTTTAACTATTAAACATTATAAACGTTTTATAAGCTTTTTTTATGAATAAGACCGTAACTTTTTAATGGTCTTGTAGATATCTAGTCTAACATAGAGTAGGTAAGTATGTGAAACTTTAGTTATAATGAGTAGTAAATTCTGGTGGTGGCCTTAGGGCCTTGAATCTTTGGCATTAAAAAGTTCGTGTTTAAAATAATCCTATTTTAAAGTTTAAACATCCATTTATCCATCGATATGCAATTATTGATTTTTCGAACGTTTCCAATTATTTCTCTGAGTGCGTTATCTAAGATGAGGGTTTTTCTGTTTTGATTTCGATTTTATTACTATGAAACTGTGAATTATTTTCTTTTTAAATATTTTTTGTTTCTTTATAGTTACCCTCAAAAGAAGTTCACAGGTTTCCTAGAACTCCTATCCATTACCCTGAAAAAACTTCAGAACTAAAACTTGTGATGGATGTTGCGATATAACAATATGGAATCCCCGAGGGGGCCTTTGGAACTATATTAATGTTGTACAAGTTTATTAACAGTGTGTGATTATGTAAGTTCCTTACTCTAGGGGCTGTCGCCTGCCACTTGGAATTCGGTTCATTACATAATATCTGTCCTTAATATACTAATGTGTTGTGGGAATAGGAATTAAGATGTCTGAAGTGTGTGGTCCAAATGAGGCTTGTCATTTTCATGCTGATTTTGACATCGATACAGTTTATATTATAAAGCGAAAGTATGTCTGTCTGTCAATTACCTCTGTTACCTCTTCACGCCCAAACCGCTGAACCGATTTTTCTGAAATTTGGTATGGAGATACTTTGAGTCCCGGGAAAGGACATAGGATAGCGCAACGTAGTTGTGGGTTGCGGCCGTCATACGTAAGACACTTTTACATTAAATATTAATAATATTAGTATGGATTAAAGTAAAAAGAGAATACACAAATTGAAAATAGATAGAAGCGAAAATAAACTTCTTAGCCGAACGAACTATCGGAGAATTATTCTTATCCTAAGGAAGCGTATTAAAAATTAATCGCGTAAGAAACTTGCTCTACGTGACCTTCCGATATCTCTCGTCTAATGCGACTTCTACCTTTTTTAAAACATCCGCAACACCAGATTAAACTTGGGAAGTTTTGCCGCAGTTTTCAAGCGCTTGTTACACGCGTTCGTTATAGAGTAGCGCTTAAGGTGACGCCGCGTTAAAGTAAAAAACCGTGTTGGATATTATGTTTTAGATGGTTTGTTGTTGAAAACAAGCAACGGAACAACAAAATAAAATCGGCCAAGTGCGATTCGGACTCGCGCACGAAGGGTTTCGTACCGTTATGGAGCAAAAATAGGCCAAAAATTGCGTTTGTTGTATGGGATTAACCCTTAAATTATTATTTTATTTATATATTACTTTTAATTATTAAGTACACATATAATTAAGGCTTTTGTGAAAATTTCAAGTGCCTACTTGTTGTCATCGTTGATACCGAGCAAAAAATGTTTGAAAAATTACGTTTGTTGTATGGGAGCCCCCATTAAATATTTAATTTATTTTGTTTTTAGTATTTGTTGTTATAGCGGCAACAGAAATACATAATCTGTGAAAATTTCAACTCTAGCTATTGCCATTCTTGAGTTACAGCCTGGAGACAGATAGACAGACAGACGGACAAACATGGAAGTCTCAGTAATAGGGTCCCGTTTTTACCCTTTGGGTACGGAACCCTAAAAAGGAAAGGGCGAAGCGACAAAATGGTTTTTGTCGCGTAATTTAAAAACCATAAATACATTTTATATATAAGCTATGGGCAAATTAAAGTGTATGCTTGAACCAATCTGTGTACAAATTTTGGAAGCTTAATCACTCTCCTCTGTTGGCAAAATAGGAATCCCTTTTTTTACACAGGTCTTTTTGATTGATTATTCTTAAAAGTTGACCAATCGTGTTATGCTATGGGTAATTCAAAAACAAAGACATGATGAATACCGTCAGTGAACTTTATTTCTTAGCTTTAGTCATTGCTGAGAAAAATCGATATGAAGGCGTCGCCTTAAGAGTCCGTATACGAAATTTTGCCGATTTCGCTCATTTAACAGACGTGATTTAACAGTTAAAATACAGTATTTCTATAAGTTTTAATGCACAACATGTAAGATCATTTCAATTATAATCTAATGTTGCAGCTAGTTTTTTTTAAGTATCTTTAAATAATCTAACTCAACCCGCGACAGTTTTGTGATTTTTGCTGTAAGAGGTTAAGAATATCACCTGTTTATGGATTGTATTGACGTCTTAATGGTATGAAAAAAATACAATGTACTGTTGCGAAAGTCGTCTATACAATGTTGGAATTACTTTTTACCACTTTCAAATAAAAAACCCTTTAAAAAACAGAATACCTGCCCGCTAACTTGGCGATCGTCCTTTTTCACCTCGCATATGAAAGACGGGCGTGAGTGTGAAGAGAGCAGTAGAAAAGATAGTACGGGCTCTTAACTTTATGATTGTTCGGCAGAAATTGATTTGGAAAGCGCTATGGTCTCTTTGGTGGGGCGAGGAGTGAGCGGGGTACGCGGGACACGTTATTGGTAGATCAGTGATCAGACGTGTCTTTATTGGTCAAATGCAATCTGACGGTGATACGCTATGCGCCAAATTACTGCTTCCTTCATTTGCGTTTAGTGATCATAAACTTGTACGCGTGGCTTTGGAAAATCCAAAAGGTTCTATGAAAATATTACGAGACATTATATTACTTAAAACTACGAAGTCAGCACGAAAAACCTATTTTAGATAGGCGAAGTCTGAACTGCTGAAAGGTGTTAAAACTCGTATGTCACTAGAGCACGATACGATCCAATAGCGTACCTGAAGATCCGTCTCATGTGATGGGGCCTTAAGTCTATGAAGCCTTTAGAGTGCTTTGATTACTAATGGAGGTAATTCCGCTAAAACCAAACGCGGTTATGACTGAGCTGGCGTTAATGTCTGAAACTTACCGCGTTAGGGTAAGTGATAGGTTTTTTCTGCAAGAAGTCTTTGAACTTTGAAGCTGTAAGCTCTAAGAGTATTTGAGCCTTTCGTCCCGTAAATACTCGTCCCTTAATGACTTGAAACCTAATTTTTTTTGCACCCGGCGATTCATCCCACTTTTGTATCCTACTAGCTGTCCCGGTTAACTTCGTGTCACTTTAAAACCTTCCCTGGACTTCTACGAATATTGTAAGACTAAAATCAGCCCAATCGGTTCAGCCGTTTTCGAGTTTTAGCGCGACTAACACATTTGAAAATCCATTTTTATATATAAGATTGTTTTCTGACAAAAAATTGAACAATGGGCCCAGTAATTATGATCAGTCATAACTCATAAGTCATAACCAATCTGTTTAGTAAGGTTTACAAACTTCTTTACTTGCACTTCTTTGGTATAGGCAGAGACGAGATATACATGGTATAGGAAAGAAGTGTTAGGCCTCCCTGGAAGCTTTTAAACATTTGCTAATGCTCATCTTAGGACCACGCTGTACAGTATCAAATTTTCGTATGTGCAGAATTTAAAATGTATTAAAAAGCTTTTCAGGTTTATAATAGAGTTTCGCGGCTCAGTGCAGCTTACAAGACTTATGAAATCTTAAAAGAAATCTAGAATGTTACCCCGGTGCCTTCATACTGATTTGACGCTGCGATTTTGCGATTATACCTAAAAAGTACAAACGTTAGCTATTTTTATTGTATTTTTGTGGAACTTGTTTAGTACTTAGTAACTTATAATTAATTCTTGTAGAATAACAATTTGATTTGTTTTATTGCTCTGATTACTTAATTATGATTAGCTTTTTGGATCTTTACGACATGAAATTATTATCTCAATTCAATAAGTTTATAATCCATAACTTACTTACCCTATTCTGTATTTCGAAGTCTGGACTTAACTTCTGTTAACCACCACTGTAAAATACTTACGCTATAAAACGAGCCTACTTAAGCTATTACAGACGCACTTACAAGCAATTACATGGCCCTTAACCAGGAAACGCATGGAAATTAAGCAGCTGATGGTCTTGTAAAATTGTCAGCGTCGCAGGCCATCTCAAGGCAAACATAAAATGTTCATGTCGAATTTATTACGGTGCGATTGCGTTGTAAAGTGTGAAGGTGCTCTTACCCGAGTGTACATTTATGAATAAATAACGATGCGTTCATGAAAACTCGTTCTCGGTACACTCTTAATCAAACGGAAAGAAAATAAAAGATTTTTTTTTTATAGTCATAGGAAGGGTGGCTTTTTGATGTCGAGAACTTTTTAATTTGGTCAAAGGCTAGCGGACTAAGCCCAGGATATTAATTGTACAGACTGTGCACTGTGTGTTCCCGACAGGTCATTCCGTTTCTAACATATTTAATAAACTAGATGACTCCCGCAACTCCGTTGCGCTAAAATTCGTTTGTCTTGTAGGACGTACATTATTCCGGGACAAAAACTATCCCATGTCCTTTCCCGGGACTCAAAGTATATGCATATTAAATTTCATCGATATCGGTTTAGTGGTTTAAGCATGAAGAGTTAACAGACAGACATACAGGTAAAGAGACACATAACATTACTTTGGACTATGAATTTAGGTTAAATACACACCAACGTATAAATTTCTACCTGTAGCCGTAGCACGGCGACCGGAAATGCTAAAGTATCTAGACAAACCGTGGAGATAAACTTAAGGTGCCATTCCGATCTTTACCGTCTCTAATCGCGATTCGCGACCGACTAAAATGTAATTAAAATGCCACTTTATGACAGACTATAGTATATATACTTATTATAAAATAAAGTCACTTTTTTCCCTCGTGTCCCTTTGTTCCCTTTAATCTTCAAAACTACGCAACAGATTTTGATGATTCTTTCAGTGTTAGATAGCCCATTTATCGAGGATGGTTATAGGCTATATTTTATCACGCTAAAATTAATAGAAGCGAAGAAATAGAGGAAAATGTGGAAAAACCGGGGGAAATTATTTGAAAGGGCTAACTTGAACTCGCTAATCTCAAGAACTACTGGTCCGATTTGAAAAATTATTTCAGTCTTTGATAGCCCATTTATTCAGGAAGGCTGTAGGCTATATTTTATCACGCTAAGACTGATAGGAGAATGTGAAAAAAACGGGGGAAATTATTTGAAAGGGTTTATCTCGCAAACTACTGGAGCAATTTTTATGTTATTTGGCACAGATAAGAAGTAGACCACATGAAGGATCGTGATAGGCTATCAATTTTAATCATTTTTTCAGTGGCTATATATTTTATACCCGTGCGACGCCGGGGCGGGTCGCTAGTATGCCATAAAGTAGGATATTATTTGAATTTAAGGACTATAGTCTGTCATAAAGTGGCATTATAATTGAGTTTTTCGGAACGAAAAAAGATCGGAACGGCACCTTAAGTTTATCTCCACGGTTTTTCCATACTTTCGCATTGCCGCTGGTCGCCGTGCTACGGCTACTGGTCGTTACATGTACTCTAGTCGTTAACTTACGTTATATTTTGGTTGTGTTAAGTTAAATGCTAGTCGTCATCTGTCGGCTTTTACATTACCCGACCAATTTACGTATGTCTACCTTTTGCCTAATAAATTCTCTACATCGTAGAGTCAAGACTTATGGTCGTTTTTCAGGCAATTAAAGCCATCCTGCGTTGATTTTCGAATGCCGAATCTTCAAGATTTTCCACATTCAATTAAAATCGGTTTCGATCAAATTGATATGCAAATATATCGTCTAAACGTAATTCGTATAGCCAACCGTTAGCATTCGTGGAAATGATTTCCTCCGAGCAAATTAGTGGGTGCAATTGCGTCTCCAATTATACCATATTGTGGTAAAGGAATTGGTGGTTTATTTCCAAATATATGAAGCTCAAAATCGCGTGGCAACGTTTAATAGCAGGTTCCTTAAGAGGTAGGCAAATTCGCTGGTTGTACGCTGAAATAATGACAGGGTATTTCCAGGACTGATTGATTTTGGTGGTAATAAACTGCGTTTTTGCAATTTGGTTTTGATGTGAAAGGTCGATGACTTCAAAAATTAAGGGCCCTCTTCACGATGCGCCATGTTGGATAACCAAGATTAGGTACGCTGCTATCTACATGTGTAGCGCAATCATGGGCAACCTTATTTGGTCGAGTTATTTCTCAGCAGATGATTCCTTGATCGATGTATTATTGACTAACGTTGATTTAACATAACCGGACAAAATTACGTAGGTTCGCATCTGCCTATGAATCAATTTCTATCATGGTACTATGTAGCTGTTTTTCTGTACGTAGTTACTCTATATTATTTATTAAGTAAGCTATACCTTTTGGTAGGTAATAAGTAAAAGGAATACCGAATAACATTTAATTTTCAAACGTACGTTACCGAAATATCGTAATGGGTCTCGTCTGGGGTCTTATAAAAATAAACGAACAAGGGTTGGGACGAAATTAAGTAGGCCAAAGGTTAGGTATCCATTAGGTTCAAGATTTAATCAAGCGTAATGACAGCTCTGCCTACCGGGGAATTTGATTCCATGGGGTATTATAGACCCAGGCAGAGGGTATATGTTATAGTTTATTGTGCCATAAACTCCTGTGATATTAACGGGTTATTTCAGGGTTATGTCGCAGCCAACTGGTTTAAATAGCCGATCAATCAAACAGCTAGCCCTTTGACTAAACAACGCCATTCAATCTCACGGCTAGCATTTTAATTGAATATTTCAGTCGCTCGAAACGTTCAACACTACAGCTGATTCAAGCCGCCGCCGTTTGATTGAATTAGTTCAGTGCTCACCACCGCGGCGCTAGGTGCGTTTTGTTTACAATATGGCGTCAACTAGCCGGTGTTTTGTGATTGTATTAAGATATTTTTCGTAAAATATATACGTTACAAGTGTTATTAAAGTGACAGAAATTATGGGGGCACATACGAGTGAATCAAAATTTAAACAAATATTCGAATGTCGAGCAGAAATGACGGGATTATGAAATGCATCACGAAGGTATTAATTGCAATTGTGTTCAAAATTAGTTAGAATACAATTTATTCTGCTTATTATCATTGCGCTTGTGTAATAATAAAACTAAACTAATGGTCAGCTTAGTTAATTATGCCATTTAACCAGTTAGCTAAGCGTCTTCTAGCTGTAGTGTTGAACGTTGCAGTCAACAAGTCGGCTAAACGACGTGTGATAGAATGGCGTTGTTCAGTCAAAGGGCTAGCTGTTTGATTGATCGGCTATATAAACCAGTTGGCTGCGACAGTTATATTCTGGGATAGTGTGAAAAGAAAGAGGCTTCGTTTTATCCACCGTTAATGTTATGACATTAAGACCTTGAAGAAGAGAGCCAGCAAAGCATCTGCAACTCTTATGATGTTGCGAGTGTCCATGGGCGACGGCGACGGCGACATTATTATAGTTGCATCAGGTGACCCGTTTGCTCGTTTGCCCCATTATTTTATTTAAAAATATACTACCTATTTCGGGTGTAGTCGGGTAAATAATACTACTAAATATAAATGAACGACTTCTAGGAATGTAGTAGCAAGCGGTAAAAGACATTTCGATCCAGCGAAGTGCTATGCTCGATTAGGTAGAAGCTACTGTTGTTATTCTAGAATCTAGAATCTAGACGTATTAATTTTCATGTCGTTCTGCGGGGCTAAAATGGTTACATTTAGCAAGTCCTCTCAATCAATTCACAAAATCAATTGTCAAAACTGTCAAACTCACGAATGTCAAATTACTACGAATAGACATCTGAATTGCCAGGACAGTGTCAATTTTGCAATTTTTTAAAAAAGAATTCTTATTATGATTCATAATAATAAATGATTCTCCAAAGCGACCATTTTAGCCCCGCTGACTTCAGAAATTTCGATTGCGCGATTTAGAATTGCACTGTATACTTGTTTGTAAGGGTTCAAGTTAGTATGTCTTTGTCTCCCTTCTCATAAAATATGAGCAAAAATCAACTATTCATTACTTTTCAAAGATTCAAAGACCCCTGGTTTATATTAACTTATTGTTTAAATTACCTTTCAGTGTGCAGTAATTGATACGTTGGTCACGACAATTTGCAAAATGGTGTATCGGCACAGTTTAAATATATTATACAGTAGAGAAACTCAAACTCACTTAACACATTTAAGAAGACAAGATTAATTTTGTTATTGTGTGCGAGGTTTTGTTACATCGAGCTATCTGTGGCACAATCATTCTATTTGAATCAGACTTATTAAGACGTATTGTTGCCAATAGCTAGTCTGCATTCTGCTGCAATATTTGATTTATTTATTTATGTCTCATTTACAATTAATTTAACAACAATTTGCGTATTACAAAAAAAACTGTTAATTAGACTTAGACAGTTGATGAGTCTGTATGCTTACTAAACATGAAAACAACAAATAACAATATTTGTTTTTACGCGTTAGTCGAAGTCACTACCTCCGGGCTCCGAGTCGAGTTCGAACGCTTGAAGCACCTGGAGTCTGGACCAAGGTTTAATTGGGTCTGGTTTAGTAAAATAATCTACTGTATTAGTTTACACTGTGGTATATCTGGCATGGCTACAAAAGAAGTGACGCGGCGGGGAGCCATCAGTCCCCCGGAGGTGGCCCGGAACTGTCAGCGGCAGACGCGGGTTGCTCCAAATAAAACTACTGCAACGGGTGTTACACTGGGGTTAGAAGTGTTGTTGTTACCTAGTTTGTAGAATGTTTTCTAATTAATATACCTACCATGATTTTAGAGATGATTTATTTGAATTAGTATTCGTTTTGCAGTTAGTTTTAAATGAAAAAGATTGGCCGTGATTCCTGTTTGCTAATATAGTTTTGGACATCACAAAGCCAGTAAGGGTTTTGTAGGGTCTTTCATGTCAAATGTATACATCATGTATACAAATGTATCATACAGACATAATATAACAGCTGTATCGTGACATATGACAGCTGTTTGACACGATAGATCCTACGGCTACAGAGTGCCATTAATAATTGTCTCATTGGTGTCGATCGTGGACAATCATGGACAGTAAATACCTCTCTACTCGCTTATATTGGTCCATCATAGCCAACATTTATAGCAGGAACACATTGGGCGTTTTGAAGCGCGCGCTTTGCTAACGCGCGTTTTGAGAACCCCGGATTCTATTGAAGCGTACACACGCAAGCGCGCGTTACGCCCAATGTGTACCTGCTCTTAGAGGCCAACATTTAAGAGTTGGTATTTGAATAAAAAAATAGAAAATATTTTTCTTTCCATTATGCTATGACTTTTCCTTATTATTTTATCAATACATCATACATTTGGACGTCAAAAGCGACATTTTTCATTAGAGCAGCCAAGATATATTGTAATTGTGATATATAAGTACCAAAAATACATAAACATGGCACATTAGGGAAATGCGCCACGCTAGAAATAATGGCGGCGTACGCAATATGGCGGCCTGAAGAATTATTGTCAGTGACACTATGTCACTCGGGTGCGCGTTTGTTACCCCGATGTGTTTTAAATTAAATGCTTTGTGAGCAGACAATGTACTGAAGACCAAAAGTTTAAGAATATTTTGGTTCAAGTGAGAATGTGTGTACTGTGTGTAGATCATGGGCATCGTTCATGTAACACACTCGATTATAATCCCTTAAAATAATGTATAATATATTATTCCACCATGGATCAATACGGCCTATATTGCAAATGATCAAAAATATTGTTTTAAATATTCTGTATTTTCAAAAATTTAGATTAGGTATTTTTTAAATGTCGGTGGGTTGATCATGTCTGGAACTATAATGCCATAAGCTAAAAACGAAGCTGGTACTTAGTGAAACGTAAATTCAAACGCTTGGTATTAAAGTTTCAGAAAGTGTTAGGTTGTTTCTGAAACTTACAAGTCTGTGTTGAGACGACAAATTTCTGCGTGAAGTGAGTAATGGCAGACTTGAGGTCTATCATTATGTTCTTGCAGGTCGCGAGTAACGCAGTGAATTTGTGGAAAAATCTCGTCATTTGGCTCTATTGCAGATTTAGTTTTGAAATTATAGGAGTGATAAAGTTGAATAGGAATATGTATAATATGATCTCTATCGGCGTATCCTATCCTAGAAGACTATAATATTATGGTATTTGCAAATTGCCTGTTATTAAAGTTACATCCTTCTGCTTTAAAAGTCTTTTTTTGCGAGAACAGTAATAACTCTTTGCAAGAGCAATATAAACGCTATACCTAGTATAATGCTCTCTCCCATAAGGTAAAAGTGATTAGAAGTAATTTGGATAAGCAATAAAGTCAGTATTAGAGGAATAAACCTCACTCGAAATCGTAAACGGGCCGAGGCTAAACCGGCAAATTTACTTAACACTCAGCCCGACAGTAAAAGAAGCGCAGAATGGCTTGTAAAAGTGTCATGGGTACTTTATGAGCCGGGGCACGTTGCGTCACCTGATTTTATATCGGTTGATTTGCGGGTTATTTGGTGGGAGGGAAAGTGAAAAAAGTGGGAATAGTTGCAGAATCTGGCAATATTAGAATGACATAAAATATGTGAGAGCAGTCGCAGGATCTGGCAATATTAAAATGACAATTAGGTAGATGCAATATTTACGTGATAATAAGGGCTTCTAGAGGTAGGCCCCATTGTGATCTACCCCTGAAAGAGGCAGGCAGTGTTATGAAGCCGTTGCAAAGAAGCGTCGGTGAAGACACTGCTGGAAGGCGCACGCTGGCAGGATTGAGGTCGTATATCCCATCACCCATGTTGCCCGCGACTCCGTCAATAGCGGAAGAAGAGCATAGATCTGTAGTAAGTAATCGCAGGCTCGATGCTTACCATGCCTGGAAATCCCACATACTCCAAGCGTGCACAAATGCTACAAAGGATTAAGTATGACTTATCTTTTTCGCAATTGACTGACTTGATAACTGGAAGTTTCTTGAGTGGAAAACCATTTGGTTATTCGACAGTTAGCTACCATTTGCACGTAGAATTCTAACACTAATATTATGTTACAAGATGCATACCTAATGCATCTATCGATCCCACTACATATCTGATAATGGAAGCGCCATGTTATCATTACGACGCAATCTAAACGGCTGACACATCTAACAATATTCGCATTTCGCCTCACTGGACATAATGGACAGGTTAGGTATGGTATAGACTATAGAGTAAGGTATGTCTTAGGGACATGCCACAATTCAAGATGATGAGGCTTCTAATTGTTTCTACTAATAGGTCCAAATGGCAAATTCATATAAAATGTCAAAAGTTGTGTGAAATTCTGTGCCACGTATCTTGGTTTTAGTATACGTCCTCGATAGCCAGGGTCTAGGGTCAAATGTGCCAATGTTGTAAACCTGTTAGTCATGGTTTGAATAGTTTATTGATTTATTTGGACACGGCAGAGCAGGGGTTAACAATGTTTGTTGCAACTTGTGTGACGAATTTCCCTATTTCTTAATGGTATTGTCATTTTTATGTAATAAAAATTGAAAGTGGAATACTACGGTTTTTGCATCATTTTGATACTTCCAAGTTATTTGTAATCATGCGTTTGGCGTGTGCCTTGTTCGGAGGTCTAACATAAATATGGTTTATTCTACTGTATGTTAAATGTTATGTATTTAAACTCGAAGTTGGGCGCGGCTTTAACAGTATCCATAATCCTGTATAACCTTCGCTTTCCGCTTAGTAAAAAGTGTCCCATAAGTCTTTCCCCTAAGTCTACTCTATGTTAAATTTCATCAAAATCGTTAATGGAATCAGGCGTTACTTTGCGGAAATCCATAGCTTAAAATTTAGTTTGTTATTATTTTTAGCAATATTCCGCGAAATAAACTTCCACCTTTAAGTAAATGAGTGAGTGCACGCATAGGCATGCGTACAGCACCTCCCTCCTCCCACACTGCCTATGCGTACACTCGCATGCAAGAACTTGCAAACACCACCACCACACAAGCAATAATGTTGGCAAATCCGTGCAAGGCCCCTCACCACCATGCAGGTTGAAAACCTCGACGCGCGTTTCGCTCCAACACCGGAGCATCCTCAGGATGTGGACTCTACGAACAACGTGACTTGACGGACGTTGTTGTGTGGTGGTGGTGTTTGCAAGTTCTTGCATGCGAGTGTACGCATAGGCAGTGTGGGAGGAGGGAGGTGCTGTACGCATGCCTATGCGTGCACTCACTCATTTACTTAAAGGTGGAAGTTTATTTCGCGGAATATTGCTAAAAATAATAACAAACTAAATTTCATCAAAATCGTTCCATTACTTTCAGAGCCTATTCGATGCAAAAACACGAACTTTTCCTCTTTATGATCAGTATAGAGTTATCTAAGACTATAGAGTATAGAGAGATTGTGATCTTACTACAATATTTCCTTTAAACCAAGTACTTACATCTCAATGAAACCATTCCATATTTTACGGAACTCTATAACCATTCTGAATATGAAAGTATGTAACACGGAAGTCAAAGTTTCCTAACGATCGGATTATTATCCTGTGAACTTTTATTCAAGTCGAGTGTCATTTCTCGGAAGTTGTGTGATGTGTCGGATGTCATATTGATACTGTGCAAAATTAGATGGAGTTTGTTATAGTTCTCTATATTCATAGTTAAATTATGTTATTAATGCGATTTATCTGTTTGTCTGTTTTTTCTTCACTGTAAAGTCATATGAAGAGAAGAATGGTTCTAGTCGGACATGCCAAAGCTATATAAAAGTCTTGACTTTTGAGAGCTATATTTATGTGCCCCTAACTTCGATCGCATATAATATACATATACTATGTGATCGAAGGCCCCTAATCTTGGAGTAAGGAAGAAGTTAATGTTGAAAATAACTATTAGGAAGTTGAGTATGAAGAAGTTGAGTTATTCCTGGTTTTTTTAGTTTTTTTTTATCAGAGTTTATCTTTTTAATAGCGTTGTTTGGTTAACATTTTGACTTTAGCGCTAATCAAAATGTTAATCTGTTCAGGCTGAAGTTTGAAAGGATAACAATAACTGGCATGATTCCTAAAATAAGGAAGATGCTAGGTGTCGTGAAAAGTAAAACACAGACATACAGATCGTTCTAGACAAAAGAGTGGTTGAGTAATGCAAATTCGTTATTATATTTTTTACTATAATATAAAAAACTCTTAACAAAGGGTTTTGTTCCGAATTCAGTAGCGCTATTCTCGGGTTATATTTTAGGGCCTGTTTCACCACTTTCAGATAAAGTGCCATATTCGGCTATTCACAACTTTTCTGACAGATTCTCCATACTTGATCTGTCAAGTTAATTGGTGGATAGCCTATTCGTCACTTATCAGGATGTGGTGAATAGTGATGAGCAAAATTAGTCTTGGTCTTGCAGTCTTGGTCTTGGTCTTGCAAAAATTGCAAGACCAAGACCAAGACCAAGACTACCCTAAGACTAGCAAGGCCAAGACCAAGACTAGGTGTGCAAGAACAAGACCAAGACCAAGACCGACTATGCAAGAGTCTTGCTTAATGCAAGACTCTTGCTAAAAAAAATTAATTAGTCGCAGTGACTATAATATGAGATAAAATATTTATAACTATTAAAAATATTAATAACATTATCTACTTATCATGAGTTTCAAGTTCTTATACAGCCTGGAAACAGGCAGACGAACAGGCAGCGATGTGTAAGTATGTAATTGGGTCCCGTTTTTACCCTTTTGATTATGTAACCATGCATTCAAACAAAAAATTTGGGAATACATATTACATATACATTATACATGGCGGCCGAAAAGTAAGATCTTTCAACCGAGAGAGAATCCGCAAATCAGGTCAAGTGCAAGTTGGACTCGCCCATGAAGGGTTCCGCATCAGCCAAAAAAGTTTATTTCATGAAATTAAAATATTTTTAGGGTTCCGTACCCAAAGAGGAAAAACGGGACCCTATTACTAAGACTTCGATGTCTGTCCGTCTGTCCGTCTGTCTGTCACCAGGCTATAACGCAAGAACCGCTATAGCTAGACTTCTGAAATTTTCACAGATTGTGTATGTCTGTTGCCGCTGTAACAACAAATACTAAAAGCAAAATAAATTAAATACTTAAGGGGGGCTCCTATACAACAAACATGATTTTATTATTGTGGTTCACAGAATACACCTACTTACCAAGTTTCAATTGTATAGCTCTAAGTATATAGTTTCGGAGAAAAGTGGCTGTGATATACGGACGGACAGACAGACAGACAGACAGACAGACAGACTGACTGTATGACGAATCTATAAGTGTTCCGTTTTTGCCATTTGGCTACGGAACCCTAAAAATAATCTAGATTCTAGAAGAAATCCCAGAAAAAGTTATTATTTTTCAAATTTTTTATTTTTCTGTGTTTTTGAGAAAATGAAAACGTTTACAAAAAGTTTTGAAAAATGTTTGCAAGAGTCTTGCTTTTTGCAAGACCAAGACCAAGACTAGGCGTGCAAGACCAAGACCAAGACCAAGACCAGACAGATTTGAGCAAGACCAAGACCAAGACTGCACAAGCAAGACCAAGACCAAGACCAAGACTGGTCGAGTCTTGGTCTTGGTCTTGCTTTGCTCATCACTAGTGGTGAAACAGGCCCTTAATATTTTTAATTTATTTTGATACAAATTTAATTGCATAACAAAATGACTTTATCACCGCATGATAAAATCAGAGATCTGTCTTTGTCACAATGGTCAGTCAGGCGCAATTATTACTACTGAACACACAAAAGGTAACTGTATAACGACCACATAAAGTTTATATTCAGAAACCTTATTTTTTTCGACATAATGAGGAGGTGCGATAAGTAACTCTATTGGAATGGCGTAAAGTTTATATTCGACCATATACAGTTTAAATTCGGAAAACTTATTTTTTTCCGAATCAACGAGAAGATGCGATAAGTAACTCTATTGGAATGCAATAAGGTTTATATTCGTGGAGTACATTGTGGGCTACAAATGAAGGCAAATTGTGGGAAATAAAGGTGTTCGGATAATTATAGTTTGGTTTAACAAATAACTCATTTTGGCTACCGTGTAATTTATAAATACACTTTAAATCGCTTTTTGTTTCAAAAAAGTTGTTTAAATGCCGGATGCCTTTAACGTTGGGTTTATTTGACTACTACATTCCAAATTGATTGAAATTCTCGAAACTTAAAGAAAATTAAACCTAAATGTAAATAATAATCGTATTTTGAAAAGATAAAACCGACTTCAAGTTTTTGTACGTAATTAAGAATTAAAATTCCCTATCTCAAAAACTACTGAACCGATTTTGATGAAACTTGCAGTATTCCCTCAGCTGAACAATACCTAGTACAATAAAAAAAGAATCACTAAAATCGAACTTGTGGTTCCGGAGATATGCGTGCACAAACATAAAAACATACATACATACATACATACATACATACTGTATACATACATACACTTTTGAATTTTGGCACTTTTGTTCAGAAGCTGTCATAGATTAACAATATACAAAAACTGGGCAGTTCTGGAAATATTACATACATACGCGTCGAATTGATATCCTCCCTTTTTTGAAGTCGGTTAAAAAATACTTTTAAGCCTCTTACTCAAAAATACATACTGTATACACACGTATAGTTATTTTATAACTACTTTAGATACTACTTTACATGTTAGAAAAGTCGCCTGACAGGCAATTTTTCTAACATGTAAACTGTTTTGTCTTTGCCTGTCCAGTGTCCAGCTACAAGCAATTTCTTGTTAAAAGTAAGGGGCTAATTCAAATAAACACTTTTGTATGTAATAATATATTATAAAACTGGTTATTTAGCAGAAGCAGAAGAAAAACTCAAAAATAGCATTCGAAATGAGGTTTTTGTCTTAGATGCATTGGCAGACTATCTATAAACCAAGAAGCCCATCTTGCATGGTGCACCTGATGTAGGCAATTATTCTCCACACTATTTAATGATACCCAATGCCAGCATCAGCCATTAAAAAAAACTAGATTTATGGCTTCCGACAGGTTATAATCACTAAAAAATGTTGCCACACTCAAAGTACTACGCGTTTTTGCGCAGATTTTTTGTGCTAATCTCTATTAAGGTTATTTCTTGTGTTTAGGATTTGCGTTGCGTTTTTATTGGTATTGATTTGTCTATATTTGGCGACAGATTGCTTTACTAACTTTTTTAAATTCCATATTATGTTTTATAACGTCTAATGTCCGCACCCAGCAGTATTTAATGTCGACATTTTACTTCCTCTGTCAACTCTTCACTTGGATTTTGAGTCCTGGGAAAGGACATTGGATATTACTTTCAATCGCAAAAATATTTTTTTGCGATTGAAAGTAAAGGTTCCCGGCGGCGTGATAACCGAATTTCTGCGCAATGGAGTTACGGACATTAACTATATAATACTAACACATAATATGCCTGAAGGCTTCTTGGTAATTTTTTTCAATATTTTTAAATGTAGTTTGCGGTCTCAAAATATTTTCGTCTGCGCCCGCGCATGTTTATCAATGGCAATAATCTCTGTGTTAATAGGCTTTGGGCTAATCTATATATAATGGGTTCACATGTCTTGTATGTAATTATCCGTGGTTACAGTTTTCGACCATATTTCATGCTACACTGATCCAAGTGTGGAGCCGAAGTAAGAAGCGGTAGCGGGCAACTAGGCAATTAATGTTTAAAAGTAAGACATCTCGTAGGGTAAAACGTGTCCAATACAATAAAAATAGAATCGTTAACATCAAAATATATCATACACAGGCAAAGGTATGTTGTTTTTTAAGTTTTGAGTACTGTAAAATACATATAATTTTCAAGGGTCTGATTTTTGCACCTTCAATTCCGCTTCGATCTTAGACTCTCTCATTAGGCAGACAAAATAGACAGGAATAAGACAGCTTTGCGATCGCTGTGCAGGGATGAATCGCCAGGATGATTATGTATCATGTAATCAGCAATGTAACAGGCGAAAATTGTGTAATATCTGCTATCAAATATAATATTCGTAGTTATGCGGAATAACAGTCTGTATTATTTTTATTAATTACATAATATTTTTTGTTTTATTTTTACAGGTAAGCCGCTGACTCCTGTAGCCATAGTGTAGGCGGGGCTTAATGTTCTAGACATTAGGGGCGTGGAGGTAAAGCCGACTTGATTACAAGTTTAGAAGTTTTTTAGTCCCCATTGTTGTAGGATCTCCGGTTTTTTAGTAGCTCTGGAATTCGTTACATTGGATTTATCAAAAGTTTATCAACCATCATCATCAATAATTTATTTATTGAAATTGATAAAATAATTTGCATTATAAGTAGGTAGTAGGTATAGCTTATGAAATAAATATTTGACATCGCAGGTATTTCTTGACTCTTGTATACCAGTTTTTAAATCTCCTAAAATAAAGTCCAAAATATGATAAAGTCCAAAAGTGATAAACCAGATCGGTTACCAACTGTACGTTCTGGAGAATGCTTAGAGGTTGGTTTGTTTCATAGGTGCGCATAATAAACATAAAGATGAACTTGTTTTAAATTTTAAGTTATGTACCTATCACATCATTTAGATTTTACAGTCAGCCTTTATAACTTCTTAAAACGAGGTGCCTAGTCAACTTCTACGTATGTTTTATACATGCTAGAAATTATTCATTGCAAGACATTTTTATGTTTGGTTCTTCAAAGTAAAATATTATTCTTATCCATCTAGATTCTAGAGTCATATTGAAAGCTATTTTAGAACCATCATTACAAAAGTATTTGATCATCTGCATACATTTGCATGAGACGATAATTTGACGTGTGGATCGAATGCGTCTGCGCCCACGCATGTCTGGTTATACCCACGCATATAAAATTATAATTTTTTGTCCAAAATGATGAACAATGCCTGTGAGAAACCGGGAAACCGGATTTACTTACATATACGAGAATTTTTACATATTATTTTGTACTAGATATTGCCCGAAATTTCGTTGCGAAATATTTTCGGGTCTCAGTTCATCGGTTTGTTTCTGTGCTGCCTAAGGGCTGATTCAGACCGCAACGCGACGCGTAGATGCATTTCTAAATTTATATGAATTTGACAGATTCTCAAGACGTCTCACGCAATTAAAATCTGTCAAATCCATACAAATTTATGAAGCGCCTCGTCTCGTCGCGTTGCGGTCTGAATTGACCCTATGTGTGACGAGTTACTTACTGTATGATATTTATAATATACCATTGGATTAATTGATTTGTAGGCAAAATAAATGACGCCCGCAACCTCGTTGCGCTAAAATTCGTTTCTCGCGCGGGAACCGTATATTTTCCGGGATAAAAAGTATACTGGCTGAATTCCAGTACAACTTATCATGCGGGGAGATCTGTCTGCAACTTTGCCCTTGCGAACGACTTGACACAACTGGTAATAGGGTATTTTAAAAATTTGATTGGCTAGTTTTTTCTCAATAATTTTTTAAAGTTTCGCTCTGACGTCATCGGCGGCCAATTGACCTCTGCAGTATGTTTTTTCCTTTCAATCTTATTTATAATGGCTGGTTCGTCAAATGCAAGTTCTCATTATGTGAAAGCTGACACGAGAAGCTTACTAAAAGTTCGAAACGTAATGTTGGTCGAATTTATTGCTAATTTAACGCCATTGAAGGTCAAACTAAGGTTAAACATATTTGTTCAAAAATCTAAGTAACTAATGGGTATTTTTTTCGTTTATATACAGAAAAACGATCACTGACCTTTTTCCTCGAAATGTTTTTGTAATGAGCAAAGTTAAAAAAAAATGGACAATCCCCATTACGCCGAAATGTAGCTTCACTCTGCATCCTCTATCGGTTGTATCACGGGGAGTGTTCTGAGGAATTGTTCGGAATCATACCACCTGCAACTTTTCGCCATCGACCCACGCGAAAAACATACCATCCTCATCACCTTGATGAGTGGCAGTCTTCCACAGTGCGTTTTTCGCGTAACTTTCTGCCGCGCACTGTAAAACTCTGGAACGAACTGTCACCAGCAGTATTTCCGGACCTATACGACCTGCAAACCTTCAAGAAAAGAGCGTATTCCCTCTTAAAAGGCCGGCAACGCACCTGCAGCTCTTCTGATGTTGCGAGAGTCCACTGCGAGTGTCCATGGGTGACGGTAGTTGCTTACCATCAGGTGACCCGTTTGCTCGTTTGCCCCGTTATTTAATAAAAAAAAAATCCTATGTCCTTTCCCGGGACTCAAAGTATCTCCATGACAAATTCCATCAAAATCGGTTTAGCGGTTTGGCCGTGAAGAGGTAACAGACAGACACACTTTCGAAATTATAATACACAGTTATTAAGTACTAGTTGATGCCCGCAACTCCGTTGCGCCAAAACTTGTTTATCGCGCGTAAAAAGTAGCCTTTATGTCCTTTCCCGGAACTCAAAGTATCTCCATACCAAATTTCAGCAAAATCGGTTCAGCGATTTGAGCGTGAAGAGGTAACAGACAGACAGACAGACATACAGACAGACAGACACACTTTCGCATTTATAATATTAGTATGGTAGTATGGATATGGATGATGTTGCAAATACTGTAATCAATAACAATAGGTTACCTGCTCAATAGTGATATTTACACTGACTGTACTGTTTTATTCATCCCGTACAAAGCACTTAGCCCTCCTTCGGGAGAGAATTCTCCGTTTGTATTCTACTTACCGAAGCTTCCGGTTTTTTTACTTGCCGCCTTGCCTTATACGTGCTGGCTGTGGTGCAAGTCATAAGCGGTGCAGCTGCCACTTTTGGCCTACATTGTATTATTACGTACTTTCACTAAAGAAGTAGGTAGTTAACCCCTACACCACTGTGGAGTTTTTTTTATTGGTTGGCCGAACCAATCTGTATAAACAATATGCATTTCAAAGAAAATTCTTACGAGGGCGGGATGTGAAGTAACTAGCCTCTGCTATTTAAAAAGTTAAAATTAAAAAAATATGTATGTCATTTTTAAATTCGTGTCTCTGGAAACCTGTGTTCCAAATTTGAGTTTGATGGCGTGAAAATATTATTATTTTTTAATCATTTGAAAAAAAAATTCGTCAACTGTTTTCAAAATGGATAAAATTGAACAAAGAGCGCCGATAAAGTTTCCTCATATAAAGGAGATAAAGGGTAGATATATCTGTGACGAATTTAAAAATGTTTTGGGTGAATCTGCTTCTCCTCATGCCACAGTAAAAAACTGGGTGGCTGAGTTTAAACGCGGTCGTTCATGTGTCAAAGATGAAGCCCGCCGCGAACGTCCAAAAAGCGTCACAACTCCGGAAATGGTCGTGAAAGTATATGATATGGTTATAGTAGACTGACGATTGAAGTTATCTGAAATAGCAGACACTATAGGTATCTCAAAAGAACGGGTAGATCATATCCTAAGTGAGGAACCAAATGTGAAAAAGTTATCGGCCCGTTGGCTGCCGCGATTGCTTACGAACGATAAAAAAAGAATTAAAGAAAATCAATGAATTAAAGTATTATTTGTTGCCCCACCCACCTTATTCGCCTGATCTAGCGCCATTAGACTTCCATTTACTCCCCAAGCTCACAACATTTTTGGGTGGACAGAAATTTGCCACAAATGATGAAGTCATAGCACTCATAGCCGCTGTAGAGGAGTATTTTGCAGGCCTTGAAAGAAATCATTTTATGGAAGGCATTACTGCTTTAGAACAAAGATAGAGTAAGTGCATAGAGGTTCACAGAGACTCTAGCGAAAAATGAAATTAATGTTATCACGAAAAGTTAAGTTTTCTACTATTATGCTAGTTACTTATCATCCCATCCTCGTATTATTAGATAAGCGGCCTCAAGTCGTTGATGGATAAAATTCAACAATGCAAACAATTAGAGCCGTGTACAGAAGTAATAATATCGTCCATCGGTATAGTATTGTTAAATACCTACACAAAACATAATATTGTGATCTTAGTTATGTTTTGAATTACAATATTATAAATTTATTTACACATTTTGCTTACGCGAATGCAGAAAATATTTAACAAATTAAAACCCGCTTTTCTTATAACATGGGCCCCACACCAAATCGTCCTCGGTCAATGTTTATTCCGTAAAACGTGGATTTGTTCACTATCCCGACGGTAAATAACAAGAAGCCCTCCTTATCCGTTATAGAAGTTACGGGAAAACTGCAGACAAATGTAAACAGCGGGGCTAAAATGGTCGCAACGCGCATAGCAATTATTCCTCTCAATCAATTCACAAAATGAATTGTCAAAACTGTCAAACTCACAAATGTCAAATTAAGACCAATTCAATTGGTCTAAATTCGTACTAATTTGACATTCGTGAGTTTGACCAATGCAATTGGTCTTTTAATTCGACATTCGTGAGTTTGACAGTTTTGACAATTCATTTTGTGAATTGATTGAGAGAATTGCTATGCGACCATTTTAGCCCCGCAGAACTTTACGTGTATGTGTGTAATAAAAATATTTAATGGCGCTGCTAATCGATTTTAATTATTTGAGTTAAGCAGCAACTTTTTTTAAAGTGTTATTTCAGAAATCGATCTACGGTTTTAGTATTAAATGTTCAATTTTGTAGACTTTTTCTACAATATATTATTCTCTGATGTACTTTAATAAGCGGATCTTTTTTTCCGGGTAAAAAACCACCAATTTTATTTTTAATTACTCTTAGCTTGTTAATTAATGTTTGTTTTAATTGAAATAAACACTGAAAATTACCTAAAAGTTTATATGAACATCGCAATGAAAACATTTTTTGTAATTTTTTGGTTATTATTAACTAGGCATCAATAATAATCACTGCAGAATTTTTTAATTAAAATACCAAAATTTCCGAAGAGTAGCGTACTTAAATAAACTGTGTGTCGTATTCAATGACGGTATAGCGCAGGGGTATTTACTTATTTTGTCCCAAACTTATTTTGTCTACCGCCCACTTTGAGAAAACACAAAGTATGTTGCATTTTATAATACAAACTAAATGCCCGCAGCTCCGTTGCACCAAATTAGTTAACGTGCCTTTTTCCGGGATTAAAAGTATCGAATGTCCTTTCCCAGGACTCAAAGTAGCACCATACCAAATTTCAGCAAAGTTGGGTCAATGGTTGGGGCGTGAAGAGGGAGCAAACACCTTCGCATTTATAATATTAGTGTGGAAGTCATGGAAGTATGGAATGTGTCGATATTATATTTTTGGACGTTTTGGAAACGGACGGACGTTTAACGAAGTGTTAACGAGACTTTATACATTACAATTTTATGAAAATACAATTTTATTTTCATGAAAATATATCGAACAAACGACTTGGATTACTAGAACTGGGGGTATGCCAAGATCTTTTCTTTATCGCTTCTTTATAGAATCGCCGATCAAACTGTATAGAATTGACATATTAAGACGACTCGAACGTCAACGTCATATTTACGAACGCTCATTGTAAATTACATACATTTTGTTCGACGATTCTATAACGAAGCGATAACGAAAAGGTTTTGGCTAAATGGCCAGATATACACTTAATACGAGTTTGGTCTGGTTATCTAAAGCATACAGTTATCTCTGTGACAACGTCTGCTCGTCTGTCACAACTGTAATACCGATGTTCTCTACGATATGAACACGCACATACGTGAGAGATAACTGATAGTGTCGTATGTCTACCAGGAAAAAATTGACACCAACTATATGTACGTATAATAGACATGTCAAGGCAGAAAACGTGTTCACCTCAGAGGCCTCATCTAATGTTAAAATGTTTAAAGATCTCAAAGTTACAATGACCCAAGGGTTATTTTGGCAAAGATTTTTTTAAGCCACAGCTAAAATGTCTACGTAGTTAACCATCGCACTTAAATTCTCAAAAAAAGCTCGACTTATAGATTTGGTTGGACAAGTGAAAAACAATTCGAAGGTAGGGTAGTAACTTCATAGAAATTTACATAAAAAAATGTAAAATTTAAAACTGCTTGTTTGGTTTATAAACTGGCAGAAGATTCTTAATTCATCAAGTTACTAAAGGCAGTGAAAATAGCGTTTCAAGTGCGCCAACGAACTTAGCTGTGGTGCGAGATATAAGCGAAAGCGTTTTATATTTAATTTTCATTATGATATACTTACTTGAGTCTAGGCTGTCAATTCCTATTAATAAAAAAAAACTGTTTGCTCACGCTTATTCTGGTTGTTGTCCTTATCTAGTTAGTTTATTAAAGCACAACAAAATGTATGCTCTAGGAAAAGTTGCCTGAAGCGGACTGGGTATCAATCACAACCTAATATAAAAACAAAGAAGCTTCTTCTTGTCTTTTCTATATTATATGCATCAAAAACTACACAGCGGATTTTGATTTTCTTTATTACATAGAGTATAGCTGATCGCATTTTTGTCAGCACCTGCGGACGAATGTGCGAGGTTTTAAGAATCATATTTTCATACAACTGATAAATGTGAAGGAAGGGTTTTTACTTACAAGTCTTTTATTACTTACATATTAATATTCTGTAACATGTTCGATGTGCCGATTAATTTAACAAACGCTGTCTTCTTTGTCTTAGGCCACAACAAAGGGTCACAGTCGCCGGCGTAATTCGATTTGGCTAGATATTACAAAGATTCAAGTTAGGTCGCAAACGACAAACTAGTTTACTATTAACTTCAAGTGAAAAATTAGTGTTGAGGCCTTCGAACCACAGGCAAAATGCACAGTAATTAAAAATAATGAAGCTACCATTGGAATTTTTTAAAATGCTTTAATACTTTTACTACTAAAATTATTAGGCAGAGTAAAATATATTTTTTAATCTTTATTGAAAACATGGTATTTAATCTACATAGATTATACCATTCCCATAGGTACAGAGTAGAATAATTGACCTTGAAAATTGTTCTTCCAAAATTTTTACAATGACAAATAGTCGTTTTTAGACGAATGCTATTAAAAGTTGGTATAACTTATCTTTCCTGGGTTTTTCAGATTTTTCCTTCCATATTTTACCGGGCCATTAAAAATTACACCATTAATAATCTCTATCGCAAACTTATCCACTTTGCTACTGATTTACTTACCCGAGAAATCCAATTTGAAAAAAGCTATTGGCTTTTAGTCCACGTTAGTTTTAAAAATTTTAAGGGTTTGTTTAAACGACATTATATTATAATTTATATAAAAAGTTAGGTGTTTTAACAAGATCTAGGTCTCTTATTAAATTTTAAATTTCCTTTTCACTCTTTGGTAGCTGAGCTGATTCTAAATAATTTATTTTTTGCGAATTTCGGTATAAAATATATTTCTATTGTTTGTCGACTGTCGTCGTAGTACTTCAAAATACAAGGGAAATACCGCGACGACTGCAGAAGGAGTGGTATTAGGTGTTTACACGTGAAGTTGTTGGCTAGCGCAAAATTTATGGACTAACTACACTAAATGGCGCAAAAAATCGGAAACCTTTTCGATAGGTATTATCACACGCATAAAATTAAATTGGCACCTGCTTTCATATACTAGTCTCAGGATAAATTTCCTAGTTAACTTCTTTAACATTTGATTACGAGGGCTGTTTGAAAAGTTCTCGGCCTTACATACTTCTGCGTATCTTACAAGCGTATAACTTATACCATGTATAGGGCCATTATTAACTAGATCAAAACCAACGCCTTTCGTAAATTGCTTCATTAGAAAAAAAAAATTAACAACCCTCTGCGCCAAGTCAGCAGAAATGTGAAGGCGCGCGCATTCAAACAGTTGCGCTATTATTGCAAAGCCTAATAAAATTGAATTGTGAACACAGAATTAGTCTTTGTCATTTTTAACAAGTTTTGTATGTCTTTACATACATGTGCAATGATTTAAAAAAATACACTACAGTTAAAATAGAAAATATAGATCTGTAAAGACGAGTCTACCCCAGTTGCTAAAAAAAGTTCATTTTCAAAGAAAACGCCGAAAATTAAAAACAAAATGTTCTAATCTCGGAATAAACAAATTGATAAAAGAAAGAATGATAAACAAGCTTTTAAAAAATAGCATTACGTTTGTTTTATAATGTCGGAATGATAAAAATAAATGTCTTTGAAAAACCAGTGCCGCGTTTTCCAAAAAAAATCGAAGTATCAGGCAGCTCGAAAATTAAATTGATTTTTTGAAAATATTTTGTACCAAACAGATTCAAATTATATTAATTAATTATAATATGAATTTATTCATTAGTTTAATTTTATTAACATCACGCCAAATAATTGCCTAATCTTTTAATGAGCGTGGAAAATCGAGCTACTAAGAAATCTTCTTGAAAAAGTAGGTGTTTACAGATTAAGGCCACAATTTTTAATTAAGGAATAAACTCTACTAAAGTACTCTTATATTCTAATACAACAGTACATTTTGAACGGGAAATAGTAATTTATTAGGTCTTTACCATAAAAAAATGTGCAGTACGAACACGATGATCGGAGTGACAACACAGATGCTCACACACCCGCCTTGCAAGGCTTTCTATGAAATTATATAAATACGTAAAATAAATTTCACTATCGAATAATTTTGGCTTGGTTTTCGGTATGTCATTACATTTTTAAAATCTAAATTATAGTTACCAGGGACGGAGATATTCACATTATAACGAGACGTAGTCGACCTTGGTGATCATTTTGTAAGACTTTTTTTAATCAACTTTTTTAGTCATTAAAATTTATTGTAATTTGAGTTTTTAGAGCCATATCTTCTAGTTAAAGACTGAATTTAAAATTGAAATAATCATCTCAAATCATTTCATTGAAAAATTTCTCAAAGCCGAGAACTTCTCAAACAGCCCTAGTATTTCTCGATTTGTCTAGATATATTTACCATCTTGGGTCAGAGTGACGGTGACCCACTTTAGCGACAACGTAACTTAAATCTCCGAAAATCAAAGTGAAATTTGGGGGATCGTGCGAAGCGATCGTTGCGTCGTTTGAGCTGGTAGGAAGTTCGATAACTTGGGGCACTTTTGAGGCATTTGTACTAATGTCCAATCCATTGGCGGTTTTTTCGAGGGGACAAAGGTTTTTGTTGGAAACTATAACGATTAGGGTTTCTGTCTTCTGATGTAAAAAGTTTTGCCCTGAAAATTTTAGGAGGTTGTTAAGAATATGGAAAGTTTTATCCTAAATATTTCGAGGTTTAAAGAAAATTATGGGTGCGAAAATATTTTTGGGTGCAGAAATTTTGTCAGAAAAATTATTTTGTGGCAAATAATTTACTAAAAGTCTTGAAATAGACGACATAGAGTTTGCTTAGGATTTATTATATCAAGTATCAACCAAGTTCCTCTTAGTAATTTTAAAGGTCTGACTTCCTATACCCATTTAATTCAATTTTACCCAGCAAAAGAATTAGGGCCTGTTTCACCACTTACTGATAAAGTGCCGAATAGGTTATTCACAGCTTTTTTGACAGATTTTACATACTTCAAGTTAAGTGGTAGATAGCCTATTCGGCACTTATCAGGAAGTGGTGAAACAGGCCCTCAGTCTCTGCTACTGTCAACATTTAATTTCAAGGTCAAACATAAAATTATACATTTAGATATAATCTTATTCCGAGTATGTTGGGACACTTGAATACACGACTAATCCCCTAGACTTGAAAGGGTCTATTCACGAAACAAATGTATCATGAATCATGATTCATGAATCGTCACATGCTGTCTGCTGAATAAAATGTTATATATCATAATTCATAAGGCTTTTGAAACTTATGCGTAAGGACAATCGTAATCTTTGACGAATGTACTACTAGTATTATAAATTTGAATGTCTGTCTGTCTGCCTGTCTGTTACCTCTTCGCGCCCAAACCGCTGAATAGATTTTGCTATTTGGTATGGGGATTCTTTGAGTCCCGGGAAAGGACATAATATAGTAATGTACAGTTCCCGCGCGAAGTTAATTAATATTTTTAATACCTCGATCGTGGGAATCGCAGACACAACAGATTTTCAATTGTTATGCGGCAGCCGGGTGCCGCTTGGATTGATCGAAAATAGATGGAATATTGACAACTATTAGGGCGACTACTCATTTGCCATCGGTGGTTTCGACTTTCTATGATTTATCTATCGCAATTTGAAAATAAACGGTTTTCTAATACTGTTGATATTTTTTTTAAGGAAGATACCTATTCTCTTTCGCATATTTTGCGACCCAAATGTATGACCCTAAATCATCGGAGTAATCGTGGCCTATAAAAGTGTAACAAGCTATTTAAAGGTCCAACTCAAAACATTATGCAGCTTTATTATTCAGGACAATGTGCAAAGTTGGACGAAAATCACATAATAATTGGCAGTTAATTACGAAGTTCACGTGTACAATATTGAAATATGTATAAAAACCTCATTAAAATAACACTTCAAAGTTGTAATCGTCGGGGCCTATTCGACCCAAGTTTAGATTAAACTTGTCACCCCGACGAGCCAGCGGAGGGTTGTTCGACGAAAAAATGAACGCTATCAGGGCCGGACCGTGACTTTAGACACCTAAACTCACGCCTCTGCTTGTGCTCTGTCAAAAATTTAACTGTCTAGCTATCGCGGTTCTCTAAGAGTGGGTTGCATGAACTAACTTTGACTTTAACTTTAACCGGAAAAATTGACAGATGTCGTATGAGCATATGGGGTGTTTGGACGCCATATTTAACTTTAACCACGCCTCTGGTGCAACGCAGCCTAATAAATGCAGACTGGTGACAATCGGATCGAAGGACAGAGAGTGAATTCTTAGTAATAGGGTCCAGGCCCTGGGCTAATAAATACTAGGGCTACATATTATTATTTTTACTGTGAGTCCGAAGCATGTCCGAAGTATCGATAGGTACCTAATTTGGATTAAATGATCTGCATGGATTTGATTGCTCGTAGGATTCGCAGGTCTGCAAACCACACTCTTTTTAATGATGAATTCTTTCTCATTACCGTCTGTTTTTGACTTTGACTTAGTGGGACCCTCGAATTCACGGGGTCCTGGGCTTAAGCCCAAAAATCCATATGGTAGAGCCGGCCCTGAGCATAAGATCCTAATTTAAAATTACGCCGTCGCAGAATTTTCTGGGAGTTCTGAGGATGTCAGTGTCGAGTTGATTAGGGGAATTTTAATATAGACGTTTGGATGATATTAGCTTTTGATTTGTTATATTGAGATAAACTTGTTTTCTTTTTTACGCTGTTTTTTTAGTTGTCGGACTAGGAGGTTATGTTTTAAAGGAAGTTGGCAAGTCGACGTACGTTTACAGCCTAGTCACGCTAGTTTTTGATATGGGTAAGATTCGCCATGCTCCTTTTACTTATTTTTTTAACTTATCTATATGTATCTGCAAAAGTTTATATGTTGTAAAATAAACTTACTTTAGATCTAGACCTAAAAAGACTAAAAGCAATGCTAGGCCTTAATCCTTCATGCCCCATAAGAGCACCGGTGATCGCGACAACAATAGAATACAATAGCATTTCCAAGAATCCGCTATCGAAGGATTAAACTTGCTCCCTAGGTTTTCTAATTACACCCATCAATAATTATTATTCCCTCGAAGAATCGATATACTTTTGTCCTGTCACATCGAACTTTTAATAGCTTTTTTCTTAAAGGAACTTCCAAGTCTATTTTAATTAAAATTCTTTGGCATTTACTTTAAAGACAAGCATGTTTTGTCTTAATGAGTTTTCTCCCAATACCGTCTTAATCTTCAGATTTGTTTACCCCGTTCTCGATGCAAAAATCACTATTTGCTCCGATAAAAAGCAAGGAAATTCAGTAATAGTGCTTTCTAGACTCCAATTATAAATAATAAAGGCAGAGGTGTAAGACAAATTTTGCGAAATCCAGTAATAGTTCAGACTTCAATTAAAAATGTGATACTTAAGAAAAAAATGGTTGCCTGTAAAGTCGGTTTTACGGGCGAAGATTTTACGTGACAACGTGTGGGAGAGAGACGCAAGGCATTCGGCGGGCCTCTCTCTCGTTCGGTGACTCATCGTAACGTTACCGAGCGTTACACTTTTTCATAAGTGACTCCCAGCCGCAACCAAATTTAAGACGTTGTCACGTCAAAAAAGGTACTTTGTAAAATTGTACGACGATAATTTTTATTCTCTCAATTTGGGAGTATTCTAATTAATTAATTTTACCATTCCAAAAGTTATGTTTGTTTTGCTGCTCCTGGGAAGTTCGTAATTTTCCCGGAAAAAGTTTTAATGGAGATAAGTAGGCGGATTTCTTGATATATTTGTATAGGATTAAGTAGCTATCCTCGGAATTTGCCTGCAATTCACCCGCCTCTTCTGACACGTGTTAACCAATTTGTTGAGAATATGCGCCTCCGTGGTCCAGTGGTTTCGGGCGTGGCTTTTGGCTAAGTCATTAGTTCGATTCCCGCGTTGGAAACTTTTTCCAAAGGTTAGGGCAATTCAGGCTGATCACTTGAATGATTGACGAGTAAGATGAAATGCGTCGGATGGGCATGTAAAAAGTCGGTCCTGCGCCTGATAGTAACTAATCAGGCTGTATAGGCTATTCACAACTTTTTTGACAGATTCTCCATATTTCATCTGCCAAGTTAAGTTGTGAATAGCCTTAAGTATACTAAAATCTTTAGTTATAAAAGTAGCTTATTTACTTTATAAGTATGTAACGTTTTTCTTTCATTCAGAGATTATCTTCTTATTCTTATGCTCAGTACTGACATACGGTTTTGCTCGATAGTTTTACTCCAAATCGAGCAATAATCACCGTGTGGACCGCAAAAACTGACAGCTCGAAGGCTTGCTTTGAGCCGGCTCGATGGAATTAAATATGTCAAATATGTCATTTCCTTCGATTCGGAATAAACTATCGAGCAAAACCGTATGTGAGTACTTAGAATTATATTATGTACCTACTCGTATATTTATTACGAATACGTAGACTCTGAATGGAAGAACTTCGTATTTGAAGTGTTAACTACACAGGCAATATATCTCATAGCCGGGCTCCGAGAAAACTATTTCTGTCAGAATGAAGTGTGATTGGGGAAGTTTCATAATAAGTAACATTTTGACTTGCCCTGGGAAGTTTCGGCTAAGGAACTCCACGTAACTTAAATCTCGGAAAGCTGACATTTTCGCGATTAAACCGTCTCGGAATAATGGGGTAGTTATCCCTATTTTATATTATGTAAGTATCATACTCGTAGCTCGTACTATATTTAGGATTTGGCCTTTGGCTTCTTCTTTACTGACACTTTAAGTTTTAACAGCTACTCCAATGTGTAGACCTGACACCTGTCACAGAAAATTCTTATTATGTCAATAACAGCATCATTTCATCAGTATTTATAGGCGTCCGCGCGATCTTGCGTTTTGGCCGCTACACCTCGAGAACACAAGCAAAAACTACTCGAGAATACTTTAGAAGAACTACAAACTTGTAAGTAGAGAATATAAGTACTACTTAGTAGTAAGTAGCTAAACACATGCCTCTTTTACAGCAGTCGGGTAAGAACATAAAACGTTTTGATAATAATATTACGAGTATCATGGCGACGCGAGCGTCATTTCGTAAAGGTGCATTAAACCTTTTTTAATTAAAAAGTAAAAACGCTTCTTTCGCAATCGTTAACGTGAAGTTAACGATGTCCTACGACAATTTGAATTTGAGTTATTTGTAAACGTAGCGTTTATGCATACCTACACAATTGAATAAATGAGTGGATGAAGCAGGTAACAATTTAAAAACTTTTTGAAATTATGTTTTTTTTTTTGCATATATTGAGGCTTTAAGACCGTGAAAATGATTCGAAATCAATAAAATGTGGACTCTTTGTATAGCTATTAGCTATACAAAGCTATTAGCCAGACGATGAAGTAGGTAAGTTACAAGATTTGTACAAATTATAAGGGAAAAACTTAAACAAATCTTGTAAGAGTAATTGCTCTTATGTTGTAAAATGTTAGTTACCCGATATATCCACTAATGTCTTCAATAATTTTCGCCTTTTTATTGTGCTCCAGTTTTTATTAAGGACAAAGAAAAATTTACATAATTTACAGGCGTAGTAGTAAAGTTGATATTAAATATTTTTATAAGAGAAAATATTTTCTGAGTAAAGTAGTAAATAAAAATTTTACTCCAAAATAAGTTAATTTGCTTCTCTACCATTTTTTCTACTAAATAAGGGGTTAAGCTTAAAAAATATATAAATGAAATTTATGTTAAACTTTATTATTTTACACGTAACCTCATTTTGCACCGAACCGCATATTTTCCTTGTCGAAATTTCACCAAAATCGAGATAATAAAACGATCCTAGGGTGAAAATATAACATACAAACATTTAAAATATTACTTACGGATAACATAACTGTTTTTTTCAAACATATCGTCCCCAGATGTAATCTACTCAATAATGAATTTCTAACTGTTCCGACACGATTTTCAATCAACAACCCCACACCCACATGGGGCAGGAATTCGACAATGGGGTCCCATAACAATCCCATCGCTATCAGTAGTCATCTTGTTTCTGATCCCACTTCTGATAAGAAGCTATTTTCTATTAATGACTTACTTCCCTTTGCCTGTTGGGCTTTTTACGCCGATCATATTCAAGCGATTGCAGTGTCTATTACAATGCTTTATAGTTTATTTTCACTCGTACCTATGGGCAGGAGTGACAAACATTTTTTAATGTCTTTATTTTAAATTAATGCATATTAACAAAGACATACCAGCTAATAAAATTAAATCACATGAATAAATTATATTTTAATTATTCATAGTGAAATGTAAAATTGCTAGTAAAAGATAGCGTTTATTATGAATATGATAATTTAGTTAAGGAATGCTTGCTTTGTCACCGTGCATTTAATTAACTTAATACTTGTCCTCCATTGACTGATGAGTCATGAATTTTTATGGTTGTCAGACTGTAGTAGGGTAAACCGTGAAAGCTAATGACCATAAAAATACTAACTACTATGTATTACTATCCCAGTCGGTTAAGAAACAAGTTAACATTTTCATACGTAATTTTCATACAGTAGAAAAACTAAAGCCGACTGACGTGTCTTTGAAATCAAACCCGCTCAACATAGAGAGCTGTGATAGGGACAAGTTTTACGCGCCCGCAACGCCTTCATTGTTATTCACATCGACAAGTGTGTGGTGCAATTCATCTTCTGGTCCAACATAAGTTGCTGCTTCGCTCAAAAACTACTGAGCGGATACTGATGAAAGTTGACACGATAGTAGTTTATACTCTGTATCTCCAATTATATTATAAACTACTTTAATTCCGATAAAGTACTGTCTTCCAGTGGTATATGTAACAACTAACTGTCGCACTCAGAGACGAATCTCAATTAGGTACTCACCAAATTAAAATTAAGTTATGACTTATGAGTATGACATAGGCCTAAATTCTAGTTTAATCATCAGTGAAAAACTAGCCTTATTATTAACATGTTCTTTTTAGGTTGATCCAAAAGTGGCTATCAGTCAATAGTCGCCCTTGCTTATCGTACAATCGCCCTTAGCCCTTGATTGATAGATTGATGGCTCACTGAAATCGAATAGTTTGTCCTTATTGATTGTGACCCTTCACTGTAGATCCTATCTGCCCTTTACAACAGATTATGGCCGCATCGAAAAGGCCCTATATTGGTCATTTCTGTCACCGGAAATTGAGCAGCTATGTTAAATAGTATTTGATATTTATGATGATCTTTGTTGAAACTATTACGTTATGAAACGCCGTAGGTACGTGCTAAGTGATATCCTACAGAAACCGTTCATCTTTCAGCAATAATAAGTACTTACTGCCGTAGTTGCTATCTAAAATTAAAATTGCCGATACCCAGAGAATAAGAAAAATATAAAGTAGACTCTATATCGAAAAATTTTCGTCGTAATTCTTCTCTCATTCTTGACGCCTAAACCGCTGAATTGATTTTGATCAAATTTGATATTCTGTAGATACTATGACTCCCTCCCTCCCTCCCTTTGACAGGGGGCGAGACAGAGAAAGGACATAGGCAATATATAGCATATATTATATATAGCATAATTTACGTAGAATACGAATAAGTGAGGGGGAGGTTGTAATAAAGAAGTAACCACGCCCTAAGTTAGTATGATTTATGTTATAGAGTTTTAAATATGGGGGCGAGACATGGAATATGTTTGGATGTTTCGACTACATTTAACGTAGAACGATTTTAACGCGCTTAGAAAATTAGGTGTTTAAAAATGACCAGACTAACAGAAATGTTGATATTTTATATTGTGATTTTCACATGGCCCAAAAGCCAGTGATAGTCAGATTTGCGTCATTGTTACATAAAAACTGAAAGTTTACCTGTTTGTGACCCCTATAAGTATGACCAGCAACTATGGAGTTCCGGTCGCTGCTACTTTAGGATGTATCCAGTTCTGAAGTCTATCTGACCTTCGATAAGTATAAAACTCAATTTTTTATCTCCATCCCATCTCACAGACCATCTCAAAGTCTTTAGGGCAGTTCCAGGGTGTCTGGCAGTAAGAAGCAATTGTCAAAAAGTGGCCGGCATTGGAAGACGAGATTTCTACATCATAATATTATATCATATCAGCCCATATTCGTCCACTGCTGGACATAGGCCTCTCTCAATGAACGCCAAGATGACCGATCTCCTGCTCTCGCATTCAACATGGACCCGCAACTAAACGGAGATCGTCGTCCCACCTAGTTGGAGGTCGACCAGCTATGCCTAAAAAATAAGATTTAAAAATTGAGATACCTCGAATCGTCCTACCTATATTTACTGAAATTGGCTGAATGAGGAAGCTCATAAGCTTCCTAATTATAGGACGATAATATATCCTTTCCAGACTAAGGCTAACTACTATAAATACTCCGCCCACTAGACAAACTAAAACATAAATTACATTATTTATTAAAGCGACCATAGATATATTTTATGACCCGTTTATTATGTAAAATGATTATTTTATAGTTTTTAAAGGATTTATTCATCGTCTAGAATATAAAACTGATACTTAGAACTTATAGAGGGCAATAACAAAACTGTTTTATGATAACAATGCGAGTTATAATGTATGGCCGTTATGAAGTCGTAAAGTTACGCGGGTATGTAAATATGTGAATAAAATCGTACATCGATTATTGTTATAGACTGTGTATAATTTTTGGGGGAACACACCCATAGTGAATTAGCATTTGCTTCCATAAAATCCATGTTTAGGATGTTTGCTTTTTGAAGTAAGAACGATAGCTGCGTTGTGTGCTTTTTTGAATGGATAGAAATGTTTAACTCGCTTCCTGACGCTCCTGAGTCTGACTGTCCTGACTCAACACTTCCTCTGCTCGAAAATTTAGAAGATCTGAAGGAGTAGAGCGTGGCATAGGTGAGAAAGTTAAGGGGAGACTAACCCAAAAAATCAAAAATCGTCCTCCTCTCTTCACACTCACGCCCGATATGCCAGGTGAAAAAGGACGACGCCGATTAATCGCCAAATTAGTTTTTTCTCTATAAATCGATAAATATACAACATTAAAAAAATCCGCTAGGTCAGTTTTTCAGTTATGGAATTTTATACAAAGTGTTAAAATACTATCTTAGTTCAATGCACGGTTATGGCAATAAATGAAAAATTCGTGAAAATTAGATGCATCTTTGTGATTTTTTTTCTATCGAGAAATTTTTAAGATATCGTGGTTTTGCTCAGATCGAATTCTTGGAAATATAATGTAGAATCTAATTTTAGAAAATGAAACAATTCGGAGCTTATTTTCAAGTATGAAAATGAATTATAAAATCGAAAATGTTGAGTTATTCGCCCCCTTAAATCCCCTCCTTTTATAACGGGCGGCGAAATTCAAGCATTTTCTGTTGTTTGATTTTAATTTCTGTCGGCATTTCCAGAGGCCTTTCTCTAGCGATAATTCCATTTTGTAAACAAAATTATACTTAAGAGACCAATAGCATGCATTCCTAGGCTCCTTTTCCTACCTACCGATTTTAGTACGAAAGTCTAAAACCAACCATGCGGTTCAACATAGTTTTATAATGCTTTCACAAGTCGTAACGGGAGTTCTGTGCCAAAACCCACTGAATACAAGGACCCAACTATTTTATGTCCATATTCAAAGCAAATATGACAAGAAACCCACTGAATACAAGGACCCAACTATTTTATGTCCATATTTAAAGCAAATATGACAAGTTTGAAAAGATATGGAAGCTTATGTTCGGGTGGACACGATGCGATAAAAATGTGATACGTTTGTTGCGGTTCTTGGTATAACCTGGTATAACGAAATGAAGGCAAAGTGGCTGATAAGATTTTTAAAGCATATAAAAGAAAACCAAGAAAATTAGACCCAAAAAGAAAATTATCTCTGTCTGAGAGCATATTAGCGTCTTTCAGCTATCGTTTTTCAAGATGTTTAATGAGTTTCCTTTTTCAATAAGTAGGTATTCATTTACATATTTACTGCAGCTGAAAATTCAAAACATTCAATTCCACCCGCCATGTCGAAGTGTCGAAATCTTGAAATTTAAATAAAATTGTTTTTTTCAAGTTGAAGATTAAAGTGAATCCTTGAATTTGAATGAGGGTTAGAACGGGGGTGTTTCCTGTCAACATCTGCATACTATTGATGTTTATCTTATGATTTTCTCTACTTATTTTAAATTTTATTTCGAACTAGATGACGCCCGCAAGTCCTTCGCGCCGTAATTAGGTAATCAACTTATCACCCACAAGGGACCGTACATTGTTCCAACTAAAACTATTCTGTGTTCTTTCCCGTCTCTCAGAGTATTCCCGTACCTAATTTTGTCGCTTCAGCCGTTTTGAGCGTAAAGATGTAACATAAACAGATAGATTTGTAATGTTAGTACTAAGTAGGGATATCTAAATTTCATAAGTTCTAACATTATAAACTATGTCAATTACCCCAAATGTGAAATGAGACGCAATTAAACGCAACGCGTTACACACCCGCGAAATATTCAAGCTTGTCCTCATCGTGCTTTGTGTTGTTCGGTGTGACCGACCCTAATGTTATAGTATAATAACAGCAACAAAAGCTGCGGAACAGAGTTCAGTGTCGTTATTAGTTAGTCGCAATTAACAGATGGTGGTAAATTGACACAGTGCTGCAGCAGTGGTGCGTGTGAAAGGATATGGATATTAGTACTTAGACTACCAGTTAACCACTATTAACTATCGCACAATCGCTCTCAGAGAATCAAGAATAACTACAATACAAGTATAATATTGAGCTCTTACTACGAGGAATGAGGCAAAATTATCCAGAATTTGTTTTTTTGTAGTGTTTTAGGTCTAAGTAATGTTCAGTGTTCATATCAGAGTCATATTATTTTTTTCACATTCCTACTAATATACTTTTATTCTAGCTGTCCCGGCAAACGTTTCTTTGCCATGTTAAGTATATAAAGTATTTTTTTTAATTTGATCGCAGCGCTAACTGTCGGGACAGACTAAAATTAAAATTCGAATTCGAATATTATTTAAAATTTGACACTGCCATGGTAGCGCCGTCTGTCGGATCCAATGTAAAACATTCCAAAATCAACAACTACTAATAAATTAAAAATTAATTAAAAAAACATTGTCCAGCGGACAAAATTGTGAATCTAAACCATTCCCAGATCCCCTTGAACACACACAAAAAAATTCATCAAAATCGGTCCAGTCGTTTGAGAGAAGTTCAGTGACATACACACTCACAGAAGAATTATATATATTAAGATTATCTGGATACCTCGTTATAATAATAGGTACTAGAGGACGCCCGCAACTCCGTTGCGCCAAAATTTGGTAACGCGCGGGAACCGTACATTTTTGCAGGATAAGTAAGTAAGGTGCAAAAAAGTACACAGACGTTTTCTCTAAGTAATTAAATCATTTAAATAATTAAAGCTGTATATATCAAGATAAATTGTATAAAATTGTGTTAATACATACAGTTTATTAAATAATAATCGTTTGTGGAACTCTATGTGAAGTGCAACACTGTCACCAGACACCACCCACCAGCTGACTTATCATACAGTGAACCACAAGTACTGTTCCTAGTTACTATCTTCAAATATTATTGTCAAACATGTCACAAATGCACGAAATTATGAAGGCGCAACAGAGTCTTGAGGAGCTTGTGACCAGGAAGATGGATGAGCTTCATTCCCAACTACAGAGTGGCTCCGCCAAGGATACTGTCGCCAAGGTTGCTGAGGAGTTTCGCACGTTTCGGGAACTAACATTCTCTATGCTTGGCCTCCTTCGCAAGCAGATCTCAGAATGTACCAAGGCCGTTGATGCAATGGAGTCTAGATCGCGAAGGAAAACTCTCATTTTCGCTGGTGTCCCGGAACAAAATGGTGAAAATTGCTCGGCTACTATCATGAGAGTTATTCACAATCAACTAGGACTTCCAGACGTCCCATCGTGTTTTTTGAAGGCATGTCATCGTTTGGGCAGCATTGAGCCAAGCAAGATACGTCCGATACTGGCTAAATTCTCTACACTTGACACAAAGAATGTAGTTTGGAGGGCTAAATCTAAGTTGAAAGGGACTCCTACTACAGTGAAGGAGTTCTTGACAAAGGCGAGGCAGGCTGTGTTTGGCAAGGCGAGGCTGCATTTTGGTGTAAGGGCCTGCTGGACTCAGGATGGTGTTGTTGTCATCAAGACGGCAGACGGAAAGCGTCACAGGGTGCTGTGTTTAGAGGAGCTTCAGCCCCTAGTGATGAAATATCCAAAGGCATCATTAGCAGCCTCTTCCATGGTTAAAGAGTAGAGTAACTATTACACCTTTGTTCTTAAATCTTAGTCATTTGTCAGTGTTTCACTTATTTACATTATTATGTTTATTGTTATCTGTCTTCTTGTATTTGTGTTGTAAACTTTGTTTCCTTCATCTTGTTTTATCATAATATATGGGTTAGTGGTTAGTGGTTAGTTTTGTCGGTATGTATTAATTTTTTAGCTAATTTTACAATAAAAATATCACACGCATTAGTATTTAGTCGTGACAGGTGACAGAAACGTCACAAATTCAACTGTCAAATGTCAATACTCCGTTACTCTGACAAATGACATTTTTTTTTTTTTTGTTCCGTTAGTATGTGCAATGTACATTTCAGTTTTCAAATTAATTATTGCTTTCTGTTTTATTAATTGTGTGGTAAATTAATTTTTTTTTTTCTTGTTATGGCGCTCGGCTTTTAAATCATGGCCAGATGGTAAATTGAAACAATGATAGTATTGCAATTCACAACATACAAAATTATAAGTTATTTATAGTTAGTTATTATAAGCCTGTTGGTCAGTTGGCGGGTGGTACATACATGCAAAGCTTAATAGTATTAATAATATTAGTTATTCTTTTTTAGTTTTAATATAACAGTATTAATATTTTTTATTATTTATATTATTATTATAGTATTATATTTTTTATATATTTTATTAATTTTATTATTTTTATATAACATATATGTCCGATAGTGATTCGTTTTATTCTGCCAATGAAACAAGTTTATTGTCTAATGATGAAAGCTCTGACTTTATTAGTTACACGCTCGGCGAAATCCTACACCAGAATTTCAATGTAACACAAAGTAGTGGCGCCCTTAACATCTGTCACATAAATGCACAAAGTATACCTAGTCACTTTAGTGACTTGATCGAAACTTTTTCTGGGAATAACGTTCATGCCATCCTGATTTCTGAGAGCTGGTTTAAACCTCACCTTCTCTCAACGTCATACGCTCTGCCTGGCTACATCCTAATTCGAAATGACCGGATCGGTAGGCGAGGCGGAGGGGTCGCCATTTACCTACGGAGTGATCTGTCACATAAAATAATAGGCGCTTCTCCATCTGACGGTTCTTCTGCTGGTGAGTACATTTTCATTGAGGTCCTTGTAAAGGGAGCTAAATTGGCTCTTGGAGTAGTTTACTGCCCCCCGTCTGTTGAATATGTTTCGGAGTTAGAACCTGTCCTGGAAGCATTGAGTTCGGAATATGCACATCATGTCATTATGGGCGATTTTAATACTAACCTTCTGAACCCGTCCTGTCCTCGTTCCCAAAAACTCTCCCATTTAATAGAATCAGTCAGTCTTCATCTTTTGCCACTCTCTGCTACTCATCATAACATTACCGGAGATGATACCTGGCTTGATTTGATCATTACCTCCAATCCATCCTTAGTTCAAACCCATGGCCAACATCCCGCTCCTGGTTTTTCCCACCATGACCTAATCTTTATCACCTATAACCTTAAACCGCCAAAACCATCGCCAAGAATTATTTTTAAGCGTTGTTATGGGAGGATTGATATGGAACAATTAAGAATCGACGCGTCTAAAATTGATTGGGAACCATTGTACGATGCGCCTAACATCGATAGGAAAGTTGTGATCTTCAACGACATCTTAAAAAAACTGTACGATTCTCACGCTCCTCTAAAGAAAGTCAAGCTCAAACATCCGCCAGCTCCTTGGTTGACTTCAGAAATTCGAGAAGTGATGAGGCGTAGGGACTGTGCATATAGGAAGTTTAAAAGAAACCGATCGATGTCCAATTGGGATAGCTTTAAGTCAGCCAGGAATCGTTGTAACCAGATGATACGTAATGCCAAACGCCGCCATATTTTCGAAAACGTAGCTTCTCTGTCCCCCCCTAATATTTGGAAATTCCTTGGAACTATTGGTGTTGGAAAGTCGCAAGAACTTTTGGAACTACCCAGTTCTATTAGCCTTGACGATTTAAACCGCCATTTTTCCTCCACAGCTACACTAGATGACCATACAAAATTCCAGACCATTAGTTACCTAAACGGTTTATCTCGTCCTAATTTAGACCCCTTTCAGTTTTCTCCAGTTGCTTTAGACGAGATCGACAAGACCATCAAGTCCATAGTATCTAAAGCAGTAGGTTGTGATGACATTAGTCGTCGCATGATCACGACCATCCAAGACGAACTTCTGCCAGCCATCTCCCACATTATAAATTTCTCCCTTATTTCCTCAGAATTCCCAAATCTATGGCGAAAAGCATATGTACGCCCGCTTCCAAAAATCCCCAATCCAACTGATCCTTCACATTTTCGTCCTATCTCCATTCTTCCATTCCTATCAAAGGTTCTCGAAGCTTGTGTCCATAAGCAGCTGTCCGGGTTTGTGTTCAGAAATAATTTGCTTTCCCCACTTCAATCGGGATTCAGACCTGGACATAGCACAACAACTGCTCTGTTAAAAGTAACAGGTGATATTAGAGCTGGTTTTGAGAACTCTTTGATTACCATTTTAGTGCTGGTAGACTTCTCTAACGCATTTAATCATGTCAATCATGACATCCTACTGGCAGCACTCTCTGGACTTCCGATTTCGTCTGAAGTATTAACTTGGATTTCCTCCTATCTTCGTGGTCGTCAGCAGTCGGTACGAACGGAGAGTTCATCGTCCGAGTGGTGCAATCTCGACGCTGGCGTTCCACAAGGCGGTATTTTATCTCCCCTACTTTTCTGTATTTTTATAAATCTACTCACTAAAAGACTTCATATTGCGTATCATCTGTATGCGGACGACCTGCAACTCTATATCCAGGCAGGATTAGATCAGTTATCAGCAGCCATCGCAGAATTAAACGAGGTTTTAAAAGCAATAAAAGACTGGTGCGATAACTTTGGCTTATCAGTAAATCCCGCAAAATGCCAGGCAATGGTGTTAGGTAGTCCAAGATGCTTGTGTAAAGTGGACACGCGCGCTCTTCCACCTGTTATTTACAATGGTTCTGTTATTACTTTTAGTACAAGCGTAAAAGATCTTGGTTTACATATCGATTCCTCTCTGACTTGGCAATCCCATGTTTCTAATGTGTCCAGTAAGGTCACTAACATACTACGATCCTTTTACCGGCTCAAAAATTTCCTTCCCATCCCGGTCAAGTCCTTGCTGGTCCAGTCTCTTATCTTTCCTATAATTGACTATGGTGACGTGTGCTACTTAGATCTTAATGCCGACAAACTCGATAAACTCGACCGATTGTTTAATAATTGCCTCCGATTCATATTCAACCTTCGAAAATACGACCATGTTTCTTCGTATCGCTCCAAGCTACACTGGTTACCAGTACGTCAGCGCCGCTCTGTGCGGGCACTATGCGTGCTATATTCACTGCTGCATCATCCCCATTCTCCCGAATATCTCGCGCCTCATTTTCAATACCGTTGCAGCAGGCATGATAAAAACCTCCGATCCACTTCAAATCAGCTTTTAAGTTGCCCTTCCCACAAGTCCAGTTCCGTCCACTCTTCTTTTTATGTCCAGGCTATTCTCCTCTGGAATGCTCTTCCTCCGGAAATCAGGATGATAAAAACCAGAGACACTTTTAAGCGCAGGGTACGTGACTTTTACTTGAAACAGTTGGCAGACTCTTAGTTAGTTAGTTAGTTTATGGCATAATTTAATATTTATAATATTTTAAACAAGATCAACTATATATTATATTATATACACCTATTAAATAATATATAATTTTATGTATGGTTATTGGTTTTATTTGTATAATATGATTTATGTATGATAATAATAATATGTATATTATAAGTGTAGTATAATATTATGCAATATGTTAAGTATATTATTTTTACTTTATATTATATTACTTTATATTATATTTTATAAGTATAATTTATTTATTTATATTTGTTTTTTTTTGGCAAGTTACTTAATACCTCTTTCAACTCGACTGGCACCTATACAACTTTGTTCTTGTATCGCCCAAAGGTTGACTGGTAGATAATGCCATAAGGCATTAAGTCCACCTTTGTACCTATATGTGCATAAAGTTTTTTAAATAAATAAATAAAAAGTATCCATTGTCCTTTCCCGGGACTCAAGGTATCTCCATGCCAAATTTCAGCAAAATCGGTTCGGTGGTTTAAGCGTGAAGAGGTAACAGACAGACAGACAGACAGACACACTTTCGCATTTATAATATCAGTATGGATGTAATTACTAATTACTTAAGTGTGTCTCTCTGTCTGTCTGCCTGTAATTTTTCATAATAGAACCGCAGAATCAATTTTGATGCAGGCTGATCACCTGAAGGATCCTTCGCCTCATCATTCGCTAGTCGTGTCGGTCATCCGTGGTTCTGGGTGTCGGGTGATGAGAGTAGAGGAAGAAAGCGTAACCTTTCGTACACACTTGGGCACTACAAAATCCCTCCTCTTGGCAATGAAACCTGCCACAGTCACCGAAACCGGAGGCGTTTATAACTAACTAGATGATGCCCGCAACTTCGTTGCGCCAAAATTCGTTTATCGCGCGGGAACCGTACATTTTTCCGCGATAAAAACTATCCCATGTCCTTTCTCGGGACTCAAAGAATCTACATGCCAAATTTCAGCAAAATCGGTTCAGCGGTTCGATTGGAAGAGGTAACAGACAGACAGATAGACAGACAGACAGACACACTTTCGCATTTATAATATTAGTATGGATTCTTCAGAGCTGTAGTAATAAAGACTGAAGTAACTTAGTGCTCATGTAAATAATCTAGTACTAAAGAACACTGAATTTCCAAGAGTTTATGGAATAATAACTGCGTCACGACGCTTTATAAGATAACAGCTCTTTACTCCGACTAGACAGACTAGTAGACTTAATATTCTCGTACAGAGTACAGACTTTAATATAGTCTGCTAGAGATAAACTACGATAACATGGCGCGCCCCTCCAAATTACTGTGTCAATGTGTGTAGTCACATCCTTATGAAAGAGTTTGTATGTAGTAAGTATTCAACCAATCAACATGGACGTATAAAAAAAGGCGGCCACCTTACACAAAACTGTGTCGTATGCCGTAGCTGGCTGTATGTACACGGTCCGCACGCACACATTCTTGCGCTAGTCCATACCATTTGACAGGCGTCAGAATGTGTGCGTGGCCGACTCTGAAGAAAAGTGAAGACACAGTTTTGTATAACAAGACTCCGTGCGCCTTTTTAGGGTTCCGTACCTCAAATGGAAAAAACGGAACCCTTATAGGATCACTTTGTTGTCCGTCTGTCCGTCCGTCTGTCAAGACCCTTTTTCTCAGGAACGCGTGGAGGTATGAAGCTGAAATTTATATCAATTACTCAGGTCTACTGTCCCTTGAAGCTGTGAAAAAATCAAACTTCTAAGCCAACGCAATCAAAAGATACAGCCGTTTATGCCGCAAATTTTCGACACTTGCAAGGGAATCAAAACCTACAGGGTGCTTCCCGTGAACTCAGAATCTTGAAATTTGGTACGAAGCAACGTCTAATAGCATAGATAAAGGAAAAATTACGAAAACTATAAATTTTTAGTTACATAACATAATATATATTTTTTTTATAATTTTAAACTTACTACCCATTTCCTCATAAACGCGTAGAGGTATTAAATTGAAATTCATACCAAATACTCAGGTCTATAATACCTTTAAGCTGTAACAAAATCAAACTTCTATGTCAACGCAATCAAAAGAAACAGCAATTTAAGCTGCATATTTTGAAACTCGCAAGTACTCGCAAGGGAATCAAAACCTAAAGGGTACTTCCAGTCGACCTAGAATCTTGAAATTTGGCATGAAGCAACGTTTTATAGCACACATAAAGGAAAAATTCCGAAAATCTTAAATTTTTAGTTACATTACAAAATATATATTTTTTAATAAATATAAACTTATTACTTTTTCCCTCATGAACGCGTAGAGCTATCAAGTTGAAATTCATATCAAACGAACTTTGTAAACCTTGCAGGTTTGTACGGAACCCTCGGTGCGCGAGTCCGACTCGCACTTGGCCGGTTTTTTCTACGTTCTTGCCAATCAAATAGTACTCGTAATATTTCACTTAATGTCACTTATTACCAAGATTTGTTTGTCAACTAATCATAACTAGCCGACCGCGCAAGCAGGCGCAAGACAACGCAAATCAAACGTTTTGACAACGCACCTTTTGGAGGGGCGCGCCATGTTATCGTAGTTTATCTCTAGAAGACTGTCTAGTCGAGAAGCTGTAATCTTCTTATTTAGCAATGAATTCTAATGATGGTCAGTATTAACATAGGTATTAATTATTGTCTTTCTGCTTAAGGGTGAAGCTATACGTACGTGTTTCGCAGAATTTTCAGTTGGTACAAATTCTGCTGCATTCGGTTTCATAGAAAATACCTAGGTACTTAATTCATACTAGCATAATTTTGTGAATAATGATTAGTATGAAAAAGATTAAAGTGACCAGAATTCTGTGGCTCACTACTCACTTTTTATTGACAGATTCTTCTCATTACTATAAAGATATTTCTGTTTTTAACCGACTTCCTAAAAACATGGAGGTTATATGTTCGGCTGTGGATATTTTATTTTTGTATGTTCAACGATTACTCCGTCGTTTGTGAACCGATTTTCGAAATTTTTGTATTGTTGTATTAGGTTTCACTCCAATTTGGTACCATGTTCACAAAAGTGGTAACCTGATGATGGGATCCAGGAGTAATCGAGGGAACTCCTCGAAATTTATATGGAAACATATGGTAATTTTAGTTTTATGTGAAGTGTACTAAGAATATGCTACCAAAAAGTCAAATATTAGGTCAAGGTATACCATGGTTTCGAAGATGCTGAGAGAACTCCTGACTCCTTATAGATACACGTTTGGGAGTTTTGGCATTGTTTTAAGAACAGAAAGCATATTATGCTACCACGCAATTAAAATTCATCATCATCATCATCATCATCATCATCATCGTCATCATCATCATTACCACGTCGTGTTAAGGTCACCAATGTCTCATGGCACAAAATAGGTAATAGTACAACTTACAAGGCATAGGTATGGATACAATAATAATTATTATGTACATAACAACACCAATTATTAATATAGGCTGTTTATACACGGCGGTCGGTGCGGCGTCGCCGCACGCCGCCGCGCGCCGCGCGGCGTGTGCGTAAACATCGCGGCATTGCGTCGTACCTATTCAAGTTCTAATGTCAGGTAATGCCGCGCTGCGAGCATTTTGAGTGTCATAATATGATTTTAAACTTTATCTTCATTAATGTAGTACAATATAGTATCGCTTGAGAAAGGCGCAGGCGGCCGCGAGGCCGGCTTTCCAAGTTTCTCATGCGATAGTACTATGTATTACAATAATGAAGGTAAAGATTAATATCATAATATTATTATGACACTGAAAATATACTCGCCGCGCCGCTGGGTGTGATTCGGCTCATCCTTCGATCGCGGATTCTTGGAAATCCATTGTTCTGGCGGCCGCTTTGGAGTTGAAGCGTTAAATTGTTAAATTACCTAGCACGCATAGGGTTGTGTTCACTTAGATTTTTTTAAATGTATTATTTAAATTTATCTACCTGATATTTGGGCCTTGGGGTATTAAAAATTGTAATAAGATACGTAGAATAACTAGTACCACCGACGACCACTTATAAACTCGCGGACTATGACGGAGGTCATCTTGGAGGATTAATTAATATTTCTAATAACAATACGAGATCAATAATTACCACTCAAAATGTTGACAATTCAAATTTCAATGCTCACTGCTCACACCAATGGTGACACATTTCTGATTTCACACAGCCAATACAACTATATAAAACTCCTACGTACAAGCGATACTGCGATTCAGGAGCACCTCAGCGAAACCTAATGGAATACATCGTGTAACTAAAACTATATGAACAACAATCGGAGTTCGGACAAGCGATAGCGCCGACAGAGCGCCTCAATGACATATAGTGAAGACAATACAGGGTGTCAAAAGACCGCTTCCGATAACTTCGTGGGGTTATTATAGGGCATGAGATATATCCATTGGTGCAAGTAATTTTCTTTAAATCGCCAGTTTTTAAAATAGTCAAAATTTTCAACACGCAATGTATAACGCTGATGTAAATGTGCGATAGTATCGCGCGCCAGTGGAGCCCCGGCCCCCAGGCCGAGTCAGCCCCCACGCGCCGCTCGCGCCAAGTCCCGCGCGCGCGGCCCTGCGCTAGACGAAACAGCTGATCGTGGTGTGCCACAGTGCCCTAGCCCGTGGGTAGTGAATAAACCACCAGTATTGTAATGATTATTAAATTACAATTGTTTTCACGATTTAACATAATGTTAGAATTTATTAATTACCGTTTCTTAGGTTATTAGTTTAAGTATTACTTATTACTCAAAAATACTCCGTTTTTACTTCCGGCCAAAAAGGAAAAGAAATCATAATAATTCACATTCGAATCAGTTGATCTCTTGAATCAGAAATTGTAAAAATACAACACTTACACAGTTACACCTATCTATGGAAAAAATACTTGATAACATGTTCACTGACCTGTGATCAGCTGTCTGTTTTTATGAAATGCAGTTCGAACTGTGCTTACTGCTCCATGTAACTCAATGTAGATTGCAGAGTTATTCAACACGAAACAAAAGTAAATAGGAGACATTCCAATTCTTTACACACTTTTTACTGCACTGTTTAAACCGCACTATGGAAAACGATGTTCACCCCCGTTCCATAAAAGTTTACGAGTACCACAGGGCACAGATTACCCTTATTACCTTAAAATTACAAAACTTTAACAAAAACTTCACAGTACACCAGCGCGGTGCGTGTTCACAGCCGACTGAACAAATGAAGAAAAAACTTTGTAAAATAATAGGGATTTATCCCTGTGCATATTTTGAGTTATCGATAATTTTTTATCGATAAATCGTATTAATTGTTTTACATACGAGTACGTATTGATTACAGTCAAACTAAAAATAAGCAAATACCTACTCAATGTTAAGAATAGCGACAATAATTAAAATTTATTTAAATAATTAGGTATTATTAAAGTATTTTCATTGCGTAGACGCGTATACGCATTACGCGCATACCTAGACGCGCAAACGCGTACCATAGTATAACAACCACTTTATCACGGTAATGTCGGTAGGTATCGAAATTATCGAATGCAACTTTACTATGTATCCCGATAAAATTTTCTGAATTCATAACCTCTTAATAGAGTTAATTTTAAAAATGAGATTAGATCTACTAAATAATAGTTATTAACTTTTATTATTTAATGGTAATTTAAATATCGACAACATCGTTTTGAATGTACAACACTTAGATTGTCCTTGAAATGGATTAGCGACACGTGACGTGCACGTGCGTCGTGCACCTGCAGAGCGGCCGATGGCGGCCGCTCTTTGTCGGCTCGATCACTAAATACTCCGCCGCGGCGGCGTGCTTTTTGATCGATGCCGCCGTGCTTCGGTTTCTTTTGACCTCTTCCGAAAGCCGATACATAATTATTTTAACATTATTTTAAAAATTAAAATAGATTTTCTAATTTAGTAGCCATTTGTGCATTGAGGTATTAGGTTGTTGTTGACATAAGTTTGATTTTTTAACAATTAGGTACTTACTTCAAGTATCAAAACGTGGTAGTAGTTATTGTGTTATGTGTTAATTGATTATTATTATGCAGTTGTGTTAAGTAATTTACTGTATGGTGTGATAGATTTCGTTTAAAAAGGGAAGTATTTTTGACGTTTTTGGTGGTGACTGGTCTTATTGCTTGGTATTAAGGACTATTTTCAAAATTCATAAAGAAGTAAGAACCCGTCTTGAACTCAACATTTTTCACGTAAGTTAATTATTGCCAGATTTTTGTGCATCGTCTGTAATTTCGATTGATAAGACGTGACGATTGCGGATAGACAGTTCGTCCGCATTGGTTTCGTTACTTATGAACTTTTTAACGTCGAGTCTAAAAATCTTAGAAATTTGCCATACCTACTCTTGTAAGTTTTTACACATGCAGTTGATTACAGTTTTCTACATAAGTTACCATGAAACTTTTAACACTGCAAGTAGCCAAGATGAGGGGTTAGAGGTCAGTCATAGTGACCACCTTCATGGGTTTAAAGTTGGAAGGACACATCACACAACATACATTAGGGTTTAGAACAGTTCTGACGTAGTGTATCGTCACATACGACCTTTCGAGTTTCGACAGCGTACGTAGGCCGTAGCGTGAAGACATTGAGCGCGCGTTTTTACATTGCGATTTTTAGTAATAATAATAAAATTTAAAAAAAAAAAAAAAAATATTTTTCTATGTGGTTTATTATCATGTTTAAAAGGTATTAATTATAAAAAAAAATTAAATTAAAATAAAAAAATAAATAAAAAAAAACTAAAAAAAAAATACATTTTCGTAATCAGAAAATGTAGTATAATCATACCCCAAAGTTATCGGAAGCGGTCTTTTGACACCCTGTATAAAACTATTTTTTATACAATGTAAATTGACACTAATTATAGTTTATCTACTAGGTAACTAAAAAGAGTGAAATTATTATTTTTAACAAAAAATTAAAACCGACTTCCAAGGTAAAAACAATAATAAAAAAAAGGGGTGGGGTCTGTATATTGGTGAAAAAAAATCTTTCTAGTGAACCAATAAAATTATGCCAGGAAATTTCAATTGAATTAAATTTTGAGTGTTGTGGAGTATTTATACCTTTATATCAATGTATTATAATTTGTATATTATACAGAATACCAAATTCAAATGTATCGATTTTATTTGAAAAACTAGACTACTTACTCCATAGACTGCTTCTAAATTTGAATAAGAGAATAATAATAGTTGGCGATTTTAATATAGATCGATTAAAAAATGACGAAAAAACTAAAAAACTAAATGCTATATTAGATAACTACAATTTGTGTTCATACATAAATGTGCGTACTCGAAAAAATTCATCTATTGACCATATATATAGCAATATAGAAGGAGCAATCGGTGAGGTTCACTACCTTCATCTTTCAGACCATGATACGGCTCAAACCCTTTGTTTCATAGGTAAACCCGAAAAAAAAGTTAATTACTGGTATACTGAACGAAGAGATTATAGTAAAGAAAATATAAATAAATTTAATGAATGTTTATCTAAACTGTCTTGGATGGAAGTATATAGTGAATCAAACTGTAATAACGCATTTAAAAACTTTCACGAAATGTTTATGTTATTCTATGACTTGTGTTTTCCTTTTATAAGAGTAAAGATAAAATCAGATAATACGTCACCTAAATGGATAACGTCAGGAATTAAAATCTCATCACGTAACAAAAGAAAACTTAAATACCAATATTATAAGAATAAGACTAACGAACAAAAATATATGTATATGAAGTACACAAAAATTTTTAAAAAATGTATCTTGTCTTCTAAAAGATATATAAATAGTACATACATAAATAAGTCGCGAAATAAATGCAAGGCAACTTGGAACATAATAAAAAATAAAAACAACAACGCTAATAACAACAATGACATAAATAAAATAAATATAAACGGTAAAGGGGTAACTGATGCTTGGAAAATTGCCGATCATTTTAATGAAAACTTTTTAAATGATAATGATGACACAAAACAAAACATTAATAACAATGACATGGGTTCTGTCGGCAATACAATGTTCCTGAATCCAGTATCATTGGACGAAGTACAAAGAACCATAAATAATCTAAAAAATACCAATGCTGTAGGTTTTGACTCAGTATCAACACATATAGTAAAAAACTGTGCTAAGAATATTTGTGAAGTAATGACCTATCTTATAAATCTTTCGTATGCGGAAGGCACTTTTCCTGAGCTACTTAAGTTAGCAATAGTCAAACCACTACATAAAAAAGGTGATCGGACTGATCCAAACAACTACAGACCGATTACTCTTGTGCCAATATTTTCCAAAATATTCGAAAAATTAATGTATAAAAGAATTAGTAATTTTTTAGACAAACATACTATAATAACAACAGAACAATGTGGTTTCCAAAAAAATAAAACCACAACACTCGCTACTTTTCGTTTGATTAAGGACATTCTAACACATATTGATAACAAAAAACAAGTGTCTGCGATATTATTTGACCTATCAAAAGCTTTTGACTGCGTGAATCATAAAATACTATTAGACAAATGTGAACGCTATGGTATAAGAGGTAAACCTCTTGAATGGATTGCCAGTTTTCTGAAAAACCGTAAGCAGTGCGTTGAAATTACTCGTATTATGAAAAAAGAGTTAAAAAAAATCAGATCACGCGTAAAATTGAATAAGAAAGGCGTCCCACAAGGTAGCCTTCTAGGACCGCTACTATTTATAATATATATTAATGATTTACCTAAAATTTTGAAATATAAGTGTACACTATTTGCTGATGACATATCCATAGTTATTCCTAACAATAGAGAAAATACAAATTATGAGAATGAACTTATAAATATACTCAAAATCGTGAAAAAATGGCTCGACAAAAATGGTCTTAAATTAAATTTAAGTAAAACAAAAATAATACAATTCTATAACAAAAAAAATAAAAAACCAGCATTAAAAATAGAGTATGACAATCAACGTATAGAAGAGGTAAATGAAATTAAATTTTTAGGAATGATGCTAGACAGCTATTGTGATTGGAAAGCTCACGCTGATTTAATAACCAAAAAAATAAATAAATTTGTATATTATGCTATTAAATCTATAAAAAAAACTGTTAATAGAGCAGCTGCTTTAACAGCTTATCATGGGTACGTGGGCTCTCTGCTTAGGTACGGCATATTAATTTGGGGTAACACCACAGACATTAGCAGGATATTTATATCACAAAAGAAATGTGTAAGAGCTATACGCGGGGCGGGACCGCTAGAAACATGTAAGCCTCTTTTTAGTGAATATAAAATTTTAACTGTCACAGATTTATATATACTTGAGTGTTGTATTTTCATAAAAAAACAAATGGAACTGTTTCCAAAAGTTGATGAAAATAGAAAATATTTATCTAGGGACCCATCTAAGCTGAAGGTACCACTTAGTCACAGTTCTCTATTTCAAAAAAATTGTTACTATATGGCAATAAAAATTTATAACAACATTCCAAGAGACATAAGAGAGACACAATCAATAAATGCATTTAGAAATAAGTTAAAACTATGGCTTCTGACTAAAAGTTATTATAATTTAAATGAGTTTTTTGACTAATTATGTATAACAGTATTTAATATGACTATGGTGCGACATTATAATATATATAATTCAATAAATTTATATTTCTCATATTTATCTAATCCTAACTTTACATATTATTATCTGAATTTTGACATATTACCCAATTCTATTTTGACATTATATTAAAATGTCGTATTTTAAAATAATTCTTAATTTGTTTTAAAATTAATTCATAATGTATTTGATATGATTTTTTTTTGTATAATGAGGAAAATTTAATATCAATTTTTAATAATTAAAAATAAATTTCACACACCATTGTAATGGTAGAATGTAAGCACTGGACACTGGACTGTAACATCTTGTAATACTACTTCATTCTGTGAATAAAGACTATCTATCTATCTATCTATCTATCTATGAACTAAAAACTAAAAAGTATTAAATAATTTTCCTCTCTAAATGTGCCTTTTTCCGAATTCAGCTAAACCTCAACTATTTCTGTACTCAACCTTCATAATTTTGAAGTCGGTGCCAGTTCCATAAGTTTCAAATTTTATGTCAAAGAAAATATAAAGATTCCGCTATATCTGGTACCGACTTCAAAATGATGAAGGTTGAGTACAGAAATAGTTGAGGTTTAGCTGAATTCGGAAAAAGGCACATTTAGAGAGGAAAATTATTTAATACTTTTTAGGGTTCCGTACCTCAAATGGAAAAAACGGAACCCTTATAGGATCACTTTGTTGTCCGTCTGTCCGTCCGTCTGTCAAGACCCTTTTTCTCAGGAACGCGTGGAGGTATGAAGCTGAAATTTATATCAATTACTCAGGTCTACTGTCCCTTGAAGCTGTGAAAAAATCAAACTTCTAAGCCAACGCAATCAAAAGATACAGCCGTTTATGCCGCAAATTTTCGACACTTGCAAGGGAATCAAAACCTACAGGGTGCTTCCCGTGAACTCAGAATCTTGAAATTTGGTACGAAGCAACGTCTAATAGCATAGATAAAGGAAAAATTACGAAAACTATAAATTTTTAGTTACATAACATAATATATATTTTTTTTATAATTTTAAACTTACTACCCATTTCCTCATAAACGCGTAGAGGTATTAAATTGAAATTCATACCAAATACTCAGGTCTAACAACCTTTAAGCTGTAACAAAATCAAACTTCTATGTCAACGCAATCAAAAGAAACAGCAATTTAAGCTGCATATTTTGAAACTCGCAAGTACTCGCAAGGGAATCAAAACCTAAAGGGTACTTCCAGTCGACCTAGAATCTTGAAATTTGGCATGAAGCAACGTTTTATAGCACACATAAAGGAAAAATTCCGAAAATCTTAAATTTTTAGTTACATTACAAAATATATATTTTTTAATAAATATAAACTTATTACTTTTTCCCTCATGAACGCGTAGAGCTATCAAGTTGAAATTCATATCAAACGAACTTTGTAAACCTTGCAGGTTTGTACGGAACCCTCGGTGCGCGAGTCCGACTCGCACTTGGCCGGTTTTTTTAGTTTTTAGTTCATATTATAAGAATGTTATTATTGTTTTTACCTTGGAAGTCGGTTTTAATTTTTTGTTATTGATCATAATGTACAATAATAATTATAATTTACAGGATTATGTTAAGTATATAATAATATATTATGCATTTTAATATAAATTTTCAAGTAATGACTTGCTTTAAAATGCAGCCATATTCCGCGTTTAAGCATTACCTAACTTTTGTTTATGGCATTTACTTTTATGATCCCGTATGCAAGTTGCCGTGTCTTCTCGCAAGACACTTAGAAGTAAATTATTTCCAGACTTTAGTGGTAATGGCACTTAACACCTTAATGATAAGGTTGAGTACAGAATTAATCAAATTAAGTGTTATTGAAAAACTTAAACAAAAAAACCCAAAAGCAAGGTGTCACTGTCATGTCCCAGACCTAGATGATTAAATAATATTACCTCTCAAGCTTAAGCCCGACCATTACTGGATGGATTTAAAAGACACAACCGTGCTTCTAGTCATATGTATTAAATAAATAATAAAACGAATGTGCGACAAATGTCAACGTGTAACGCTGTTTAAAAGTGCCCTCAAACATATGTTATGTCGCCTCTCCACGAAGGCCTATTAATGAACAAGCAATGGGGATTGTCCATTTTTTTTAATTTTGCTCATTACAAAAACATTTCGAGGAATAAGGTCAGTGATCGCTTTTCTGTATATAAACGAAAAAAATACCCATTAGTTACTTATATTTTTGAACAAATATGTTTAACCTTAGTTTGCCCTTCAATGGCGTTAAATTAGCAATAAATTCGACCAACATTACGTTTCGAACTTTTGGTAAGCTTCTCGTATCAGCTTTCACATAATGATAACTTATATTTGACGAACCAGCCATTATAAATAAGATTGAAAGAAAAAAAAACATACTGCAGAGGTCAATTGGCCGCCGATGATGACTTCAGAGCGAAACTTTAAAAATTTATTGAGAAAAAACTAGCCAATGAATTTCAAAATTATTTAATTTATATTCTTAAAATACCCTATTCTAACGAAAAAAAAAAAAAAAAGTACATGTGATTTTTTTTGGACAATGCCCATGGGCATTCGATAAACAGCTTTGTAATCATGGTGGCAATGAATATTAATATCCATCATCTACGCCTACGAGTATATCTGGATGATTTTCGTCAGTCAGCAAAACACGCGTTTACGCCTCACGTCTGTACACTGCCTTAATGCAATACTTTGTACTAATAATTTCGGTGTTGCAATAATTACTTTTACAGTTCACAACTAAAACCGGGTTTATGCCCAGTAAAATTTACAGCTCGGTTCGACATGACAAAGTATTGAATGTGCATTGTGCTTTAATGCGAACACTTAAGATGATGCTGTGGAAAATTGTCGATCGTAAAACTACGAGGACACACTCACATTATAAACTTGAAGCGGTGGTTATGAATAAATCTGCCTTATGTGATACTCGGAAGACAGGCGGTTTTTGCACTTGCAATTTAAATCTTTTAAATAAAAAAAACTTGAGGTGTCAAGGGACATCCGAATGGAACGAAGTTATTCATTTATGTTCAAGAAACCTGTATACATATTATACACTAAAAAAAATATTTAAAAAAAAACGCCATCTATTGACGCCGAGGAATACTAACAACGCCTCGCTGTTTACTTAAAAAAAACGCCATCTAGTTGACGCACAGGAATACTTACTATCATCGCCATCTGCCCCTAACATGCTAATAGGTACTAATAAAAAAGTGTCGAGGTCAAATCAAGGTCAAATATCGTTCTGTCTAGCCTTCAGATTTACGCCGGACGCGGGATAAGGAACTTCGTTCCCAAAGTAGCCTATATTTTCCGATTGAATCCAATCCAAAAAACCATTGTATAGATTTAAGCATATCTAGGGACAGACGGATAAAAAAGCTGTACTCATACGCCGCGCACAAGTTTTAGATCTTTTGGCACAAATAGAAGGGGGAAGGGCTCAAGTTAAGGTCTATTTGGTGGGATGAGGAGAATTCGGGGTGAGCGGAGACACGCCATTGGTAAATTAGTGATCAGAAGAATAGCTATTGGTGGAACGTGATCAGACGGTGATTTTATTGATAGAAATTATGCGTTATTGGTTCTATTGCCCATTTTAATTTCTCCGAGTGATTTTTAAATCATACAAGACCTATACCCAATGTGATGTACCATCGAGGAAATTGATTTCTAGGCAGTTGACAGACCAACGTCATTTGGTCGGATCATTTCAATTCAATGTTAATAATTGTGATCTGTCGGCTGGATTTGACGTAATGCTACCAAACTGCGTAGGTCCCCATATTATATTGTACATCTAGCTGTTGCCCGCGACTCCGTCCGCGTTGACTTCAGCTTATAGCGCGCGGTAGTTCCCGTCATAGAGTAACTTACATTACTGCAAATTGCAAAATTTGCACGACAGAGGTGCTTCCGTGGCACGCTTGCTTCAAACTTCAATGTTTACACTTTACAGACAGACAGACACGTCACACATAAAACGACCCTATTTAGGGGGTTAAAAACTAGGGAGTGGGGTCAAAGTCGAACATCAATTACTCATCTTAATACTTCCTAAACGTAATTAAAAAATAAAAGGAGACTTTATCCTTACCACCTCTTATAGAAACACGTTTGGGTAAGCGCTTGCGCGATGTAGGAGACGGCACGGCGCCATCTATTATGAATTTTTGGAACTAACTTAATTTGAACAAACTTACGCATTTTCACCCCCTTACAACCTTAGCCTATGTCCTTTCTCAGGCTTTAGACTATCTGTATACAAGATTTCATCACAATCGGTTCGGTAGTTTTGGCGTGAAAGCGAGACAGACAGACAGACAGAGATACTTTCGCATTTATAATATTAAGTATAGGTTGCATGTTTTGCGTTATAATGTAAAAGAAAAATATATTCAGATTTCAAGTCAATCTATCACATTATCGTGTAGCAAAAACACGTGGAGTACTTTTCCTGATACGGTCCTGAGATATTATTATGAAGTGCTATAATAATATTTTCCGGTATTATGTTTCGGAGTGTGCTTTTTCGGGAATTTTCCGAGATGAAATTTTCATGATATAAGGTGAAGCCAAACGAGCGTAATTTTGTGAGTTGCAGAATTTCGGTCGCGTAATTCGTAAATTATTTTTTATATAAATCATGACTCACGAAATTACGTGTGGTCACTGGTCGCTAATGACCCTGATGTTAAAGCGACCTTAAATAAATAAATTAAAAAAAAATACGCTCGTGTGAATCAAACAGGACCTTGTATGAAACTGAATGCAGCAGAATTTCTGCCAGCCGAAATTCTGCGACTCGCAACTCACAAATTACGCTCGTTTGACTTCACCCTAATAATAACTTGATAGGGATTATATTGAAAACATAAATATTTTTTTATTTATTTTAGACAGTCAAATGATAACAGAAATTATATAGTATTTTAGTTAATAAAAATCAGGTAGATAATAACAATAGATATTTTGTTTGTTCTTACTAGTTACTGAGGTACTTCTCCTTGCGTCCTTGCTGACCAAAATAATATGATTATTTTCTTTTCATTTTGGCATCGAATTCTCTAGACTGTAATGTAACCCGACGGCTGTCTTCGCTAATTATCAAACTCCGTAACCGAAACATGGGTTAAAATTAACCGGTTTAATTTTAACATGATCTGAGGACTAACCCGTCTGATATAGTTTGGAGTTTTGCTGTCAATTTATAATGTTATCAATCAGATGGATTATCTTGGGTTTTCATTGGGATTTGGGAATAAACTTTTATGGGTACTATCAGAGAAGTTAGCATATTTATCTGACTTGCGTAATTTTAGGGTTATGATCTTTCATAACCCTCACGGCTACAATTAATTTAACATTAGCTGACCAAATAGCAACACACGTTCGATTTCTGCCAAAGAATCAATTTCTCTGATGGTACATTTGAAGACTATGCGATTTTGTTATTTTGTATGAAATATTCATGGTTGTCACTTTTAGCCGACCTTAGTAAGACTGCCACTCATTTACGTTGTGTCTGTGCGCATAGACTTCTCTGGAAGGTTTCTAAATTTTCTAAGTTTTCTGCTGGAAAAAGACTACAACGTGCAGATTTTTCAATGTAGATATATATGCAATCACGCTTACATCTAACTTAATTTTTTTATTCATTTGGCCACTGTTCCATAGGCAACTCTCATACTATCACTACATCTATCTTATTATGTTTAAAATATGTAATTTCTAGACATAACATAAATAAAATATTATGTTGTATGATTCACACCACGTCGATCTGGTCCCGTGACTCAACTTGTGTTACGAATTTAGTCAGCCGAACATCCAAACATTCCTGAATATAAACTGCTTATTAAAATTTAAGTGATACATAAACCGTATGAAATATTTTTTAAACACTTCTTTTTAAAGAATTTTAAAGAGAAAGTTAAATATTATTACTACCTTACTACCCGGGTAGCTAAGGCAGTTTTAATTTGCATTGACGGGTTAAAATTAGTTCAGTTTAAAAATAACTATTAATCAAGATGTAATTAATATTTAAATAATTAATAATTTGACTATAGTTATCATTAGAAGTAAAATAACTACTAGTTACTACGTACATAACTATTCATAAGTTATCGAGCGTTTATTAGAAGGAAATATTATTAACACATTTCGGGTCAAAAGCGGCGGGGCATAACGGACCCATTAAAAATAAAGTCATAAGTCGGGGTCATAATGACCCGGGGTAATGACGCGTGGCTGAGGGTTGACTATTGACCGAATTGCACTCACACGGTTAAAATGACCATAACCATTTAAACTATAGGCTTTTACTTTAACGCGACTATTTTAGGGTTATTAAACCAATTTCTTACATAACTTTTTTGGATACATCCATAAGCCTTCTTAGTTTTACTTGCGCTGTCCAAATTCATCAAAATCGGTACAGCGAGAAGAGATTCGATCGAAATGCTCAAATAGACAGTAGAGTACAGACATCTTTCGTAAAGTATTTTAGTATCCGCAATTTAACAGTATTTGTACCTTTTCACTAGGAGTGTAATTAGGACTTTCAAAATAAGCCAGTTCGATTCCCGGATAGAGACATTGATATGCCAAAACTAGATATATCTAGTTTTGGCATATCAATGTCTGAAACATTAGGTATGATATTATAATGAATAGGGCCCGGATTTATATGTTACAAATACATATTTTTATTTTACGTAAATTTCGGCCTAGAATGTGTTTTTTACACGTATTATCATGTTTAGACTGTGAAAAACCAAGTTTTATTTTCCATATTTTTCCATATTTTAGGGTTTTGCAAAGACAAGTCCATATTTTGCAAAAAAATGTCACAATCGTCCATATTTTCATAAAAATACAAAAAAAAACTGCGTATTTCATTTCTCTCGCGTTTTATCGTCGTTCTAAAGAAGCTGTTGCTGACACGGCTAAACAAAAACTGAAGTATGTCGGTCTTCGGGTCAAATAAAGAATTTAAGTAACACATAAAAAAAAAACAAAATTCTATGCCGATTTTTGATGTATAAATTAAGTACTTATGCACCCATCACCGTCATTAAAATTATTGTGAGTTGTGACGTGCACGGATCATAATATTTTAGCATGATTTTAGCCAATATTAAGCGAACCCAAGACGATCATGCTGCATGACGTGCGTTACGTTGTACCTATGTAACACTACATTCTCGCAATAAAATATTCTATTCTATTCTATTCTATTCTATTCTACGTGCTGTCATGCTTACAAAATGACCGGCATGTCAATTAATCCTTTCAAGCCCCATAAGAGCACCGGTGATCGCAACAACAATAGAATTCAATAGCATTTCCAAGAATCCCCGATCGAATAAATTATTATTAGTCAGAGTTTTAATTTTGATAATTTGAAGAAGCGCCTCATTGGGTATTGCAACCAATTTATTAAGGCTAAAGTAATGGAAGTTGAATAAAACTGTTATTTTTTTCTTGAAATAACAATTTCGCTATCTTTTTTATAGGTTTTTTTGTAACGCAGCCGTAATTATGTAGGTAAGTACAGTGATTATTTCCTATATCATATATGAAAGACTAAAACAATGTTTAATTATTGTAAATTTATACTCCATATTTTTCCATATTTCTATTTTATACTCCATATTTTTCCATATTTTCGAGTTTTTAGTCCATATTTTATGTACATATTTTGGATTTTTAGTACATATTTTTCCGGGCCCTAATAATGAATAATATTTCAGATTATTAACGAAATTAACGTAAGCTTACTTTTAAAAATGTTTCAATCACTGAAATGGCGTTATCGCATGTTTTTATGGCTTACTCCCATAGTAATTTCCTACGGAACCCTATTTTATAATAAATCAACGTTTTGTAGTGAATCTTTAATTAATTTGTTGATTCCTAACGCCGACACATCGCGTGATCTATGAACACTTATAGATCCTTTCAGCTTTTTTAGCTGTTAGTGAAAACAGCCATTTGTATAATAAGGGTAACATTTACCAGTTTGGATTAAAGTTAAATTATGTGGTATCATGTTATCACTGTCGTTCTTCTTATGTATAAAAGAGAAAGCATGACATTCTAACGAATGGTTCACTTTGACTTAAATCCCTTGTGGCTCTAAAATTATTTTAATTTAAAAACAAGATCCATACTTGACTAATATTATAAATGCGAAAATGTGTCTGTCTGTCTGGCTATTCGTGAACAAACCACTAAACAAATTTTGCTGTTTGGTAAAGAGATACGTGGAGTCCCGGGAAAGGACACAGGATACTTTTTATCCCGAAAAAATGTACGGTTCCTGCTTAATAAATGAATTTTGGCGCAACGGAGTTGCGAGCATCATTAATCAGTTTAAAATATAAGTAGAACTTTTTTTTGTTTTATTATCACCAGGAGATCTTAACTTTTGCGCTGCCTATAATGATAACATTTTGAGTTATTTGTAATGGAACATAATATTTCTAAACGGTCGCTACTTGGACTAGATTATAAAAGCTGAGTTATGACCGTCAAGTCTATCGTTTAATCTGTAACCGATTCTACTATCATAATCCAACATCAATACAACTTCTATATTGTCTCGATGGAGTATCGGTAATTCGGTACCAGTTTACATTAACAATTTTCGTTGCCCTGGCTACTTTTTTTGACAGGAAGTGAAGCCATACTTGAGTAGTCCAATGTATCGGGGTATGTTCTGTACTGGCTTACTGACTATTTTGATAACACCTATAATGCTAACACTTCAAAATGATAATTTTGTAATAAAGTTAATCCAATGTAAAACGCATTATTGTCGTAAAACTCTAAAAATCATTAGTTTGACGTTTGCGTGAGAATTATGAGCATACAATTTTACTGCTTGATTGAATCCTAACTAGAACGACGCTGTATTGATGTTGGATTAAAGTAGAATCGGGTACTTACGTCTAATCCGTAAGTTATTACGCGATTAAAGTTTGCGACGCGCCGTTAGAAAGAATATATTAGGTGTAGGGACACCCTCGAGTAAATCTTGAGATTTAGTTACAAATTAAGCTCTCGCATAAAACACGAGTTACGCACTGGGACCTCTCTTCCCCCCTGAATACGCACTGGGACTCTCTTCCCCCTAAAAGGTAGGGGGAGGCCTTGGAAACTAATTTACTGCCTCAAATCCGATAGAAGACTATAAACGTATCGCTGGCATGAAAATGCAGCGACGTGGGAGTTTTGTAGGAGAATTTTTACAAGGTTCGAAAGGATGCCAATTTTTTTGGATTTGAAGGTATCTGGTAAGGATTAACGAATGCGTTCGCATTAGATAATTAGCAAACCGCCAAATAAGGGGAGTGAATCCACAAAGCGAGTCCTGTGAGGTTGGACTGTGATCAGGCCAAACGCATCGATCGGCTCCCGGTACATATGAGAATCTAAAAGAGAGCCAACACACTATTGTGTGAAGAACAAACTATAATATTTAGCAAGTGCTCCCGCCAAAACTCAGACTTGTCCAGAACCCCGAAGATCATATAATAAATGCCTTCCTCGAGTTCCAAGCGATAATAAGAGCAAATAAGACCATAAAGCTCTTGACTTGCAATAAGATCATGCAGGCCTATCAGTGAAAAAATCTAAAGCTGTTAGAAGTGAGACTCGAGGATGCAAAAGCTGCCATATACGACAATGTCACCTCCACAATAATTACCGGGGCGATGGCAGGACAGTATATGGTGGCATTAAGCGCCGACTGCGGGTTCGTGGTTCTGGACGAGGATGAGACAAAACGCACAGGAACACACAAATTTATCACAACATCTGAGGATCCAATAGTGGTAATAGCGGAATGTACCAGAATAATGCTAGAAGACAGGATACTAGAAATGGCAGAAGTCCTATCTGGGGACCCCGAATCCAGCATGGACTGGGACATATTCGCGAAACCAATCAATTACTCGTGGGTCAATAGAGTTCCTGGATGTGGAAAGACAACTTGGATCATTAATAACTTCAATGAGGAAACGGACATTATAATAACAACGACGATCGAAGCAGCCGAGGATCTAAGGCAAAGGCTATCGCTACGAACTGACAACAAAGTTAAAGATAAAGTTCGTACCATGGCCTCTTTGCTGGTAAATGGGACAAAAGGAGCCTACAAACTACTACGAACCATTTCGGCTCAATCGTCATGGCGAATCAGTTAACAGGCGCCACCGATGTCATCCTCATTGGAGATATTAACCAACTTCCGTTTATAGAGCGTGAAAACCTCTTTAAACTTAATTACACTCGTCCAAACTTAGTAACCAGCATCACCCAGGAGTTGTCTTGCACACACAGGAGCCCTATGGATGTGGCATACGCCCTAAGCATGGTCTATAATAACATCTATTCATCGAAAGAAATTGTGCGGTCCCTAAAGCTAATGAAGTACACAGGAGCGAGAATACCTAAAACCGATCTAAATACCCTGTACCTTGTCCACACACAGGAGGAGAAAGCAGCCCTCACTAATGCAGGCTATGGATCGGGAACGGACTCTCGCGTCCTCACAATCCATGAAGCTCAGGGATTAACGAGTCCTTCGGTGATCATCATACAGACCAAGTCCCGAAAGCTGGCAATCCATGACAGCGTTCCTCGTGCAGTTGTAACTATATCCCGGCACACTAACACCTGTGTCTACTACACTGACACTGACGGAGACGCTGTGGCAAGCTTCATAAAAAGAACCACGGAGGTGTCAACCGAACACATAAAAGATTACAACATAAAAATGGCTATAAAAGACAGGAACGATAAAGTCCTAAGCCACATAGCGGGTCGTGACCTGTGATCCCCAGAGATCGGCAAAAATAAAATAATTAATAAAACGTAAACCTTATAACACTAACTTAGCCCTAAATAGATTGTTAAAATCCAAGTGTGACCCCAGACTCCACTGGCTGGCATCTGGTAGATTCGGCACAGAACGATATCTTTTTAACACCCTAGAAACTCCACCCAGCTTGAGTGACCCCTCTCCACCAAGCCAATGTCACAACATCTAAAGGCAAAGGGTGGAGCAGCATAATATCTAAGGAAATCGGAAAATGTCGGATCTACTGGCCGCCACATTGGGACCACACCGTTCCAAACATTAACATTATAATTATGTAATTTATAAAACAATAAATATATATTTAATTATTATATGTATGTATATAAAAAAAAGGCCATGGCGTTATGGACTACAATTAATTAAAATTACTTAATAATATTATTTCAATTATCCTTGGTGCTAAAAATCTATAGAATAAATAAATAAAAAAAAGGATATGGGCGAACAGCCCATAGACGGCCCCAATTTTTATAATAAAAAAAAACTATAATATTTATACTCCGATCAATTTAGACATCCAAGGTTACATAAATTCCGACAAGGCTGAATATTGGTAGGATTGTTCAATACACTATAATAAAGGAAATGTGAAAAGTCGTAGACAAAAGTACACTTATACCTCAAACTCTTTCAACTTTTTGAATCTCAAAAATGGTGGTTTTAGGAAAAAAAAGAATTAAAACATTTTTATAGATAATTATCTGATCTACAAATTTTATCTCAGGTGATTTTATGATAAAACTTACCGTTTTGCTGAAAATCGCGGATAACCCGTTTTTGTAACCTTTGACCCCGAGTAAATTTTTTTGCACGTGCCGGATCGATGAGGACTTTTCACATTTCCATTATTATAGTGTATTGAACAATCCTACCAATATTCAGCCTTGTCGGAATTAATGTAACCTCACCCCTATTTTTTAGTCTAATTAGACCGGACTATTATTGTTCTTTTCTTTTTAACCTCTAGGACTATAGAGTTAATAGAAAAGGCATGTCGAATATTAGCTATGTCCACATTATGCGCTTTCGTCTTCAATTTTCGTCATCTTCTTTCATACAACTTTCGTTTTGGCGCATTCAATAATTGAATTCGTTAAAGAATGCAACGCCAACTGTCATTTTTAATAACAAATCGAAAGTTTTAGACGGTCAGACGTCGTGGGCATGCCTCACGTTCGCTGGTGGCTGCGCTATAACGCATGCTTTTGAAGACTGAAAAACCGGCCAAGTGCGAGTCGGACTCGCGCACCGAGGGTTCCGTACAAACCTGCAAGGTTTACAAAGTTCGTTCATTACGTATTTGATATGAATTTCAACTTGATAGCTCTACGCGTTCATGAGGAAAAAAGTAATAAGTTTATATTTATTAAAAAATATATATTTTGTAATGTAACTAAAAATTTAAGGTTTTCGGAATTTTTCCTTTATGTGTGCTATAAAACGTTGCTTCATGCCAAATTTCAAGATTCTAGGTCGACTGGAAGTACCCTTTAGGTTTTGATTCCCTTGCGAGTACTTGCGAGTTTCAAAATATGCAGCTTAAATTGCTGTTTCTTTTGATTGCGTTGACATAGAAGTTTGATTTTGTTACAGCTTAAAGGTATTATAGACTTGAGTATTTGGTATGAATTTCAATTTAATACCTCTACGCGTTTATGAGGAAATGGGTAGTAAGTTTAAAATTATTAAAAAAATATATATTATGTGATGTAACTAAAAATTTATGGTTTTCGTAATTTTTCCTTTATCTATGCTATAAGACGTTGCTTCGTACCAAATTTCAAGATTCTGAGTTCACGGGAAGCACCCTGTAGGTTTTGATTCCCTTGCAAGTGTCGAAAATTTGCGGCATAAACGGCTGTATCTTTTGATTGCGTTGGCTTAGAAGTTTGATTTTTTCACAGCTTCAAGGGACAGTAGACCTGAGTAATTGATATAAATTTCAGCTTCATACCTCCACGCGTTCCTGAGAAAAAGGGTCTTGACAGACGGACGGACAGACGGACAACAAAGTGATCCTATAAGGGTTCCGTTTTTTCCTTTTGAGGTACGGAACCCTAAAAGGCACAATGTGGACAAAGCTAATGGGGTTTCCTTGGGCCATTTTGACGGATCATTTGACATAGACGTAGTAGGAGTAACTTCCGTATTATATTTTCTGTCAAATGTACCTTCGTCCTGCCATGTCTTAAATTTTCAAATAATATGTGTGTCCTGAAACCCGATTCTTGTAATTCGAATGTCGCTGCGATCTTTGGCTGTTTTACTCAATCTGCTGTCTCGGTTTGAATGAGATCGAAACGTTCGAGGTGTGAGAATCGGTACCCAGGCCCTCTTATTGATATAAACTCAATTTCGTACTGCAGTCTGCACTACGGTGTATTTTCTTTATTATCAATACAATGAAACCTTTGTTTGTTCACAGGTAAGCAATACGTGAGCGCCCCGAGTGGAGTATTTTTTTCTTGGTACTGCAAGTTTTTTTTCTTTTTTTTTTCTTCATTCGATGGAATTAGCTGGCAGGATGACTTTAAAGAGACGCTGAAGTGATTCCTATTGGAGACGGAAAAATCTCATTTATGTCTAACAAGATTTTAATCGAATACTAGGGCTGTGCTCTGTCCAATAATGTTAATAAAATTATACCTAAGTATTTTGATCGGTACTTATGCTGTCAGTATTTATTTAGTAGGTTGTAACATAAAAATGCTTCGAAACCGCCACGGACTCACAGAAAACCGAAGTGAAATTTAACACGAATTCAACTGTCAGAAAAAAAAACGAATAAGCTTCTTTTCAGTTTCATTTTTATCCATACTTTAAATACTCGTGGTTTTGTGGATAACTTAGCCTCGAGATATCAACTATGTAAATTGGTTTTTACATGAAGATGTGTTAGCAATATTTTACCTCGCAAATCGTTATATCTTTACCTACTAATATTATAAAGCGGAAGAGTTGTTTGACCGCACTGATCTCAGGAACTACTGGTCCGATTTGAAAAATTCTTTCAGTATTCGATAGCCCATTTATCGAGGAAGGCTATAGGCTATTTTATCACGCTAAGACTAATAAGAGCGAATAAATAGAGGAAAATGTTGAAAAAACGGGGGAAATTATTTGAAAGGGCTTATCTCACAAACTACTGAAGCAATTTTATGTTAACTGGCACAGATGAGAAGTAAAAGATCATAGGCTATTTTTTGTAGACTAATTTGTCTGTGAAATATCTAATTTACGCGGGCGAAGCCGCGCGGAACGTCTAGTTATTATATAGGATTTATAAGGTTAATATATCGCGACTGAAATTCGTAGCTGTTAATATCCCAACGGTACAAAATGTTTACTTTTTACAGCCGAGAAGATTGCATTACCATATTTTATATTAGTTCTCGCTTCTAGTGTAAAGGTAGATTTTGTTAGAAAAGTAATTTAGCTCAAGTTTTTATTATTCTTATTACTAAAGGTGTAAAATGCCCTTATAATTACATTAAAGCAACGGGTTGTACTCCGGGAGTAAAAACGAAACAGCATGGCAGACATACATTTACGCCGCATAGTTAACACACAGAGCGGGGGATATTACTTCGTTTCCTACGCTGCGCCGGCGGACTGCTTTTTCTACGTCTTTTACGAATTTTCGATCATATCATGTGTTTAAAATTTTTCACCCATTGCATTTGTTTTTACTTATTTAAAAAATCTCAAAGTGGCAACCCTAACGTCAATAACTTCTCAATACTTGAATTGTAGTGTTTGAACTCTGCAATACTGGAAGAGTCCTTACTGTAACTTTAATACTAACTTGATATTACCCAATTTCAAATAATATACCTATTCATGGAACAGAAACGAATTGCTATCCATACTAATATTATAAACGCGAAAGTGTGTCTGTCTGTCCCTCCGTCTGTTACTCTGTTACAGACGAAGGGACAGACACAAGAATAACCGATTTTGCTGAAATTTGGCATGGGTGATGGAGATACGAATTTCGAGATTCGAGTCCCGAGTCATAAGTTACTTTTTATTCCGATTATGAGCGGTTGTTGCGCGATAGACGACGTTACGGGTGTCATGTAGTAGGTACCTAGGTAATATCACATAACACATATTTTAAGGTTTACTAATTAGCTTAATAGCTTGAAACGTCAAGAGCCAAAGCTTTATAACTCTGCAGAGGCATCACATTACTAATTGATATAAATGTTAGGTTTGTTCTTTTATGATTTTACTGTCACTGTCAAATTTAGACTATATAAAAAAATTAACTGGGTCTACCAGGATCTGATGGCAAATTAAAATGGCGGATTTTCAAAAAATACCCTCGGTCATTGGATAAGTTTTTATATTTGCATGTTTCACACACAGAATCAGCCGCTATATAAGGTAAAAAGGATGAAAATGTTTTATTCCTATTACCCCGGTATTGCAAGAGTCAATTATTTCTTTTCTCACTTTTTGGCATATTCTGGTAGACCTATATAATAAAATAATATTATCTTCAAACGAAACTTTAATAGCGTAAACTATCAAAATGATTATGATATCAGAAAGTTAGAATCAAACTACATAAACATTGAGCTTCACAAGCAAAAAGCGCAAACTTTGGATCTTGATATTAAACGATTTTACTTCAAACAACAAAGTTGGAGCTTTGATAAAGTTCCGCCTGTTGAGATTAAGCACAGTTGAGCTTTTATGCATATTGCATTTTTATTGCTTCATGCCCATCTGGGAGTCTTCGGCAACAAGTTTTGTTTGTTATGCCACAGTATAAATGATAAACAGTAAGCCATCTTGATCCTGCACCGATTGGCCGCACGCACACATAAACGTAAGTTCAGGTATCTTTAGAAACAACAATAAAGCAATAGTGTCGTGAGACACATTGGCAAATATTGTCTTTGGTGTATGTGTTTGAAATATTAATATTCCGCGAAATAATTTAATAAATTATTTCGCTGAATATTGCTAAAAATAATAACAAACTAAATTTTGAGCTATGGATTTCCGCAAAGTAACGCCTGATTCCATTAACTATGTGTTTGATTTCAATCCATACTTGGTACAACTAATAGTATATTCTGTGTCCATACTTCCATACTTAGGTAATATTATAAATGTGAAGGTGTGTCTGTCTGTTTGTCTGTCTTAACAGCGGCGCCATCTAGCAACTAAATAATTGTAAGTGTAATTTTACGGTGTGCTTATAAAAATGTTATGCAACAGTCAACGCACAGTATTTCAGTATACAACGTGTAATATTTTCTTTAATTTAACAAACCTCCAGGAAATGTTTGCAAAGTATTCGACAAAGTTGCTGGATTACTGAGCCAAAAATCTTTATTGCCGCAACTAAGCTTCATTAATTGTGTCTATCTTATCGAATTCTTTTTTCCAAGATCGCTTATCAGGCCAATAAAAAATAAACATTTTATGATAATGAAATTCTATGGTCATTAGTGTATCGTGATATCGCCGATAATGCCTTACTATTTATGAAGCTATTAATAAAAGCTTAAATTTAAAATTATCTTTTAAGTGCAGCAATTTCTAGACTAGAACCTGTTTTTTTTATTAGATATTGAATTCTTTATAGGTGCTCCCATATTCGCTTCAACTTTTTTTACGTGATACTAACTATATTTTAAATGCGGAAGTGTGTCTATCTGTCTAACTAAAAAATCTCCATACCAAATTTCAGCAAAATCAGTTCAGCGGTTTGGACGTGAAGAGGCCACAGACAGACAGACACATTATTTTATTAGTATGGATGTTCTTTTTTTTATAAAATAAGGGGGCAAACGAGCAAACGGGTCACCTGATGGAGAGCAACTACCGTCGCCCATGGACACTCGCAACATCAGAAGGGCTGCAGGTGTGTTGTGCGGCCTTTTAAGAGGGAATACGCTCTCTTGAAGGTTTGCAGGTCGTATAGGTCCGGAAAAACCGCTCGCTAATGTCATGTTATTTTATGCAAATAGTTAATTTGCGTATAAAACCCCGTGTTAGATTGTGCTACTCAGAATAACGTTTATCGTACAAAAGGTTTATTTAACTGTTTGTACGCGGGAAACGCAATATACTGTAGATTAAAACATACGCTGAATGCCCGTTGTTTCAAAATATTTGAAATGCCCGGTGAAACAAATCTGTCGTGTTCTATTTTCTAATTTTGAATGATTTTTTCGAATTCGATCTTTGAAAATACAGTTGAAATATTTTTGTTTAGAAACTGCATAACTCTTTTGTGAATTTGAATTTTTAATTCTATTTTTAAACGTTTTTGCTTTGCAAATATTATTGTTGCAAAACGCAATCCATTAGTCAGTGTTTATGTCTGTGCCCTTTCATGCTTAAACCGCTGAACATGTTAAGATGTTATAATTTTGTAGCCGACCAAACAGCACACAATTCTGCATCGCGCTATCGAAGTTTTAAGGATTTGTAATATAATAATTTTTAAGATTTGTAATAGAAATAAGTATTACTTACTTAAAAGTCCAGGGAAAGGACATGGAATTTGTTTTATAACAGAAAAATGTATAATGTCCGTTGTGAACGAATTTTCGACCTGCAAATAACAAGTGAATAGTCTAAAATGCGATTCTTAAGCTTTTTTGACCACACTTTCAGAATGGCTGGTGTAAATAATTGAACATTTAAAACATTTTTCCCGCAAACTTTATTTAATTTAACCGTTTAGCGGGGGAAATAGTTCTCTAAGACTTAGACAAATTCAAACTCTAAATTACGCTCAGAGTAAATCTTGTTCAGGTGAAGTGCGAGAGGTGTTGATCTTCACCGTAGTTTATCTCTTCAAGTGGCCTCATAGGAACTTGCTCAGTAAGCTGCAAATCGCGAGATGTGACTCATAATTTTATTCTTTTTATATACCTAATATTTATTATGAATGCGAAATTGTATCTGTGTGTCTGTTACCTCTTCACCCCTAAGCGACTGAACCCATTTTGAAAAAAAAAAAACATAATATTTTGTTCTTTCCCGGGCTTTAAAGTACCTGCATATCAAATTTTATCAAAATCGGCTGAGCAGCTAAAAGATGTTACAGATAGACAAAAACGTGTAAAACAACGAGAAAAAAGTCAGCAGAAAATTCAGGAAAATTGGACGCTAAATAGAATCTCTTTTTAGCGTCCAATTTTCCTGAATTTTTTGAAACGCATCACTTATTAAGTCTAATTTACACGAAAAATCTGCTGAATTTTTTCTCGTCTTTTTACATAAATTATTATTATTATCGCAATTACACAACCGAGTGTCCCCCAAAGCCGCGGCCATAACTCAGCGCCGTTTTTATTAAACCTACCCCTTGGTTACCCCCATAAATTGTGTACAACGATACTAATTTAACAAGACGCCCCGCGCGTCTGACGAGTCGCATATTAGCTGCTATCTAACTCGGTAGGGTTATGAGCTATTTTTGTTTTTTTGTTTGGGTGGAATAAAATGATAAATATACACACCGGCAAAATTAGCGGAACATAATACAATTTAATTTTTCTTGAAAATTAATCGCTGTTTTTTATATATTTATTTATTAATTTAATAATTGATGATTAAAAAATAAAACTTATATAAATGTAGGGCATAAAAACGTGTAAAATTAAAAAAAATCTGCAAAAATCTAAAATTAAGAAAAATCTTTGAAATTTCAGTAGTAAGTTTTTAAGTTAAATTCTTCAGTTTTACTTAAGAAATGCCATGTTAACAGCGTGTAATGCCTTCTATGGATCTGAAGAGAGTCTGGATACGCCATTACATGCTTGCATTTTGATTGTCAATCATTTCCTGTGGGATATTCTTCTACTCCTCCAGTAGCGCCAACTCGAGCTCCTGAACACATTTTGGAGCTGGAGTTTTAATTCGTACCGTTCACCCATTGATGTGCCACACGTTCTCAATCGGATCCACATCCGTAGACCGTGCTGACCTCTCCACCTGGGCTACGCTAGCATCATTTAGGTCATAATGCCCGATTTTTTTACTCTATGGACGCGCAAAAAATTGAAGTTACTACCTAAAACTGTGTAAAAGGCACAACATGCAGTTCTAGGATGTCTGTGCTATTACCCTGTACTGTCAAAGTACCATCATTAACAATCATCAGCTCTGTGCGGGCTCCAAATCATATGCAACCCCAAACCATTACGAAGCCTGCATGATATACCACTGTTTCCGTTAAGTTTGATGGTCTATAGCGTTCCTTACGATTTATCCACATTCTTTATCGCCTGTCAATAAAATTTACACAGAATTTGCTCCCATCACTGTACAGCACACGATTTCACTCACTTGTCAAATTTTGATATTCACGCGCAAATCTTAGCCTGGCTCTTTGGTGCCCTGTCTCAAGTTTTGGTGCCCATGCTGGCACCTTTGAGTTTAATTTAACTTCTTTGAGTCTTCTTCTTACTGTACAATCACTTACAGGTACATCTCGGACCTGTTCCTATAGGTTTCATCTCTGCAAAGCAGTTTAAGGTCGATTTCTTAAGGCTTGTACCCTTACAAAACGGTTATCCTGAACCTTTGCCACCCGATATATGCCTTGTTCTCGTCTCCGAACGTAAGATCCAGTCTCTCTGTAGCGTTGAAATTTACGATGGACCACGAAAGCCGACACACCTAAGGCCTGACTGACCGAACTGTAGGTGTGACCTTTCTCTATCGTGGTTACAGCTCTAGCTGTCGTAGAAGCTGAAAAATCCACTAATTTTGTATCTAAGCAATGTGTTCTTCCAAAAACCAAACAATCAAATGAGCTGGCATGCCTTGCACCCCGCTAAAAACGCCATTCTTATCAGAAACACTTACAACGTCAATCATCGAAAAACACTAAGTAGGGCATAATTGCAATAAAAATCTGTCAACTTGCCAGTTTTGTTCAATATTTTATTTCTTAAATGAGCTTAGAAACTATAAAAAAGGATTTCACACAGCCCGACCCACTTGAATTCAAGTTGTGGCCCTTTTTACTTATGTTCCGCTAATTTTGCAGGTGTGTGTATATTTTGACGCTTTTATATGCATTTATGTATCATGTCAAAAAATATACTAAATTTAGTTATGAATGCAGATAAAATTAATTATTAGTGATAATTTTACTGTGCAGCAAATTAGTGCAAGACCAAGACCAAGACTGCAAGACCAAGACCAATTCTGCAAGACCAAGACCAATTTTTAACATCACTAGTCAAAATTATATCCCTGACTACGACCGTAAGCGTGTAATGATTTTTCAACCGAATTCGAAAAAGGAGGTTTCTCAATTCGAACGTATATATTTTTATGGTGATGTCTTTTGGCGAAGTTCCTTGTCTCCACGTTACTTCTTTGTCTTCCAAATCTATAGCCCGCATTTCTACAAACTACTCACAACTCCTCACACACACATACATACTGCTACAATTCATAATTGGCACAATTTGCTCATACCCCACTTGTTGTCATTAAACAGTCCGCCGGGTAAATTACAACACTTAAATACATTTTTTTTTCTTTTTTTCTTCGCAAGCACTAAACTATCCGTAACAGACTATTATCTGTGATTAAGGGCGTAAAAAAGATGTAATGATAGCTTATTAAGGAAAAGATAGTGCTTCAGTACTGTAGTATTTTAGTATTATCCTAGTTTTTTCACACGGTTACACCTTGACGTATGTGATATTTCGTAGAAGGATTCAAATCATAAAGTTAATATACCTAGTGGAATAGAGAAACAAAGGCCTGAGCAATGATGTCACTATCAGTAACACTGCGTGGTAAAAAGAGACGTGTGACACATGACAGCAGAATTCTTTTTTGACATCCGGTCGGCACTTATCAGCACGTTGACAATTTAATCTTAATCTCATAGAAAGATGCTTGTGTAAGTGTATGACGTACACATATTTTTACACCCAAACGTAAATCAATTTCGGTTTCGTTTGACAGCTCGAGATTGTTGCTCTATTCCGCTAGGTATAAGTATCAACCATAAAGTTAATATACCTAGTGGAATAGAGAAACAAAGGCCTGAGCAAGCGAGATGCCACTATCAGTAACACCGCGTGGTAAAAAGAGACGTGTGATACATGACAGCAGCACTCTTTTTTTGACGTCCAGTCGGCAAGTGCCGCACGTTGTCAATATAATCTCATAGAATTCATGTTCAATCATGCTTGTGTAAGTGTATACGTACACATATTTTTCACACAGATGAAAACCAATTTTGGTTTCGTTTGACAGCTCGAGATTGTTGCTCTATTCCGATAGGTATATTAACTTTATGGTATCAACTTTATATTTCAAATTTCTATTATTTTTGTTATTTTTCTCTGTATCTACGTTCGTCCGTAGATAAGTTCTTTTAGCGAGAAGAATCGCTTGTCAGAGAAGCTACGGGTGTAGGAATGTGCAATATCGACAAAGGTAGCGTACGACTAGTTAAAAAAAGATTGCATTTTGCACTATTAAAATATTTGAGAGTAACCGCAGCGACTGCGTGCTTAGTACAACAATTGCCACTTTATTATTTATTAGTTACCTACTACTTGATATATTCTAACTACTAGACGACGCCCGCAACTCCGTTGCGCCAAAATTCGTTTATCGCGCGGGAACCGTACATTTTTTCGGGATAAAAGTATCCTATGTTCTTTCACGGGACACAAAGTTTCTTCATACGCATAGTTTGGGCGTGTAGAGGTAACAGACAGACTGACAAGCAGAGAGACAGGCACACTTTCGAATTTATAATATTAGTAAGTATGGAAGTATGGATATAGATTTTAATACATTAGGTACGATCTACATAAAATAATACTACTTATCTAAAATATTATTTTATCTATTGAACACGCTTTGAATTTCCTAGCTGACTATACTCAGTTGAAAATAGTTAAGATGCGATGCGCCGTAGTTTAAGTATGTTTAAATACTTTTGTTTCAAACATTCGCTACAAATTTTCAGAATGTCCAAATAAAATTGTTCAAATATTACCTACATTTTATCTCGATGCTTCTGGGAATGAGTGTTAAACTTTTTCAACAGCTTTTTGGCTGGCTGGCTCGTTCACAATAGTGAAAAAATACACAATATAAAAGTAATAATTGTAATATGTATGTTCGTAATTCGTACTTAATAATGACGACCTCTGTGGCTCAATTGGTTGAGTGTGTGGCAGCTCAAGCCGGGGATCGCGGGTTCGAATCCCGCCGACGGAACAAAAAGTTTTTCAATGTTCCCGGGTCTGAAATCTGAATACATGCATTAAATATGACGTGGTATTTCATCATATCTCTATCCTTCAGGTACTTAGCACGGGGCCATACTGACGTGGTGTGAATCGTCCATAGATATAGGTATTATATTTATTTATATAATTTATATAATATAATGGTCTCAATGGTCACTCTCACTCACTGGGCTCGATGAATATGCGTCCGCGCGAACGAGGGGCTTGGCTGTTTCAACGCGGGATCAGAAGCAATAATTGTATCTTTGATTATAAACACGTCGTGTTTATAATCAAAGAATTGTATCTAAAGATTTAACCGCCGCGCTGTTAAGGTGACGCCGCGTTAAAATAAAAAACCGTGTTAGATATGTTTGAAAACAAGCAATGGAACAGCAAAAAATTGAAAGTCGTAAGAGACAAAATGGTTTTTGCCACGTAATTTAAAAACCATAAATACATTTCATATCAGCTATGGCAAATTAAAGTGTATGCGTGAACCAATCTATGTACAAATTTTGGAAGCTTAAATCACTCTCCTCTGTTGGCAAAATAGGAATCCCTTTTTTACAGAGGTCTTTTTGATTGATTATTCTTAAAAGTTGACCAATCGTGTCATGCTATGGGTAATTCAAAGACATGATGAATGCTGACAATGAACTTTAATTTCTTAGCTTTAGTCAAATCGATATCGCTACAGCCAAATTATCAAGGCGTCGTCGCCCCGTATATTGCTTGTGGTGCTGCCAAGTCGCTCGTTCGCGCGGACGCACATAAATCCAATATTTTCTTCACTATAGTTATTATTAAGCAGAGATCAAGTAATCAAGCCTAAAATCCACATCATATTAAAGCGCAGATTACCCAGCACTTCCCAGAAACGCCTGCCTAATCGCTAAAGTTGGCGCTAAAGTAGCAACGTGCATTAGGCTAATTCACCTGCAATATGTAGAGTGTCTAGCCGAGACTCGCTATAGCAATAGTCAGATTAATTTTATGCTATCCATCAGAATTAATAGCATTTCCTATTATGTATAGGAAATAGCATTACTTCATTTTATAAATAGGAAATGCTATCAGCATGCGTGTATTTTAGCAACTGCTAGATGACGCCCGCAACCAGTGACGGATTAAGACTACTTGATGCCCTAAGCAATCCATGCCTGTGGGACCCCCTATCCGCAAGTCGACTAGAATCGGTCTTTGAACCTTTACTCTTCTGGTGCCCCCTCAGACGTGTGCCCTAGCTAGGCAATGGGGGCTACCGCGTGTGAATTTTCGCGTCACGCGAGGTCCAAACACGTCTATTTTGTACTAGTTTTTGCGGTTTTCGTGGCAAAAATTCTTATTTATCCAATTTACCTGTTAAAAAACCGGCCAAGTGCATGTCGAGCCACGCGCAATATAGGGTTCCGTAGTACCGCTAGTTTCTTAAAATTTGTGTATGGTTAATGAATGTACATTTGTAACGTGTTTAACACTCCCTAACATCATCATCTCAGTTGATTTCAAAGGAATTTGAACGATAAGTTGCTTTATACTTCGCCGAAAAAAATTTTTTTTTTAGTTGATCGACTATTACTCAATAACTTATGAAGTTTTCTTAGCCGTGATAGTTTTCCTTTAAATTGACCATATTTCCTATTCTCGTGAATTTTTTTACATTTCCAGAAGCTACCGTTTAGCTGGTAGAAGGGGGGGACACTGGACTCTAACGATTTTTTCCACTTTAAAACTTAATATTTCACAAACGGATCCCTAATTTGGAAAATGATCTATGAATACTCATAATAGTTTTAAAAAACCTATCCAACGACACCCCACACAATGGGGTGGACGCGTAAAAAAATTTTCATCCCCGCTTGATGTGTATGGAAGGTACCATCAAAAAAAATATTTTTTTAAAATTTCATGTACCATTTTGTTGCCATCATTAATATGTGCATTCATGCCAAATTACAGCTTAGTAGGTCCTACAGTCTCTGAGCAAAACCGCGGACAGACAGACAGACAGACAGACGGACAGACGGATGGACAGACCGAAACTATAAGGGTTCCTTGTTGACTACGGAACCCTAAAAAGCGATCTCCTTCGTTAAATTTTCCCAAAAAGTATTATTTAGCGATCAATGTAAATGCTTTGAGAGCGAAATTAAGAGAAGAAAATATAATAATCGTAAAAAAAATATTCGGTTATCAAAAAAATTGCAAAAGTAAAGGAGATATTATTTAAATTTAATTAAAAAAATAAATGGGATTCTAGATTATTATTTAAAAGTCAACTTTAATGTATAATAATAATACTTCGGACCTTAGTCGACAGTTGCGCCATCTAGTGAGCAAAAAGCGGTAGCCCCCATTGCTTAACTTGATTAAGCGTTAATCCGTCAATGCCCGCAATTCTGTTGCCTCATTTATCTCATTGTATTATTTTAACAATTTAGTTAACATTTAAACATAAAATTAATCAAGAAACGAGAAATTAAATTTAAAGTAATTGGTAATTAACGAATGTTTTAGTTACCTTTCCTTATCGGTTGTGGCTATCGTTTATACCGGTATAGTATAATTTTATGCCAGTACAATTATACAGCACTTATACCATAGCAGTTTTATGCCAGTATAAACTGTGATCAAATAAATAGCCTGAGAATTCTCAGTATTTCAATGGCTACTTTTATATTTATTTATTTAAGGGTGTTCCTTACGGAGATACCGTAATTTACCGTATTTCAAGCCTTATATAAACTCATAATTTGAAAGCTACAAAGTTATAATAAAAATACAGCAATAATCTTCAGTATATCAACATTCCTTTCCCCGTTTTAAATTTTCTATTTTTAACCCCCGACAAAAAAGAGTGGTGTTATAAGTTTGACGTGTCTGTCTGTCTGTCTGTTTGTCTGTGTGTGTATCTGTCCGTGGCATCGTAGCATCCAAACAGGTGGACCGATTTTTCTACAAGGTGTAACCAAACTAAGTGATAATACTTTAGGGTGTGTACGTGTTCCTTGTAGAGAGTTCACTGTGAAAGTGGCAGCGCTGAAAGACCAATTTTTTTTTTCACTTTTGTATGGGGAAACTCGTGACGCTCGGGCCCTTGCCCATACAAAAGTGAAAAAATTTTTCGTCTTTCAGAGCTGCAACTTTCACAGTGAACTCTCTACAAGGAACACGTACACACCCTAAAGTATTATCAGTTATTTTTGTTACACACTGTATATTATATTTCCACGAGTTTAAGTAGCTAGGCTGTTTACGCATATTATCAATCCTGCCTTACAATTTTTTTTTTTTTCAATCCCAGCTTCGCTCCCAGGTACCTACAGCTGTACAGTCATAATATCCTGTATATCTCAGGTATCGAATCATTGACAGAACAAACATGGATAATGGAGTTTACGCTAAGTGCGACGACGGTTCCCGGGGGTAATTATAAGGCTGGTTGGGTGTGCAAATATGTTTGTTTTAGGCGTAGGAGTTGCGATATAGGTACTCTATACTACTACCTACTGACATAGTCTATGCTTCTTCTTCTTCCAGTGCCTCTCCAATCACTGAAGGTCTGCGGAAGCGAGTCTGAAAAGTTCTTCAAAAGACTTTATCCCTGTCGATTCTCGGATATTCCTCAGCCAAGATGTTTTGCGTCTCCCTGGTTTTCGTTTCCCGGCAATCTTTCCCATCATTATGGTTTGAAGAAGCTTGTACTGTTTATTCCTGAAGATATGGCTCAGATACGCGACTTTTCTTTGCTTGATAGTACGAACAAGTTCCACTTTTTTACGCATACGTTTGAGTAGGTACTTCTGCGTTTGTAATTTTGTCCGTCCATTTTACCCGTAACATTCGCCGGTATGTCCACATCTCAAATGCTTCCAATTTTTTTTAGGTCTTCTTTCATAGTCCAAGCTTCACAACCGTAAAGGACTTGCGAGTTGCGGCCAAACGTAACACTTGAGCACCCTGGTTCGTAACTCAACAGTCAGACATAGTCTATGCCCGCTATCCCCAACCCGCGGCCCGCGGGCCGCATGCGGCCCACCGGGACTTTATTTGTGGCCCACGTGATGTTAAACAATTTTGAAATTCACGCCCACCGGCAAAATAACGTAAAGTCTACGTGATAGACGTTAAATTTTTCCACTTTTAAATCGTTAATTTTGAAGTATGTTATTTTTTAACCCTACAAAATTTTTGTTGCGGCCCGCGACACCAAGAACAAAACATGTTTGTGGCCCGCATGCAAAAAAGGTTGGGGACCACTGGTCTATGCTATATTATAATAAAGCAGAGTTTGTTTGAAGGCGCGCACAATTAGTAAGGAATAAATTATTATTTGCAAAGGAAATTGGCAAAAGAAGATTTTTTTAGATTCTGAAAAGATACAACAACACACTATAATCAAAACTTGGGACTTATTGTTTCTTATTCAATGTACTTACTAAGACGGACGGACTGACAACATTCGTAGATTTTGATCAAAGGAAGTAGTTTATTAAATAATTAGGCACTGGATTAACATACGTAATACATCTTATCCTATAATGTATATTGTACTGTATAGTGTTTCCATTGGACGTTGTATTAGCTATGTTCTACCAAAAAGCTAGTATAATTTATGTACATTCATTTTACTGCTTCCGCTGTTCAAAGGATATGTAGAACTTCTTTATTATTGTTATAATAATAATATCTATGGACGCTTCACACCACGTCAGTCTGGCCCCGTGGTAAGTACCTGAAGGACTTGTGTTACGGGTACCAGACAACGGAAATATATTTAATACTTTTGTATTCTATACATATTTAAGATTTTTATTATATGATACACATATTTAATACACATCCATGACCCAGGAACTTTGAAAACTTTTTGTTCCGTCGGCGGGATTCGAACCCGCGACCCCCGGCTTGAGCTACCGACGCGCTCACCACTGAGCCACAGAGGTCGTCAAATTAAGTTAACATAATTAAGTTAAAATATTGTTAAGTTTAAACACTAAAGTATTGGTTATAGTCACGATCACTAGACACCATAATTAAACTCCATTACACCCAACAGGGTAAACGATAAAAAGTAATTTAAATTATCTGACCGAATCGCCATTAATATTGTCGGTACGCCCGCAGCACGCTTCCAATTTTCACAGCTTATCTGTGCTAATACAAGAATCTTTTGCGTGTGTTAGAATGAAATATAGATGGAATACGAGTAGGCCACTAAATACCAAAGAACAGATTTTGATAAAATTTGGTACATTCTTCGAGTCCCGGAAAAGGACGAAGTAAAGTTTTTATCAAGGAAATATGCAGCGCCCGCCTGATGAATTGAATAAACGTAAGTATTTCAAAGAAACTAAGTTGCCTTTAATATCTAGTGCTAAATAATCTAAAGGCATATAGCGAGTAAAATAAAATATATACTTAGTACTTACTATCGTACTAAGATACTGCAGCGCCCGCCTGATAAATTTAATAAACGTAAGTATTTCAAAATAACTAAGCTGCCTTTAATATCAAGTGCTAAATAAAAAATAAAGGCATGTAGCGAATAAAATAAAATATGTATACTAACATATTATTATGATAATATAGGCGCGACATAAAAAAATATAACTTAATGCGGCTATTTATATGCGGTCTTAACAATAAATTAAATTGTTATGATGCTATAGCTTTTATAGATGCTATATTTAATTCAATAAACAGGTTTATAAATAAGCTTACATATTGCACGATGGTATGTCGTTATGTCAGCTTAGCAGATGCTAAAAAGTTTCAAGATCAAAGATTTCAAGGCCTCGGATTATAGATTTCGTATATTTGGTAGAAAAAACTTAAAATAACCTCAAATGTTTAAAACGGTGAGCAATTAGAAAATAGCCGAAGTTGGGTATCCGTACATGTATTTAGTATGCTATCATTTTTGCCTAAACATACCATAAACATACATTATTAATTTATAATTATGTTTTCAAATTATTGTTTGAGTACATTTTTAAGGCTTTAAAATTTTATGAAAATAGACTTTTCTTGGCACTACGCGATGCAACATAGAGCTACACATTTTTAAGACTGACAACTAAATTCCCTACGTAATTAATCAAACAACTTCTAATATATTTAAATTAGATCAAGTTTCAGAGACAGAATTTTCGTATGACGTTAAATTTCTAATTTAGCCTTAGGGCAAATTCTTGATTGCGACCTAAATCTTGCTCTCGCGAACTTTGCCATAATATTATATGTATTGTATGTATGTTCTTTTACTTTGTCCACTGCCGACGCCAACGGGACGTCAGCGACAAAAATTCAAATAAAATGCCACTTTATTACTCAAGGTGACGCCGCGTTAAAAAACCGTGTTGCATATGTTTTAGATTGCTTGTTTTCTATGAGAGGCCGGGCCGGCTTCTCATAGAAAACAAGCAATGGAACAGCAAAAAATGGAAAGGGCGTAAGCGACAAAATGGTTTTTGTCGCGTAATTTAAAAACCATAAATACATTTCATATAAGCTATGGGCAAATTAAAGTGTATGCTTGAACCAATCTATGTACAAATTTTGGAAGCTTAAATCACTCTCCTCTGTTGGCAAAATAGGAATCCCTTTTTTACAGAGGTCTTTTTGATTGATTATTCTATGTTATAAAAGTTGACCAATCGTGTTATGCTATGGGTAAATCAAAGACAAAGACGTGATAAATACTGACAATGAACTTTAATTTCTTAGCTTTAGTCATTGCTGAGCCAAATCGATATCGCTACAGCCAAATTATCAAGGCGTCACCTTAAGCTATAGGTTTCATTTTCTACCGGCATTGGTCCAGCGAAACGTGCCGCCGCTGCTTTGTAGTGGAGTAGAGCAAAATGAAACCTATGGCCTAGGTCATAAACTGGCATTTTATTTGAATTGTTATCGTTGACGTGCCGGTGACGGCGGTCGTGGAGAAACGGCCTAATAAGTAATTGTTGGAATATATTAACTTCTGTTTCTGCTTTATAATATAATATTTCATGCGCGCACAAATTAGTGTTCATGTTCAGTGTTGCCAATATTAATGGTTCACAATGAAGGGTGGAGCTTAATAATTTCTTTGTTTTCCACATTTCATTTGAGGTAGGTACCTACTTATTTTAATTTAAATTTTACAATAAAAAAGATGTTTTAAAACAAAATATTGCGTGAGAATATATTCTGATACCATTACATTTTGTCGAATTGATGATAATAATTATTATTTTAATATTAATAAGACGATTCGTTTATAATTTTATGGCAAAAATTTAAGTCTTAGGGCCCGTTTCACCACTTTCTGATAAAGTGCCGAATAGGCTATTTACAACTTTTTTGACCGATTCTCCATACTGTCAAGTTAAGTGGTGGGTAGCCTATTCGGCACTTATCAGGAAGTGGTGAAACAGGCATTGGCTGTCAAACTAATTGCGGGCAATGAAAAACGTAAAAGTGTTGCCAGCGGTAATAATGTAGGAATTTTAAATTAGTCGGCTTACAACACTGTCGCGGGTGCAACAGAATGGAAGCTCTTTATAGCTAAGCGGTAAGCGGCTTACCTGACGACGTTTCAGCATTTTATACGCTAAATACCATAGATTTTATACGAGTATTATACAAATACGTATATACATAGATATAGCATATACAGAGACCACGTGAATAGACATAGGGGCGATTCCATTAGCGAGGTGCAACAGTTTGACACACTTAAAGCTTCCTACGGGCAAAATGAAGCATATTTATTAATAAAATATCCTTTGAAGGGATACATTTTGACTAGTTTGACAATGATGTATAAATGAAAACCTTCATCAAATGTATGAAGGGCCACAAAACAGGCCGAAGTGCCATCGCGGGTGCAACCAATTTGACCCTCCATTAAGAACTGTGATGAGTTCAAATGTGAATACTGGCTATTGCGAAACTTTTACAAAATAACTTGCCTATATTTAAAAATAGCATAAAAGAAAGAAAATATGTTACTAGATAAAAGTAATAATAGTAATATTTTTTTTCATAATTTTTCCTTTCATTGTGAATAAGACCTATCCGGGTACCAAATTTCAAGGTCTGCTAGAAGTACCTTAGAATTTTGATGATCTGTCAGTCAGTGACAAAACGTAGTAGTTTTGACCATCCGTAACTAGTAAACTAGTAATCCGAATATAATGTAATTTGGAGGTTAAGCTAGTTTTAAAACTTGCTCCTAGTCATCGAAATTCTAAATCTCTAGCTTTGTTAACATCGAAGATAAGGAGCCGCGAACCACTTCGAGAAAAGTATGGTACGGCCTTGCTTTTGCTAAAAAGCTTGGCTGGGTCACTGCCGTGCCCCCAGCGGGCCGATTCTGTATCGTACATTTGTGAGTTAATCACTGAGTTAGTAACGAAACGGAGGAGTGAGCAACCGAAAGTCTCACTTTTGTATGCAAGTGAATACAAAAAGTGGCACTTTCCGTTACTCACTCCTGGGTTTCGTTACTAATTCAGTTATTAACTCACAAATGTACGATACAGAATCGGCCCGCTGATTTAACGCGACTGAGTTACTCTGCTGTTTATATTTTCATTGTGTCTAGTCAACCCTCAACAAGTAGCCTACGTCCTCACTTTTTAAGGTTCATAAAACTTCAGGTATCACACATTAGCGACCAGTAGTTTAAACTACAGCTCTTTCCGGTCGTAAACGTCTTCATACAGTAGTTTACTACACTATAAAATAATAATTAAATTTTAATGGCCCGTTAATTTTTGAAAGCCTTTTATATTTCACACCTCGTTTGGTACATTCGCGCACGGAGATTTTGTGAAAAATGGAACTTTAATCTTGTATTGGCATTAGGTTTTGATCCCTAGTAGGTATCTGCCGTTATATCTTATATCTTATACCTTTAAACGAGCAATTCTTGTATATATATATAATTGGAATCTCGGAATCGGCTCCAACGATTTTCATGAAATTTAGTATATAGGGGGTTTCGGGGGCGATAAATCGATCTAGCTAGGAATCATTTTCATAAAATGTCATTTTATGTGTGTTTTTTGAATTTTTTGAATACCGAGCGAAGCTCGGTCGTACAGCTAGTTATTATAAAGCAAAATTGTCTATAGAATAGTTTTTTGGTTAGTCACTTCTAAGCTTCATGTCTCGATTTTCTATGCAAAACCGTACACAAAATCCATATTCTCCCCGTGTACGATAAATAAATCCCATGCTGTCTCTAAATAATGTATGCGGAACCCATAAGCTGCTTCACTGTATAGACAGCGACGCTAGCTTATTCCTAGATTATTATAATATTAGAATGAAGTTGCGTTGAATAGGCTTCGAAGTTACTGAACTAATCTTTGTGGTCGCCTTATGTCAATTCCAGGGTTGTTGAGGAAGTGATTATGAGGAAGAGGAGGAGGAAGAGGAATTGTCACGCGCAAATTTAGAGGATGCGGATGAGGAAGAGGTAGGGCTTACGCGAGAGCGGGATTTTTCTCGTCTCGTCTCGTTCTCGTCTCGCACGAGACGAGAACGAGACGACGAGACCTTTTGGAAAATATTCTCGGCGATACCGAGACCACATACCGGGTAACCCGAGAGTCTCGTTTCGGGTCTCGTTAATATTTTTTTAGTAAGTGTTTATTCGAAAAATTAGAAAAGGTCTACTTAAAAAACAATATATTTTACATAATATAAAATCTGGTAACCATCCAAACTGCATTTTATCATATAAACACGTTAGTCATAAAATATTCCTTATTCTCTTTATTATATTATAGAAATAAATCATTCTTTACAACTAAGCGAGACGAGACGAGACAACTGGTTACGAGACGAGACCGAGACTCGGACGAGACTCAATTTTTTGAGGATTGACGAGACCGAGACGAGATTTTTGTTACTCTCGCTTACTCTCGTCTCGTGTGAAGCCCTAGGAAGAGGATATTTTTTCGAGGAAGCAATAGCGACAGAGGATTTTTTTATTTTTATTTATGAAGATGCGGTAACGGTTGATGAATTCAAAATATTGCGGAACTTCCTGATTATGAGGAAGCGCAAGAGGAATCCTCAGCAACCCTAGTCAATTCAATGTAATAGCTGTGATCGGTCGGTCAAATTACTTAGGTTCGCCATTTGCCTAGGAATCAACTTCTCTGATAGTACAACAGTGGCGACCCTTGCAATAGGGATCTGGATGGCGGTCATTTTAAATCTAGTAGGGCAATATTGCCAAACGCGTATATACGCGTTTATAAAATTATATCATAGACTACGGTTTCGCAGTCAGTCTGGCATCAGTTCAGTCCATCAATCTGAGACTGACGCCTGAATAATGGCCTAAAAGTACATAATAAAAAAAATTATCAGTTCGTCAATCAACCGCTTAGATTTTAGAGTTTAGCTTTAGACGATCATTCTCCCATCATTCCTGACCAAACTGATCAACTGATCTGATGCCAGCAGCCAGACTGACCGTGAATTGTCGTTCCTGACCAAACTGATGGACTGAACTGATGCCAGACTGACCGTGAATTGTCATTCCTGACCAAACTGATGGCAGACTGACCGTGAATTGTCATTCCTGACCAAAGTGATGGACTGAACTGATGCCAGACTGACCGTGTAACCGTAGTCATAAGGATTTTCCTGTCTGGAATGTTTGAAGTAATTTTTATGCAATTCGATTGATATCTTTTTTCGATAAAACGTTTATAATATCAAGATGTACCTCACTTTATTACCAAATAAATTATACTAAAAGATACGAGCTATGTAAAATAAATTAGACTAGAATTTTTCGGTGTTAAAACATCGATTTGCATAATTAATTTCTGGCGGTTCTTCAAAGTTTTAATTATACGAACTTAATTATAACATCGTAAGATCATTATAGTAATCAAGTTGGATCTTACTTGTTTTGAGTGGTCATTAAAATATTCGAATATCTTATAAATATATATTTTCCCTACACTTTGTCTATATTGCATCGAAATATTATTCTATGGAAGAGTAACTGAGTCATAAAATGGTTCCACGAAGCGCTAAGGCAAATTTTTAGTTGCACAGTAAGAAAACTTAGTATTCTGGCACTATTACCATTTCTTTGCTATTAGTTAGTCATACTAGACTCTAGTATGACCAACTAAAAGCACAAGAACTACAATTTTCGTTGCTCTAGCTACGTAAAGAATTTTCCCATCTTTTTGGTAAAAAGTGGCCCCGTGGCTGGTTACGCTGGTTCTTCTCGCCGGGTTAGTTCCTGAACCGGTGGGCCTCATGTAGACGTTCTAAATTCTAAAATGTTACTTTTTAACCGAATAAAAAATAAAATAATTTCATTTCTAGTTTATGACAGTTACTGGAATCATAATATTATTTAAAGTATGAGAGTTATCGTTCTATACTGTAATCGTATTTCGATGCTACATAGCTAAAAATAGCGACGCGAAAGGGAGGCAATATACAGATATTACGAATTCTGACGGGGTTTTGTTATTTCATCAATCTCTAACGCCACGTGAACTCAAAATGGGAGTTCAATCTGTTCATGAGATCTTAAATATTTAAAATCTGTTGTACAAAATGCACGTTTATGGGAATATTTAGCTGTAGGTGCTTCGACACTACTCTCACTCGAATAATTTTTAGTGCTTTTAGAGTTCAATTATTTTGTTGCGTAGTCAGAACATCCTATTATTATTGGCATTCATAGTATTCTTAAACAGACATCTAAAATAATATGGTGACTCAAGAGACAGCGGCAGCCAGAACTCCGTCATTTTTGAAAGCAGAAAGAAACTTACCAGCTATAGATTATAGAAGACAGAAGTAAGAACTACAAACGACCATGAAGTTTGGGTCACAACTCACAGCCACTTTATGCTGAAATAAGTGGAAAAGGTGTACGTAACTTTCGTTACCTGCCCCTCGCGAGTAAGAACTCTCATAGGATGACTACCAGCGATTGGATAGGTATGTTTAACTGATGATAATGATGGTGGTAAATTATGAAAATGCACATAAACTTCGTCGTAACAATCTGTTATTTCTAAACAAGAGATCAATGAACAGCAATCAGCGGCCATTGTGACCTGTTTATTAAAAATTCGGCTCTCATCACGCGTCGTGACATATTTCAACTTCATAATTATATCAATAGGAGAAATCCCATCACTAGCCAACGCTGATTCATCAAAATCGCCCAAAAATCAACCCTATTTGTATCAATATAGAGCTCAGTATATCCAAATTGAAGAGACGCGTATCGTAGTTACAAAACATAGATCGAAATGCGTCTAGCCTTTTTCTCATGCTTTAAAAAATAAGGTTCAAATTCGTAAAGCGGGAGGTGACGTGAAAATAAATAAGAATAACTTCAAGTATTGCTGTCAGTTCGGACATGGCGATAAGAACAGTGAGGTAAGTAACATGGGAACATGCCACTCGGCCTAACTATGATGGATGAAGGCTACCAGTTAGGAGGAATTCTTTTTATTGTGCTACTGACGATATGAGGCTATCTTTGTCCAAGGATAAATGTTTTGGTCCTGACTGAAGTAGAAGTATTTTGGTCCTAAAGTTAGGCTTCTAGCATAGACGTATTAACCTGGCTGGTTAAGATAAAAAGAGTGGCCAAAAATGCCAATTCGATCTTTTTTGGACCACTTTGAATGCTTCTTTGTCTTGTGTTATTATGGTAGTTTTCCTCACCTAACTGCTAAAACAGCAATTTTTTCCCATTTATCCCTATGGACTATGGCATGGAACCCTTTGTTCACGATTTGTACTCACACTTGGCCCATTTTTAATAAAAGCGAAGGCACGATAACGCAAATATTTACTGGCGCAAGTAGGAATCTGCAAATCGGCTAAATGTCATCGCTTTTAAGTATAGATTACAGAAGTATTTAGAAGTACTCGATAAATCTTGGCTGAGGACAGGAAATGTTCTAAGCTGTTGATTGATGGTCCAGGATCTAGTTTATCCCACCGTATGTTGCAAATCTCGCATGCGACATTGAGTTAGATAAATATAATGATTTTACCCGCAACAGGGTTGCGCAGAAATATTGTACTGCTAGATGAAGCCCGCAACAGAAACTTCGGTTCAGCGGTTTAGGCGTGAAGAGGTAACAGACAGACAGACAAACACACTTTCGCATTTATAATATTAGAATGGATGTCAGAGAAGTTGATTCATAGGGAGATGACGAACTTATGGTATTTGGATGAGTTATGGAAAAGTCAAAGTCAGAAATGATGTTTCGGCACAGAATATATTATATTAGTTGTACCAACAGAAATCCCACTAACGAAACCAGTTTAAAGAATTAACGACTCATGCTACGATACTATAAAGTCCAAATTCCGACCGCGCAGTGCTAGGTGCCTACAATTATATTTGCCTACATCTCCGCCCTCTTTCTGTCGCATAGCGCGTACCTTTTCTTAAGAAATAAAGGTTTTCGCCTTTTAGAAAACAAAATATATTTTTTTAAATTACTATTGGCATGAATAGCAAAACTTATAGTAATATCAAATTTTAGTAAAACAACCTATATTTTATAGTAGTTCTATATTAGATTATAATATTGCAGGAAACTTCTACAATTTAAACCTAGTAACTTGTGTTTATTTCTGTGTAGTTTGTGTGCTTCTTTGTATGAAATTGGTTTATTTGCTATGTTTGTATAGTTTTTATCTACTGTTTGTATTAAAATTCGTACCTTATCCAAATATAATAGGTACATATTTCATTGGCATTTTTAATTGTTCATTTTTATAAGATTTATAACGATTTTGTCTCAGCGGTTAAATCAGTATCATATTGTATTAAATTCCTCTATGATCAGTATTCACTATACAGTAGATACGCGACGAAAAATCTTACGCGTGCGTCACCAGTCACCACTCACCGGCCACCGCTCGCTTGTGAGTCCTTTATGATTTGCCGCCCGCGGGTGGTACTTACAGTTCGATGCCTATACGCGCGAGTGGGACAGGCCTGGTTTCGGTTGGACTTGACATAATCCGACCAAATGACGTACCGCCAGCGCCAACTGCCTATAAATCAATTTCTTCGATGGTACACGCGAAACTGTACATTTTGGTGTGTTAATCTAAATCTAAATAAATAAATCACAAGTGTCACTGTGTACTTAGGTTACTTACTCTTCGTTCCTATCGACTGCTAGATTATTTCATTTTGAAGAGCTGATGCTCGTTGCTAATTTTAACCCATTTCGTTGCTAATTTCTATCATACAGATTTTTCCGTGAAAAAGGTCAGCCTTCGTCACTGTTTTGCATGCATTCTAATAATGCTAACTTAAGCTTTTGAGACTTCGATGGTAAAAAGCCTCGCTATCATATAAATAACTTAAATGAGTAATCCCTCTTGATGCATAAAATATAATGCGATTATGTTGGTCCTTACAGGAATCTTCTATGTTATACTTGAAGAAATCGTCTATTTATTAGCGTTCAAGTAATTCCAAACAACATAGTACTGATAAATGTTACAATTCCTAAATTTATTGTTCAAATACAGAACGTGAAAGCTTCGGAATGGCTTCGTGAGGTTGCCTTCGTAAATAAAGGCTGCGCCGGCGCCGAGTCACTGACACGGCGCGGTGGGGACATGCTGACGAGCGGGGCGGGAGCGATTAGCGGGGACATTTTGTCAATCTAAAGTCGGGTCCGCAGCGGCAGCGCCAATTTTTAACCGACTTCAAAAAAACGAGGAGGTTATATGTTCGGCTGTGGATATTTTTTTTTTTTTTTTTTGTATGTTCAACGATTACTCCGCCGTTTGTGAACCGATTTTCGAAATTTTTGTTTTGTTGTATTAGGTTTCACTCCAATTTGGTCCCATTTTCACAAAGGTGGTGACCTGATGATGGGATCCATGAGTAATCGAGGGAACTCCTCAAAATTTATATGGAAACATATGGTGATTTTGGTTTTATGTGAAGTGTACTAAGAATACGCTACCAAAAAGTCAAATATTGGGTCAAGGTATACCATGGTTTCGATGATGCTGAGAGAACTCCTGATTCCTTATAGATACACGTTTGGGAGTTTCGGCGTTGTTTTAAGAACAGAAAGCATAAACTACTATGCAATTTATATTCATCATCATAATCATCATCATCATCATCGTCATCATCATCATTACCACGTCGTGTTAAGGCCACCAATGTCTCATGGCACAGAATAGACAATAGTACAAGGCATAGGTATGGATATACTAATAATAATAATTATGTACTGTATAACAATTAACAACACCTGTTTGTTTTTAATACACGGCGGTCGGCGTCGCCGCCCAGTCCGACCGTTCAGTTCCGTCTTCTGCCGCGTGGCGGCAGAAGACAGAATATCGAATACTTTACTAACTACTTTATATACAGATCGAATACTTTAACACTTTATAAAATTTTAATAGACAAATAGAATTAAAATAAAGTTATTTTAAAAGGAGCATTTAAACAAAACAAAGTCATTAAGTGTCTTTTTAATTAGTTATACTTATTAATCGATAGATGGTGCACTAAGTACCTATCGATTTCAATTCTTGATAACAAGAACAGCTGTCAATAATTATGGTAATATTAAATATTATGCTACGCTACATCCTATGCAAGTTTGTACAATTTTTTATCTGATAGATCCTTCGATCGTGGAAAAACGAGACACAATAACCTTTCTATTGTTATCGCAATCGCCGGTGACCGCTTCGGGCTTGAAGTATTAAAATTGTTAAATTACTTAGCACAATATGTTCACTTCACTGATAATATTATATTATTTTGTGAGTGTGAGTTGTGACTCTTAACAAATTGTAATAAGATACGTAAAATATACGCGAAGATTTATCTACCTACTAGTGTAACTAAAAAGAGTGAAATTATTATTATTTTTAACAAAAAATTAAAACCGACTTCCAAGGTAAAAACAATAATAACATTAATATGAACTAAAAAGTATTAAATAATTTTTACTATCTAATAGTGCCTTTTTCCGAATTCGGCTAAACCTCAACTATTTCTGTACTCAATCCTCATAATTTTGAAGTCGGTGCCAGTTCCAAAAATTTTAAATATTCTGTCAGAGGACTGAAGATTCAGCTATCTGGTACCGACTTCAAAATAATGAAGATTGAGTACAGAAATAGTTGAGGTTTAGCCGAATTCGGAAAAAGGCACTATTAGATAGTAAAAATTATTTAATACTTTTTAGTTCATATTAATGTTATTATTGTTTTTACCTTGGAAGTCGGTTTTAATTTTTTGTTAAAAATAATAATAATTGAACACAAAATTGGCGCTGCCGCTGCGGACTCGACAAAAGGACTTTGTTAGGACAAAACATGATAACAAAACATATAAAATTTCTTAATTTTTTGTTAATCTACATTTAACACATGACCTGTGTGCCAAATTTCATAACGCTATGACATTAAAGTTTGTATGGGCTGTAGATAGGCCGACTCACGCTTGACCGATTTCTGAAATTTCTTATTTTTTTTAATCTACATATAACACACGACCTGTGTGCCAAATTTCATAACGCTAGGACAATTGGAAGTGACCTCTGAAGTTCGTAGATGAACCGACTCACGCTTGACCATTTTCTCATCAATTTCTTAATTTTTCGTTAATCTACATATAACACACGACCTGTGTGCCAAATTTCATAACGCTAGGACAATTGGAAGTGGCCTAGAGGTTTTGATTACCGGTCAGTGAGTGAGTGAGTGAGTGAATGAGTGAGTCAGTGCCAAAATAAGCTATTTTTACAAGGACATATCTCAGGATCTACTGAAGCTATATCTATGAAATTGGGTATACTGCTTAAGTACTCGTAAATAATTACGTAGGTATAATTTTATCTTTGCACTCGCAATAGACACTGAGCTACAGGGTGGTCAAAAGTACGTCGAAACGGTTCGTGTAAATATTGTAATGATAACAATAACAAGCTGTTGTAAGCTTGTTGAGCAATAATAGTAAAATTCTATAATTCTTTTCCATTTTAATGCAAAACTAAAATTCCAGCGGCGGCAAACGCAATAATGGTTAAGTAATCCTTATCGTTACGGCTAAGCGGCATGTACACGGTGAATTGAAACAAAAAGCGAATGTTAATTCGAGCAACTTTTTAACAGGGTTTAAGCAAAAGATAACGTTTATATTTTCGGTAATCTGAATTTTGTATGTCCGGAAGAAATTGTAACTGTCGGTTCCGGTTTCTTTCATTTGTTTTTACCTCAAAACAAGACAAAGGTACGATTTAAGTGCATAGCTACTTACCTAAGTACATAAAATTTAGGTTGCTTAGCCGAACATATCGGATGTTTTCAAAATTCTGGTACGGAAATTTCTGACATTCCCTTAATCAGAATTCCGGGAAAAACCCCTTTCATCAGCGTGGTCTCTGCCTTAATCCGCGGCAGACGCTCGCCTCGAGCCAACCGGTTGCGCACACAACAATGTATGCTTGTGTGTGTGTATTGATTTATTATACTGTTGATTGTTGATTTTTTAAATGTGGGTGTCATTTTAAATTAAAATTTATAGACTCGATAATCTCACATCTTATGTTAGGCAACGTAATGTCCTAATTGCTCAAATTATATTATGTTGTAATTGCGAGATCTTATCTGGTAATTGCTACGTGTATGTTTTTATGTGTAAGCCATACTAATATGTTAAATATGAAAGTGTGCTTCTTATATTATGTATGTCTGTCAGTTACTTCTTAACGTTTGTGTTGCTGAACTGATAAGGATGAAATTTTACACGTGGATTTTGGACCCCAGGGAAGAACATAGGAGTTTTTTTCCCAAGAAGAAAAACGTATGTTTCCTCGTGCCTCCATTATGAAAAAAATCGGCCAAGTGCGAGTCGAACTCGCACACAAGGGTTCCGTACCACAGAGAAAAAATAGGACGAAATTTGTGTTTCTTGTATGGGAATCTTTGAATATTTATATTATTTTAATTTTATAATTAATGATTAAAGTAGACCTCTAATTGAAGATTTTGTGAGAATTTCAAGTGCCTACTAGTTGCCATTATTGATTACCAGCAAAAAGGCAAAAAAAAAATACTTTTATTGTATGGGAGCCCCCAACAGACATATTTTATAGGTTAAATATAAACCTGTAAAAATTTCAGCTCTCTAGCTATTACCGTTCTTGAGTTACAGCCTGGAGACAGACAGACAGACGGACAGACATCGAAGTCTCAGTAATAGGGTCCCGTTTTTACCCTTTGGGAATGGAACCCTAAAGAATTCTGCGATCTTATAAGGCTCACTGCTAAGTATAATCCTGGTGTCAAAATTTTAGGTTCATCAATATTAACACAACCATTTTCTTTGCACTGAAGTTAAAACTTTCTTTTACTTTGTGTGTCACATCAATTGCTTTAGTGACGCCATCAAATCCATCCATCACGCGTACTGCGCACACACTGAGGCACGTGATATAATTGAAGCCCATTTCATAATTGACTCTTCCCCTCATAGGTGATACTCAAGGGAGGGCTTGCAGCCCTGAGAACGCTTACGCCTTTATCAATAGCCCTTTGATGTGAACGTGTGGTTTTATAGATCTAGAAGACAGATTACAGGTACCTATCCGCGTGAGCGTTAACTGTTTAAAATTATGCCCTTACAAGGATCTGGTAAAGGTATTGAACTCGAGATCGTCTTAACCTATCAAGCCCTATAAGAGCACCTGTGATAATATATGATGTGATGAGACCACACGACAATAGAATAACAATAGATTTCCAAGAATCCGTGATCGAAGGATTAAAAAGTCTGATGCTTTGTAACTGAAATGAGTACTGAATATACAGGTGTGACTAAACTAAGTGTGTGACATGTGTCTATTATATAGAGTTCATTGTAAAAGTTGCAGCACTGAAAGAATTACTTATTTCACCATTGTATCAGAAAATTCATGACGTTCTCATGGCAACATAAAACCAAGCCAAGCCAAAAGTAACTCTTTCTTTTATTATATTTATTTTATATTATTTATCTTTATTTCTGTACTTGGAGTTCGTTGTTTGAGCACTGACAGAGCATATTATGTGGTAGACTAATAAAAATAACGTTAACAATTTAAAACAAAATGTCTAAAATTGTAAAGATACCTGCAACGTTACAATGTTTGCAAACTTAGATACTTTCAACTGTACTATCCCTCCGTACTAATTCTCATCAAATGTTCTAAACATACAGTAAATTCAATTTAAATGCGGCCATTTCATGTCAACTGCTTTAATCCCGGGGTCCGGGCTGTCGCGGGATATACCGGGGAATCCCGGGACTAGGGGTGGGGTATTTCCCCGGCACAGTAAACTCGCTGACGTGCCTGTGTTCGTTACAAAGATATATCACGGGCTTGATACAGTGAAATTGTCTGTTTATGTAAATTGTTAGTGTATTAAATTTCCTAATGGAAAATTATAAAAAGCTGGATTATATAGATTACTTTTAGTGTTATTAATGTACCATGGACCCATTATAATTTTACTATTTATTCTGTCAAGTTGCATGACGGTTTTTATACAAGGAGTCGAAGACAGGTAACACAAATAACTAACTTATTGTTTTTTGCTTTTACTACTAACTTCAAGATTTAGAACCTCAGAAACTGGGTAATAATGTTGCTGAAAGAGACTCTGGTATTTAAGTAATGAAAATAATGATAATTTCTGCCCTTTGTAACATCTGTTTCTGTGTATTTGATGGTCTATACTCTATAGTTCTATACTCTATACTGTGTGGTATATGTACTTATTATATCTATAACTATAACATTATGTTGGGTTTTGTGTATTATGTACAGGGAACTCAATTTTCCCAGTGGCCATACACATTCACTCAGATGCTAAATTGCCAGCGTCGACGTTTAATAAGATGGCAACATTTCATAAAATGGCTACCCAGACACCTAATAAACTAAGCTACAATTTAATTTTTCTATTACTTTCACGCTCATCTCATATTTTCATCACAAGAAACCCTTAGGAGAGAAATTTTATAACTAGTTTAACTTGCTTTTATACTTCTATATTTTGCTGGAATTTTTAGAGTAAACATATTATTCAAGATATTTTGTTGATTTTAAAATGAAGCTTATAATTATTATAAAGAATATATATGCATATTGCATATTATTATTATAGTCAAAATTATCAGAGACAGGATTCCTGTTTAATGAAAATTTTGACATAAACTCCATACAATTTCTCTCAAACTCTTAACTACTAAAGTATAATCATTGGGCTTAGGCTGTATAATATAGGTTTTTCGCACAACCTATAGTTTGCGAAAAATCTATATAAAATGATAGCAAAAAAAGATATATATGTACGAACAGCCCATAGACGGCCCCAAATTACATAATAAAAAAACATTTTTGCTTAATATCTTTATGCATCCGTCCGAACGCGCGGTTCGGCGGCTAAACCGCAAGACGACGAGTAAATGTATGTAAAAAACACCGCGACCGCGCCGCTATTAAGTAAATCGTTACATACATTGGCTTGTGGTCTCGCAGTGTAGCGGCCAAACCGCGCGTTCGGGCGGACGTATATAAATCCAGCCGAGCCGCGAGCGGCCGTTAGTCTCCAAATACAACTTCTAAGTTCTAATGTCTGAAAAATACGACCTATTGATTTCACATGAACCTTCGTTATACTTTTATAAGATATATCTTGAGATGTGCTTCTCATAGGCGTTAATAAGCCGTTCGTAAGCCACTCGCGTCGAACTCCTACGGAATTATCGGAAAGTTACGCGGTAGGCTTCGGGGATGGTGTTATGCAACCTTATCTATCTCTGCCTTTTTTCGTTGTTTCTTATCTTTTTTCCCTTTGCTCGTGTTAAATATTAATGTTGGTACGTTTAAATAGGTCACTAAAATGTTATCGTGATTTGTAGGTGAGTAGCTCAACCAAATTCATATTTTGTGTGCTTTAATTAATGCAGCCTTTTTAAATAATTTAATGATATGTATGGTTTTGCTGGTAAAATAATACAAAAACATATTATTATTTTATAAAATATATTATAGTATCAACATTATAGGATCAACATCAACATACAGAAATCAGTTATACAATGATCGAGTCTACATAATGGAGTGCTCTACTAAAATAAGTAGAGTTCTTACATGAAAGGCATAAAAGAAACAAAATAATATAATATTGTGTGGTTGTTTCCTCTATATAGGTTCAAATGATGTCACACGGTCAATTTTATTTTCTCCTCAGTTCAAGGATGGTAATATTCCTTTCACACATCTATTAGCGATAAAATGAATTATTCACTACTGCATGACATCGGCCTAGCCATAGAGCCACAATATGGGATTATTGTCTTCGACATTGATCTTCTCATATTGGTCGGCCAATACGTTGTATAGAAATTAGACTCTATTTTAATACGCATACGTTTTTTTAATAATACTTACTGATAACTCTTTAGAAGCGTTATGCTTTTTGGGATAGGTTAAAAAATAAAATTGGAGGAAGTTTGAAAAGAGGTTATATTCCTGCACTCTCTTTCTAGTTTCTACTGCGCGAAGAAAATGTATGCCTGCGCTGCTGTTTCGTAGTCACTTCTGCCGGCACTGCCGTACAGTAGTAAAAAAAATAAAAATTGTTCTATTTCTGAATAGATTTCAATCAATAATACTCTCAGAACGTCCTGCATGTTGCCTGCCACCGGTTCGGGAACTAACCCGGCGAGAAGAACCAGCGTAAGAAACTCGCACGGGGCAGTGCAATTCGTTACTTTTTTATTGTTTAATTCTTCAATTTCGAAACTACCTCAATTTTTGCCTTTCTTTCAAACTCTAACATATTAAATAGGAACCACTTGCTATTCACACGTAATAACTCCCTTGTTGCTCAGCTGATTTATGTTATTGCGTTTTTTAACATTTATTTGTATTAGTGCCACTCGTGATCAGAATAGAAGAATCCTTGTCGAAAACACCAGCTGTGTCACAAGTCGACAAACTTTAACTTGGGGGCTTAGCCAACACGTTTTCATTATCGCTTCTGTTTATGATCGCTGAGTAAAATGTATGGAATTTTGACTATGTCAAAATTTCGTACATTTTAATCGGCGATTTTGATAACATGCACTTAACATTCGATTCATTTAATGTCAATTCGATATAATATTTTGAACGGCAGCGGCGCTATAAAGACGACGTGTTGGCTAAGTCTCCTGATGTTTTAGATTTTCTTTTATCTTATTTATAAATTTTAAACTTTTCTACTTCTTGGAAACTCGAGCCATACGTAGCAATACGTACTTGAGATTATTATTTTCCTAGAATCATGAATATTTCCTAGAAACTTGTATTAGAAATTTCAATTCGACGTCCATTATGGAGGCTTTAAATTCCAATTTTGCAAAGTATGGATATAATATGAATTTAATACTCAGATGTATTAATAATATTATGAGCGTTAGCTAAGCATGCTGAAGTGGCTATTAATTAAAAATTGATAAACATCTAAGTACCCCTTTACTATAGCTTTATTGACGTTTTCAAAATTTTGAAAACATCACACTATTGACAAAGATAGCGGACCTTGATTAACCTTATATGCTAAGTACTGACATACGGTTTTGCTCGATAGTTTTACTCTAAATCGAGTAATAATTACTGTGTGGACCGCAAAACTGACAGCTCGAAGGCTCGCATCTCGGCTCGGCTCGATGGAATGAAATATAGATTTTAGAATAAAACTATCGAGCAATGCTGAATGTGTGGACGAAATCTCGAGCCGCGGGTTTTGCTCGATCGAGCAAAACCGTATGTGAGTAGGTACTTAGCATTAAAAATTATACACGATTCATTAGCAAAAGGGCCAGAGTAAATTTTTTAAAAAACCATCTTGTGGTAAAATTCTATTAGCACACTTAGCTTGTAATTTGTAACATTAACCAAAACGCCATGTCTTGCCGGACATTGTATTGGCATTTTTGACCGCAATCAATCTTACCCAGATTAATAATATCCCGGGAATCCCGGGTAAATCCGGTCATTTCCGGATATTCCGGATACTTTCCGCGTTAAACCGATACGGCTTCGGCTCGATCCGGTTGTTTGGATCGCTAATTGAATGTTCTAATTTGTTTATTTGTTAATTGATTATTTTGGTTTTTGCTTGTTAACGTTTTTGTTTATTTATTGTTTGGCTGACTTTTGACTTTGCTTTTTAACTTAATAGATATTGTAAATAATACATAAACTACTAACTGTAGTAATACATATAATATAATATTACTAGCTTTTCCGGTGAACTTTAAGTCACTTTAAAACCTTTCCTGGACTTCAAGGATTATTTTAGCAGAATCGGTTCAGCCGTTACCGAGTTATAGCGTTACTAACACAATTGGGAATCCATTTTTATATATTAAATAGATGTCTTATGACATAAAACTTAACTAGTGTGTGACTTTAAACTTAACTAGTGAAGTATCAGATGTTGTCAATCGCGGCTTTGCATATAAAATGACAAGTTTTAGACAGGAAGTCAATGACCGCTACCGCCATGTTTTGCCGAGTACAGTATAAGTAATAGGATAAATTATTAGTGCAATGTTTTGACTTTTGACGCTAGAGGCAGCACCAGTACAGACAGTAAACATAAAGTTTTGTTCTACGTTTGACACCGTTTCTGTCAATATTCTGATAATTATGACGTGTGCAATAATATGTCGGATTATTTACTGTAAGTATAATATGCTAGTAACGCCTCTGCTCCGACTTTTGTGTACTAATAAGTATGTATTCTGTGCTTTTGCATAAAATTCACTATTATTGAAATACAAAACTTTTTGAAACCTTCATGTGATTAGGGGGAAACTACACAATATTTCTACACCTAACAAGGACTTTGCATCCGTTGTGAATGATTTAAATACAGGTTTTTTCAGAACGAAGTAAACACTCATAAAATACTGTAGTGCCTGGGACAAGATTTAATTAATGTCCGTATGCCCAAGCACATACGGCATTCTCGCAACATAGTCGGCCTAGTGTAGAGGAAAGAACTAGTCAATGCGTCTTGGACTAACTATGTGCGAATTTCCTCACGATGTTTTCCTTCACCGTACGAGCGTCCGTATTATGTACCTTAGATCAGAAAACGTGCGAACCAAAGGTCTACCCATTAGGCCTACACCTACAACTTTGAAATCTATATTTATATATCTATACATATTATAAAACAAAGTCGCTTTTTCCCCCATGTCTCTTTGTGCCCTTTTATCTTCAAAAGTACGCAACAGATTTTGACGATTCTTTCAGTGTTAGATATCCCATTTATCGAGGAATGCTATATTTTATCACGCTAAGACTAATAGGAGCGAAGAAATAGAGGAAAATGTGGAAAAAACGGGGAAAATTATTTGAAAGGGCTAACTTGAACGCGCTAATCTCAGAAACTACCGGTCCGATTTGAAAAATTCTTTCGGTGTTAGATAGCCCATTTATTGAGGAAGGCTATAGGCTATATTTTATCACGCTAAGACTAATAGGAGAATGTGAGAAAAACGGGGGAAATTATTTAAAAGGACTTATCTCTGGAGCTAACTACTGGAGCAATTTTTATGTTATTTGGCACAGATAAGAAGTAGACCACGTGAAGGATCATAGGCTATCGATTTTAAAAATTTTTTCAGTGGCGATATATTTTATACCCGTGCGACACCGGGGTGGGTCGCTAGTTGCATAATATACAATTAATGTGAGGTACCTATATAATAAGAGATTCAAATTGAATATAGCAAATGGATTTGGTACATAGCCCACAAAGCAAAGCTATAGGAAATAGCTCCTTTGAAGATTTAACTGTTATCATGTGTGACGTGTGAGTGACGTCACAACTCAGTTAAGCTAACACAATGTTTAACTAATTTCCGATTGTAATTTAATGCAATTTACCCCTGGGGTGTCCCGGGGTGGCTCGACGGGGGTTAACGGTAGAGATGCCACGAATAGTGAATTGGCCGAATACCGAATACCGAGTATTCGGCAACGCTGTCGGCCGAAGCGCCGAATATTCGGCTCGAAATACACGCTTTTCGGGGGCGCGGTAGCTGGTTTAAGACAAGTTGCAACCTGTTTTCCTCATACTTTCCACTTCGTAAGAAAAGAAACCGAAAGAGCAAAAAAAGAGGCCGAATAGGCCGAATACCGAATAGTTGCCGAATATTCGTGACATCTCTAGTTAACGGGGGTTAAGGTTCAGAAAGGTTGGGAACCCTGCTAAGAGATTAACACTACACGCAGGCTACTGTAGAATTGGTTATTATCTTATCGAGCAGGTTCATACTTTATTTAGTAGGTAACTAGGCTTTATGACGCGGGAACCGTACAATTTTTCCGGGATAAAAACTATCCTGTCTTTTCCATCGTACGCAGCAAAATCGGTTAAGTGGTTTAAGCTTAAAGAGGTAACAGACAGTCAGACGGACAAACTTGGATCATATTGGTAATAATTATTTAATCATTAAAATCCATTCAGTGATTGCGTGAGAGAGTAACAAACGTCCATACTCCATGCATACAAACTTTCTCGTTTATAATATTAGAAGGATATTTATACGTTTTCTGCTTTTAGTGATAAAAACAAAACTACTTTTATGATTTCGTTATTAACTATTGAAGTATAAAAGGCCGAAGAAATTGGATCTATTTTCCTACTTGATTTGTAAATAATAAATGCCGATTTTTCGAGTGATTCTTTTTTCGGACACCTGTCTATTAAATATTTTATCTTTTATATAGTGTGGGATAATATATTATTATTGAATGAAAAATAAGATTACACTAATTTTTCAGGGTAAAAATCTTTCTTTGTCCTTTACCAAAATGATGTATATATCTCCATACAAAATATCATCAAAATCGGTTCTTGTGTTTAAGCTCGAGGAGGTAACAGACAGACACAGAATTTAATAGTTTCTATGACTTATTGAACAAAACGAGTTTGGTCAGTTAGCCTTTTCTTTCGTTGGGGGAATGCATTTACGCATCCCCAGGGCCTGGGGAGGACCACCGAGGTATGTGGGACTCCCAACGGTGTTCCTGCTCCTGAAGGTGGGACTACGGGAAACGCGTGATACACGACCGCAGCCCCACCACCTCTGCCTCTTTGGGCTCCACTCGTGGAGACACCACCTTCCACACCACTCCGCGACGATGCGCTGGAACACCTTGAACATCGTGGCCTACCCGGGACTCGATGTCATGGGTGACGGCAGCCCCATGCCGACGCCCCGAGCTCTCCTGCTAAGGCGGCACGTCGTGACCATGTCTGGCCCTTGGTCTCCGCCTCGGCCTTCTCCAAGGATCGTGCGCCTCCGGTTGGTCAGTCAGCCTGCCTTCAGTCTAAATTCTAATCGAATCGATCAGCCTCCCCGACATTTAGAAATAAATCAAGAGGAGCGTAAATATTGTTTTCTTTTTGTTAATAATACTCACTAGAACAGTGGTCCTCAACCTTTTTTTTCAAGCGGGCCACAAACGTGTTTTGGTCTCGGTGTCGCGGCTGCAACATTTTTTTTTGTTTAAAAATGACGTTCTTTAAAATTAACGATTTAAAAGTGAAAAAAAAATCACGACTTTCACGATGACTTTACATTATTTTGCCGGTGGGCGTGAATTTCAAAATGGTTTTTAAACATCACGCGGACCATAAATAAAGTCCTGCGGGCCGCGGGTTGGGGATACCTGCACTAGAGCAACGGAGGCGTATTATAATATTATAGTCAAAGTTGACATATTGAGATATGTTATCCCTGTGGCCTTATCTTTATGATGCCAATTCAACTCCCAGCTTGCGCCCTGCGAGATTATCAATTGATTGGTCTACCTCACCGTCCCTTGTAATTGAAATTAAGTTTATATTGTATTATTTACATGATATGAACGTGATTTAAACTAAGCCTAGGAAATTGTATATTCAGTTGACTGGTAAAGTTATTTCCCAAATCGTACACCCAACCAATGTTGCAGATTTGTTTGCGCAGAAATGAATATATGGTGAAACCGTACATTCGTGAATCATAGTATTCACGAATGTACGGTTTCTCACATATGTTCTTTCCCGAGACTCAAAGTATCTAGTTGTAGCAATTAAAATCGGTGAAGTGGTGGCATGACGACAAACAGATAGACAATAATATGTATACTTAGTTTGTAGAGTAAGTAAGAATTAAAGTAATAAAATTAAGTTACAGGAAGCCAATATCTATAAAAGGTACGCTTGTCCCTGTCTGACACATTAGAAAAGTCACATGATAGATAAAGACAGCGGACGCTGTATAAATATGTGTATTTGTACGGTAAGTGGGGTTTGCCTCTACAAGTTTACAAGAGATTTATAGCTTACTCGTGTAAACCGGTTTTGTAAATTTTAAACTCTTTCTACCCGGTTTAATAAAAAATACTTTTTACCCTTTTCCCGGGATTATCAGTAAACATTAGGGTGTACCCTAACGTCAATATTACATGAAGCACTCCTCTGGAATACTAATCTAATGTAATTCGTTCTTATGCTGGCCAGTTCGGTTATTTTAAGATGTTTTTTTTTCGGAGACATGAAAAAGGTCAACCGTTTCGTGAATTTGGGACTTATAGACATAAGCTGGTGCTTATGAGGAGATTTTTAAATCGACTATCCCTCCAGCTTATTTAAAAGCGAAAGAGAGCATATTATATTTTATGACTATGCCTGTAAGTTCTTCTAAAAAAATGTATGTAGGTGTGTTTGAAATGAAATGTAAAATCCAAAAGCATCTTGAAACAAAAACAGTTATCATTGGAATGAAAGACGTTTAAGTTGGCGATGTAAATAGCTCGACTTAACTTCCAGTTTATCCGCGGTTTATAGTTTAACTTGAACCGCGTTGTTCTTTCAATACGGCTGACCTAATAAAAGTTGGGAACATGTGGAATAATCGTTAGTGAGTGTTATGTGGGATTTTTAAATTGTTTACGGCTTGTGCAAACTTTTGTAACAAAGAGAAACATAATATGTTTCTGACAAAGAAATCTTATATTATGTATATAGGGTGTAACAAAACTGAGTGATAATACTTTAGGGTGTGTACATGTTCCTTGTAGAGAGTTCACTGTGAAAGTAGCAGTGCTGAAAGACCATTTTTTCACTTTTGTATGGGGAAACTCGTGACGCTCGGGCCCTTGCCCATACAAAAGTGAAAAAAATGGTCTTTCAGCACTGCTACTTTCACAGTGAACTCTCTACAAAGAACACATACACAAAGTATAATCACTTAGTTTTGTTACATCCTGTATAGTAAGAGCCAGCGACAACCAGAATTTCATAATTTTGGAAAAGCTGAAATTTCTCCTGTATATGACCCCTATAGAGGTAAAGACGACCAGAAATTACGGAGTTTCAGTCGCGGTCACTTTAGGAGGTATCCAGTTATGAAGGTCTAAAGTCCTACTTAAGTAACCGCGACCGTTAACTCTATCGTTTTTCTGTCATAAAAATCTGGGCGCTCCCTTAAATATACCTGTAGGCGTAATTTCCAACTTAAAAGTTGTATTTTTACACGAAAAATAAAGAGTTTCTAGGCAAGGTTTTTACAAAATAATTGAACTTATTAAAAATATTTTCTTTCACTTTAACTTTACATAGAGCTGCTCGAAACAATCTAGTTTATAACAAAAATAAGCGTGGATATGTTAATCTATACTCCGATTCTGCCATACAGTATCGTTACTTGTGCGATATACGCAGTTCGTATCCTAACAAACGACAAAAAGTCAAACAACGAAGTGGGAGACCAATCATAACGCGTTTGACGTTACGTACCAGTCTGTATTATTATTGTTTATTAATATGACAGATGGGAGACCTACGTAAATTGGTTGCTTTATGTCAAACCCAGCCGACAGATCACTAAATTGACATGATCCGACCAAATGACGTTGGTCTGTCAACTGCCTAGGAATCAAGTTCCTCGATGTTATTACCTACGAAGAACAACTTGTGTTGATAGGAAAAGCACATGATCGAACACAGAACGAAAAATATCAGAATTCAGAATCGTGGTTGTAGTTTCGGAATCAGCAGAAATTCCTCCCCGCTGGACAATTGCTAATATTTTACACAGACCGGGGCGTTTATACAAGTTTTTATTACGAACCTTTTTGCTCGTGTTTGACACTTAAAACCGAAATACCACGAGAGTAATTTTACGACGCCATTTTGTTTTTGTTTTGAATATGGGACCGCTTACCTATTGCATTTATATTGTCTTTTTACCGTATTCTCGTAATAAAATCTTGAGGTTTATTTTCATAGTATTTTGCTGGGACTTGGGATTCTTTCTTAGTCAAGACCGTGGAAATGGTCCATAGAACGTATTGTTTATTAAGTACACATGGATTGACTTCACAGTCCCGAGAAACGTGAATCTTCTATTCGCTCTCTATTTCTTCTTATTCAATGTTCCCAATTTTACCTCGTTAAATGTAAAGAAAACATGGAAAGTCGACAAAATTGACGAGCCATACTGTATGTTTGTATTCGTTTTTAATATGTGCTATTTCAATTGGTGCCATTATAGCTCCACTAGATAACGCACGCAACTCCGTTGCGCCAAAATTATTTTATCGCACGGATTCCCTACATTTTTCCGTTACAAAAACTATTATTTGTCCTTTCATACCGAATTTCATCAAAATCACTGTTTAAGCGTGAAGAGGTAACAGACATAATTTCCCATTAATAATAATCTTATTAATTATATAATAAAATTCTCGTGTCACAATGTTAGTCCACGAACTCCTTCGAAACGGCTTTACTGATTTTTACCAAAATTTTTATGCATATTCAGTAGATCTGAGAATCGTCTACTGGGTATTTTATACATATATTGATAAGTGCATTTGTTGAATGAATAATAGTAAATTATTATAAACTGAAACTGACGGCGACCATTGTTTGTGCGACGAGACAGCGATCGACGTTGCCATGGCGACATACTTATTTAGTCACTTCAATAAAATAATATGGGCGAAATACTTTATATTATGGCAACGTTTGCCGGGACAGCTAGTATTAGTATAGAATTATAGATAGTCGGCACATTCATATCAAAATGAATCGAAACGGGGTATCCAGTCGGTGAGCACAAAGCGCAGAACCGGACATATCTTCATTTGTATAATTGAACTGCCTGTGATGAAATACAGCTTAATACATACCCGTATTAAGGCGGCCATTGTAGCATTGTGATTTGAATAAAATTATTATCCCGATCCGGAGCTGTCCTGAAATATACGCTGACACAACAAAGGGGGTTCGATTCCCGAGTACGAATAAGGAGTCGTCGATTACGTCCGATAATTTTATTTCTCCGGTTTGCGAGTTATTGTGATGGTGCTGGGTGCAGAGTTTTTGTGTCGCTGTAGTTGGATTTTAACTTTGATTCTACTCTTGTAATGCCTTAGTAATGCATCCTTGATCCAATCACTTTTCTGTGAAACAGCCAAATAATATTCTCGTTTATGCATACCACTAGAACTATGGTATATGTTTTTGTTACATTTCGTTCTTTGCCGTGAAAAAGAACCCTGTGGCTAGGAAACCGTCTATTCTTGTATTGCCGAATCCTGGACGAAGCGGTCATTGACCCCCTGTCAAAAAACTTGTACAAACCGCGATTGACAATAAAGGACGATATCGTATTTTGCATACTCGATGAGAACTCAGTATGAAGTATATCACTTCGATCTCATAAAAAGTTGTGATTATCATTCTAAGAGTTATGAAGAGGTTTCAGATAAATGTAGAATAATATAATTTATAGTCTATACTCTATAAGTAGTGTGTTTTTGTAAGAGTTAAATTTCTCTCTTAAGTTAACTGATTACTGTATACAGTGCGGGCTTTTTTCATATAGCTTTTAGACTAAAAAGGTCAATTACCGCTGTGGAAACCTTACTTTGTTTTGACTTTAGTGGTAAAAATAGCAAACTAATTCGATAGCATCTTTGTTGCGTTATGCAGTCTCTCTACATCAGCCATGAGTTGACAAGCGATTACAAACTTATAGAGATATTCGTCTAGGTTTTCTCATGATCTACGTCGATTGTGCTATAGACTTCTCAATCATGGTTATCCATCATCCAATGTCTGCTCCAATGTATCCATCATCCAATGCCTGATAGTTCACATATAAACTTACAAATGTTCCAACAATTTCTACTGATGACTCGCTGCAAACTTTATACTTAACAGCCACTTCAACGGTACGAAGATTAATTAAAATACAGTCGTACCAGTATTTCAACATAATATTTGTGAGTTTGCACTTCAGTAATTGTAAAGCGGTGAACGGGCATCTTTCTCGAGTAATTATGTACCCCCGAACTCGAGACAATAGGGCTGCCGCGTGAAATATTACGTCTTTATTGCACGTAAAAAAGGATCTACTAAGTGACTGTGTTTAATTAACTGCTTTTGATGTTACTTAAATTTGATAAATGTGGTGTTTAATTTGTTAGGGTAATTTTTATGATATCTCTTATTTCGTTTCTATAAAAAAGTACTCAAAAGTAAATACTAATTTATATGTTGCATATTCTCATTTGTTGCCAAGTTTGTCGATATCTTGGTTAATTTCAGATGTTGTCGTCATTCCTTTAATTTTTTATTCCAATATTAGTCGTGTCGCGCGACTCCACCTTGGTTAATAGAGAAATCCGCTCGTACTTTTATATCTGCGCATAAAAGTAGCCTATGTCCTTTTCTGTACTCCATATCTTTGACAAAATATTAGATGTCACTCTAATTTTTAGTATTACAGATATGTTTGAAGTAATAATTATTATATTCTATGCATATTTCGTTTTCTCAAAAAAGAGCAATCATTATTAAACAAATAATTAACGTCATGTGCAACCCTATTCCAGTACGTGTACAGTTATAGTTGATGGAGGCCTCGGGTATTCTCATCTTCGTACTGATCGTGAATTATAAAATCCTCGCTATTTATACCCTGTTTAGAGCCTTAGCTTATTGCGGAAAAGTGTCTTAACTCAGAAAAGCTCCAATTTACATTTTCTGCATGTTTTTCCCATTTTTAGAGCTTTTCGGGATTAAATAATAAAATAATGTGTCAGTAGGTATATACGATATAGTCTAAACTACCGATATACCCAGTTTAATACCGATAGCCAGTATAGTAACGATACCCAGTTTAATTCGAGATAATATATACCGAATTTAAGTATTTTCATATTTTTTGCAATTTTGAAAATGACGTGGTTTTCGAGATAAAAAGGAGTGCATGAATTGGCTTATGAAATATATATTTTTACGTGAAAATTTAGATTTTCGATGGTACAAATCGCTGGCCCCGGGCAATAAAGGCTTAATATCAAAAATCATTTTGTTCAGGAGAGACAAAATAAGCTAATTTGTTTATAGTGCAGCGTACAGTGGTCCAAAACAAGCGTTTGAAGTGTCATAAGGAAGCTAATTTTTTTACCAATCTAACCATATAAAAATAATTGTAATAATGTAAATATTCATTGAAATAATTGAAAAAATGTATAATACAAATAATAATCGATATTATTTAAATTGCAACATTGTTCGTGACGTTATTGGCACATCAAACCTCCGAGTTTCACGACTGTAAGAATATAATACGACGTATTTTTCACTTTAGATTTCGAGCGTACCAGCCGATTACCACCTTCTTCTGGGAAATCTTACAGCCAAAGCTTAGCTGTATCATCTTCTAAACGCTATTTTAAAATCCTATCAATGAATCATATTTTTATGTAATCATTGTAATGGACTGAGTTTATAATGTGATTTTTAACGATTTTGGACGAAAGTCTATGAAATTTATACGTATCTTTATGTGTTTTTACCAAATTTTTGTTAAATTAAATTTAATATGATAATCACCTAAAAACGTATGAAATGACATACTTTTTATTAAATATTAAAATTAGGGAAACCACACAATCCCTGAGTTCGACTACGTCTTATCTCGTAGTAATGTGAATATTTCTGTTCCTTATAATAATATTATTATGTAATTGACATTTAAAAAATATATAATATTACTGCTACCAAGTCTAAACAAATCGCTATGTTTACCTAATAGCCCCTAATAGTATGTACTGATTGAATAACATACCGATAAAACATGGCTTCCATACACGGTGCATTCATAATGTATGACCTGACATAGAGCTTGTAGCATTATAGAGATGTAAAGCAACATCACCAGGCTTATTATTAATACAGTAGAAACATAAAAGAATATAAACATTGTTTTTCTTCCTCTTCTAACTTAAAAATGAACGCTTTCTGTGGCTGAAATAAACGAGTTATTTGTTTAAAATTTAAATCCCATGAAACACAAATTACCCTTGTGCTGAAACAGGATCACACCAATGGCAGCGCAGCTGCATCTGTTTTTAACCGACTTCAAAAAAAGGAGGTTATCAATTTGACGCGTATGTATGTAATATTTCCAGAACTGTCCAGTTTTCGTATATTATGTAAGTCTATATCAGCGTCTGAACAAATGTGCCAAATTTCAAAAGTGTATGTATGTATGTATGTTTTTATGTTTGTGTTCGGATATCTCTGGAATTACCGTTCCGATTTCAGTAATTCTTTTTTGTTGTAGTATTGTTCAACTTAGGGAATAGTGCAAGTTTCATCAAGATGGGTTCAGTAGTTTTGGAGATAGGGAGTTTTAATTCTCAATTACATACAATTTGAAGTCGGTTTTATCTTTTTAAAATACAATTATAGCTGTACCTAATACTCTAGCAAAAAAACAAATAGCGATGCAAAGTTTTTTATTCAATTCATTTATAGACAATAGCACCAAGTAGACAGTCACGTCCTATGGCAAGAAAAACTTGAGTTATAAATTATAATATTATTATATAGCATTCACACAACTGATTTTACGTGATACTGGATTACGATCCAAATATTATTACGACAAAATATGTCGAACATTCGCCTTAACATTGTCGCTCTATTGAGAATATGCTCAATGAACCTGAATTATACATGGTGCGTACGATTTGCAAGGCGACACATGCAAACACTTCTTGGAACTACATTGTTAGTACCTTGCCTTTAACTCATGTAAAATACCTTTTATATCATGGCACAAATCGATTGCTAGCTGATTATTTCCAAGTCTTGTGTACTTAAACAAAATTACAAAACTGAATAGATTCATATTGTTTTTGCCTATTCAGCGTAACAGTGCAAGCCAATTGTCAGCATTTCATCATTAAAGGTGAATCCAAACGAGCGTAATTTGTGAGCTGTGAGTCGCAGAATTTCGGCTGGCAGAAATTCTGCTGCGTTCAGTTTCATACAAAAGTCCTGTTTGATTTCACACTAGCGTAATTTTGTGAGTCATGACTCATGATTAATATGAAAAGATATTTACGCGACCAAAATTCTGCGACTCACAACTCACAAATTACGCTCGTTTGGGTTCACTCATTCTGACAATTGCCTTCTTTGATAGCTTCAATAAGCTTTCAAAGAAGGTGATTTCAAAATAGCCAAGAGCAATAGTTTAGATACTCTTTAAGAGCCTGTCGAGTCAAAGGATTAAACGTTTTTAAAAATAAAACCGAATTTTCCACGCAATATTTTTGAAATTTCAACTCCTCTCTCTCGATACTTTATCAAGTTTATCAATTTTGTGCCATCTTCGTGCATAATGTGTGGATGCTAGTAAACAACATCAAAACGGCCATCAGCGATTTTACGGGAAAAACTTTCCCGGAACTCCAATTCCCGGGTAAAGTACCTTCGTCATGAATACCTTATCGCGGCCGCCCTCACACCGAAACGAACTTTTCGTATCATTTTGATTAATTAATTATAAATAAGTGCTATATAATTAAATTTAAATAGTTGATAAATTAATTAAATGTGTGCACTTCAACCACAATTTAATACTCCATCGCGTCGGTATCAAAAATATTAATAATTAGTGTTTCTCTAACTGCTGCGTTTAGTGAGAACTGAGAAATAATTTTTAATTAATATTATATGTTATATAAATATTATTTTTTTTTACTTTGATTTAATAAAGATTTTGACTTAATATTACTTATTCTTAAAACAGTTTCTGGTAAACTCATGAGTCATGAAGAGTTTAAATTAAAGTTGAGTTATCGTTAAATGTTTCGCAGTGCGATTGTAAGGAACTGACTTGACTCGTAGACGTCATGTTCCTTCTTGACGTTAAGTATATTTTTACAGCTGCAGGCTTTATTAGCTTTTAAATTCTGATTTCCTTGGATTCTGAAATATAAAGCATTTCTCTTTTAACGTAATAAGATATTATCTATACTTATAAAATTACATGTCCTGACTGACTGACTGATTCATCATCGCTGAGCAAAAACTGTTAAAGTTACAGCCACGAAATTTGACGAGTAGGATTGTTTTATTAAGCAGACACACACTAAGGAAGGAATTTTGAAAATTTTACCCTGAAGGGAGTGAAATAGGGGTTGAAAGTTTGAATGAAAGTCCGTCATTTCTTAACTTAGGAAGATGAAACTTAGTTATTGGATTACTAATTAAAAATAAATGAATACGTATTTAAGAGTTTTTGGGAATTATACCCCCAAGGGGGTGAAATTTGAGTTTTAAGTGTGTTAACCGACTTCCAAAAAACGAGGAGGTTATATGTTCGGCTGTGGATATTTTTTTTTTTTTTTTTTTTTTTTTTTTTTTTTTTTTTTTTTTTTTTTTTGTATGTTCAACGATTACTCCGCCGTTTGTGAACCGATTTTCGAAATTTTTGCTTTGTTCTATTTGGTTTTACTCCAATTTGGTACCATGTTCACAAAGTGGTGACCTGATGATGGGATCCAGGAGTAATCGAGGGAACTCCTCGAAATTTATATGGAAACATATGGTGATTTTGGTTTTATGTGAAGTGTACTAAGAATATGCTACCAAAAAGTCAAATATTGGGTCAAGGTATACCATGGTTTCGAAGATGCTGAGAGAACTCCTGACTCCTTATAGATACACGTTTGGGAGTTTCGGCGTTGTTTTAAGAACAGAAAGCATATGCTACTATGCAACTCATATTCATCATCATAATCATCATCATCATCATCATCATCATCATCATCGTCTTCATCATTACCACGTCGTGTTAAGGTCACCAATGTCTCATGGTACAGAATAGATAATAGTACAAGGCATAGGTGTGGATATACTAATAATAATAATAATTTTATACCGCATAACAACACTTTGTTTAAATATACACGGCGGTCAGCACCGCGGAGGCGATGGTATCGCTTTACTTTATACTTTACTACTTTATATACAGATCGAATACTATACTAACTACTTTATAAAATTTTAATACACAAAATATAGAATTAAAATAAAGTTATTTTAAAAAGAGCATTTAAACAAAACAAAGTCAATAAGTGTCTTTTTAATTAGTTATACTTATTAATCGATAGATGGCGCACTAAGTATCGATTTGAATGGATTTGAAATTGAATTCTTGATTACAAGAACAGCTGTCAATAATTATGATAATAATATATTATATTACTAGCTGTCCCGGCAAACGTTGTTTTGCCATTTAAATAATTTTTGGTATGAAAAATAGATGTTGGCCGATTCTCAGACCAATATCCTCACAATATGCTCACATAATTTCATGAGAATCGGTCAAGCCGTTTCCGAGGAGTATGGCAACGAAAACTGTGACACGAGAATTTTATATATTAGATGAGTAGCTACGCTACATCCTATGCAAGTTTATACAATTTTTTATCTGATAGATCCTTGGATCGTGGAAAAACGAGACACAATAGCCTTTCTATTGTTATCGCAATCGCCGGTGACCGCTTGGGGTTTGAAGTATTAAAATTGTTAAATTACTTAGCACACATCCTATGCAAGTTTATACAACTTTTATCTGATAGATCCTTGGATCGTGGAAAAACGAGACACAATAGCCTTTCTATTGTTATCGCAATCGCCGGTGACCGCTTGGGGTTTGAAGTATTAAAATTGTTAAATTACTTAGCACAATATGTTCACTTCACTGATAATATATTATTTTGTGAGTGTGAACTGTGTAATAAGATACGTAAAATATACGCGAAGGTTTACCTACTAGTGTAACTAAAAAGAGTGAAATTATTATTATTTTTAACAAAAAATTAAAACCGACTTCCAAGGTAAAAACAATATTAACATTAATATGAACTAAAAAGTATTAAATAATTTTTGCTATCTAATAGTGCCTTTTTCCGAATTCGGCTAAACCTTGACTATTTCTGTACTCAATCTTCATAATTTTGAAGTCGGTGCCAGTTCCAAAAGTTTCAAATATTCTGTCAGAGGACTGAAGATTCAGCTATCTGGTACCGACTTCAAAATAATGAAGATTGAGTACAGTAATAGTCAAGGTTTAGCCGAATTCGGAAAAAGGCACTATTAGATAGCAAAAATTATTTAATACTTTTTAGTTCATATTAATGTTAATATTGTTTTTACCTTGGAAGTCGGTTTTAATTTTTTGTTAAAAATAATAATAATTTCACTCTTTTTAGTTACACTAGTAGGTAAACCTTCGCGTATATTTTACGTATCTTATTACAATTTGTTAAGTGTTGAGATTTGTAAACTTTATATTTTCTAAGAAAATTTAGTTTCGCAATTCAACAACAGATGTCGTTGTTAAGCTTCTGCATCGCGGTATCGCTTACTCGATAGCATTTGATATAACTAATTCGCTACAATAATTATTTTCTTCTCGCTCACACTCACTGGTTGTCATAATTGATATTACGCCAGAGGGAATAACGTCCCAGAACCATAAGACCAGTTTTAGGCGTAAGACGTAGACGTCTATTCTTTACATTAAGAGTCACAACTCATACTCACAAAATAATATATTATCAGTGAAGTGAACAGTAGTTAGTAAAGTATTCGATCTGTATAATATAAAGTAGTAAAATATTCGATCTCTCGTTTGCCGCCACGCGCCGCCCGCGCGACACCGTCGCCTCTGTAGCGCCGACCGCCGTGTATTAAACAAACAGGTGTTGTTATGTAACAATACATAATTATTATTACGAGTTAGTATATCCATACCTATGCCTTGTACTACTATCTATTCTGTGCCATGAGAAATTGGTGACCTTAACACGACGTGGTAATGATGATGATGACGATGATGATGATTATGATTATGATGATGAATATTAATTGCATAGTAGCATATGCTTTCTGTTCTTAAAACAACGCCGAAACTCCCAAACGTGTATCTATAAGGAGTCAGGAGTTCTCTCAGCATCTTCGAAACCATGGTATAACCTTGACCCAATATTTGACTTTTTGGTAGCATATTCTTAGTACACTTCACATAAAACCAAAATCACCATATGTTTCCATATAAATTTCGAGTAGTTCCCTCGATTACTCATGGATCCCATCATCAGGTCACCACTTTTGTGAACATGGTACCAAATTGGAGTGAAACCTAATACAACAAAACAAAAATTTCGAAAATCGGTTCACAATTGGCGGAGTAATCGTTGAACATACAAAAAAAAAAAAAAAAAAAAAAAAAAAAAAAAAATATCCACAGCCGAACATATAACCTCCTCGTTTTTTGGAAGTCGGTTAATAAATGAATACGTATTTAAGAGTTTTTGGGAATTATACCCCCAAGGGGGTGAAATTTGAGTTTTAAGTGTGAATGAAAGTCCGTTATTTCTTGAGTTAGAAACATGAAATTTTATGTTTGAGCCACTGATTAAAAATGATTGGATACGTGTTTAAGCGTTTCTGGAAATTCTACCCCCAAGGAGGTAAAATAGGGGTTGACAGTTATTATACTATGCTAACGCGGACGAAGTCGCCGGCAACAGCTAGTTATATTATATTATTTTAAGTTAATGTGTATGTTTAACTTAAAGGCGCAGCGCAGCGCAGACGACAGACTATCCGTGACGCACTTTTTAATCCGTGGGAAATAGAACCTATGCAATTATATGCAGTAACGCACACGACGCTCAAAAAGTCTGCATATAATGGGGATTGTCCATTTTTTTTTAATTTTGCTCATTACAAAAACATTTCGAGGAATAAGGTCAGTGATCGTTTTTCTGTATATAAACGAAAAAAATACCCATTAGTTACTTATATTTTTGAACAAATATGTTTAACCTTAGTTTGACCTTCAATGGCGTTAAATTAGCAATAAATTCGACCAACATTACGTTTCGAACTTTTGATAAGCTTCTCGTATCAGCTTTCACATAATGATAACTTGCATTAAACGAACCAGCCATTATAAACTAGATTGAAAGGAAAAAAAACATACTACAGAGGTCAATTGGCCGCCGATGATGACGTCAGAGCGAAACTTTAAAAAATTATTGAGAAAAAACTAGCCAATGAATTTCAAAATTATTTAATTTATATTCTTAAAATACCCTATTTTAACGAAAAAAAAAATAAAAAGTACATGTGATTTTTTTTGGACAATGCCCATTGCATCTAGGTTCTATTTCCATTTTCCACATACAAAAAGTGCGTCACGGATAGTCTGTCGTCTGCGCTGCGCCATACTGTGTGTACAAATGAACTGAGGGCCTAGACAAAGTATACCTACTTATCACTAAATGACATTTTGCTTGCGAAAACTAATGCCAAATCCCATACATTTTGATAACGAATTTCATCATCGTTTTTAACGAAAGGGACTTCGACTACGGCCTTTGTATTTATAAATTAAAAGATACAACTTCGATACCTACCTAATAAGCATTTTCCATTACTTTTGTGCAAGAATGTTTCATTATCTATTTGATTAAAAAATGCAGCGGTGTAACGTCGCGCCTGTCAAAAAATCGATGCATCTCCTCAATCTCGATTTGGTATCGAATATCGATTAACGAGACGAATGCAAATTTCTCGAGTCCGAACTCCGAGTCAGATCGAATCTGCGCTTGATGGAGCGGCCATGTTAACGAAATAATATACCGTGTAATTGTTAGGGCCGGTGCACATTGCTGATGCGTTTGACAGCTGTCAGATGCTACACTATAATATGGATGTCTCACTGATTACTAGGGATACGTCTTGGTGCAGTAAAGTTTTGCCGAGCAGTTAAAGGTGTGTAGTAGGTAGTAATATTTTAATTTTTAACCTTTTATAAAACTTTATTTCAATGACTAGTATTTTTTCTTTATGGAGACTTTTTATGCAGTTTGGATGTACAATTTTAAGAACACTTTTGAATATTATAAAAATAAATATTAAAGTTTGAGGGCAAGCGTTGGGTGTATCCCAATACAGCGCGATATATTATAATAAATTATTGTTGAATGATGTTGCTGGTAACATTTAGCACAAAATAAAAGTATCTAAGTTTTCATTTTTAAAATTTATTCTTCTTAAAAAATATATTATATTTTAAAAATTTCTTTTTCTTTAGTGTGTGGTGTGGTTTAAAAGCCCGAGAAATTGAGATGAAATCTTAATTGAAGGTGTTGTAAATTTCATTGCGATCGATCTTGCAAGACGATGTAATCGACAAGTCTTTTTATATTATTACCCGCGTTTCATGCATTTTTAAACGTGTAATAATTTCTGAATCATGATTTTGGGTTTTTATCTATCTAATCTATTATATATAAATCTCCTGTCACGATGTTTGTACGCGATGGACTCCTAAACTACATGTTTCTTTTTTTTAATGTGTGCTTTTATTCAACTTGAGAGATAGGATAGCTTAGATCTTTAATTATAGTCGCAATTTTATTGTTTATGCGACGCGGGTCACGAGATAGCGATGGACGTTGCCATGGTGACATACACTAATTCAATAAAATAATACGGGCGACGTACTTTATATTATAATATGGCAAAGAAACGTTTGCCGGGACAGCTAGTATATTATATAAATCTCCTGTCACGATGTTTGTCCGCGATGGATTCCTAAACTAGTTAACCGATTTTAATGTTTTTTTTTTAAATGCGTGCTTTTTTCCAACTTGAGATATACTTATAGCTTAGAATTTAGATCTTTAATTATAGTCGTAATTTTATTTTATTGCAAATTATTTGTCTATAAAGAGCGACCATTGTTTATGCGACGCGGGTCACGGGATAGCGATGGACGTTGCCATATCTATACTAATATTATAATTCTTAAGTTTGTTTGTTTGTTTGTTTGTTTGTTTGAACGCGCTAATCTCAGGATCTACTGGTCCGATTTGAAAAATTCTTTTACTGTTGGATAGCCCATTTATCGAGGAAGGCTATAGGCTATATTGTATCACGCTAAGACTAATAGGAGCGAAGAAATAGAGTAAAATGTGGAAAAAAACGGGGGGAAATTATTTGAAAGGGCTTTTTGAACGCGCTAATCTCAGGAACTTCTGGTCCAATTTGAAAAATTCTTTCAGTGTTAGATAGCCCATTTATCTAGGATGGCTATAGGCTATATTTTATCACGGTAAGACTAATAGAAGCGAAGAAATAGATAAAAATGTACTATCTGGAGCAATTTTTATGTTATTTGGCAAACATGAAGAATAGACCACGTGAAGGGACATAAGCAATTTTTTGCGGAAAAATGTACGGTTGCGTGAAATTCCTAAATTACGCAAGCGAAGCCACGCGGAGCATATATATAATTATAATAAAGTCGTAGGAAAGTCAACTCTGTACATTGAATATTTTTGTGCAATAAATAATACTTGGGATGTGATATACTATGCTAACGCGAACGAAGTCGCGGACAACAACTAGTCTTATATATAAAATTCTCGTGTCACAATGTTAGTCCACGAACTCCTCCGAAACGGCTTTACTGATTTTTACCAAATTTTATATGCATATTCAATGGGTCTGAGAAACGGCTACTGGGTACTTTATATATTGATAAGTGCATTTGTTGCATAAATAATAGTAAATTATTACAACCTGAGACTGAGGGGGATCATTGTTTGTGAGACGGGACGGGACATTACCATGGTAACATACTTATTTAATCACTTCAATAAAATAATAATATGCTCGAAATACTTTATATTATTATGGCAAAGCAACGTTTGCCGGGACAGCTAGTAATTCAATAAAATAATACGGGTGATATACTTCATAAAATAAGGCAAAGAAACGTTTGCTGGGACAGCTAGTATTATTATAAAGTGGTTTCATGACGCATTACGCCTGCAACTTTCGTCACGCCAAAATTCGTTCTTCCGTACATTTTTCTGCAAAAAAATATTCTATGTCCTTTCCCTTCCCTGAAAGTAATTCCACAACAAATTTCATCTCAATCGTTTCAGCCGTTTTAGCTTGAAGACGTAACCGAGAGAGGGAACAAACAGACACACTTTCGCATTTATAATAATACTAGATGAGCCAAAATTAGTTTATTGCGGCGGAACCATACATTTTTCCGGAATAAAAAGTATCCTATGTTCGTTCTCGGGTCTCAAGGTATCCCCATACTAAATTTCATTAAAATTAGGGCTTCACACGAGACGAGAGTAAGCGAGAGTAACAAAAATCTCGTTTCGGTCTCGTCAATCCTCAAAAAATTGAGTCTCGTTTAAGTCTCGGTCTCGTCTCGTTACCAGTTGTCTCGTCTCGTCTGGCTTAGTTGTAAATAATGATTTATTTTTATAATATAATAAAGAGAATAAGATATATTTTATGACTAACGTATTTATATGATATGCAGTTTGGACGGTTCCCAGATTTTATATTTTGTAAAATATATTGTTTTCTAAGTATACCTACCTTTTGTTATTTTTCGAATAAAAACTTCATCAAAAAAATTAACGAGACCCAAAACGAGACTCTCGGGTTGCCCTGTATGTGGTCTCGGTATCGCCGATAATATTTTCCAAAACGTCTCGTCTCGTTCTCGTCTTGTAAAAGCGAGACGAGAACGAGACGAGACGAGAAAAATCTCGCTCACGCGTGAAGCCCTCATTAAATCGGTTCAGCGGTTTGGGCGAGAAGAGGTAACAGACAGACATACTATCGTATTTATATTATTAGTATTATAATATTAGTATGGATTAGTACTTATGTAAGTACTTACATGTAACTAACAGGTTAATTTTTGTTTCAAAATATTTTTATCTAGGTCGCGTTTGTCTTTGTTTTTGTTTTTGTCCTTTGTCCAATTACATAATAAAAGTTAAATTCGAGCTCGGAATTCGAAGAATTTTCTTCATAACACGAGCATAATGCCTTTTTCAATGGGAAAATAAACAAACGGACAAGCGGGAAAATAAATATCAAGAAGCGTTTTAATTCGGAAATAAAACGCCTGGTTCCAGAAAGTGGAAAGTAAATTTGGAATTTTTAACGAAAATCCATTCGTATGTAAATAGCCTGTTTTAACGATTAACTCGTGAACATGTTAACTTTCCAAAAATTACTTTTAACCAAGTTTTTATCATACTTTAAATGCGAAATTCGTACGCGTCTTAAAATGATTAAATGACTAGCTTTTTTAAATACTATTTATCAAGGATATTTCACGAAAGATTAAGCAATAGGTAGCCAAAATCACCTACAAAGTAGATACTTAGTTCACTTATACTGAGTACTTTGCTAAGTACCATCGAGGAAATTGATTCATAGGCAGTTGACAGACTAATGTCACTTGCTGGGTTTGACAAAGCGCGACCAAAATACGAAGGTCAGGCATCTGCCTATGAAATATGAATATTGAATATCAACTTCTCTGATCAACTTCTCTGATCGCTATGCGCTACGTAATTTTTTTTTTTTGTTTTCTCATTTCTGAATGCTCTGTCTAAATTATCGAATGCTAGATGTTCCTCGATATTCAGAGCAGTTTTTAAGGTTAAATATAATGTAAATAGTGTTTAGTAAGATAATTACCTACATAAAAAATATTGTTTTTTTATTATCAGCTTTCACATGAAACCCTTAATAAAATAATAACAAGTACGTGTTTAACTTCTCCATTGACCTATATTGTATAATGGTGTGTCAGAGCCGTCCACTGACAGGTCTTTTGTTCAGGTATAGGGTTACAAAGGTATTGATAGCAACGATGTAAGGGTCGATGTTACAGGTTACGTTGCCCTGTTACCCTACTGTGTTAAGAGGGTTATGCTTTTCGAGAGAATCCATACAAATATCGTAAAGGTGAATGTGTGTATGTATGTTACTTGTTTACGCTGAAACCGCTGAATAGATTTGGATAATATTTAGGCGCGCCGCAGACGCCACTGCACTTTTTGTGTGATCGCGTCTGCGGCTTACATACAGTCACTGTAATATGTAAGCCGCAGACACGATCACACAAAAAGTGTGACGTCTGCGGCGCGCCTTAGTATGGGAATAATATATTTTGGAGTCTCCGAAAAAGGCATAGAGGTGTTCGTAGCAAAATTACTTGCAGTATTATATTTTCGAAATCAGAACCTTGTGTCTGGTTATTTTTTAATTGACAGTAGTATTAAACTATATTCTCTTTCTGTTTCAGGTATGGCATATGACATTTTTATACACGCTGTATTGTTTAACGCAGATGTAAAGGTAATACAACTATAAATATGGCGTCTAAATAGCATTATTTAATTCATACCAACGTACTTGCCCAGAAGATGTTTTTTTTTTAATAAAAAAAATTGCAACATCTATGAAACTTAGTACATTAGCTTTCACAGCCATTAAAGTATCAAAACTCTTCAATTGTCTCGGCCCGAGTGTCCTCACACGTCAAGGCACCCGGTATTGTGCTGTAAATTGTAAAACACTCCTTTTTGTTCGCCGACACAAAAGAAAAGTGTTCTTTCTCTAACAGCCAGTTGCAGCTTTAAATTCTCTCATTGTAATCCTATTATACCCAAAATAGGATTTCCCATTTCCTAAATAAATGTTTATTTTCAAGTATCAAAATTGTTTTTTTGGGGATTATGAGACAATAAAAAAATTTATTGGTCCTTCGAAGTAAAGCTTGGAGTAGGTGGCAGGAGGGTACTTAAATAAAACTATATAAAGAATGTGTCTGCCTGTTTGTCTGGTACCTCTTTATGCTTAAACAATTAGAAATTTTTTAGGAAATTTGGTGTGATTCAAGTCCCAGGATATAAGCTTTTATATAATAGTTATTAACAAGTCAACTCACGGTTTCTGAGGATCATAAAAAACTTTCATTTAGTTGGCATTTCTAAGCTTCAATAATTCGTTATCTGTATATATAAAAGAAGGTTGTGTTAGTTACGCCACTTATAACTCGAGAACGGATGAACCGATTTGGCTGAAAATTGATGGAGAGGTAGCTTAGAACCAGGAATAGCACATAGGATACATTTTGTCCCGGAAAAATGTACGATTACTGCACAATATACTTTTATGATTTGCGCGTAAACTATTCAATCGATTTTGATGAATTTTGGTATGGAGATACTCTGAGTCTCGGGAAAGGACAAGGTATACTTTTGGTCTCGGAAAAATGTACGGTTACTGCACAATAAACTTTTATGATTTGCGCGTAAACTATTCAATCGATTTTGATGAAATTTGGTATGGAGATACTTTGAGTCTCGGGAAAGGACAAGGGATACTTTTTGTCCCAAAAAATGTACGGTTCCCGGACAATAAACTTTTATGATTTTTCGCCTAAACTATTTAGTCGATTTTTATGAAATTTGGTATGGAGATACTAATTTTTATCTATTTTTTTCTTAATTATACCAATTCGAATTCAATAATCATCGTTAAGGCAGGACAACGTATGTCGGGTCAGCTAGTTAAAAATATAATTATGTTTCACATGACATATAATATATTATAACAAAATTGTACATCGCATACCGTAATATAATAACCAATACGATATTCCTCGGCAGTCCTTTGTGTCGAGTATCGAATTTGCCCGGCCATACACTTTGAGTTCGCACTCTTAACCCTCCCTGGTTGATTTAAACAAAATGCCGGCGTATTTTATTCAAGAATATCTTGAATATAATATCTTCTATAACATACTGTAGCAAATGATGAATATACGATCTTTAGCAGCTATCGTTATGTCTTGTACATTCTCGGTAATTTTAATAGGAAAACTTCAAGAAAATATGTAAGTAATAATAGTCTAAAATGTTTAACTAATTATTGCATTGTCATTGGCATTACGTAGGTATACAAAGTTTCGAATTAATTTGACTACTGGATATAGGTAAAAATAGTATGTAACCTAGTCCGTGCAATCTACGAAGACGCGCCGCACCAATTTTGGGGTGAGCACCTTTCCCTTTGACCGTGACGCTTTTTCTTAATTGGTCTATTTATTGTAGTGTGTGCCTGTACTCATAGGTAATTAGTGTGTACCGATAACACTCAAACATTGGCGAAAGCTTGCCCACATAACATACTAGAAACGATTAGGAGGAATAGTGGGGCACGTCTTCGTGGATTGCACGAACTATACTCATAGATTCCATTGTCCCAAAATACGCCATAAATTGCCATGACGTATTGATTAATCGACTTTAGTTATAACAGATATCCTGCCAGATAATTGTAATTTTACAGTATTGTTATCTGCTTGCCAGTGCTTATGGCTACAGGGACCATTATTAGGTTACTACATAGATGACACGCTCGCAACTCCGTTGCGCCAAAATTTGTTTATCGGATTTCCGGGATAAAAAGTATCCTATGTGCTTTATACTATCTATACCTCTATCTATACCAAATTTCAGCAAAATCAGTTTAGCGGTTTGGGCGTGAAGAGGTTCTGGGCGATTCCATTATCGCCGGTGCAACATTTTGACGCACTTAAAGCGTCCCACTGACAAAATAAAACATATTTATTCATAAATTATCTTTTGAAGGGATACATTTTAACTAGTTTAATCATTAATTGTAAATGAAAACTAAAATTAAATCTAAGAAAATCCACAAAACATGTTTGAAGTACTATCGCCGGTGCAACCAAATTGGTCCTCTATTAAGAACTCGGACAAGTTCATTTGAGAACACTGTATTAGTATATTAATTTAAGTAATTAGTACTAGGAATTATTAACAATTTTCACGATCGCGGGTGCAACATCAGAATATCGCGGGTGCAACAAGTCTAAAGAAATTGAATTTACTCGTAAGACTGCGACTGATTTCTACATTTTTGATATGCAATACATAATATTATTAGTAAATTGTAATAATACTATATAAAATTTTATAATTTTTTAAGTATCAGTCATTTATCGCTCAGAGAAAAGAAATCGTCTAAATCACTAAAAACAATTGAATAATGTAACTCAAGCAAACTTTTTTCGATGTTTTGTTATAAAACCGAACTACAGCAAACCTTTAATTCAAAATAAATATTTATAATTTAAAAGAATATGGGAGAATTATAAGTAAAAATATTTTTTTAAAATAAAAATATTAAGTATTTGTGGTTTTTCCTGCCATTTGAAGCATTTCTTCTAAAATATTAAAAAAAAAGAAGATTAATCATTATTTTGAAAAATCTGTCATGAATTACATGAAATATTTCGAAAAATGTAAAACACTATGTTAATCTATTCAAATTTTGCTAAATCTTGTAATTACATGTAAAGTATTGATAATAAATATTATCTTACGTTATTGTTTACCTTAATGATATGAAATAAGACGAAAATCACTAGAATAGTAAACTACTGCTTTGATCGCGGGAGCAACCACTTTTAAGTGTCTGTTTTTTTTTATTAAAAATAATAAAATAGTTTGTTTCAATGATTAATTCCAATTTCCCTCTCATTTGCCCTTACTTTTACAAAGTTTTAAATTATTAACAATATATTTTAACGAGAAAACTAAACTATTGTACCTTTTTTATCGCGGGCGCAACAATGGCAAATTTTCTTTAATAATGTTTGAAAACTATTTCAAAATTGTTGTTTTTTTGCGCAGAAATAAAAACTTATGTTATACAGTCTATATTATGTAATCGAGCTAATGATTTATACTAAAAATGATAATGTGTGGCATAAGCAGTTTTTCTCGCGCCGTTAGATGATATCACTTCAAAATGCTCTAAATCATTCAAATTACAATTTTTACTCATAAAAGTTCTTTTGCTAGTAAAAATACATCTTTTTATTTATAATTTAATAAAAAAAATGTAACAAATGCAATACTTTAAAAAATCGTGTTGAATGTCGTCTCTGGCGGAATCGCCCATTTTATTTGATTGAAAATGTTTGAACACAAATGAAAAAACCATATCTAATTAATTTAATGACAATCTATTTTAATATTTTTATTTATTCTCAATGAAACCTGTATTTCATATAAAAATAAGGATGTTTTGTCGAGTGAGCCTATTATAAAGAATCTGAAGAGTTCTCGACATATTGAAATTATCTAGACTCGAAATACGATGGATAATAATGGTCCAATAATAAAATGTATTACGAGTATGAGTTGTGACTTGTGAGTTGTGACCTACTCGTTATAGGAGCTCTCTCAAATAAATATATTTCGATTCTTTGCAAGATTGTTTTCTTATAATTCAAAGAATGTATAGGCCATAAATTTATCATTGGCGCGAAGACCAATGATTTATCTATGTTATAGGCATTGTTTGCCAAATGTGGCGTAAGTAATCACAACATGAAACCCTCAAGGTGAAAAAGTGTTGAGCTTTGTGAAAACTAACGGCAAAAGTCGTATTTTAAATCTATACTAATATTATATAATATCTATACAAATATAATATTATAATTGGGAAGAGTTTGTTTGTTTGTTTGTTTGAACGCGCTAATCTCAGGAACTACTGGTCTGATTTGAATTCTTTCAGTGTTAGATAGTCCATTTATCGAGGAAGGCTATAGGCTATATTTTATTACGCTAAGACTAATTGGAGCGAAGAAATAGAGGAAAATGTGGAAAAAACGGGGGAAATTATTTGAAAGGGTTTATTTCGCGAACTACTAGAGCATTTTTCTGTTATTTGGATCAGATAAGAAGTAGACCATGTGAAGGATCATAGGCTTTTTTTGTGAACTATTTTTTCTGTGAAATATCTAATTTACGCGGGCGAAGCCGCGCGGAACGTCTAGTCAATGATATTAATGCTTCATTTTTAAATATCTAAACAAATGTTGTTAGTCTCATTTAAACTCGAGAACGACTAAACCGATTTGGCTGAGTTTGGTCTTGAAATATTCGTGAAAGTCCAGGGAAGGTTTATATTAGAATGGAAGTGATGCGAAACTGAGGTCAGCTAGTAAATAGCCGCGTACTGACCAAGCGAGCCGCCTCGCCGCGGCAGCCTCGCGCGCATTTGCTCGGTCGGTCAGTACGTGTTAGTGCGCGGCAAACGTCCGAGGCGCCTTTGAGCATCTACCAAAAACCGCCAACTTTTGGCTCGGCCGCAGCACGCTCGGGCGAAGCAGCGAGGCGGCTCGCTTGGTCAGTACGCGGCTAATAACATAAGTGATTTGGCACCACAGAAATCATAAAATAGGTGTACACTAGCTAAAAGCCGAGCTTTGTGAGGGCTCGCGTCGTTTTTCTGCGTGGTAATAATCTTTAAGGCAGTTTTTTTTATATTTTAATATTAACCAAATTTTGACTGACCGATGATAGCACATCTACATATAAATAAAAATTACTATGTTAAAGCACAAATCAATAGGCGTGATAGTTTATCCATAAACAGCTATAAAGTATACCACAAAAGTGCTCAATTTGTGGGATATTACTATTTGATAAACAAAGCTAACAATGTTTTGATGCTCGATGCTGTAGGTACATATTTTAATTTTCCTCTGCATTCACACGTGTGAAGGGAAAAAATAACCCTTTTATTTACACGAGGCATTAAACGGCTATCAAGCTTTAGGGTAAACCCGTGGTCGCAGACAGCTGGAGTTGATTCATGGTAGGGTAAGTGACGGATCAGTTTAAAATGAATAAAACATCAGTCGATCTTAGCGGCTTTTGTCCAAAGATGCTTAGATTTCTTCTAAGAAATAGGTTGTAGGCGAACTGAGAACTTTAAGAGTGTTTCTTATTGTTTCTTATTGCCACATTCGAATACGAATATTAAGTATAATATGTACTTACTTACTTATGAATATGTAATTAACCTATCAAGCCCCGTAAAGACACCGTTGACCGCGACAACAATAGAATACAATAGCATTTCGAAGAATCCCCGATCGAAGGATTACACTAAGATTTGGACATAAACCCCAGTTTAATCATCATTAAATGTCTCTGAGTGCGGCCGTTAGAGATTTTTAAGTTTCTTACTGCCGCACTCAGAGTGGAACATTAATTACTTAATTGTAATTAATTCAAAACTTTGAGATAAGCCTCATACATTATCTGTCAAACTCTTCATTAAATTGAAGGTTAATCATAATTAAATGTCTCTGAGAACGGCGCGGCGGTTAAATATCTAAGTTTTCACTTTAGGACATAATATAATTAGTTATTTCGATACACGAGTAAGTTACGAGTACAAAGAAAATTAAGAGCGAGCTGTCAAATTTTGCTGTGTTTTCTAATAAGTATTACGATCCCGGAAGACGATTGACTTAAATGAAATTGAGATTTATTTAATCATTGTAGGTATATTTATCTGATACTAGCCTAACGGAAAACACGATTCACTTATTTTGACTCGATAGTTTTATTTTTTGAAATTATGGATATTTCTGGACTTTTCAACAAATATCTGTTACACTTATTCAGTTACTATCATTAAATAACTTGCACTACTACAATCATACACTTTGTAAAATCATAGCTAAAGGAAATATTAGTATTGTTGTATTTAGTTTTTAAGTAATCATGAAAAAACTGTTTTGGGACTTACGACCTTTACTTTCGTGCTATAATGCGGGAACCCTTGTTACGCAATATTGTTCACTACTAGCTGCGGCTCAAAGTACAATTCAAGCGGGCACGATTCATGGAATCATTATATTATTATCACGATTGGAGGATAGCGGAGTATGTAGGCGAGGCTAGCGTGTTTTGATAATTTTGGCAGCCCGGTCTTAAATTATTTATTGTATTATACGTAAGCGAATTTCAACCAAAATCATAGAAATTGTATTGTGTACCTATCAAATTTTGTCAGTGAGTTGCCAGTTGCTTAGAAAATATTATTACTCTAAAAACTTTTCCACTCAGTTGTACACCTAATCAGAAAAGCAATAAAATGTATGGCGGTTCATAATATTTGCTTGTTTGGCTGCAGAATTGCAGCGGGGGACTCGCGTAGAATTTTAAGTACCATCATTTCATTACCCCTTATCTCTATGCATATAGAGGTGATATTTCTGTAACATTTTGGTTATTTGATGGGGAATATTTTTCTACTTTGTTTGTCAGGCGTTTCCACTTTTCCTCCTTCATCAGTGTACCAGCTTGCGAAATTTTCTGTCTAATATTCGGGATGCTGAATTTAAATGAGATTATGATGATGCTGTACAAAATAGCATTCTCCGTGTTTTTTACGTATTTTACTAAACATTTCTATGGGCCGTCTGCAGAATATATTTTGGCATGGGTTCGTAAAAACATCACCTCACTTTCAAAAAGTTCCAAATCAACACTCAAATAACAAAATTTCATCAAAAGTATGAAATTTTGTGACTAGTCTCGTGGTTTAGACCCTAGACCTCATATTAACACAATCCCCTTTCTCAGGTCGGGTAAATGCTCGTAATAAAATATGCGGGCACAATGGAATGTGGCAAAGTGTGGTTTATCTCCCTTGCTAATGCCCAGCGTTTGTAGGGTAATAAGCCTTTGTGGGGTTCTAGAAGTCTAGCTTATTGATAGGATATAGTACGAGTACCAATGTTTATGGAATAGGTTTGTATATTTAAAGAATTACAACAATAATATTGAAATGAAAGAATAATATTTAAAAGAGATACAATTTTAGATCAGCTACGAATATGTTTTTGTCGAATAAAGAAATATATTATACTAGCTGTCCCGGCTAACGTTGTTTTGCCATATAAATAATTTTTGGGTTTTTTGGTATGAAAAATAGATGTTGTCCGATTCTCAGACCTACTGAATATGCATATAAAATTTCATAAAGATCCGTCAAGCCGTTTCGGAGGAGTACGGTAACTAACATTGTGACAGGGAAATTTTATATATAAGATAATATTATAAATCCAATAAATTATTCATTATTAATCCTTGTCGCAGATACAATAGCTTTTTAATTGTTGTGCGGCAGCCGGCTGCCGCTTGGGGATAGATGGGTTAAAGTAGTATGTATTTATAACAGCTGTTGGTAGTTACAGAATACCTCATTTCATGAATATTGTATATTGCATGTTTTATAGCAAAAATTAAAGCATATTTTAGCAACTGTAGGTTCTAGAAAGTAGACTTGCACGTTCGACTTTAACCAGCCAGTTAAAACTTTGACACAAATCATTTTCGGGAAAAGCGCGAAGCTTTCCGGAAAAGTTAAACCGGAAATCCTCATTACCATCCGCGTCATGTCCGCAATTTTTCGCACCCTCATCTGCATCCCGCCTGTTAATTGAATGCCGGCCCCGCATATGAAATGCCCAGTCCACTTATGCAATACTGAATTTATTCTTTACCTTCTATTTTTGTATGTGCTTGTTATTGCTCATAGAATTACATGAAATAGGAGTGGTGTCTGCAGACCTGATAATCGACGAAGACAATTTGTTGGATCTATCCATTTTTGTTGATCTATCAAATTATGGTCTCTAGAGTCTAGACCAGCGGTCGGCAACGCGCGGCCCGATGCGGCCCGCGGACGTCTTACTTGCGGCCCGTGGATGTTTTGTGAATAAGTTATGTGTATCAAAAACAATGTTTTCTAATACTGCCAGTAGTTATCGCCACTTAAGAACGTAGCTGTTTGTACCATTTTTAATAAAAAAACTTATTTACTTTAAATATGTAATATTGAGCTTCTAGGGTTAATACGAATATGAGATCTGCGGCCCGCCTTTAGTTTGGTTTACCACCGCTGGTATAGACCATAAAGGTACAAGTTGGGAGCCGACTACATGAAGTTGTAGCAGACGACGTGTCGTCGCGACAACTACTGGTTTCTATGTATTTATATAATGAAATACCCTGCGCAGCTAGCGACACGAAGCTAGCGACACTTTCATAAAAATACATAGAAACAGTAGTGTAGCGACGACACGTCATCTGCGGTTACTTCATGTCGCCCGCTGCCAACAGACACCCTTATAGGCAAACATAGCGTCGGACGCTCTGCAGACTGCAGCTCGATTGACTGAGGATTTGAAGAAGGTACAAGTTGAATAAAGAATGTTTGTTACAAAGAATAGGCCCAACCTCGGTATGGTTGGTGCTCGTTGGAGGAGGTGTGCTGAACGTAGGCCTTGAACAAAATACAAATATCATCATGACCAGCTTATTCAATCTTAATATATATAATTATTCTGTGAGTGTGTATGTCACTGAACTTCTCTCAAACGACTGGACCGATTTTGATGAAATTTTTTGTGTGTGTTCAAGGGGATCTGGGAGTGGTTTAGATTCACAATTTTGTCCGCTGGACAATGTTTTTTTAATTAATTTTTAATTTATTAGTAGTTGTTGATTTTGGAATGTTTTACATTGGATCCGACTGACGGCGCTACCATCGCAGTGTCAAATTTTAAATAATATTCGAATTCGAATTTTAATTTTAGTCTGTCCCGACAGTTAGCGCTGCGATCAAATTAAAAAAAAAAACTTTATGTACTTAATATGGCGAAGAAACGTTTGCCGGGACAGCTAGTATTAATATATTTCTGTATCTTCGCACTAAAATTAATTCCCAGTACATTCGAGGCTTTATTCTCTGCCAGGGATATCTCATACCAGACTTCATCAAAAACCAGTTTAACCTTAAAAAGATATTTGAGTAACAATTAAATTGAATATTAGTATCAATGGAACCTTTAAATGTCGCCTAATTTTACCAGTAGTGGATTTTCAGGTGGTAAGCAGATGCGACAAAGATACACGAAATGTATTTTGCAATGAAATTATGGGCATCGTATTGAGTAGTTTAAAGCGATACCTGCACGGTGCACAGTTTGTTCATAAAGCTTGCAAACCGTTGTGACGATTTCCTAGTGATGTGTCTCTCCGAGCCGCTTGCGATAGGGATGTGCTGATATCGATGGATATAAGGCGTATATATTCTAAAATAAAATAAAAGATTATATTTAAATAAAAGACCATTAAGTACGTTGTAAGTATTTAGTAATCTATGACCAGGCAACAGAAGTACTTAGTTGTAAATGTGTCAAAATCTAGCTATCATGGTTTTTGAGATACAGCCTAGTTGACTCTTTTGGTACGGAAAGCAATAAGTTATATATTGTTTGTCAAGTTTTGTGACAAGTTATCACATAAACTGCCAGAAAACTTTCTTGCAAAATTGTAGAAATGTAATTCTGCTTGATTTAGCTTCAGGTCTCCCTTTTGATGCAACCTAACACAAATACAAAAATAATACGGGAGCCCTAGAACAAATTTTTTTGTGATTACTAACAAGCAAATTTTTTGTGAGTAGCTACATTTTGATAAGACGAACAACATTTTTATTTAACAGAGATAGAAAGGATTTCACACTTTGACTTGATGGTCCTAAAATATGGATTGTGTTTTTCTTAAATTATAAATTACAAAAAATCAGCTGGTTAGGGTTCCGTTTTAGGGTTCTATAATCAACAAAACTTGGTTGACTACTGTTCACAAAAAATAGCTTGTTAGTAATCACAAAAAAATTTGTTCTAGGGCTCCCACTATTAAAATCGCAATGATACATAGTTTTAAAACAAGAGTTTACCTTGCATGCATATTTTCTACATTTATCGAAAAACCCCATCGACAATACGAGTACGGAATACCCCATCACTCAATGGTGAAATAACCGAAGCTTTGGTGAATTGAATAGGCAAATTTGGTGGTTCGCAATTTGCACCGTGCACCAGGATTATACCTGTTGCAAATGTGATCATACAAGTGTGAATCCAATTTGAAAACGTCCAATCACTGGTTTTTGGACCGCGGTACGCTGGTCCTTGTGGAATACTTTCAGTATTAGTACGTTGATGGACTATTTGTGTAGAATTACCAGTAGATTGTTTGAAAATGACGCAAGTAAAACTGACTTTACCGTAAGTAAGTGTGGGCGTAGTGTGGACTAGAATTTTCGCCTGGCTTCGTCCATTTCAAATAGTTTCCTGCTATTCAATCATGATCCCCTATTTAACGAGTAGAAGTTTCAAAAATATTTTCTTATTGGACGTCTTTTTTAGATGACCATCACAAGGGGATATAGTTCTTGCAATCTACGAGTGCGCGTCGCCTTTATTTGTAGTTAGAAATGTGAATAGACATTTTCGTTAGTGTGCGTACCCGACGGAGCAGTCAGTAGCGAGCGAGCCATGTACGCGTGCATAGATACGGTCACTCACACAACTAAGGGCGACGCGCATTCGTAGATTGCAAGAACTATACGTGCACGAAATAACCCAGCTTAATGGGTTTGGCTAGTTGGTTAGTATTATATTATCTGTCAATCAGCTTTTCTTTTATATACGTACACATACATATTATGTACTTAATTACATACGTGTACAGTGTTGGTGAATTAAATGTACATACAATTATTTTACAGTGGTGAAAATCGATATGGCAAAAATCGATATTATCTATAGCAAAAACAAAATTGTAAACCTAGCCCTCCTATTGTGCTCTTTAAACAATGCGATCAAAACCCGTGGATTTATTCGAAAATTATTCCCGAATATATCAAATCGAGAACATCTGAACCCCTGTTGAAATGTAAACCACAACTAATAACGAAATTTAGGAGTTTAAAGTAAGCCGAACAAACGTTCCTATCGGGTTACACAAATATTATTTTTACCGCCCTGATATGTTTTATTATGAGGGGAAAGAGTCGAAATTGGTTTGTGCTAATAATTTTGTGGGCATAGTACAATGATTAATCAGAGACCCCAAAAATATCGTCATAAAAATATGATATTGAATAGATTAGGGGCCGACCCTTTGTACGATATTTGTATGGACGCAAATGTTCCGTAATTGCTGTGAGGGAGCCGAAATTTTGTTATAAGTGCGGCTTTAGCGAATTTATTTTACAAATAGTTCAATATTGCAAAGAACTTAATTTAGATCCATATACTACCAAAAGTACTAAATTTCGATTAGATTACAATAAGAGGTTTTTAAGTGGGTGACTGATATGATTTCTATATGACAAAATTTTTTATTTTTTTGATTTTCATGTAAGTATTCCTGTATAGATAATATTTCGAGTAACTTCATATCAACCAGTATGTTAAGGATAAAATATTAATATAAAATTAGAATAAGTATATTTTAGTGTGTATGAGTGTTGTGTGTACACTGTGAGGTTGCAAACTATGTCTATTATTTAACTAATCGTGAAAACCTGTCATTGGCTTTCTTTTTATATAATATTGGTTCTATTGTATTGTAATTAAATGCTGTTGGTTTTCCAAAATAAATAAATAAATAAATAAATATAGATTCTCCTATAGTTGTGTTTGAAAATCGACGACTTTAGTTTAGGGCTTTATGCAATAAAAATTACTGAAAAAAAACATCTTATGTTGAGTAGCTAAGGTCGCCCATTATAAGGTTCTTTTCAGGAGGTGACATTTTATATTCTGTGTAAGTATTAGATATATTATGGACTTAAAATACCTGTAGTAAATTTTTATATGCTTTTTAACTAAAATGAGGATAAAATAATGTACCTATTATAGTGCGGTATTGATGATCACCATAATAACGTATGGCGGGGAACATTAATCATAATACGAGCGTGTTCACCTGATCTAAGTGATAACACATCGCATCTGCTGGCGGTGTGCAGCTGCGTTTGTGGGTGGAGTACTACTTAAGGGCCCTCTCTCCCTAAATTAGCAGGTAGATTGTCTGTCAGTGCGAATATGTCATTAAAATAACATTCATAACAGCGCGCCTTGTACGGTGGCGGTTACGACGCTCGCCGCGTCCATGATAGGGCGAAATAGGAGAAAAAACCTTTTTAATATAATACATTTTTCAAAAAAGTAACAAAACCAAATTATTAACTTATGTATTGCAAAGCAGTAGATATTTTTTATATGTTCTTTTGATAAATAATGAAGGAATAAAGTGGTTTCATTCAACGATTTGGAGGTGATTTGGTTTTTTATTTCTTTATTATGTGATACCGCTAGAAAAAATATGGCAAAACCAAATTACGTATCATATCATGTAGATTACTAATAATTTTTTTCAGATATAATTTCTCTGTTAATGCCGATGAAAAGTGGTTTCATCTGCACGCTTTTTTCGAGAGAGCAGCCTTAAGGCCCCCACATACGGAAAACCGATCTCTCAGGTTAGACTGATGTCAGGCCGTACTGGGCTCGTTTTGGTCATTTCCATGTGTGCACGAGTCAACCTAAAATCAGTTCAAACGAATCGATCCTATAGATTTTATGTTAAGTGATGTATTGCACAGTTGTGGTCAGAGTTGCCGAAATCACGCTAAAATGCTTACGCATAGTATTGTGCCAGGTTCTCGTATGAATATTCAATATGTCATATTTTATTTAAAGTTTAGATGGAATATTTTACTGCTAAGACTGTTAAGATTTGAATTTTGATACTTTTTGGTTTAAACTTTAAAGCTTAAATAGTCTCAATAATTCCTTAATTGCCCTTGCTAGCCCTTGCTGAGCTGCTCTTTGAAATGATTAAAACATAGCCCTTTCTGCTTTTTAACTTAATGTAGGCTAAGTGTTATAAAATGGTCTGTAATAGCCTGACCTTACACGAAACTTAATAAAAATATTTTAAAAGAATCTCGTTCGAGCAAACCCACTGACTCATTTTGAATAAAAGTGGTTTTTCTTTGTTGGAATGTAGAAAAAGCGGTGAATCATAATTGGAACTTAATGTATAATGAATTGGTGGCATTCTTCGGTTACTAGAGAATATTTTTGCGAAATAATTACTGTTTTGCACGAATGCCAAGATGGTTTATTATAGCATTTTAGGATTGGAGACTTTTTCACTATGTTTTTTTTTTGTTAATGCTCTGTGGTCCTGACGAAGGATCCATAGTCCATACAACTGCATTACTTTAGGCTTTTCTTACCTCTTAATAATCGTTTTAAAAACCCAGGGCTTCTTTAAAAGAAGCAAAGCTCTCCGATCAAAAAATTACTTTAATTATTAATCTGAATTCTACTAAGATGTGGAAATAAATGTTTTAATCATAATCTTCGCGATTTTAACAACTGCTAAGTATTTTTGTCTTTGCGATGACTTTAGAATCCTTTAGACAAAGTCCACGACCAAGAGTCTTTGAAAAGTCCTGCACGCAGTCAAAGTTTCGGCGAATTTCGATCATTTGAAGTTAGGTTTTAGAATTAAGAACTTGTTCATATAATATGTATAAAGATTTAGACTAAAAATATGAATACTGTGATTCATTTACTTTTAAGGGCTCGTTTAAATATTATGAAGAATAAGGTAAGCAAATGCTACTTGTTGAAAAAGTTGGAAGATAGCTGTTATTACGTTGTTTTAGATGTTTCCTTTTTTTTGGCTGTACTACTTTTGAACATAGATATAGTTACGGAATCTATCGGTGAGTCTACTGTAGGCAAAGAATTCTATTTAAGTTTAAATAGAAATCTTTGACTGTAGGTGCCGATGCCGACATTAGGGGCGTAATTCTCATACTTCGAATAGCAGGTACACTGAGTTAACGTTACCTTATTCCGATCGATCGATCCCACAACTTAGAATCTTATGACATTAGGGAATAGGGGCCTGCTTCTGTCTGAATATCTGATTCTATCAGCCCCCCTAGCCCTAGCCCAGCTAGACAAGTGGCAAGCGATTATCGTAAACGCTAATGCTAACGCCACAAAATGTATGCGATTTGACATATTATATTAAGTCATCGCTTCGCTAGCGTATAGGTCATTATATGATATCGAACGTACCGTAACTGCTTGGTGGAAATTACACCTGATGATGATTTTATCGAAACCGGTCGTGTAAAACAAAATTGCAATAAAATAAATTAATAAAAGTGGAAAAAGTGTATAAAAAGTGTAAGTTATTACTGTATAGGTAATTAGGTACTAATGTCAAGTCCCATACATTCTGTAGCGTTAGCGTTTACGATGATCGCTTGCCGCTTGTCTAGGGGGTCAGGTAAGTACACATAGTTATCGCTATTCTATATCCCATTGGTCGATCCCACTAATAATTATAATCTGCTTACTGACTCCGATTACCGACATTAGAAGCCCGATTCTCATGTTTCGAATATTCTTAGCATTACTAGGCCACGAATGCATCGTTTCAGCAATATATTCAAATGGAAGCTCTCAGCAACACATTAATTGCTAAGTGCGGTCCGTGTGCCTAGTGTGCGCTGCCCCTTACCTCGCGATCATATCTGAGAGTGTGCGGTGCCCCTTATGTTTGCGGGATAAGCTCTATACATGAATATTTAGTTTATGACTATTACACAGTACTGTAACAATATTATAACTTATAAGAAACGTTTTGTTAGTATCAATCGAATCGCAATTTAGCTTTGCATTAAAATTTAAATGAATACTTAGTATGTAAAAAAATCATAATTAAACAATAAACAGACCTATCATAAAGCATTAAAATGAATGTTTTCAAGCATTATAATTCTTGGGCTAGGTTCTACGATCGAAAGCACTGACGCTGATAAAATAAAATATATATTTCTACTTTAAACTTTAGTTCAGCTGGAAAACTGGCGAGTAAAATTTAATCGACGAATGGGTTTTATCCGGTTAGTGAGAACGATATTTTGAACATGGTTTTTGCGTTCGCTATAGTTGCAGCAATTTGCTGGAATGTTCATTATTGAAATGTACTCGTATTACTTAATATGTGTGCAGTAAAAATATGATAATTAATACCAATTTTAATTTAAATTAACGACTCAATTTATTTCCTCACGTGTAACGTTACGCGTCGGTGTGACTGCGGCCGAGCATTTCTGTCGCGCATCAGATGCAGAATACCACTTAGCATATTCCCACCTTAATGTTTGACTAACGCGCAAGTAGATCGAGAAATTCGCCGAACAAATGTGTTTATTTTGTTATTGCCATACAATCCTTACTAATATTATAAAGTGTGTCTGTATGTTACCTCCTCACGCTTAAACATGTGAACCGATTAGATGAAAGGTGTGGAGTTTTGAGAGACGGGACATACGATAGTGTTAATTGCGAAAAATGTATGGTTCCCGCGCGATAAACATAGTTGTTACCTTGAAATAATTTCAAACTTTTATGCCTTAACAAAGTAATTCCTATCTGTTTTTATAATGTTTAATAGAATTAAGTACAGAATAAAATGCCACAAAATATACGAATATCTGAATACCATGACATTAATTAAAGTTATTAATTCATTCGTAACCACGTAATTAAATAAAAGTAAATTATTAATACATATTATTATTTTACTGTTAAATACTATATAATAAAGTTAAGTAAGTACTGGTTTTCGGTGACAATATAATATATTGGTTATTTTATTGCTATATATTTATATATAGCCTTCCAGCTAAGTTTAACTCTTACGAAGCGGTAAGCGACTTCCTTATGGAGGCATCAGGTAATCGTTCTACTCAAGTCAAGATCTTAGGGGCCAATAATGGGATGACTGCCCTACCAATGATTAGGTCATTGGTAGGGCAGTCATCCCATGATACAGCACAAAAATATCGCTCGCCAAATTCAGAAAAAAATATAATACACGAACATAATATAAACTCCTCCTATTACCACACAGTATTACCACATTAATAAAGGGAAGAACGATATTATTTTGTTGTATTCCGACGAATTTCGACCTCACAGAAACCCAAAGCCTTAACGGGAAATACAATAAATAAATAGAATAACTCATTGTGTAATTGATTCGAGCCGGCGAAATTAACTGCCTTAAATAATTACCAAAAACCCTCAAAGAGATATCTCAAATGTACGGGGCTCACGCGCTGCTGTAGGGCGGAGAAGGTTTAGATAGGACGGTATAGTTTTTATTGGCCGCAACTTCGTTTCTTATACCGTACATGTTTCGGAAGTAAAAGGTAACTATGTTTAATTTCCATGCTTGCATTTGCAGTCGACCACAAACTCCTAAGATTCACAAATGCTCGAATGCTATACACACGTTTGCGAGTACGTTAGTGCGAGAAAGCGGACGTTTTCTCTGATCTGTGTCCAAAAAACACCGGTTTTGTAGGTTGGCTACAAGCTACTACAAACTTACGTAAGCCAAGCCAAACAGTGAGTTTACACGCTTGTTTGTGGAGGTTTGTCGAGGCGTGCCACACGTGTGACACGCCTCGTGTGTGACACGGGCCGGGACACAAAAACACGGCACGACGTCGCGCGTCGTACAACGTCGTACGGCGCCGCCGTGTCGTGGGAATCCACGACGCGCATCGTGCCGTGTTTTTGTGTCCCGGCCCTAAAGGTAAAAAAATTGTGATGCGATGCGAATTCGCAGTTAAGTTAACTTAAATACCATTACAAGCTCTAGCAGAACTGTTGCCATGTCTCCCAAACACTTAAGTCTTCCCGAATTTTAATTACGAACACCCTGGCGCCCGAAGGTGATTTACGCTGGAAGTATCTCCAGCTTCCTTTGATGAATTACTACATTTTTCTGCCGCTTGATGTGCCCTATTGTTCAAACTTTGCAAATTTCAATTATCCCTCGCAAAACAAAATTGATCCTTACGTCACCCGTATTTAGAGCAGCTTTTGTTTTTTCGAGATGGTAACTAGAATTTTTTGGTACAAAACTATCACGTACAAAAATACGATCGGTTGATTCAGTTTGATAGAATTCGCCTGCAACTTTGTTGCGCAGACAAAGTCTTTTGTTTTTGTGTCGTTTATGTTATATCTCATGACGCGGAACCGTACAAAAAGTGATAAAAATTAAAAAGTAGCCTTTGTCCTTTCCCAGGATTCAAAGTATATAAATGCATCAATTAAATCGGTCCAACGGCATAGGCGGCGGTTGTATAAGTTACATAATTACTATTTACTTTACAATTTTTAACATAATTACCTAATTGTACTTTTTTTATTATTATTATTATTTTTTTTTTATTATTTTTTTTGATATCGCAGGGGAAACCCATCATGGGTGCCCCGGGTTGGGTACCCCGGGGGTATGTGAGACTCTTACTCACTAAAACCACCTGCGGTTCGCCTTCAGCCGTATAACGGAGGACGAGGTACTTACCATACGGTTACTAAAGTATTTTACAAAGACTTTTTGTTTCAATAAGCAGCAGCAGTTGGCAGCGATACAGGCGGCCAATGCGCGCCGACACCCGCCCGAGGTGCCGAAACGCACCAGCAGTATTACGCTCAAGTGAGTATTCGAGTTTCATTATTGTACTAATGCTCGCGTTTCAGAAATTTTTTTGACAGGACCTTTTAACTCGCGTCGTTGATTGGCAAATTTTTTGACGCTAGCTAATCAAAGCGATAGTAAATAGATAAATTCATATAAATTCTCAGAAACTGGGCTTATAATAATAATATAAATAGGCTTAAATAAATTGTTCAAATATTAATTTTGTCCATCAAACGGAACAGATTAATGCGAAAGCTTTTACTATAAGTACTATATACTAGTATACTACTATATTGTTTAAGGTTTCTGTACACTTACAAATAAATTGCCTTTATTGCAAAGAAAAAAAATACCTTTATGTCATAAGCATACTTTGTTTAATGTTTTACAATGCAATAATTTACCCTATTTTGTGTGCCCTAATCGGCCATCTTATGTAACGCCGCCATCTTAATATGTCCGCCATTTTGTTTCAGCGCGGAGTCACCTGTATCGCTGCGGCGGGAGTGCGCGCTGTTAACCAAAATGACAATATCACAATAAAATCCACTACAATAAAACAATGTGGGCACACCCTATGTAATTATTGAAGGTGGCCTCAAGTCTTCGGCTTTGTTCAGAATGGAATAAAAATCCGCCCGTTGCAGCTCTGATTATTTTATTTTAGTGTACAACGTCACTGACAGTCGCTAGTGTTGTAGAAGTATCGATATTTTTGTATACTTTTTTTCGATTAAAATTAAATAAATATTTTTTCTCTATTCTGATAAAAATCACTGATTAAGTAAAACGTCGAATATTTGACGCAGTAAAATCGTATTTTACATCACTTATTTATTCTAACTATGAGGTATATGCCTGAATTCAAGTGTTTTTTTTTCTTTAAAAAAACATGGACTTATCTTTGCCATAGTTAATTTGTTATTAGTAGTGCTGTTTAATATTTCCTATACGAAAACACACAGGATAGGACGTTGAGAATATTAACTATTGTGTGGACTTGATTAAAAATCCACATCCGCGTCCTAGTTATTGTTTGCAGCAAAAATTAATTGCACACTGTCATATGCACGAAGTATTCAGAATTCTTTAGATCGTGTTCTTTGTTTTGTGTAATCGATGTTTTAATATGCAACTCAGTTGTGCCGTTCAGCTTCTATAAATAGATATATCGACAACGACTCTTGAATAAAAACGTAACGACAAAAATAATTTACTGGAGTATTTTTCTGTGCATAATGTAGGCCTATTGTTAATAAATACCCCGTTATTTTTTTTATTTTGATTTTGTGGAAATAAAGATTTCGATTAGTCGAAAATAAAATTTGGAAGAAAAACATAATATTACCTACATCTTTATGCGTCATCGCTGTAGATACTACGCACGCACACATAAGCATGGTTTTAGATAACATAGAGTGGATTGCACGAACTAACTTTAACCTTAACTTTGACAACAGTGCAAAATATCAAATCTCTGGTTAAAGTTAAATATGGCGTCCAAACACCCCATATGCTCATACGACATCTGTCAAATTTTCCGGTTAAAGTTAAGGTTAAAGTTAAAGCTACAAGGACGCCATATTTAACTTTAACCTTTAACTTGAACCACGCCTCTGGTGCAACGCAGCCATAAAGTAGCAGGGTTGAGTTACTGCACTACTGTATTTTGACATTTATACAGTAGTGTAACTCGGCCGTCTCTCGACGCGCAGTCCAACATTATCGATATTATTAGGGATATAAAAGCCTTTCCGTGTTGCCTTGATCCCGGTCAGTTAATTGCATCTATTTTAGCAGAGCTAAAATTATGGAGAAGATATTTCGTCGTATGACGTTTTATGATATGAAACTGTTTTTTTAAACTGACAGATTAATCCTCTTCTAGTAGCGAGTTTTACTAACCGTTATATTAATTTTTATGTTTAGAAGTGTGCATGTTTTTTTTTATTATTTAACCTCCCAAGCGACACCAGCGGGGCTAAAATGGTCACATTTAGCAATTTCTCTCAATCAATTCAGCAAATGAATTTTCAAAACTGTCAAACTGACAAAATATGTCAAATCAGTACAAAAATACAGAAATGAATTGCAAGCAGAGTTGCATTTTGCGATTTTAGAAAAATGAATCATATTATGATTCATATCATGATTCTTCAAAGCGACTATTTTAGCCCCGCAGAATGCTGCATAACAATTGAATTGTAGTGTGTGTCACACCTCCCTCCTATACTAAGTTAGTTATTATACAATATTCGCGAAGACAATTCTTTTAATTAGTCTCCTTGAAGCCTGCACAATGCAGAATATCTATTGTGTCTGCGATTCCCACGAACGAGGTATTAATAAATACGTAAGGGTTTGTTTAGGTTGCAACGCGCGTGAACAGCAACACATTTGTGTTGATTGCGGCATCAAATGTGAATAATTGACCCTAAGTCTTCGAGTGTTAGCAAGAACAACTCTATTCTCAAACTATCGATATCGAGTTAGTCGTCGATACTCGTCCCCTCCCTAGCGAGCTCACACCGGCACATTGTCCGCGCGACAATTACAGCCGAGCTTGACTTTACATGCTATTTTCTTGAAGGAACGTTATCCCTTTGATGATATTCAAATTCTTTATTAGGGTGAAGCCAAACGAGCGTAATTTGTGAGTTGTGAGTCGCAGAATTTCTGCCGCGTAAATATTTTTTCATACAAATCATGAGTCACAAAATTACGCTCGTGTGAATCAAACAGGACTTTTGTATGAAACTGAATGCAGCAGGATTCTGCCAAACTGAAATTCTGCGGCTCACAAATTATTAATTACTCTCGTTTGGCTTCGCCCAAGCACACAATATTATACAACAGTATAAACTAGGTAGCGTACATCTTCACATTGACGGATTTATTATGAATAATTTGAATTCACAAATCAGTTTGATCAGATTATATTTGTATTTAACATTCTTACATTTCACTCTTCTATTTTAAAGGCCAAAGTTTTTCTGTGGATACCCGTTTAGTAGCTTAAGCATAAATAAGCACTTCAAATTAGTAGTAGAAGAGACTTTACTTACTTGATTCTTTAAAGATAATCAAAACTTTAATGTGTAATTATAATTCATAATATAATAATTATATGTATTAACTATTTGACAGCTATGCCGAACTAAACCTTTTCGGTGACCATGAGTCTACCAAGCTACCATGCATGTTTACCTACCAATAAAAGAAAAGGTAGTCGTTTTATAATACTTTGAAGACCACTCGAAACTCTCAAGTATAATAATATTGGTTTGTCGATGTGTTTGTTCGTCGTGTGTGGGCTTGTGTACTGATTTAGTTTCACTGCAAGCGCAATAAACTAAACAAGAGCTTTCAAAACTGTTTATTTTATTAAAATTAGTTCCAATCGGTTAGCTTTAATACCTGAAAGTTAATAAAAAGTCATTTGAACTTAATTTTGCTTGCAATAAGTATATTAAAATAATCATTGCTTATAATAAATGATCAAACGAACTTACCAAGTGAAGTTCGATCATTATTATATGAGTCGCTTCATTCGAAGATATATAATTAACCAAGTAGTACCTTTGCTTATCTGCTAGGCAATCGCGTTTTTTTAAAGACGTATGTGGGTATTTTAAAAATTACCCGCTCCACGCTCGCTCGCTCACTCGACGTTCCGGCGTGTTCATTATGTAGAGAGAAGTAATGCAAAAAATATTTCTTTCTTTCTTTGGGTACTGCAGCAAACATAGTTTCGTGCAGACTGGGTGGGAGGGGGGAGATTATATCTTCGAATGAAGCGACTCATATAATAATGATCGAACTTCACTTGGTAAGTTCGTTTGATCATTTATTATATTTCTTCGCTTCATTATTCGATATATAATTAACCAAGTAGATTTTCAGAGTAACGAAAGAAAGATTTTTTTTTTACAAAATCCAATAGATTACATTATGAATAGTAGTGATTATAATTTATTCAAGAAAAAAATTAACATTATGCCCATAAATTTAATAATAGTCAGTAGAAACGAAATGTAAGAGACCTCTCTGGTTTCTGATTCAAATGTTTATTTTTTATAATTCAGTTTTTATAATTCAGTTATACTGGGATCATGGTGATATTTTAACTTATTCAGCGAAACTTTGTTCGTCGATCAAATTATGGTTGAGGAAAATAGCGAAAGTATCGGAATCGCTAGTCCTGACTCTTGCCTGTCGACTGTCGTGTTACAGTATCAATCCCCGTGTCGCGACGCTCGTGTCGACGCCGCGCCGCTCTCGCACAGCACCTGCTTTATCCAGCGGCTAACTGGCCGACTGGGAGTTGGCTGTTCTGTGCAGAGCGTTAAGCGTTAGCAATAATAACCCGTACTGTAGCATTATCCTATTTAATTTAATCTTGAATAACCATCACAGGGCGTAATAACTTAAATATTATATCCTCTTCTTTTTTATATATAAAAAATAACATCCGATCAGGCTCGGAAGTTTATGACTTTGTAACATAAATTTCGATACCGCTATTTAAATTTATTTTATATTTATTTTATTAGGCAGAAAGTTTTAAGTCAATGATCAGTATTCAGCTATATGTACAGAGTGCAAGAAAAACCAAATAATTTATAAGTGGATCCCGGGTTCTACACTACTCAGGTATGGGCTAGGATTTTTACAGGAAAGCTTCCTTCAAAAGGCGCTTCACACATTCATCTGAACCAATGTCACCAACCAATAATGTCAACATTGTTCATAAACAATGACAGTGCACAGTGATGGCTGTAGAAGATATTATCGTATTACAGCCATTGTCAATTTGTTTGGCTAAGGTTCCGATGGAGCGGACGAAGATCTCTTTTTTTTTTTTTTTTTTTTTTTTTTTTTTTTTTTTTTTTTTTTTTTTTTTTTTTTTCAAGACGGGAAATGCGCTTAAGCATGCCCGGCGGCACTGGGGAAGGACCACCGGGGTATGTGGGACTCGCTACGGCCGAGAAGATGGTAAGTTGGCCGCAGCTCTACCCACTAAAACCCGTCCGTGCCTTCTCCTCCGCTTTGTGCTGGGCCGCTGGACCCGTCTGAGACGAAAACTGCAGCGGCCCAGTCAGCGGCGTCTGCTTCCAGCGCAGCTCCTCCGCGCGACATTCTGCTGCCGCTTATTCCGTGAGAGCTGCCCAAGGCACTGGGCGCTCTGTAACCGGAAAGACTCGTGCAATAGGCGGCGGGTTCCCCATTCCGTCGCCCGAGTCCTGTCTACGGCGGGAGCTGGCGTTCGTGTTCGGCGCGCCTGCGCCCTCCGCGCCGTCTTCGAACCGGGTCTGCGGCCACATCCGCCTCTCTGACCCGTTCGGCGGCCTCCTTCTGTGAGATAACATCTTCACAGAAGGTAGCCACAGCGTCCCAGCCTTGTCTCGACCGGACCATAGTTGTAACTATGGCCGGGAGTGTGAGGTCTAATCCGGTGGTCGCAACAAGCACCGCTCGCTGTTCTACCCAGGCTGGGCATTCCAGGAGCGTGTGCTGCGCGGTGTCGTCGTCATGATCACAGTGGTGGCACCGGGGGGTCGGCTCCCGTCTGGCCGTATGGTGCAGGTAATGACCAAAGCAGCCATGCCCGGTCAACATCTGCACCATCCGGTATGTGAGAGAACCCCTCTGGTTTGTCACCCACTGTCGTATGTGAGGCCGAATCGCCTCTACGACTCGTCGTCCGTATGTCGGAGACGCCAGCCTGTCTTCCCAGGTACGCATTGTGATTATGCGCGTCTGGCGGCGCCATCGGGCTATAAGCTCGGGTGAGGACGAAGATCTCTGTAATAAATCTATTAACTAATAAGATTTAAGAAAGCATATTTTATCTAAAATCTAAGTCGAAGAAAAGTATTTTAGAATAAATTTTAAAGAGTCTACTGCTTTAACTGGATCCGGCTCTGTGGTCGTTGATAATGTGATTATTGCTAATATGATTGAAAGTCGAGAATATTGTGTTCTCGGTCCCCCAAGCTGAATATTTTAACGATTATTATTCAAGAATAAGTGTGATTCTGTTATCGTATTTATCATTGCATATTTTATTTAGTATTAAATATTTTAATCGCTGAAAACCAGTTGCATTCCGCGGTGGGAGTCAGGAATCAGGATATGAAGGTGTCAAAAACACCTATCAGTTGAGCTGATTGATTGATTGATACCACTCAAGTATCAGTTGAGCTAGCTCACGAATAGTACTGATTTAACTGTTCTATATTATTCCGTTTTTAATAGGCATATATTATTATACAATATATCTAATATATAAAACTCCCGCGTCACGGTGTGCGTGGTTAAACTCCTCCGAAACGGCTCGGATTTTCGTGAATCTTAGCGAGCATATCGGCTAGGGTTGAGAATCGGACAACATCCACTCTTCTATTTTTATATTGATGAGTGTATTAATTATTTACTTGAATAAATAATAGTAAACTGCCACAACTCGAGACCGACGGCGACCATTGTTTGTGTGACGGGATAGCAATGATGGACTTTGCCATGGTGACATACATATTTAGTCACCTCAACAAAACAATAATATAGGCAAAATACTTTATATGGCAAAACAACGTTTGCCGGGACAGCTAGTTATGTTATAATCTTATATATAAAATTCTCGTGTCACAATGTTAGTCCACGAACTCCTTCGAAACGGATTTACTGATTTCTCGCCTAGAACACTGATATTATTAAAGTATAGTAGTGATAACGCTTCAACTCCCGTAAGGCCCAAGTGGGCCGCGATAACAATAGAAATGCATTGTGTCTTGTTTTTCCGCGATCGAAGGAATAAAGCCTACACCTGGTCTAGTTTCCTACTTTATATTTTTTTGTGAAAAAAATGTTAGCGCATCGGATAGGCTGTACGTAAAGACTTAAGGCTCTTAATTCGTAAATTAAAATCTTTCGATCGACTAGTGAGTTACTAGGAACTAAGAAGTAGGCTCTTAAATTTATTTTTGCTAGATATCCACTTTTAGGTATTGGTTTGGAAGCCTTAAAGGTTAATTTTCCAAATTAACATGTAATTTCGAAATAAACTTACGAGGTGGTTTCAAATTTAAAATAATTCAAAAATTGTATTTAAAATATAATACAATATTTTCCGCCGCTTTGTTTGGGGAAAAGAAAATCTTTGAAATAAAGTAACCTTCGGTGGGGGTACACAAAGATATAGTTTTAAATTGTAATAATTTATTGATGTCATGATATATAATATATTAAGTGAGTGGTCCCAACCTGTTTTTGTTTTTTGAACGGAGTTCCCTAATTTTTTAATTTTTTATTTTTCATGCGGGCCGCAAACATTTTTGGTGTTGGTGTCGCGGGCAGCAACAAACATTTTTAGGTTTAAAAAATAACGTTATTCAAAATTAGCGATTTATAAGTGAAAAAGACTTTCACGTTGACTGTATAATATTTTGTCCGTGGGCAAAATGGTTTTACATCACGCGGGCTACAAATAAAGTCCCGGTGGCCCGTATGCGGCCCTCGGGCCGCTTGTTGGGGATAGCTGTATAAAGCCCACAATAATTATAATAGTAACATCTATAAAATATATACAAAAATAACTGTCAGCACTACTGCTGCGGTGTTGAGTGTTTAGTCGCCTCAACGCTCTTCGAACTCGAAGAGGGTTTACTGTAGCGGTGCAGTACTAGCTTTTACGGGTAGCGGGAAGGGTTTGCCAAAGCCCAACAGGTACCCGGTTGATGGGATGTACTTATTTGTCCTTGAGAACAAATGCTGGAATTATCCAGCGAAACAATAATAATCTCGGTCTGATATTGAGACACGACTTATCGAGTCTGAGTGTTATAGGTTTCCGTTACGAAGTTGTCTTCTCTGATAATATATTATCTGATAAGTTTGATAATAATTTATATCGAGATAATTCAGATACTGTTGATAAGTCTGATAATATCGAGACTTTGTCAGGTGAAATCTATAATGATAATAATAGATCGAAATGGAATCGATCTGCAACACTTATTATCAGGAACGTTTTATAACCAGTAGCTTATCTTAATCGTTTTGGGGATCATTTAAAACCATAATCTGACAAATCCTACAAGGGTTCACCTAACGTCAGTAGGGTCTCGAATCGACTTATTTGTCGATAAAATAAGTTACAAAAAATATTGATGGTAGTAACTATCACGTTACATAGATATTACGTAAGTTTCGTTATACACTCGCGGTGTATCCCGAATCGCAACATTGGTGCAAGTTTTATTTAATAATAATAATTATATACCGGCAGACATAGTAAATTATAATCGTAGTTCTATATTTAGGACAAAAGGATCGCGCGGGACGCGCATAGGTTGTTAACTGATGAGACTCGCAGTTAATCTAGTTATTAGCTCGAAATAGCTGTTCTCTATAAAACGGCAAAAATATTAATATTATAATAATAATTTTGTAGTTCTATTTATAGAACAAAGAGCGCGAGAAAATGCGCTAATTTTTATTTTTAAAACATTGTCGGAGACTCCTAGTCAATCCATACATTATGTTGATTTAAAAATATCAATGTATTTTAAATTTAAATATTAATTAACTCGCAGTTAATCCTCTCAAACCTGCCAACATATTATACTTCTATTTTTAGATAAAACATCGTCAGAGACCCGCGATCAATTCCGATGAATAAGGATTGTGTTTAGAGACTCGCAGTCAATCCACACATTATGGCGGTTTATAAAAAATAACTCGCTTTTAACCCCCAAACCGGCCAACGTATAGTTCTATATTTTATGGAATAGATAAAACATCATCAGGGACTCGCAGTCAATTCCGATGCATATAAATTGTGTTTAGAGACCCGCGGTCAATACACATATAATGGCGGTTTATAAAATAACTTAATATAAATATATTTAGTTATTTTATAAACCGCCATAATATGTGTATATCCGATTGGGGGAAATAACTGCAAGCTAATTTCTACAAGTGTTTAAATAAACACTTGTAGAAATTAGCTTGCAGTTATTTCCCCCAATCGGACAAACATATAGTTCTATTTATAGAATAGGTAAAACATCGTCAGAGATCCGCAATCAATTCCGATGCATATAGAATAAAGATTGTGTAAAAGGACTCGCGGTCCAAACACACTGTACTTATTGACTCACAGTCGCAGTACATGCCGGTTGATTAAATAATAGCAGTAATCACATGCAGTTGTTTCCCCCAAATATTATAGATTGTGTATAAAGACTCGCAGTCCCAACACATTGTACGTTTATTGACTCGCGGTCGCAGTACAAGCCGGCTAGTATTGAATATAATTGGCTCGTCTAGGCCTCGGTAGTGCCTGCCCTTTATTTAAGTATTTAATAGTACTTACATATTGTACTTTCTTGTTACACGATAAAATAACACTGACTTTAGTTACTTACAACACTGACTCAATCATCTTAATAATAATAACCAGCTGCGCTTTGGCATGGTTACTAGGTATAGGTGTTCGCGTTGCCTCGCGTTAACAAAGAATGAACACGCCGGAACGTCGAGTGAGCGAGCGAGCGTGGAGCGGGTAATTTTTAAAATACCCACATACGTCTTTAAAAACAAACGCGATTGCCTAGCAGATAAGCAAAGGTACTACTTGGTTAATTATATATCGAAGAATGAAGCGAATAAATATAATTCATATTATCATCAACTTTTATAAAATTTATGAGTAGGTACTTACTTAAAAATAAGTCAGTAATTCAAAAAAATTTTGTAATCCATACTTACTTACTATTGTCATAGAATATATATTTAGTTGTACCAATTATTGTGAAAGTGTGTGTGTTTACTGTGTTATCTCTTCACGGTAAATCGATTTGGATGAAATTATGACGTATGGAAATACTTTGAGTCTCCTCAAAGGATAAAGGATAGTTTTAATCTCCCGTGAAATGTATGGTCCCGGCGCGAAAATTGTATTTCTTCGCAGCAAAGTTGCTGGCAACATCTAGTTATTTTTTGTATCTATATACATAGTTAATAACACTCTCAATAGCCCCAGTTTAAAACTGTATCAGTAAACTGTAGTTAGCTGTTGTGTAGTGAATAGTGATACAGGTAAACTTGTTGTTTAACTAACTAGTTACCTCGTTAATACGATGTGTCGGTAACTCTTACCGCACTGTTAACACAACTCACCGACATGCGTACTACATAAATAACCTATTCGTGTCGGGGATTCTGCATTATTGTACTTTTTAATTAAATATTAGAAGAAGCGGGAACCCTACATTTTCCGGGATTAAAGATACTTGTCCCTTGTCTTTCCCGGGACTCAAAGTATGTATCTCCATACCAAATTTCAGCAAAATCAGTTCTGCAGTTTGGGCGTGAAGAGGTAACAGACAGACAGACAGATACACTTTCGCATTAATAACATTAGTACCTAAGTTTGTATGGATAAGGATGGAATAAAGCAACTTGGTCTTTTTATTCGAAACACTCCGTTTCCTTAAAATAATAACAAAATATTTAAGTTACTGTCAAACATTAAACGACTGACTTCTAGAGTTTTGACCAATCAGAACGTGTTTGTTATTGGTTCCGGCATTTTGTAAGAATACAATCTTGCGATTTGATAAGAAACGTAGGCCCTCTTGGCTCCGTCCTGCGCGGTAGTAGGAACACGGTCGGGTTTTAGTGGGTACAGCTGCGGCCACTTACCATCTCTTCGGCCGTAGCAAGTCCCACATACCCCGGTGGTCCTTCCCCAACGCTGCCGGGGATGCGTAATAGCATTTCCTGACCCAAAAAATAGGTACTGAATTGAACAAAGAACTTTGTTGCAATAAAATAATAATATTCAGGCATCAGTCTGCACTGTCCTAATTAAGGGCGTTCCCTCCGGAGATTCCGTAATTGACCGTATTTAAAGCCTTATTACCTAACTCATAATCTGAAAGCTTAAAAGTTATAATAAAAATACAGCAATAATCTTCAGTATGTCAACATTCCTTTCCCCGTTTTAAATTTTCTATTTTTGTTTATTATTCTCATGAGCTTCCAAAGTAATGCCAATTTGTTAAAATTCAAGCATACATTCAGCATCTCCTTAGCATTTACAAATTACTTTTATTTGAAACTCACGCCAATAGATAGACAATATCATAAACTACATATTCCCCGTTTTAATTTATTTTTAGGACAATTTTGAACTAAGATAAGTAAAAATAATAGGGTTTTAGCGCGATCTCGGCAACGCGGCAAAAGTATGGCCAAGGTCGTTTGCTCGGGGGACGGCCTTACACATGGAAACAACTTATTCCGTGGGAATCGAATCTACGACCCCCGAAACCGAAAACCTAGCTCCATAACCACCGCACCACGGAAGCATAAGATTAATAGCACAGTACCTAAACATAATACTTAATTGTGGTTTACTACTCCATAGTTTGAACTATCAATAAAAACTAACATGAAAGTTAACGCAAATTAATAAATTCCACACCTTTTATGTTTAAAGGTTACACAAATAAACTTTATTTTACTTTGCCACGTTAGTAAGAGTTTCTTACTACATGATTAACCCACAAACATGATGTAAATATTTATTGTGGGATATGTGGGGTACAGTGGGATATAATTAGAATGTGGGACGATTCGTGAAGCAATCCCGAAATTGTATAACGTGGGGTGACGTGGGGTTTTGTCTAGTTTCCCAATGTCGTATAATTTTTTCTGTCTGTCTGTAATCTATTTAGGCTATATTTATATATTATTTATAACTTTATTACTAACTTTAAGTGAAATGTGATACTTCTTTCAGGACCAAAGATAGTATTTTTCATCAAAATCGGTTCAGTATTTTAGTGAATAAGGGTAATAGACAGACACATTCGCATTGATAATATTAGGATGAATATTTTTTTGTGTGAACCGTACATTTTAGCGATGAAATATTATGTCTTATAATATACTTTCACGTTATTTGTATTTTCATACCAAACTTTAATCTTCATAGTTTGAGTGGTTTTCAGCACAAACAGGGCAGACAGACAAACACATAAGCATTACAATTTACAATATTAGTTTAGATCACTGACAAACATTCTCTTAGTTCTACCTTTTGATATCTAAATTTTTAAACAAAACGGAGTTAAAATAAAATTAAGATATCAAAATTGTGCGTAATAGAGAAATTAAATGCGGTGTGAAAACCCTTCGTAGGGTTGTTTAAAGGGATGATATATTAGGTGATAGCGTTTAAAATTTAAATGTACCTTAATAGTGTAAAAGTGAGACAGAGTTAACCCGAAGCTGGGTAATATTACTATTGTGTTATCCTTAATATCATTAGCTTGGGTTAACTTTTTGTTGCCGCATCTATTTTCGCGTAACTCATATTATAAAATACTAGCTATTTGACGGAGCTTTGCTCGGTATTCGATAAAACACGAATAAAATGACATTTTCTTAAAATTATTCCTAGCTAGATCGATTTATCGCCCCCGAAACCCCCTATAATCTATATACTAAATTTCATGAAAATCGTTGGAGCCGATTCCGAGATTCTAATTATACTTATATACAAGAATTGCTCGTTTAAAGATACAAGATAAATTGCCAAAGTGCCTCTCTGTCTTTGGGTCTGTTTCTGTTAAACATGCTTAAACAGCTGAACTTATTAAGATGAACTTAATCACGAATATACTGCAGTGAAAGTCGGAAAATAAATGATATTATAGGAATAGGTTAATCTTGGTTGCAACATTTACGGTTCCTTAGGCGAAATCTAAAATAATTTGAATATTCATATTTTATTTTTTATGAAATGTTAATTAAAACATTGTATTATAGTGTTGAAATTAATTGAATAACTCATATGAAAGTAATTGTTTCATATTAATTTGAACCCCGCTGAGCTCATAACTCTAACATCTACTTGCTGTGTCGACGTCTTTAATAACTAGACTACGTTCTAAAGATTTATTAAGGATTTATATATCCAATATATTGAATAAAATCTTATATATAAAATTTCCCTGTCACAATGTTAGTTACCGTACTCCTCCGAAACGGCTTGACCGATCTTTATGAAATTTTATATGCATATTCAGTTGGTCTGAGAATCGGCCAACATCTATTTTTCATACCAAAAAACCCAAAAATTATTTATATGGCAAAACAACGTTTGCCGGGACAGCTAGTTTATTTATAACAATAGGCAATACTATGCAAAGATCGGGGCAGCAGAGGGTACCACTAGATTCTAGAACATAAAGTAAATAATCCGACCAAAACCAGACATGCTGCACAGTGCACACGTCATAATATTAATATCAGAATATTGACAGAAACGTTGTCAAACGTCGAACAAAACTTTATGTTTACTGTCTGTGGTGGTGCTGCCTCTAGCGTCAAAAGTGAAAATATCTTATATATAAAATTCTCGTGTCACAATGTTAGTCCACGAACTCCTCCGAAACGGCTTTACTGATTTTTACCTAATTTAATATGCATATTCAGTAGGTCTGAGAATCGGCTACTCGGTACTTTATATATTGATAAGTGCATTTGTTGAATAAATAATAGTAAATTATTACAACTCGAGAAAAACGACGACCATGATAGCGATGGACGTTGCCATGGTGACATACTTATTTAGTCACATCAATAAAATAATACGGGCGATATACTTTATAATATGGCAAAGAAACGTTTGCCGGGACAGCTAGTAATATTATAAAAAATAGGTGTATAAAAATATACTCAGAGACTGCCGCGGTAAAGATTTTGCATAGCATTTTCATCAATTTATTCAATAACAAGTAGCACGCACACAAACACCGTGCCGAAGGTTAGGTTTTTTTCGTTACGGATTTTCTTAATTTTCGTTCTCGGCCTGTGGTCACTATCCATATAGAATATTCAAATGGAAATCATGACAGTTGACTCTGTTATCTCTAACCCGTTCGGAGGTCAAAAATTCTTTTTCCATCGCCCGCCGGTGTATTTTCAAAATTCAATAAAAAAGGTCTATTCAATTATAGGGGACACTTGAAAATTTGAAACACTCCAAATATATTAAATTACAATGAAAAAAGGCTTTTCCTTGTCGCGTCACGCCCCGATACCTACGAAGTTAAATTGTGAATGATTTTTTAAGCAAAGATTTTTTGTGTTTCGACGATTTGTTTTTAAAACGAGATTTTTAAAACAAATCGTCAAATAGACGTTTCGATGTAAAAAGGTCATTTAAAAATCTTGTTAATTTTTATTTCGGTAGGAGCTTCATTTTTTGTGCATTTATTATAAAGTAAATATTAATACGTACGAAATTATTAAGTTAAATTTAAAACAAACACCGCGATTTTGACAATGCGAGTGCGTTCTGCTTAAATCAAAACACAAATATTAATTGATAAATTTGCGGGTAGTTTTAAATAACTTCAATTATTTTGACGTCTGTCATCTCAGTCTACCCGTGACCACGTCGCGTCGGTAACAAGAAAAGTGCTTCGCGAAAAATCGGTAAGTGTTTCAATCATTTCCAATATCTAAGGTTTATTTTATATTATTTCCATGGAAGTATTTTTTCTGCAATTGTTTGTGATCTCGCGGTGAAGCCGCAGAACCGCGCGTTCGGGCGGAGACTAAATCGAGTCTTATAAAAACTTTAAATCGTTATAGTCCGTGCAATCCACGTAGACGCGCCCCACTATTACTCCTAATCGTTTATTATATTATACAACACGGTCAAATTAACTTGACGCATCGAAATGTCAAAGTAACATGCGAGCTCCATAATGACGTCATCAAACCGTGCGTCTAGTTAATTTGACCGTGTTGTGTGTGCAAGCTTTCGCCAATGTTTGAGTGTTATCGGTACACACTAATAAGTAATTACCTATCAGTGCACGTGCACATATAATAAATAGACCAATTAAGAAAAAGCGTCACAGTCAAAGGGAAAGATGCTCAGCTCACCCAAAAATTGGTGGGGCGCGTCTTCGTGGATTGCACGGACTATAGCTTTGAATTAGATCGTACTATATTATAATCTTATATATAAAATTCTCGTCTTATATATAAAATTCTCGTCTTATATATAAAATTCTCGTCTTATATATAAAATTATCATGTCACAATGTTAGTCCACGAACTCCTCCGAAACGGCTTTACTGATTTTTACCAAATTTTATATGCATATTCAGTAGGTCTGAGAATCGGCTACTGGGTACTTATTATATTGATAAGTGCATTTGTTGAATAAATAATAGTAAATTATTACAACTCGAGAAAAACGACGACCATGATAGCGATGGACGTTGCCATGGTGACATACTTTATTTAGTCACTTCAATAAAATAATACGGGCGATATACTTTATAATATTATGGCAAAGCAACGTTTGCCGGGACAGCTAGTAATTTATAATACAGGTACAGTAGGTACATGAACAAAATAAACTCACTCCTCGCTACTCGGTTACTGGTTCTTTCGCGAACAAACATCGACCTAAACTATTTCTTCAGTTGTACTGGCATATTACAAAAGACAGTAAAATGTGTTTAAATACCAGAACAGACATTACAGTCAGTGATACAGTTTATAGTCTATAAACATACAAACTGACTTGCAGTAAAGTCTGCCTGAGGCTGCGCTTGTGTGGTCTTTGTCATTAAACGCAATCTTAAAAGTTAAAAGTAATTTCAAAATGAAAAAGAGTCTCCCTTACTGATAAGTGTTTAAACAATGAATAACTTTTACAAGGTCGTTTTGTCTTTGTTGCTTTGGAAATGTCACATGGCGGACAAAGACAGCGGACGATCAACAAAGTCTGGACTCTGAGGATAATTGAGGACATGAGTGCAGAGTGGATTAAGTCGGTACTCACACTCACAATTTGGAAACTCTTGCATAAATGGAGGCTTTCGAACCGAGGAAATTATTTGACATCAAAGAATGTGGGTTATATTATGTATACTTAGCTAGATATTATATACGCTAGATGATGAAGTGAGTAGGAAAATTATAAGGATGGAAGGAAAAATGAATAATTGCACTTATGTTGTAAAATGTTAGACTTTACCAACTCATGTCTTCAATTATTATTGTTTTTTATGAAATATTATTACTATGTAGTGATGCAAAAATCTATTAGGAAATTCTTAAGATAGTAATTATTTTGCTTGTACATCACAGTCCGTCTTTCTATGAAGCAATGAAAGTCAAAGGAATGTTCTTGAAACTTTATGAATAAATTGCAACTGTGAATCGTTAGTCAGATTTTTTCAGATTTGCATTACAATACCCAGCCGAGCCAGCGATCAACTGTGTTTTATAATATTAACGATTTAATCGCACATTCTATCCCGGAAAAATAAACTCTAACACAAATTAATAAAGTCCATTTCTGCTCGAGCACGCTCCCATTTATCACTATCATTAATTTAGTTGGAAGCAATTTTAGAAGTTAGTGAGATTCTTATTGCGGGGCATCGTTTGTTTTACTTTACCATGGTGGTTCAGTTAACTGTATTAGAATTAATTCCTGAAGCTCAGTAGATTTGTCTTCTGAGGGTATTTTGCGAAGAAACTAGGCAATTTTCGCCCCTTTTTGTTTTGTGCTAAGTTTTCCTGGTGTAAGTAGGTACAAGCAAAAAGTATTTTGTGCTTTCACGATCAAAATTTTTGATCGGGTTTGAATCAAATCTAATAGTAGGAGATCCGGCCATAGAATGACCTTCACCCATCGTATTACGGGATGAAAATGATTTTTTTATAAAATTAAACATGTTAAAAAAAATATTTACAGGAGGTTGTCTGAAAAATTTGGTGCAAAGTGTAATTAATTAATAATTAAAAAATGTTTTTTTTTTTAAACATTACATTCATTCCCTTACGCAAAAAAACTGTATACTAATCGAAAGTATGTAGCTCATAGAATATGCAAACGCTGGGTTGACTTTTTTTTTCCGGTGCAATTATCAGGTAGGCAGCTATATACAGGTAAATCGATACTAGTAATTTTCAACGATCCACTTACGCGATAAACCTTATATCAAAATAAAGATAATTTTATTATGAATATAATGACATAAGGTTGAATGAATGTAATGTTTAAAAAAAACATTTTTTAATTATTAATTAATTACACTTTGCACCAAATTTTTCAGACAACCTCCTGTAAATAATTTTTTTAACATATTTAATTTTATAAAAAAATCATTTTCATCCCGTAATACGATGGGTGAAGGTCATTCTATGGCCGGATCTTAGACTATAATGGTCATTTGCAAACAGCAAATCCGCTAATGTAGAGATTTTGTCATCAACTTATGGCTATTAGGTAATTAAATATTATTGAAATATTGGCAAATGGCAATAGAATAGCAGAATAGTGATATTTTTGTGTAAGAATATTAGGAGACTGTTCTCAGTAATTAAAACTGATTATTTACTTAAATAGTCAAGGAGCCAACAATTTTTTTTTTCGATTACTAACAAGCATTTTTTGTGAGTAGCTTCATTTTGATAAGACAAACAAATTTTTTATTTGCGAAAATCTTGAAAGTGGTAGCTAATAGATATAGAAAGGATTTCAACTTTGATTTCGAGATTCTTCACTATAAATTAAACTTTTTTTTCTCATTATACGTTGCAGCTACACATTCTATTTTGCATTTAGCACTGAACATTTAATAAAAGTACATCGCGAAGACTTCAGTTTTTATATTACAAAACTTGACTGCACTCACAATTTGTATGCAAATGGCCGGCGCCTTTCACATAAAAATCTGAAAGCGCAAAAAGAACTTAGCGTACCTCCGACTGGATTATTAATATGATAATTTAATAACATTCATTCTGGAGATGACAGGTGTAGTCAATACCCCGGAGTTTCCGAGTGACAACGAAAAACGACCAAGAAACAATCGCAAATGTTTAAACAAACAACCGATTTGCATGTTAAGGTTTGGGCTTGGATGAGCAGAGCGGATTCATACGCTGATATAATGTCGCGTTTTTGGGACGCAGTTTTGCATATTTGTAGATTCATGTAGATTATAGATGTAGATGGTCATTTCGTGGTCATTACAAGTATTGAGAGGTTTAGGAAATCAAAATATTCATGGGTTTTAAAAATTTTGGGATTAAAATCCATACTAATATTACAAATGCGAAAGTGTGTCTGTCTGTCTGTCTGTTACCTCTTTACGCCCAAACCGCTTAACCGATTTTCCTGAAATTTGGCATGGAGATACTTTGAGTCCCGGGAAAGGACATAGGATACTTTTGAGGTGAGCAAGGTCCTCGCGTCGTTGCGAGGCTCAGGTTGCTCAACTTTATAGTTTAGAAGGTGCAAAGGAGAAATTAACAAAATACCGTACTCGATGTTCAAGTTTAATTATTTTTAATATAATGACAAAATCTATCAAAAGGTAAACAAGTCAAAAAATCATAAATTATAGAGTCGCACAAAATAGTATAAAAAAGGTTTTTATAAAAGAAATTAGCTATGTACACTAGTCACTACATCACCCCCCTCCAGAGACCGTCAAGGGCGATAATAGTCAGTAAATTTGACACGACGGCCTGACCTCGTCCTTTTGATGATGTTCTCATCAGCAGAAGGCAAATCATGGCTATCCGCATTTGGAGTGTTGCGACGGGTGTTACTGTTAAGTAGTGAGTGTGGAGTGTTTTGGCGCGTGTTAGTGTTATGTTGTGAGTATGGTGTGATGGTAGGGTCACTCAATATGAAGGCCGGCTTGATCCGGTCAATTGATACGGTAACCTGCTTACCATTTACTAAAATTTTGAAAACTTTGTCCCCTCTTTCCACGACCTTATGCGGGCCAGAGTATGCTGGCTTTAACCCACCGCCAGTACAGTCCCTCAAGAAAATATGAGTTGAGGAAGATAACTCCTTATGAATAAAAGTTTTGAAGCTGCAGCTGTTATGCCTAGCTGCTGGTGATGGGCGGAGTTTCCTGACGATACTTCTAAGTTTTGACAGGTACTCCGTCATATCGGCGGTCTCATCTGGCTGAGGGTCAAAGAACTCACCAGGAAGCCGTATCGGTTGACCGTACACCAGTTCGGCTGCTGAAGCCTGAGCATCCTCTTTGAAGGAACTGCGGATGCCTAACAGTACTAGTGGGAGAGATTCTACCCAACTGTCATTGGCATGGCATATTATCGCAGCTTTTAGTTGACGGTGGAATCTCTCCACCAGTCCATTACAGGCAGGATGGTATGCGGTGGTTCTGCGGTGTTGGAAGCCAGCGATCGAAGACAAGCACTTGAATAACGCTGATTCGAACTGCCTACCTCTATCGGTGACGATAGTAGATGGGCAGCCGAATCGAGCGATCCAACCACTCAGTAGGGCCTTTGCCACTGTTTCCGCGGTTATGTCGGCTAGCGGTATTGCCTCAGGCCATCGCGTAAAGCGGTCAACGGCAGTGAGGCAATAACGGAAACCTTGGCACAGCGGCAAAGGACCCACGAGATCGATATGGACAAATGCAAATCTCGATGAGGGTAACTTAAAATCACCCACAGGAGAATGCACATGTCTGGTGATCTTCGATCGCTGGCAAGCTACACAAGACCGAACCCACTCGCGACAATCCTTTCTAATGCTAGGCCAGACATATCGTTCGGTTACTAGCCTAACAGAAGCCTTAGCCCCTGGGTGACTCAGGGAATGCAGGCTATTAAATATTGCCTTGCGCAATTCTTTAGGCACATAAGGTCTCGGCGTAGTGCTGCTAGTGTCGCAATACAGCTGGCTACGTGAGCCTGGTACCTGAAAAGGCTGTAGGCGTAATGAGGTAGAACCTTCTAGAAGATGCTCTAGCTCTTGGTCATCAACCTGAGCTGCTGCGATTCTTTCAGCAGGCACGGGTTGTGATATCTCCTCCACGCGCGAAAGAGTATCCGCCACCACATTATCCTTTCCGGATATGTGACGGATATCCGTTGTAAACTGGGCTATAAAATCCAGGTGACGGAACTGCCGTGGAGAGCAATCCTTTTTGCGAGAGCTAAAGGCAAAAGTTAGGGGCTTGTGGTCTGTGTAAATAACAAAATTACGAGCCTCTAACATGTGCCGAAAATGCCTAACGCTCTGATAAATGGCGAGCAGCTCGCGGTCGTATGGGGAGTACTTCATTTCCGCTGGATTCAATTTGCGCGAAAAGAATGCAAGAGGCTCCCATGAACCTGCGTTAAGCTGCTGCAGCACTGAGCCGATAGCCTTGTCAGAAGCATCCGTGACCAACGCCAACTTAGCGCTGCAATCAGGATGTGCTAATAATGCTGCTAGACAAAGGCTGTCCTTGCATTTCTGAAATGCCTCGAACTCCTGGGGGGTAAAATTTACTGGATGTGAACCCTTAACTGACCCAACTAAAAGATTGTTTAAGGGTACTTGAAAATTTGCTGCCCCAGGGATGAACCTACGGTAAAAGTTGAGCATACCGAGGAACCTGCGTAGCTCTCTGACCGTTTTGGGCACAGGAAAATTTTTTACTGCCTCGACCTTGGATGGCAGTGGTCTTGTGCCTTCGGCTGAGATATGGTAGCCCAAAAAGTCAATCTCTGGCACGCCAAACACGCACTTCGAGCTGTTGATGACCATACCGTAGTCCCTAAGTCTGGCGAAGAGTTGGCGAAGGTGGAGTTCGTGGGTCTTCTGGTCTTTCGAGAAGACCAAAAAATCGTCCAAATACGCATACGTAAAATCCAGACCCCGGACCATTTCGTCCACGAACCGCTGGAACGTCTGCCCGGCATTTCGAAGTCCGAACGTCATGAACGGAAATTCGAAAAGACCGAACGGCGTTGTGATCGCGGTCTTCGGGACGTCGTCTGGATTCACGGGGATCTGGTTGTAGGCCTTCACCAAGTCAATCTTAGAGAATACGGTACAGCCAGACAGGCTATGTGCAAAATCCTGAATGTGACGGATGGGATACTGGTCAGGGATGGTCCGTGCGTTCAGCATCCTATAATCGCCACAGGGGCGCCAGCCGTCGTCTTTCTTCGGCGCCAGGTGGAGAGGCGACGACCACGGAGATTCAGATGGGCGACATGTGCCACATTGAATCATGGCATCAAATTCATCCTTAGCGATTTTTAATTTGTCAGGCGCCAATCTACGAGGTGAGCACGATACTGGTGGGCCAGGTGTTGTACGTATGTGGTGTACAGTGTTGTGTTTGGGAGTGCGGTGTATACCTGGTGGACGAGTGATGTCGGGAAAATCCCGTAGTATATGTGTGTAAGCGGAATCACCGAGACTCACCTTCACCGAAGACACATCACCACAATGACGGGCAGGCGACGCCGGGGCGGAAAGGCTTGTATAGTTATCAATGAGGCATTGATTCCTGCAATCAATAACTAAATTGTAAAAAGATAAAAAATCCACGCCTATTATCGCCTTTGTAACATCGGCAACTATAAATCGCCACGTAAAGTCACGGCGTAAACCTAGATTTAAATTTAAATTAATAAACCCGTATGTAGGTATCGGTGTCCCATTGGCTGCACACAAAACGTAGGTGGTCTTCTCCAGACGTCTAGGGATCGCCGATCGGGGGTAGACACAGAGGTCGCTTCCGGTGTCGACCAAGAACTGCACCTTCGACCTTCGATCGGTGACAAATATGCGACCGGTATTCGGGCAATCGTCGGTCGCCATCACTGATTGCCCGGCGAGTTTTCCGCCTTAAAATCGCAAGGCTTTACGCACACACGTGCGCGGTCGCCGAATTTGTGATGGTACCAGCAGTTGGGGAATCTCCTGTAGCTGGCTTCCGATCTGATTGAACTGCTGGAACCCGATCTTGTTGAACCCGACCGCCGACGCGTGCAATTTCCGGAACGTACTCTCGAGCGGGACAACCGTTCCACCTGGCTTGATAGCATCTGAACTTGCTTGGTGAGTGCAGCGATTTCAGCGCCCATACCTGGGGATGATGAAGCAGCCGCCGCCACTGCAGACGCCGATGCCACCTGGTTGCCGACCACGTCGTGAATCCTGTCTGCTAGCTCCGCTAGTTTGGATAAATCGGTCTTGGACTGCGAGGCTATAATGGCTTGTGTGCCTGTAGGAAGACCACTCGTCCAAATACTTCGCAAGAATTCTTCAGGTACTCCTGGGCCAGCAAGATTGAGTAGGTGGCGGTAGAACTGCGATGGCTTTCTGTCGCCGAGCTCCTCATGCATGAGAAGTTGTCTAATTTTGTTTTCTCGTGATGCCGAAAGCCGTTTAATTAGCTCACTTTTCAACGTTTCGTACTTAGCCGTCGGTGGAGGGTTAGCTATTATATCTTCTACCTCGGCCGCGTACTGCGAATCCAAGTTGCCGGTGACGTAGTAAAATTTAGTCTCGTCAGATTTTATGCCCGACAACATGAACTGGGCCTCCACCTGCGCAAACCATAACCCAGGTTTTTCAGGGTAAAACGGGGGAATACGTACGCCAACGCGAAATGTTTCTCTCGCTGCGCCGTCTCTCGGTTCACTGTTCACATTCTCATTCTCCATCCTGTGTTCCTTCCGGGGTCACCAATGAGGTGAGCAAGGTCCTCGCGTCGTTGCGAGGCTCAGGTTGCTCAACTTTATAGTTTAGAAGGTGCAAAGGAGAAATTAACAAAATACCGTACTCGATGTTCAAGTTTAATTATTTTTAATATAATGACAAAATCTATCAAAAGGTAAACAAGTCAAAAAATCATAAATTATAGAGTCGCACAAAATAGTATAAAAAAGGTTTTTATAAAAGAAATTAGCTATGTACACTAGTCACTACACTTTTTATCCCGGAAAAATGTACGGTTCCGCCGCGATAAACGAGTTATGACGCAACTTCGTTGCGGCCGTCATCTAGTCATTTATAAAATTAATCCTTCAGGCCCCGCGCGAGCACTGGTGATCGCGAGAACAAAATAATACAATGGGAATTCCTAGAACCTCCGAATCCTCCGATCGAAGTATTAATTAGCAGTTTTGCATATTTTTAATGCATGTAGATTGTAGATAATCATTTCGTGGTTGTTACAAGTATTGAGTGGTCTGGTGTGACTTGTGAGGAATCTAAATATTCGTGGATCAATTGTAATTAGATAAATATTACGTAGTTATTAAAATAATTAACCTCTTAACGAATTTTAAACTCGGGTTACTGTCTATGTCTGATACATAGGAAAAGTAACAATATTATGTCAGATAAAAACAGAGGAAACAGAAGTTAAATTATTAACCCATCAATCCTCAAGCAGCAGCCGGCTGCCGCATAACAATTTAAAATCTATTGTGTCTGCGCTACTTACCCACGATGGAGGTGTTAAATAATATTATGTTTTCAAATATTTTTTTTTAGTAGGCGGGTAAATCTTAATGCGATGAATGATGATAAACTTGCAGTTTCGTCGCTTTATCGCTCGCCTCTACCGTGTCCTCTCCTTTTTACCATTGAATGGCCTCGCATGCAACGATATAATAATTCAGCCGGCCGGGTAATTGACAAGCCTGTCCCGCGTCTTCGTCCGCCGCTCGTCCTTTTGTACCCGTCACAGGATTTTATGCTAAATGTGACGCGCTGTGCTTACAGGGCTATCTTCGTAACTCTTTTTAATCTCCGTTATCGTTAATTCAGCATTTGAATTGTACAACCAATTAAAATCTTAGATTGATGTACAAAGTGAGTTTTAATCGAGCTCAGGAGCGGTAGCTGATTAGTGATTAGCGAATACGTTTAATGAGTTAGGGGTCTTAGTCACAGGTTACACGGTCAAATTTTCATCAATCTGATCCATCAATCTGTTTGACGGAATATTGATGGTGGATAAAAAGTTCATAATAAAAATACGATCAATCCATCAATCCATGGGTTATACGATCAAATTTTCGTCAATCTGTACCGGATTGATGGATCAGATTGATGAAAATTTGACCGTGTAACCGGCGACTTAGACCGCAGTCCATCAAAAGGCGGGAAAATTTGACAGCTAATTTGTAAAGATTCTGTCACATTTGAATCCGTGTTCGGAATTTGAATGCATATTTTTTTAATACTTTGACCTCGCGTCTTTTACTTTTTTTTTAATGGTGACCCCAAATTTTTGTCAGGTTCTTGTATCGCTTATCGAGCCTGTCGTTGGAGATTATTACCTCGATACAATCAGTTTTTAACTGTTGTTTCTCGTACCGTATTTATTTAAGGTACCGTAATGATTGCAGTGAATTATTTTTGCAAATTGTTCCTCGTTTGTTTTGTACCTTTCATTTTTTTAATGTGCTACATTATTGCATAAGCGTTGGTGCGGTTTGAAGATAATAGCATTCGATAGTTATTGACAGCGAAGTTAAATATATAAAAGAAATATGATGTAAGGATATTACATCTTATAGGATTTCACAATAATAACAATTTTTAATCGATTGAAAACATTTTGACTAAAGGTGCACTTTTTTAGGTAGGTCCCCATACATTCTTCGCCTTCTTCAGGAGAAGGTAAATGCCATAATATGTAGTTAATTAACAAATTCAAAAAATGTACCTATATTGTAACACAAACAATATAAACACACCGGCAAAATTAGCGGAACATAACAAAATTTTCAATTTTTTTGAAAATTGTTCAATGTTTTTTATATAATTATTCATTTATTTATTAATTGATTATTAAAAAATAAATTTAATATAAATTTAGGGCATAAAAACGTGAAAAATAGAAAAAAATCGGCAAAAATCGAAAATTAAGAAAATCTTTGAAATTTCGGTAGTAAGTTTTTAAGTTAAATTCTCCATTTATATTAAAGAAATGCAATGTTAAAAGCGTGTAATGTCTTCTATGGATTTCAAGAGGGCCTGGATACGCCATTCCATGCTTGCATTTTGATTGTCAATCATTCCCTGTGGGATATTCTCCTACTCCTCCAGTAGCGCCTACTCGAGCTCCTGGACACATTTTGGACCTTTTATTTTAAACTCGTACCGTTCACCGATTGATGTGACACACGTCTTCAATCGGATCCACATCCGTAGACCGTGCTGGTCTCTCCACCTGGGCTACGCCAGCATCATTAAGGTAACAATGCCCGATTTTTGTACTCTATGGACGCGCATAAAATTGAAGTCACTACCTAAAACTGTGTAAAAGGCACATCATGCAGTTCCAGGATGTCTGTGCTATAGCCCTGTACTGTCAAAGTACCATCATCAATAATCATCAGCTCCGTGCGGGCTCCAAATCATGTGCCACCCCAAACCATTACGAAGCCTGCATCATAGGCCACTGTTTCCGTTAAGTTTGATGGTCTATAGCGTTCCTTACGATTTATCCACATTATTTATCGCCTATCAACAAAATGTACACAGAATTTGCTCCCATCACTGTACAGCACAAGATTTCACTCACTTGTCTAATTTTGATGGTCACGCGCAAATCTTAGCCTGGCTCTTCGGTGTCCTGTCTCAAGTTCTGGTGCCCTTGCTGGCACTTTTGAGTTTAATTTAACTTCTTTAAGTCTTCTTATTACTGTACAATCACTTACACGTACATCTCGGACCTGATCCGACAGGTTTCGTGTCTGCATAGCAGTTTGAGGTCGATTTCTTAAGGTTTGTTTCCTTACTAAACGGTCATCCTGAACCATTGTCACCCGATATCTGCCTTGTTCTCGTCTCCGAACGTAAGATCCAGTCTCTCTGTACCGTTGAAAGTTACAATGGACCACGGATGCCGACACACCTAAGGCTCAGCTGTCAAAACTAAATAAACATCGTCTCCAAGTTAAAATTAATTAAAAATATTAATACTTACTTAATTTAATAATAAAGTCGACCAATAACATCGTGGTTACCTCAAGCAAGTGTGGAAGTGTTTTCAACAAAATAACTACAACAGGATTATAATTATTGTGAGTACTGCCTCAACAACGAACACTATCCCAGGATAACATAATAAATCACTAAGTTGATCACTAATTAATATTATTAAACCTGAACATCACTACTGTAACATCTACCTAACTGGATCTCAGACATTGCTATACTATATATTGAGAAATTCACCGAAAATAATACTTTGCCATAGAAAACATACTCTCTGTTGTCATTTTAAAATTCAAATTATAAACCGTATTACTTTGCTGGACGCACAGATTAGTAAATTTATCAAAAACCGACAAAATATTTTACAAAAATAAACAACTAGAGTGACCGGACAGAGGACTATGACAGCTGATATAAGTCACATACATTGACATTTGACATTGGCATATGGCATAGACAAGGTTTTATGATCACAGATAAATAATATTATATTGTAGTCGTCAAAAAAAAGAAGAAGAACACTAGCGATGGAAAATGTTACAGTACGACCTAAACTACGTAAAGCTTTATCGGACCTCAATTTATCGAACTTATCTTATGCAAATTCCTCACTTTCACCATCTACCGAGATTGACGTTTCAATGAGAAGTCTGCCTCATCAATCGGAGCATCTAGACAATTCTATTGTTTCTGAATTAAACAAACAAATATTAGACTTGAAAAATGAACTCGAAATCGCACATGAGGAAATTACTAACTTAAACTATGAAAACCGATCTCTAAGCTTGACCATACAGGAAAAGGATAAATTAATAAATATCCTAAAAAAAGTTAATTTTGAAAGCAGTATTTGCTTAACACCGACACCTAGAACAAGCAAAAAACTTAAAAGGCAAAACCTATTGCAACACGACAAGACACCGAGAGCATCTTTCTCTCCAAAAATTCTACTACACAGTGAAGACAAACGCAACAATAATGAAAAGGATACAATAATTATAAATAAAAAACAGAAAGACAGCCCACCCCAGATAATAGATGTCGCCACAAACCAACGCAAATGCCGAAACAATGAAGTTACTACAAAGAAAATAAGAATATTTGGCGATGAACAAATCCGTGGCTTATCAACAATAATGCATGACGCAAGAAAAAACAAATGGAATGACAATTATTTAGTAACATCAATAATTAAACCGGGTGCACAATCCACTCAAATATTGCAGAGCACAACGAATTTACATGAAAATATCAGTGAAGATGACATCATTATTTTAGGTATAGGCATGAACGACAATAATCCATTTACTTTGTTTACAAACCTATGTAATACATTGTTTCAATTAAAATCTAACAAAATATTTGTAATTAGTGTACGAAATAATAAGAACTTAAATGTAGACTTTTTAAATTATCACATAAAACTCCTGTGCAACAAATATTTAAATTGTACATTTATTGAAGCATCGAATATCTATTTAACCAAACATAAATTAAACTCTAAGTACCTAAATTACCTAGAAGTTTTAGGCCTTAAACTAAATATTGAAATTGATAGCTTGGCTTACAGCAACACATTTATAAAAAATAGGAAAGTAGCCACTGTAAAAAAACAAATATTAGAACGAAATAATAACACATGCAAACATACACATCTTAAGCAAAAACCTATTTCATCATATTTCCCTATTGTAGCTAAAAACAAAAATAGTAATGATTTACACATTCAAAATACACAAGAAAAAACCCCCATCATAACACATAAAAAGGGAACTATCCCATACTATTTTACAAAAACTAAAATACCAAAAAATCCGCTTTTTCGAGAATAGCCAACGCGTTTCTTTACTGCACCAGAATATTGCCGGAATACTTAATAAATCAGATATTCTGGAAGCATCCCTACATGAATTACGCAAAAAAATTGGTGAAATACATGTTATATGCCTAACTGAGACGTTTATAAAACATGGGTGCGAGTCAAATCTTAACATTAAAAATTATAAATTGGCTTCACATTACTCACGTAATCAAAGGAGAGGTGGCTCCTGTATATTAATACATGATACCCTTGAACACTATAAAACAAACTTTAAAATTACACCTATCCTGAACAATTTTGAATACTGTGCCACTAGAATACCTAAACTAGATTTAAATATTGTATGCATATATCGGACTCCTAACTCAGACATTGACATTTTTCTTAACAATTTAGACATTCTATTAAAATCCATAACTAAATCGAAGTCAACTAATACTATATTATGCGGAGACTGGAACATTGACATCTTAAAAAACAAACCTTCCTCAAAAAGTTTACTTGCGATACTAGCTAACTACAACTTCAGGAACCATATATCACGCCCGACTCGTAAGGATTCATGTATAGACCTCATCTGTAGCAACATAAGGGAAAACGTGATCGGTGATATCCATTTCTTGGCCCTCTCAGACCACGAAACAGGCCAAACAGTTACTATTAATTTAAGCCCGAAACATGGACGTAACAAAAAAAACTGGTACTATTTTGAAAAAATTAGGGACTACAGCAAAAATAATATAAATAAATTTTTCAACTGCATTAATTCTTTGTCTTTTCATGATATATTACAAATACAAAACACAGAAGAGGCGTTCAATTCATTCCACGATGACCTAACATTATATTATAACTTATGTTTTCCTATAATTACAATAAAAAAATGTATTAAACCACTTCAAAATAAATGGCTCACAAGAGGACTAAAAAGATGCTGCGTTAAAAAAAGAACCCTATACCTGAAGTACCGTTTTTCTAAAACAAACAAATCTGAAAATAAAGAAAACTATAAGACATATACAAAACTATTACAAAAATGCATTCACGAATCCCAAAGATTAAACAATGCTAAATACATACAAAACTCACATAATAAATGTAAAGCCTCCTGGAATATTATAAAGAGATATGAGAGCAATAATATGAATAATAGTATAACAAAAATAAAAATAAAAGATAGAGAAATTGTAGACACAAAAGAAATCGCTGAAACTTTAAATACACATTTCATACAATTAACAAATAAATCTAACATCGACGACAAATCTAAAAGTACAGACATAAATACAAATACTAATGATAAATCAATTTACTTGACACCAGTCACACACACTGAAATTAAAAAAGTTATACTAAATCTTAAAAACACAAACTCCACAGGATATGACGGAATTAAAACAAAAATATTAAAAATATGTTATAAATCTCTTGCTGTACCCTTGGCGCATATCATAAACCTGTCATTGACGGAAGGAGTCTTCCCGGGGCGCTTAAAGTTCTCAATAATTAAACCTATATATAAAGCGGGAAAAAAGACTGAAATAAACAACTACAGACCTATAACACTGATCCCTGTATTAGCCAAAATATTCGAGCGAGTTGTGTATCAGAAACTGTACAGCTTCCTTACAATCCATAAAATCCTTAAGCCAGAGCAATTTGGCTTTAGGAAGAATTGCTCTACAACAAAGGCTTGTTTCAGTCTAATTAAAATCATCACGGAGGGACTAAATTCAAAACGACCTATAACAGCAATCTTTTTGGACCTATCGAAGGCATTCGATTTTGTCTCACACAAAATTCTCCTACAAACATTAAATAAGCAAGGCATCAGGGGTGTAGCTAATGACTGGTTTAAAAGCTACCTTACAAACAGATATCAATGTGTTGAATTAAATGAAATAAAGGGTAAACATAGAAAAACTTGCAAGTCCGCTTATATGATAAATCGATATGGTGTGCCTCAAGGCTCAATTTTAGGACCTCTGCTATTTCTATTATACATAAATGACTTCCCTGACATAATATTATATAAATCGATTCTTTTTGCTGATGACAGTACAATAATAATAGACAATAAAGACAATCACAGAGCTGAAATAATTAAAACTCTCACAAATATAATAAACTGGCTGAAGTCTAAAAATTTAATGGTAAACACTTCGAAAACAAAAATAATTCTGTTCCAAACTTACAACAGTAAACATAATGATCTAAATATTTCTATAGATAATAATAATATTGAAGAGGTCTGCTCAGCCAGGTTCTTAGGTATAATTGTTGATCGCCATTGCACATGGAAGCAACACATAGATAATGTATGCCTTAAGCTGGAAAGATTCGTGTATGTTTTAAGAAATGTAAATCAAACCGTATCTGAAAAAACTGCCTTGTTAGCATATCACGGATATGTATCCTCAATATTACGATATGGTTTGATAATATGGGGTAACTCCACCGATTTCATACGAGCTTTCCGAATTCAAAAAAAGTGTATTCGATCTGCATGTGGAGCGAATGTTTTAGACAGCTGTAAGCCACTATTTAAAAAGCACGGTATACTTCCCTTACCTTGTCTTTACATCCTAGAAGTATGCATATTTGTTCATAAGTACAGTAATGATTTTTACACCAGAAAAGTGGAAACGGCAACAAAAAGCTGCAGGCTACCTGGTAAAATATGTATTCCTGATCAGAGAATAGGCATGTGTAGTAAGAATGCATACTGCTTTGCTGTTAAAATATACAACAAATTACCAACGAAACTAATGGAACTTAACACAAGTAAACTAAAAACCAAATTGTATGCATTCTTACTCTCAAAAATGTATTATGACATAAATGACTTTTTAATAGATAAAATAAGTATACAAACAATCTGACTTTCTCTGATCTAAGATTTTTATAACTATCAACTGGATATAATATTTATTATTAAGCAATGAAGTTAAGTAATTAATGTAATTTATGAATTTTATATTTGTTCTAAATTTTAATGCAATGATAATGACAGATTATATTATTTAAATTTTAAGATGAATTACAATAATTATGTAACTTATTAATATTTTTTTATTCTTTTTAGTATACTAATGTTATTTAAAATTATATTAATAACTGAATATTATATTGATTATTATTTATTGTTACTTGAAATTGTAAAATTCTCATAATTTAAAACTTACTTGAGCACCAAAATGCTTTATCTTACATATTTCATAATAATAATTGTTTGGAATAAGTAGTACTTAAGTTAAAATGCCTGAATAATTATTATTTTAATATTTCTACGCCCAAAAGGCTGAAATTGTGACACACTATCTATAAATCATGACACCTTATGTACCAATTTCCTGAAATAAATGTTTCTGATTCTGATTCTGATTCAGGCCTCTGACCGAACGGTACGTGTGACCTTTCTCTATCGTGGTTACAGCCGTCGTAGATGCTAGGAAATCACTAATTTTGTATCTAAGCAATGTGTTCTTCCAAAAACCAAACAATCAAATGAGCTTAGCATACCTTGCACCCCGCTAAAAAGCCATTCTTATCAGGAACACTTACATCGTCAATCATCGAAAAACACTTATTAGGGCATAATTGCTATAAAAACCTGTCAACTTGCCAGTTTTGTTCAATATTTTATTTCTGAAATGAGCTTAGAAACTATAAAAAAGGATTTCACACAGCCCGACCCACTTGAGTTCAAGTTGTAGCCCTTTTTACCTATGTTCCTCTAATTTTGCCGGTGTGTGTAGGTACATTTTTTGATTTTGTAATATGTTTTTTTGATTTTGTAACTTTGTACTTATGCTATATAATAAAGAGAACTGTTAACTAATGAAAAAGATTAAAGTAGACATAAAGACAGGTGAGACGAGGCATGTTCGCGGCTCGTGTGAAGTATTCTTGTAGTCAATCATAAGGGGTTTACTTATTAATAAATTAAAGGAGTACAATGTATAGTGCACATCATGTATCATGTAACACTTTCAAACCCTATAACCAAGAATAAGGTCGCAAATTGATAAAATGTAACAGTCTTCGACCGTACCCAGGTTGATATCTAATGTTTGTGTTCCCAAGACAAAAGGCAAACGTCAGGGGCGTAGCTAATGGCACGATACGTTTAAAGTGTCGCCCCTAAGGGCGACACTTTAAACCTCACGTCAACTCGTTAATGAATTACAAAAACAAACATGGCGCCTTAAACGGATGCGTCTGGGGTGTCGTGGGTGTCTGATGAATTATAAAGAAGCTTTTAACGTGTGTGCTGTGCGCCCTGTCTCATGGCGCGCCTTTTCCGGACTTGAGATCTGGAAGTATTGTTTAGGTACTAAAATTCAAATGGCGAATCAAGGCACAAAACTTTTTATTCATCAGTTTATCGCGCGGAAACCGTACATTTTTCCGGGATAAAAAGTATCATGTGTCCTTTCCTGGGCCTCAAAGTAGTTCCTTACCAAATTTCAGCAATATCGGTTCAGCGGTTTAGGCGTGAAGAGGTAATTAACATTTAACAGAAGACAGACAGACACACCTTTTGTAAGAAATTCTATGTTTCATTATTTCGATTATGGTGTAGCTTTAATTACTGGAATTTTAGAGCAAGCTTCATAGTGGTTGAGCTAGTGATATTCACTATCTATCAGCATTGTCATGCAGGCAAAAGAAAACCTTACACAGCGCATTCTGACACTTATTCGTCGTTGGATAATACTAGGATCGCTATAAGATATGGCCCCAATTTGCCCACACTCCTTTTGGCGCAGTAGCTTCAAATTGAGTTAGTTGATCGGCCAATAACGCTCCACAAATCTCCCTACAATATTGCTAGCCGTATCATATTTGGCGTGTATTTTATCACCCAGGTTGTCGATTTGGCACGCAACCGGTGTGGCAAATCTATTGACAGTACAGGCTGGACAGTGGCCTCTGTGGATATACTGCCTCAGCAAACAGTTGACCGATGCTGACTGTTTGCACCTGTTCAAACTAAAGCTTAGACTTGGAGACTCTCAAAATCATTGCTTGGGATCTTCGGTTTAGATTCTCCAATACGAGTAGCCCTAGCATGAAATGCGAAAGTATAGACAAACTTTGGAGATAAACTTAAGGTGCCGTTCCGATCTTTTTGAATTCAATTAAAATGCCACTTTATGACAGACTTATAGTCCTAAAAATTCAAGTAATATCCTACTTTTTGACATAAATCATAATATACTACAGTCTTTCATAAAGTGGCATTTTAATTGAATTTTTGTCGGTCGCGATTAGCCGCGGTAAAGATCGGAACGGCACCTTAAGTTTATGTCCACAGTTTGTCTATACTTTCTCATTTCTACTGGTGGCCGTGCTAGGGCTACAGGAATGGGGATTGTCCATTTTTATTTAATTTTGCTCATTACAAAAACATTTCGAGGAATAAGGTCAGTGATCGTTTTTCTGTATATAAGCGAAAGAAATACCCATTGGTTACTTATATTTTTGAACAAATATGTTTAACCTTAGTTTGACCTTCAATGGCGTTAAATTAGCAATAAATTCGACCAACATTATGTTTCGAACTTTTGGTAAGCTTCTCGTATCAGTTTTCACATAATGAAAACTTGCATTTGACGAACCAGCCATTATAAATAAGATTGAAAGGAATTAAAACATACTGCAGAGGTAAATTGGCCGCCGATGATGACTTCAGAGCGAAACTTTAAAAATTTATTGAGAAAAAACTAGCTAATGAATTTCAAAATTATTTAATTTATATTCATAAAATACCCTATTTTAACGAAAAAAAATTATAAAAAGTACATGTAATTTTTTTGGACAATGCCCATTGTATCTTATTAGATGTTGCTAACTTTGATGAAGTCAGAAATGACGAAGATATTTACAATTATAATTTAATTTCACGGGCATGTAAAAAGTCAGTCCTGCGACTGATTCAGTGATCCCTCGGAGTCAGTCATCCTACTCCTGAATTATTATTTATAAGAGTAAGAGATCTTGTGTACTGCGCACACACTTGGGCTCTATAAAATTTCTGTATAGCTGACCTTCGATTCAATGAAACCGGTGTGGGAGGCATTTCGTCCGTATAATTACTTACGTAGCTAATAACTTATTCCTCTATTCTTTCCTTTCGTGTAATCGAAGTTTTTGCATAGCAATCAGGTTGTACAATAATTGTACCTCGCTGGAAGGCGGCCAGGAGTCTTCAGCTATTTAGATTTTATCGCTGTTACCGGATTTAAGTCGGGGGAGAAATCTCGAGATTAACGCTAGCAATTTACATCGCGAACTTGTTCTGTGCTTCAACACAATGGCACTAAGATCGTACTTGGTATAATGTGATGGCGCTAAATTATTTATTTTAGTTCCCCTCGTGTGATTATAAATAATATTTTCCAGCGTGTTGTAACAACTTGGCTTATGAATAGGCTCAACGGTTTTCACTGTTCTTCTCAGTGCCGGATTTATAATTTTTATGAGTGTATGTCACTTTATTTCCGCCGCCCCATTTACGTAATCTGGATACTGGGCCGCGGCCTGTACGGCCTATTTATAAATTCAGGGCTGGTTCTTCTTAGAAAGGAACCCTAGTCTGTATAGGTTGGAATTTGGTTGAGCGTAACCAAACGTTTTGGTTGAAACCAAAACGTAAGAAGTGAAACCACCTAAATCGGTTACTGGCTGTTCTGCTAATTAGCAGTGCTTATATTTATTCTCTTGTATTAAGAAATAGATGACGCCCGCAACGGACTAAAATTCGTTTATCACAACCGTACTTTTTCCGGGATAAAAAGTATCCTATGTCCATTCTTGGGACTCCAAAAGTAACAGCAAAATCGGTTCAGCAGTTTGGGCGTGATGAGATAACAAACAGACAGACACACATTCGCATTTATAATATTAGTATCCAGGATGAAAATATTTTAAAAAGTAGTTTCTTGTGCGTTTTATAATCCCTCGCACCCGTTTAAATTTGACTCTCTGACTCGAGATTTCGTGGTTTTGTTAAAATAAAAAGAAAATTCCTTTCTTCGTTTTCTTTTGCTCAGTAAATATTTGACAATTTAACGACTTAAAAAGCAAAGTCCAGGTTGTCTCGTCGTTTTGTGTTACTCGATACAGGGTATCTTTGCTAAATTGTGAAACGATTTCGTCTTTTTGTTCAAAACTCGCTTTAATGGTGGTCCCTCTTTTTGGGCAAAATTTGATTGTTCAGACTTTGTTATTTATAGTATTTTCTAAGAATCATCTTATGAAAATCGTTATAATTATAATGTGTCCTTTTCTATGAATATCTGAGCATCTAAAATGTGTCCAATAGTTCAGGAGCCAACTTGGTGCAAAAAATATTATTATTTTCCTTATATTTGTATGAATAACTGTAGAGTGTAGAGTATAGGCCCAGTATTTTGAGAGCGAAATCTTAGAGCGAAAGATTGACTTGTATCAACAAACAACGCGCGTTGTTTATTTTTTCTGTATAATTTGGCAGACGTACGGTACGTATGTCAGTACACAATGTGTAGTCAACAGTAATTTGCTTACATTTGGGGCCAAATGTCCTTGGAGCGGTGCCAACTCGGCCGGGCCCTACTTGATAGGCGCTATTTAGGACTTAGGCCATCATTAACATAATATTTATGTAATCGTAGAGCAGATAAGGACTCGTTTATAACTTCTCTGGATCTTATACCTTGCTTGAGCCAAGTAAATAATTGATGTCACTGATAAAATGGCAGAGATCTAAAATAAAAACGTTATGGTTTTGACTTACCTACAGCGTGACGAGGATGGCTGGAATTGGAATAAATCCGCCGTATCGTAAAGTACACTTACCTCCATTATACAAGTACGCTGGCCTATAATACCCTTTGAAATGACAGCTGTTTTTTGTGCCTATTTGAAGCGGAATCAGCGCCCCCATAATCGGGGGAAGAGAACTAAATCTGACGTAAACAATATGACATTTAAGTCGCCATATTGGCGCTGATAGCAGTAGTGAGAGTACTTGGAACTAATACTAGTTTCTACCACCGTAGTGATTATATTCTCTTTGGTTCCTACAACCAATAGCGATTGAGCGGCCATTTGCAAGTTACGTCAGATTTAGTTCTCTTCCCCCAATTTTGGGAGCGCCTATTCCACTTCAAATAGGCACAAAAAACAGCTGGGTATCATCTATTCAGCGTACTTGTATAATGGAGGTCAGTGGTAAAGTATCATTCCCTGCAATGACATTATAAGTATCATTTTGCATGTGTGTGTGTACATGACTAAAAGATCAAACAAACATAATTGTAGTTATGCAACAAAACCAAACCTCAATACAACATTGATTAAGATCCAACCGTCTTAGATAACATGCAAATAGTAAGTTTACTTCATTACCCTACCTGTAAACTTGTAAACCATCAGATTGATAAAGCGAGTGCTGGATCACGCTTGACAGTGATGGATCTTGTTCCAGCTAATACCATATGAGATAATATGGCAATGCCACGCCAAATCCACCCTTCTCCCCTTGATATAAGCGATACGTCATAATTAATGTTTTCGTGTATTGTTTTTGTTTTGACGCGGCATGTGTGATCCTCTTGGTTAATAAACCTGTAAAGTTTTGCCAAGTCCTAGTGGTTCTTAGTTAATTGAAACTAATATGATTAGTTTATTAGGCTTTAGACTGAAATTGTATGTTATGTTTGTTTAATATTTAGTTTAAAGCCTTTGAAGTTCAAAAGTGTTCGAATTTTAAATGTGGGCGTCGGACACGGATTTTTCAGCACTATCTAGATTCCTCTAGAGATTTTTACACTTTCAAAAAAGGTCACTTATCTAGTTGTAGCCTAACATCTGGATTTTAGAATTTAGATGTATGTTTCCATATAACATGGCTATCTAGTATCTATACGTGGTACAGCTGAGACTCGATTTTTATGCGTCTGCGCGTAAAATAAATCGTTACATACAATTGCTTGTGATCTCTAATCCCTTTGAATCTTCTTGTGGACCTGCCAAAACGTACGTTCGCAAGGACGAGTATTAGAGCCTTAGGGCCTGTTTCACCACTTCCTGATAAGTGCTGGATAGGCTATCCACGACTTAACTTGACAGATAAAGTATGGATAATCTGTCAAATAAGTTGTGGATAGCTTATCCGGCACTTTATTAGGTAGTGGCGAAACAGGCCCTAAGTGTGAAAAAGTAACAGATTGGCATACTGACAGACGCTTTGGCAATTATCTTATATATAAAATTCTCGTGTCACAATGTTAGTCCACGAACTCCTCCGAAACGGCTTTACTGATTTTTACCAAATTTTATATGCATATTCAGTAGGTCTGAGAATCGGCTACTGGGTACTTTATATATTGATAAGTGCATTTGTTGAATAAATAATAGTAAATTATTACAACCTGAGACTGACGGCGACCATTAAGTTTGTGCGACGGGATAGCGATTGACGTTGCCATGGCGACATACTTATTTAGTCACTTCAATAAAATATTACGGGTGATAGGTATATTTTATAATATGGCAAAGAAACGTTTGCCGGGACAGCTAGTAATATTATAAGTAAAGATTGGATGTAATGTAGAAGTATGTTTTTTAATGGAGACTGTTCCATCTAAAAGCCAGTATGTTTCCTGGGAATAACATAGTCAAAGGCCAGAGCCTCCAAATGAAGTTTATTGTTTAGTTAAATATGCATTTTCCCCAAACGTTGTGAACTGTTAGTTGGAAGTTAACTGTTAACCTGGACTAACTTTACACTAGTTGTTTCTTCATGTGAATAATGTGGACTGGCGACTACCTGAGAAGAGCAACTAAACTTACTAGTTCAGTTTTAATTAATGGTTTACTTAATTAATCCTTCGATCGGGGATTCCTGGAAATGCTATTGTATTCTATTGTTGTCGCGGTCCGGTTTCCTTATTGGGCTTGAAGGATTAAACTCGATTACGCCCGCAACTCCGTTGCGCCATAATTCGCGCGGGCACCGTACATTTTTCCGAGATGAAAAGTGTCCTTTAACAGGACTCAAAGTATCTCTATACCAAAGTTCAGAAAAATCGGTTCAGTGGTTAGAGCATGAAGAGGTAACACAAACACACTTTCGCATTTATAATATTAAGGGCCTGTTTCACCACTTCCTGATAAGTGACGAATAGGCTATCCACCAATTAACTTGACAGATCAAGTATGGAGAAACTGTGAAAAAAGTTGTGAATAGCCTATTCGGCACTTTATCAGAATGTGGTGAAACAGGCCCTTAGTATGGTTAAAGGAAAAAAACAATAATTAATGTGTCGAAAAAGGACAAACATAGCAATTATCTCGATTTCTTGGGAATATTCCCTGTCAGATCCCCCATTCTCTGCCGTCTTTTGGCATTAATTATAATATTAGTTAGTATGGATAAACGAAAATCTGTCGGATCCTCTGCCCGTGTTTTGGATCAGCTTGTAGCAGCCGTGACTAGTCAGCAATACGATTCGTGTAAAATGTAAATCGTGATTCGTGACACGACGACGCATAACGGCGCATTTTCACTTGTCGATGCGCATGCGGGGTGCGGGAGATTTCTGAAACGTATGCCTCGAATCATCAAAATGCGCCATTAGTTGTCATAGACTCCCCGTATGCTGATACCGCACGAGTTAACGACTAATGAAAATGCTTCATAATAGCGGTACAAATTTTTGAATCGCGCTTGGTAGTATTAGTTGATTCATAGGCAGATAGCAGACCTATGTAGTTTGTTCGCGGTATATTGTCAAACCCACACATTGACATTGACATAATCCGACCAAATGCCGTAGGTCTGTCAACTGCCTAGGAATAAATTTCTTTGATGGTACATACTTATAGCTTGTGATTGAGTAGCTTAGGTAGGATAGTCAATGGAGGGAGTCCTGTGTTAGACAGATCCAGGATATCCGTATACGGCTGAAAGCAAACCGCAGGTGGTTTTAGTAGGTAAATCCGAAGTCGGGAGTCCCACATACCCCCGGGGTGCTTCAGCTCAACTGAGGCACATCCTCAACCCGGGGCACCCATAAAGTGTTTCCTCTGCGCATCAAAAAAAAAAAGGTAGGATAGTCAATATAATTTATATTTGTTTTCTTTGGTGGACTCTACAGAGTAGCGAGCTCATCAAGGCAGATTAAAACACTGACTAAACCTGTAGAGTGTATCCCGCCAAAAAAACGTCAAAAAGCCATTACGAAAAAATTACAAACTTAAAGCGTTTAAAACGAAACGAAATCACAATGTTAATTCTGATGAGATTTTAATTTTCCCTTTAAAAAAATAATTTCGGCATTAAAAATCAAATTCGGAATGTCCTTAATTAATACAGTCCCTCAGACGGACCCTGAGGGCTGGTTCCTGAATATTTATCAGGGACGTGACAACTGGACCTTAGCGGGACTCGTATTGAGGGATATGACAAATTTTGGGACAGTCCCGGTTATGGATTTATCATTTTATAAATAGAGATGATAATTAAGTTTGAAGTTATTTTTGTGCTATTAAAATATATATAAGTGTAATTTTAAGTTGCTTTTATATTATTATTATTCTTGTGACTTCGTTGCTCACAATTCTTTCGAACACTTCGTACGTTAGTGCGGCAGCTTCTCGGAGTTCAAAATACAATATCAATACCAATTTTTTTCCAAATTGGTTCTGCAGATTAATATGTCGGTGTATTTTTAGGGTTCCGTGGCCAAAATGGCATTAAAAATGTTAGGGGTCCCCATAGGTACAAATGAAACAAAAAAAAATTTTTTCATCTGGCCTATGCGTGTGGGGTATCTATGGATAGGTCTTCAAAAATCATATTGAGGTTTCTAATATCATTTTTTTCTAACCTGAATAGTTTGCGAGAGAGACTCTTCAGAAGTAGCAAAATGTGTGTCCCCCCCCTCTAACTTCTAAAGTATGATAATTCTAAAAAAAATATATGATGTACATTACTATAAAAACTACCAACGAAAATTGGTTTGAACGAGATCTAGCCAGTACTTTTTTATACGTCATAAATGATAAACCTTAATTTAACTTTCATTACATCAAAAATAATATATGAAAATAAATCAAAAACCTTATAATTTCATAGAAATAATTCTTATTGTTGCTGCGGAACCCTTCATGGGCGAGTCCAACTCGCACTTGGCCGGTTTATTTATCAGTTCCTTTATTAAAATGCTTAAATGGTTCTTAGTGATCTTAGAGGTAACCGTACCTCTTTAACCATGAAATAGATTAAACATTTAAAAATATACCTCGAAAAAGTATTTTAATTGATTGTAATTGATCACACTATTATTATCTTTCAATCTTTAAAATCAAACAAAGGTGCAGTATCTTCAATTAATTATGGTAATGTGGAATTAACATAACCAATACGAGGTAGGCTCCTGTACTAATTACTAAAAGTCTAATTGACTATCTCTGTTATGCTAATTGGGTCTGGCTCTTTGTCTATATTTGTACTAGCGATTGTACTAGGAAGTCTTATTATCTTATCTATCCGTTAAAATATTGTTATTTTGTAGCTGCCCAGTTTCTAAGGTTTGATCGGAGTTTATCTGTTCAACAGTGCTATTGATTGGTCATCCGTTGCAGTGATTTTGGTAAGATTAGGCATGGGAATAACTGGAAATAGGTTTTTATTCCAGAAAAATTTACGCAAAAACTAATTTTGGCGTAACGGATTATACGGCAACATGTAGTCAAACAATAAAGATGATAATTACTACCATATTTGAGATATCAACTTTTTCCTTTTGGTTTACCAAAAGACCTGTCACATTAGCAACAAAGTTAACACTTAAATGCTCGAACGGGTCCTAAACGATCCGAGCGCAAAAAACTAACTCATTAACACTTAGCCCACGGGAATGTACCCGCTTAATGAAATACATAATGTGTGGGCTGTCGAAGTGTTAAGACATTTTATACCCCGGGCTCAAAACATCCCACCAATTATTTATGCTAATGAAGGCCCGATTTATTTGTTTAAAGGGTTAATTTATTGGTACTTTTGCTTTGCTTCATTTGGTTTGTGTTAAACGCTCAACAAGCGTTGATTGAATAAACTAAACGAAATATCATGAAATTAAATGTCTTATGATCTTGATTTCAGCATTTTGTGAAAACAACCTTTTGGATATTTCTATGAATAAGTAACGGTGCGTACACATTTGTATCATTTGCGCGATCAGATCTCCGTCGCGATCATCGCGCCGTATCAAGTATGCGTATCATAGTGTGGACGCCTATTAGATCATTCTGCCAATCATGCGTGTATTTGATATGACACATATCTGATATGCGATTAATAGCGATCGGGACGTATCATGATACGTGTATCATTTTGACACTCTTCGATGATACGCGACGGAGATCTGATCGGGGATCTGATCGCGCAAATGATACAAATGTGGACGCACCCTAAGAGGTGATATTTAAGATGTGGCCCAAAACTCTTCTCGAGCAGAAATTGTATCATCGCGTGGAAACCGTACAACTTTCCGTGACAAAATCTATCTTATTATATTTCCCAGAACTCAAAGAATCCCCATCCTAAATTTTATTTAAGTGGTTAATCAGCGTGAAGCTGATGCTTTATGTGATATCTGCTGATGCAGACAAACATACAGACTCTTTGGCGTTTGCTATATTCGTTTAAATAACCTAATACCAGCTAAAATTATTAAAACAAATCTTAAAACGAAAAGATTGATGGCATCATTTCCTCTTAACCCTTCAATGAAGTCACTCGTCGCGACGTATGGGCTCGTAAGGGCACATAATTGCCCTTATCTCGGTACAATCGACCGGGATTACGTTCTCACTCACAAAGACAATCTACGTAACTTACCCGGTTACACCCGTAGTAAAATTTCACTACAAGTACCGTTAGCAGCGGAGTGTTAGATTTTTTTTGTAAAATGATGATGTATAAAAATTGTAGCATTTTTAGTACCTTATAGGACAACCAAAATCAGAGACATTTTACTATTACTGAATTTAATGAATATTTTTGACATTAACTCCATACCTTTCCTGAAATCAAATCAATTTTTTTTCGCGCTTGGTATCTTGAATACCTACCTAGAGTACGAAAATTTTTTGAACGTCGATTCAACAATGATACCTAATAGTTAATACCTATTATCGGTTCAGGAACAAGCCCGGAACTATATCTGGTAAAATCTTCAAAAAATTAAAGTTAAAAAATTACTAAAAGTTCCTGAGCGTGGTCGTTAGTGACCTTCTTAACAACAGTCCACGCATACCGACCACTGCAACTCCTGTGGAATCCACGAAACAAAATCCGTTTAGCTCTTTTGCTGACCGTACAGCTGATCTCCCAACGCCTATCCGGTTACCTCCAGCCTAACGGCTAACTTTAATAGAGCAAAACTAATCCCCGCCTGAAACACATTGTACGGTCAGCGGACTTACGTGATCTGATTTATCGCGCTGACTTGTGCTATCGAATTTGCAGGTCCTTTATCATCATAAGAGCGTTCGTGGCCGGGGCCTAGTGGGTAGACCGATGGTTCGTTAGAATTAAAGGTCTCACTTGTGGTCTTGCACGAAATTGCATCTTCTGCGATTTGCGAGTGATCGCATTCTATCCCCAAAGGAGTAAAATAGGGGATGAAAGTTTGGATGAAACTTTGTCAATTTTAAACCGATCGGGCAGAAACTTTGATATCTAATTAATAATAAAATTTATTAACGCGAGCGAAGCTGGTACTCAAAACATAAAATAGGATGTACACGTATTAAAAAGACAATTATTATTCCCCAAATTTTGAAAGGTTCAAGGGCGTGCAAGGGGCTCTATTAACGATATCGACAGTATCAGGTGTGCGGTAGACGTCACTGGAACACGTGTAGCCATTTCCGTCACTCGTGGGGTTTCCGATATTACATTAGACTCCAGCCAGCCGAGTTCCACTGTCGACTTTCCGAATTTTCTATCACTCAGCAATCGTATTTCTATCACTTGTTAGCTGTTGGTGAAGGGTTTCTAATTTCCATCATTTGTTCTATCGTCCAGCAATTGAAGAAACTCAAGGTTATCTAGATTCTAGAATCTAGATACTACTTGTGGCAGTTTATCTTAACTTGTTTACAGGCAGTAGCTATGCCCATGCAAACTACAATTACGCGTAGCTGCACACTCGTTCTGCGGGCGCACGCGTTGTATGAATGGGGAAATTACAATTAGTATTTTGAATGGCAATGCAGTGACATGAACAGGTGAATGCTTATTTAATAAAATAATTAATTAATTGTACTAAGTAGAAGATATTTTAGGTTACTTAATTTTCCATTGTAGCGTTACTTATAATTTATATCCCGTGAAGCTGTGTTAGCACAAGCCCAGTATGGGCTTTTTAACACTGATATATTTTGTTAACTATCTATTCATTTTTGTGTAAGTATCAATAAATAAATAAATTAAATAAATAAATTGCGCGGAAACTGTGCATTTTTCCGGGATAGAAAGTATCCTAAGTATGTATTTCCCACTTCATTTCTGTGGTATTTCCATTTTCCATACCCAGTAAAATCGGTTCAGCGGTTTGGGCGTGAGCGGTTGGGGTAACAGACAGACACACTATTAAATTTATAATATTAGTATGGATATCGTGCTATCTCATTTGCTCTTCGACCTTCGTGTTTTTGAGAATCATACTTTGACAAACGATAGGCAGTAACCCAGACTTAGCCGCAGAATGTAGCTGTTACTCTTCATTCATTTCGGCAACTTTTATTTACACTAACCCTCGATCATCCTTCATTACGCCCAGGTATGTTGCCTGCGAACAAACATAAAAAAAAAAAATCAAAATTGTATACAGTTATTCTTATCTTCGGAGAAGCTTATATCCTCAATGGTTCTTATCATAGCCGAGGCAAACTTGCAATCACGGCTTATGGAATATCCTACACTTAAATTCCGATCGTGCAATAATATACTCTAAGCCCTGGCAATAAAGCCGAGCGTTTTCATTTAAAACGTGTGTTCCGAGAAAAAAAGGGACAAGACTCAGGTAGAAAACAGAATACAAAAGATGCGTTCGGTCGCACTATAGCGCCACCTTAATTTTGCGGTCCATGGTTTCTCCCCCGCTCCTATTGTGATAGATATAAAGTTTACATTCATTCGAATCGACGGGCGCGGCTTTTTATTATTTGTGAACCGTTTCGAGTCCAAGTTCCTTTGAAATGAACGCTTATTGGCGGTCAAATTTTTATAGCTACGCTGAGCGTGCATTCAACTTTTAGGTTAGTTTCGTTCGGTCCAATGTTACGGGATCATGTATGTGTCGTTTAGTGTGTTTTAATTATTAATTTGGTGTTTCGGTGTTTGTGTTTTGTGTGATATTGGATGCTCTCGAGTCACGGTATGACGTCATATATTATGTATGTTGTGATAGGTCGGCCTTGTGTGCTAGCCAGATGATGCTTCATAAATGATGAAAGCGGCTTTCGGGATTGTATTGCTTTTGGATTAAAAGTAGGTTTAGGCTCGTATGTATGTGTAGTATGTTTGGTATACATCTCGAATACTGACCTGACGGCTAACCTTAAGTGTTATTTGTATATCTCTATCTTATTAACATGTTTGCGGCATCTACGTTTGTTACTTACGTGTTTGCACTCTGTCTAATTACTTCAAAACGTTAAGAACGGAAGTATTTTCGTGTCGTTTTACCCACATTTTCTTATGAATATTTCAAAATAGAACAAAGTAACAACCTACTCATCTGTCGCCTGTCTCGTCGTAAACATACTGAACCACCTGCCTCACCTTTTATATGTCACTTTCATAAGAATATTATGTATATCTTCGTGACGATCTGATCGTAGATTATAGTTACGTTAAAGATATGATGTAATGTTTGTTATATTGCGTGCATTGTGATGATTTAGATCTAACCTAGCATGATCTTTACAACACACTTATAGTTTCGGTCTGTCCGTCCGTCTGTCTGTCTGTCCGCGGTTTTACTCAGAGACTATAGGACCTACAGAGCTGTAATTTGGCATGAATACACATATTAATGATGGCAACAAAATGGTACGTGAAATCGTAAAAAAAAATATTTTTTATGGTACCTCCCCTACTCATCAAGCGGGGATGAATATTTTTTTCGCGCCCACCCCATCGTGTGGGGTGTCGTTGAATAGGTTTTTTAAAAATATTGCGAGTATTCATAGATCATTTTTCGATTTAGGGATCTGTTCGTGACATATTAAGTTTTAAAGTGGAAAAAATCGTTAGAGTCCAGTGTCCCCCCCTTCTACCAGCTAAACGGTTGGTTCTGGAAATGTGAAAAAATTCACGGGAGTAGGAAATATGCTGAATTTAAAAGGAAAACTATCACGGCTAAGAAGCCTTCATAAGTTATTGAGTAATAGTCGATCAACTAAAAAAAATGTATTCGGCGAAGTATAAAGGAACTTTTCGTTCGAATTCCTTTGAAAGTAACTGAGATAGTTGGTAGTGTAAAACACGCTATAAATAAACGTTCATTGACCATAAAAATTGTCAAAAACTAGCGGTGCTACGGAACCCTATATTGCGCGTGGCCTGACACGCACTTGGCCGGTTTTTTATTTGTGACTAATTCGTGTTCTAAAACTTTTATAACCAGCATCATAGACAACATTCTTAATTTAACGTATCAAAGGTGTGTTAGAACGATTTGTAAGTACACTGTAGACTGTAGAGGTATCATGAATTTAAGTATCATTTTGTATCTGTCCGAAGTGTTGTAACTTTCTAAACGATGGGACATAATCTAAATAAATCTTCACATATCAATCTAATAAAGTAGATGTAATAGGATAAGGTATTACCGTCAAGATCGTAAAATCCGACTTTCACATCACCAAGATTAATTCCCTCCTTGGCTTCCTTGACCCGACATAACGTTATAAATAAACGCTGCCATCAATATGTGATTCATTGTAAATTATTCAACTTTAACTACTATTACGTGGGACACAAGGATTGTTTTTCTATTGCTGATACTATCTATAAGCAGTGAAATTAATGTATTTCTTAAACTGAGTCATTTCTGTTTTGAAGCCTTGATGCTTGCAATAAAATCGTCTATAAATGTGTCTATTTTTTGCAATAATGATATCAGTGAGCAGACAGACTCTAAATATAGTCTAAAATGAAATACATATTATGTAGCCTGTATACATTACTATAATAGGAATTTAGTTTTAAGAAATACTAGCGACCCGCCCCGGCGTCGCACGGGTATAAAATATAATATAGCCACTGAAAAAAATGATTAAAATCGATAGCCTATGATCCTTCATGTGGTCAACTTCTTATCTGTGCCAAATAACATAAAAATTGCTCTAGTAGTTCGCGAGATAAGCCCTTTCACATAATTTCCCCCGTTTTTTCCACATTCTCCTATCAGTATTAGCGTGATAAAATATAGCCTAAATGGGCTATCTGACACTGAAATAATTTTTCAAATCCGACGAGTAGTTCCTAAGATTAGCGCTTTCATGTTAGCCCTTTCAAATAATTTTCCCCGTTTTTTCCACATTTTCCTCTATTTCTTCGCTCCTATTAGTCTAAGCGTAATAAAATATAGCCTATAACCTTCCTCGATAAATGGGCTATCTAACACTGAAAGAATCATCAAAATCCGTTGCGTAGTTTTAAAGATTAAAGGGAACAAAGGGACATGAGGGAAAAAAAGCGACTTTGTTTTATAATAAGTATAGATTTGGAACAGAAAGTTCCTTTAATGGTCCGTACTGTAATATGTAGTCCTTGACAAATTCTCTTATTCATGTGACATGTCTAAATATATACATTTCTTCATTTAGTAAAATACATGAAGTAACATCCTCTGAGAACCAAACGGTAGAAATCTTTAAATAGCCCGCTAAGTATATTATTTTCCTCAAACAAGTTGATTTTATAACTCACTTGTCAATAATGTGACCGAATCTTGTCAAGGTCAGATCACTATAGTCCTTTTGTAATCTTATTTACATTATACTAGTTTCTGACTATCTGCTCGGAGAGTTAGTCGTTTGGTTTTTAGGTAAAATAATGTATTAAAAAACATACTGAATTATCTATGTAACAAATTCTATGTCTGTTCCTTCGATCAAATATATTAGTGATCGAAGGTCTGTTCTAAGTAATTTCGGAGAACCTATCTATGTTTATGATTTGACTTATCTTTACTCTTCACTGGAACTGTATTTAGTATATTTATGGTCTGTTTCACCGCTTCCTGATAAGGTGCCCGATAGGGTTATTTGACAGATTTTCCATACTCCATCTGTCAAATTAAGTGGTGGATAGCCTTATCAGGAAGCGGTGAAACAGGCCCTTAAGGTTGTAGCTTACTCTACAGCCCAGCCCAAAAAAATAACGACTTTTCTGCGTGGAAAAATTGTTACTTGTCGTCTTTCTATTGCAGAATATAATTATTTTGGATCATTAATGTTCCTTTTATGTTATTTTATTGCGATATTATCTTTTATCACTACACAAATAACATTACTAATCTTCTCTCTTTTGTTTCAGATGCATCTAGTGCGTTAAGATGTAGCTAGACTGCCCGGGACCAACATCTTCGGAGATGAAGCTGGGTGTTGTGTGTGTGTTTGTGTTGAGTGCGGTGTGTGTGAGTGGCAAGCAGATGAGTGAGACGCTGCAGCGGGCGCTCTCGGCAGTGCGGGGGCCAAGTCCTGGTGCTAAGAAGCTGCTGAATATCCCCGAGGATGGAGGTTAGTTTTTATGCTATTCTGATAATCCTAATACGTATTATAGAGTTTAGCCATATAAGAATACTAGCTGTCCCGGCAAACGTTTCTTTGCCATAATTTATAAAGTATATCGCCCGTATTATTTTATTGAATTAGTGACTAAATAAGTATGTCACCATGATAACATCCATCGCTATCCCGTGACCCGCGTCGCATAAACAATGGTCGCTCTTTATAGACAAATAATTTGCAATTAAATAAAATTGCGACTATAATTAAAGATCTAAGCTATCCTATCTCTTAAGTTGGAAAAAAGCACACATTTAAAAAAAAACAACATTAAAATTGGTTAAGTAGTTTAGGAATCCATCGCGGACAAACATCGTGACAGGAGATTTATATATGTTACGCTAAGTCATAACCCAATGGAGCGGAAGACGGAATTTTATAGTGTCCAAGTGTGTATTGCGCACACACTTGGGCGCTATAAAATTACTCCTGCGTAACTGGCCTGGTTTCATTGAAACCGGAGTGCTCTTGTGTATTGCGCACACACTTGGGCGCTATAAAATGACTCCTGAGACTAACCTGGTTTCAGAACGGGTCGTGGCCGTTTTCATTAGGGCCACAACACGGATTCGCGTCGTGGCTGTTTTTAAATGCTCAGAACGCGTCATGGCTTTTCTCGATTACCACAACGCGTTGTGGTCGAATAGCACGTCAGCCACGACACGAATTTCGCTTTGTGGTATTTCTGTGATTACCAGAACGCGTCGTGGCCGTTTTCATTAGGGCCACGACGCGGATTTCGCGTCGTGGCCGTTTTTCACTATGACCACAACGCGTTGTGGGCCATTTTTTCGCTCACTTAGCGTTTTCGGTCTTTGAGCGTAACATATATATTAGATAGGAATATGATAGTGCTGCTAAAGCGCTTAGGCAGAGTAATGATCGACGTACCCAAAGTAAAAATTCATTTCATGTATGGGTCATCTCTCCAAGCTAATAAATATCTCAAAGCTAACTCAAACAGTAATGTGCCAGAGTTGATTGTACAATATCTTATGGTTTGATAAGGTAGAAATGCCAGATGTTAGGTGATTTCAGTGCTGATTCAGCGCCGGAATCCAAAAATGCTTTATTTCAATCCTGTAAGTTTTTGAAAATAGAATACTGACGCCTCCTACTCCTATGCTAGACAAGCAGGTGATAGAGCTTAGCCAGCTCGTGGAACTCCAAGCTACTTGAAGATGTGAACACTTGAGCATTGGATCTCTAGTTCAAGCCAAGCTAATGGCCTGACGTGAACAGGCATTATTATTGTCAGTTCTCTGCTTACTACTTACAAAGTTTATGTTCCGTATGCAAGAGTTGTTATACCTTGTTAATTTTGAGTTCACCAAGTCTCATATTTCAGTCATTAGGATAGTGATTACTGATTATTGTGACAGAAACAATGCATTGATAACCTTATCATTACTGTCCAACTGTTATCAGCTGCATATTCACAGCTTATCAGTAATTTTCGTCTCGCCGCCTACTCTTACTAGTAATTATTAATACCTCTATTGTGGAAAAACCAGACACAATAGCTTATGTATTGTTATCACGGCACGGCCGCATGTGGCCGCTTGGGAGTTGAAACATTAACCCATCAAGTCCCATAAGGACACCAGTGACAATAGAAAACAACAACAACAGAATAACAATATATTTCCAAGACTCCGCGATCGAAGGATTAAGTTAGATAATATTATAACACCGTATCTATCCGCGAACATACATACCTAAAGGCAAACGTAATACACGATTATGTACAATTTTGTGGTCAAAATTCAGTGGTCAGATTGACTGTTTAATATACACGAATCATCACAATATAATGTTTCAATTTGAAGGTAATATGATACTGCGTGGGAGTAATGTCCGCAATAAAAAATATACATTAAAAAGTCTACGGGTGGTAACTTACTTCATTTCTTACTGTAAACTAAAATATGGTTCAGTATTAATTATCAAGTTTTATTTTTATTGCTGTCTTTCTCATGGGCTTTGGATTTAAACGATTGTTAATGAATGGAGAAACAGGAATATATAACTAATTTATGTTCTTGTCTTTGCCTTGATAGTTGTTTGGATAATTCATTTGACAGACAAATACAAAACATGAAACACTCCTATCGTAGTACTATCATAATATAGAATTATGTGTACATCGAAAGAGATTCAGAAATATCTTAAAAAATATTTAACTCTAACCAGTTATTCACACTATTATTATCTATCTGTATATCTGCCTGTTACCTCTATACGCCCAAACCACTGCACCAATTTTGCTAAAACTTGGTATGGGGATAATTTTTATCTCGGAAAATAAATCGTCTAGTATTATATAATGTTCTTTTAATATGTGATTTATCATACACTTTATAACATAACTATTTTACCCGAAACATCTTTTACTTATCAACATAGAATTATAACCTTTAGAAAATGCATTCCATACAATCGTCAGCACGAAAATGTGTCACCCTCGAAATGAGTGAGCTCACTCATCAGCTGAGAGCAGTGTGCCATAGGACGCGGTGACAGTCGGACGTGCTTAATGCATTGATTACGTAAAATATGCATTGAAAGCGTAAAATGAGTGAAAGAGAAAGTAGTATATATGCTATTACTGTAAGACAAAAAGGACGACAATATTTTATCGATACACATTTTGCACGCAAAAACATTGCTACAATTTTGATGGCGTATGCGGTATGCCATATCCAGTATTGACATCGTTGCTTATCAATATATAACGCGAACCGTTCCTTATTTCTCAAAGAAACTTTTTGGGGCAACACGGAAGCCAGACACTCAAGTCGGAACAATCGCCAAAAGGACTTATAATTACTCATAAACTTTGCTCCCCTGTCATTACTGGAATCTCGGAACTTAGAATCAAAGTTTTGAACTCCTTATTAATTAACTAAGGGCGTAATTGCGGCCCCTTTGTCACCCCACCTGAGGCGAAAAACTGCCTTGTACAATGGCCTGTATTTTTCATCTTTTTAATGAGATTATAAAGTAATTTTAAGTAGAAATTACCCTTCAGCTAAAGCGGTTTTTAGAGACAAAAACTATAATATTAATATGTCCTTTCTTGGGACTCTATTAAATTCACGTGTCCTGGCGTTTGCTGCCAAACTCGTGCATAACTCGTTTTTTTTAAATAAGTTACACGTGCTACATTTTCCCTCTACAAAAAGAAACCAACGCATCCGGACCGAGCCTAATTAATTTTGCCAAGTTTGGTTTCAAAAAAATACAAACTTAATCCTTCCAAAACAATGAATGTTAGACTACAAAACCTTTTAGAAAGCGCTGTGTATTTTTTATAACGGAATGTTTACCAAAAATCAGGCTTTTGATGATAGTGAATAATGAAATATGCAGTACTATAGAAGTGGTAGAGCAATGTCATTACATAAATTAATAACTATATGACGCCCGCAACTCCGTTGCGCCAAAATTCGTTTATCGCGCGGGAAGCGTACATTTTCCCGGGACAAAAAGTATCCTATGTCCTTTCCCGGGACTCAAAGAATCTCCATGACAAATTTCAGCAAAATCGGTTCAGCGGTTCGAGCGTGAAGAGATAACAGACAGACAGACAGACAGGCAGACAGACAGACACACTTCCACAATTTTAATATTAGTATGGAAGTATGGATAGATTTTATACTGCAACATACCGTTACAACAAACAACAACATAACATATAAACCTTAATGCAAGTTCCTTCAAAATTAGTCGAAACTCAAAATGTAAATAAAATTTTTACTTACAAGTTACAACCAACTTTTTAAAATTCCTGAAATTCATCAAAATATATTTTACATAATAATAAAACAATAAAAAGTAAAAAGCGAAAAAAACCTTAAAAATAATTAAGGCTCCTTTCCATCGTTTGAAGTCGCCCCTCTAACAATATTTGCTCTCTGTTATCAGCCAGGAGACTGATTGCCCCGAATTAGTCAGCGATTTTTTGCTGTCTCAGCGATTTACTCCGCGTTACTTTTAATGTGCAGATAAAAGGACGAATGATGCCCACTTTTTGTTTTAATATCCAAATGACTCGGGTTTTTTGGAACTAGAGCGCTCAATAAAAGTGATTTATCGCTTTTTATGGAATAAGATGAGGATTCTATATTTTCTGTAGCGATATGGTGGTTATAGCAAAAGTTGCTATAGCATCGGACTATAATGTACCCTGTTTCAATAATTAATAACATTTTGTAAACATTTTTCTTTTTCTCTTGTTTTATATTTTGCAATTTGACATTTGTGTTTCTTTAGTATTCGATTACTTAATACGTACTGATAAGAAAAATATTTATACAAATTGGCAGCATTATAGCCTCTCATCTATATATAAACTCGAAAACGGCTGAACGGATTGGGCTGATTTTAGTCTTAAAATATTCGTAGAAGTCACCGGGACAGCTAGTCTTATATATAAAAATGGATTTTCAAATGTGTTAGTCGCGCTAAAACTCGAAAACGGCTGAACCGATTGGGCTGATTTTAGTCTTAAAACATTTGTAGAAGTCCAGGTAAGGTTTTAAAGTGACACGAAGTTCACCGGGACAGCTAGTACTAAGATTAAAAGTACGCATAAGTGCCAAAACAAACTTAGAAGTTAGACTTTTTTGTTTAAGTAATAATATTTACTTTATTTTTCTACGAGGATCGTGTAACGGAGCCCTTAGGTACCAGAATGTAATTATTAATTTGGAGCTCACTCATCAGAGTTTTAATATAATTTATTATTATTCCACCACTAAATAATTTCAACTACCTGAAAATTGAAATTTTAATTAAAACCCCTAAAAGGGTCCAGAAAGATACGAAAATAAAGTTAATTGTGTAATAACTTTTTTAAATTACGCTTTTGTGGAAAATTCATCATCAGCCTCCACATATTGTAATCTTAAAACTTAAACGAGAGATTCCTGTCCATACTTCCATACTATACTAATATAATAAATGCGAAAGTGTGTCTGTCTGTCTGTTACCTTTTCACGCCCAAACCGCTGAACCGATTTTGCTGAAACCTGGTATGGGGATACTTTGAGACCCGAGAAAGGACATAGGCTACTTTTTATCCTGGAAAAATGTACGGTTTCCGTGCGATAAACGAGTTTCGGCGCGACGGAGTTGCGGGCGTCATCTAGTAAGTTTATTATAATTATTTTGTAATCGGCTAAAAACATAATCTGGAATTTAAATACTTACGTTCCATCTGTTACCTCGTCGCGCTTATACGGCTGTACAGATTTAAATGAAATTTTCTATGTAGGTACTTACTTTGAATCGCTGTGAAGGACTAGATTTTTACTGAAAAATGTATAGTTTGGTTGGTTTGTATGGTTTGACTGAAAAATATATTTATTTTGTTCGTGAACAAAGCAGCAGGGAACGTCTAGTGAATCAATAAAGGAGCTAAATCAAAGTTAATGACTGCAAGTTAAAAGGATGACAATTTGAACTTTCTGGCAATTCGGCGAGTCATCTTTTAACTTTTAATGGGAATGGAAGGGTTTTATCAATTCAATTTGAAGCGAATACCTTACGTCACCGCCTTGAAATAGTTTTCCGAAGTAATCCGAGAACGGTTTTCCGCCCCTCAAAACAAAAGGTTGAATCCCAATTAAATGTAAATAAACCTTAATGTTTTACCGCCGCACTCAGAGACGTCAATTAAGACTTAATGCTCATTTAACATGAAATGTCCCTCTCAGAGATGACAATTAAAAATCGCTAATTGCAGAGTTTGATGTTCAAGTTTGAGGTTATTCTTGGAATTTTTTCAGTTTTAATTTTTCAAAAGATAAAATTAAGATAAAAATAAAATTTATTTGAAGTGTTAATAATAAATAATAATAATATTAGATAATGCCACAGTAAACATAGAACTTCATAACTGTGATAGTACTAAAGTATTTTCTTGCAATACATGCCTAGTTAGTAATTACTTAGTACAGCTGTTTTTACCTTTTCTTGCTAATAAATTAGAAGTATTTCACATGACAGTACCTATAGTCACTTCCATACAAACTAGATATTATACCTACAAACAATGATATTATATAAAAAAACTCAAAGCCTACAAAGAAGTATGAACATTGTCACCAAATTTTTTAATTACCGTATTGAAATTAAAGTATGTTTACTATATAGTTACAATATTGTTATGAATAATTCCTAATAGCAAATGGTTTTCTTATATTAAAATGGTAGGTAATAGTAGACATAAGACAGGTTATTCACACAATCCAAATTGTAAAACATAGAAACTTCAAATGTTGAATTAAATACTTAAATATTATCAGAGATATAATAGATACCTATTATCAGAGTAGACAGAATTATATTGTGCTATTATAAAAACAATATTAAACATGTTTTTTTTCTAACACCTTTTATGTTTGTTATATAACTGTAGTAGGTAGGTACGGTGAAAGGTAGGAAAGAATGAAATTATTTTAGTAGTATATAAGTATTTTATTATTCATTTGATCGCAGCAAAACCAGACACAATAGCCTTTCAATTGTTATCGCGGCCCACTTGGGCCAAGTACGGGAGTTGAAGCGAGCTGCATCAGATAATTTGCAATCTTGTTAGTTTTTTTATATAGTGATTCTGCCTAGCACTGCAAACTTTGTAAATTTTTACTTCTTCTTGTCTTCTTGCATTGTTAACTAAAATAAAAGTATGACGTGATAAGAATTGAAACTGGTACAAAACATTATAAGTAAGTACTTTATAGTTTATTTATATATAGTATATACTGACCAATGAAATCCTGTTGAAATATATTATTATGTTAAATTCGCCAACCAAAAACAAAATAAAAATTACTAGATACCTACTACTACTTCTACTTTTTCCTTCTTCTTGCCGCTATCACAGATACACGCTACGCCATAGTACGAATGATTTATAGGGGACAGAAATTAATCAGTCATTTAATTTTGTCTCTGAGAGGTATCTGTAATGAAAGCATTAAATTTCAATTTGTTAAATGATGTTCAGCGCTTTTTTTTAATGACCGACTCTGACGGCCGCAGTCACGACTCACGCCCAATAAAAAAAAAATGAAACGAACACGGCTTGACTTTCCAAGACTAGAAAGCCGTGTTCGTTTCATTTTTCAACTACGCATGCGCGGCTTTTTTCGCAGTTTGGCAGCTGACTGTCAAGTACTGTCAACTTCATAATAATTGAGTGTCATGTTCTAAAATATTAACAATTTCTGTCAGATTTTAGAACATGACACTGACACTAATTTTTTACTTTGCGCATGCGTAATGTGCATTGAAAAACGAAACGAACACGACTACAGTCTGTGAAAAAAGAGTAGACACAGAACAAAATTTTCTAAACGTAATCACGCTCAAAAGGTGGTTTTTTCTCTTTGTATTTCCATAGAGAACGCGTATATACACTTTAAATATTATTTCCCTTGCACATTTTTCACTCGATTGAACAAGGTTTTCGTATATTTTGTTACAATATGATTTAAAAATTGCGTAGAGTGTGTACGGTACTCTTTTTTGACAAGCTATAAATAAAATCATATAAAAAAGAAGAAGAAGAAGATCATGCCCCCCGTGTTTTATATTTCTCTATGTCATAGAATTGGCTTTGGCCTTCACTATCATTCATTATTACATATAGAGAAAACATAGAAATGGCTGTATGGGCAACGCTCCCTTTGCCTGTCCCGACCGGGACAAATTAAAAAAAAAATCTCTACCTATGTCATACCCCTTTGACAGCAAAATCCACGATTAGCGACTCAATCGAGTTAAATGGTGCTTCTTCTGTATTTAAATTTAATCGCCATTTTGAGGTGTTAATTTATCATTAACTGACTCTGAGAGGGAATTTCATGTTTAATGAGCATTTAGTGTTGCGGTTTGTATGGGCAGCGGATAATTTTAATTTTTTAAATGATGATTTAATGAACGACTCTGAGTGCGGCTGTTAGTTTTTTAAATTACAAGCCTTGTTAAAAACAATTAATAATAATAAGTGGTATGAGGATGTTTTATATATTTTATTTTGAAGTCAAGTGCATACTTTTGTATGGTCAGCACTCAGCAGTCTATTTAATCGTAATATCGTAGTCGTAAGTTTGGGGGAGGCCGTTGCTCAGCGGTGGGACTCTATAGACTATAGAGTATAGGCTAATAAAAAAAATTTTTTTGCCAGTTTTCGTTTTCCACACAAAAGGTTCTACATTTCGATACCAAACAAACTTACACTTAGCATTCTAATCGGCCTCTGTCAAAGACTATCAAAACTCAAACTCAAACTTTTTTATTCAAATTAATTTTTGAAAATATTTTCTGAAAGTCTACATGATGCCTACCACCGGTTCGGGAACTAACCCGGCGAGAAGAACCGGCTTCAGAAACTTCAGATTACATCAATCCTAAAAACACCACTAAAGAATTTTCACTAACTTAACTGAAATTTTTAGTTTAAAAATATTATTTAAACTCAAACTACCTGGCTGGATATTAGTGCACGTCAATCTCGCCACTCTATTAACTGGCTGATGACGTCACGTACGCGATCGGTCCGTGACTCCGGCTGAATTACCACCATTTATAAAATACCACTTGATATTTTATTAACTTGTATGCTGTGGGATTTGATGCAATGAATCGTGGTTCTATTAGATTGGAGATAACCGCGGAATTGGTTTCTGATCTAAAGAAAAATAAAACTTCATCGAATTCCTAATATAAACAGAGGAATGTAAAATTAAGCAGACCCTTTTGAGGCAGAAGATTTTTGGAAAACTAATAAATAATCGAGAGGAGTGGAAGACTTTCGTGAAGTCTTTGTGATTTGTCCAAAAGTGGGATAACATAGGCTCATAAAAAATAAAGTTTTGATTTAGTAGAAAACAAAAACAACTCAAACTTCAAACTAAAACAACAAGTCCAAGTAATTAAACATGGGTTTAGTTAATTTTAATTTACATAGGTGGGTAATAAATTTAAATCTCCTTTACGTTTTAAGTGAAGTCGACAGGTAATAACGGTAGGAATTTATAATGAAACAATTAATTACTTGTAATGTATCCGTTAATACGGAGTGACTGAAATTGTATTGCTTAGCGAATAGACGCGCGGCAAATAGCGCGAATAGCGAAAGCTCCATACTGCGAAAATGTCGCTAAATCGATTTTGATAAAATGTTCTTATTTATTTTGGCGGGATAATTTAACAGCATTGATCCTCATATATTAGGGATATATGAGGACCAATGCTGTTAAATTATCCCGCCAAAATAGTTTCTTGCGAGACTCAGATATTTGTAGGCAATGTAACGTGTAAATTGTGGTATAAAGTTCTGCGTTTTTTTATATAGCACAGCCATTCATTTACAATCGATTGAAACAATCGCAAGTTTTTTAGGAAGTCAAAGTCTACATTCCCTATCTAGACTTTGACTTTCATACAAGTTTTGATGAATCAAAAAAATCTTTTATTAAAAGAAAAAAAAACCAGATAAATAGCGCAGATAAAACAAGATGGATCCAGAAAAGGCAAAGAAGAAATGGCTTACCCGTTAGCGAACGGCGTCTTTTAGCGCGAATCGAGACGCGAATTTATACATCATAATGGTCTCATTCTGAGAGAATACGCCGCGAATCTGCATAACTCCGCTATGAATGATATCCGAAAGCTTACACTACCGTTTTGCATGGTAATGGCGGGGACGAGGAACAAGGTTTCATTTCGCGAGGTAATGTCTCGCTAAGAGCTGATCTATCTGAATTTACGCCCCAAACCCCAGGTGTTGTGGTGGGACACACGGATCTTAGACTCGACAAACTGTATTTTAGGTTAGATAGAGCAAGTGATGCATTTCTTTTTCGGAATAGAGTTAAAAGAGTTAGAGATGTTTAATTTTTTTTCGGTATAGGTTTTCTTTGCGAAGTGAACCGCTGAGCAAAGGCTATCCCACCCCGTCTATAATTGCTTTGTTAGAATTATAAATCTTTTTTCATTCAATAATCACATTATTTTAAAGTCTTTTTTAATTCAGAAACTTAGGTGTTACTTTAGGTTTTAAAACTTCTCTATTAGGAAATGAAAGGTAACGTGCTCTTCATATTTGTTTTTCGATCAAATGTGATCGTATTTCCAGCGAATCTGTTCGCAATCTGTACTAGCCGTGTGTCCGCAAAATCTCGAAGCTACGATGCGCCGCATTTGAATATCGCAAATTATTCCATTCGTCCATACCTCACGCATTGTTTCGGCGCTTAGTTGAGTTAGCGCGCCAACTTTGGCGTGCTCCGGTACTCCAACGACGTGCTTTACTGTACGAACTTCACCACGGTTCGAGCAGGGTTTCCCAACCTATTTATGTGGAGGCCCACCGATAATAATAATCATTACATTCTTGTCCTGATTTTTAGATGATTGATATTTTTATGTAGAGGTAATTGTACCTATTTCCTATTAAGTCTAGTTAAACGTACCTAATTGTTAAACTTGGATATTTTTATACAAGCAAAAACTAAGTACATATAAACAAATAGTACTTTAATCTTAAAGTGATTTGATCTGGTTTTTTTTTAAAGGAGGTTGTGATAAAACCACATTTGACGTTAAGATGATATCCTATTACATAATATTATGCTTAGTTTTTATGGACAAAGGAGCCCATTTTATGTATTCCATTGACATTTCCATACCCTTTAGTTGGGAATTCCTGCCTGGAATCAACTTTAGCATGCGTTGGAACTTCAGCATGCTTCACCCATGCTATTCCCCGCGTCTAGACCTCAGATTATTTATGTAAGCTAAACTATTCCGTTTCACATTGTTTGAGATTTTCTCTGCGAGTTAATTATTTAAGATTGTTAGCTTTAGCTAAGTTCTTTGCACGTGTTTCTAACTTTTACTGTTATTTGAAATATTTTATGTAAATATAGGCAGTGTTTTACTTTACAACTAAGTAATTTACTTTACAAAAGGGATCATAAATGAATACTGTTTCAAAATTGTTGTAATATTACTATTACTTTATGTTATCTTATCTTATACATAAAAATGGATTTTCAAATGTGTTAGTCGCGCTAAAACTCAAAAACGGCTGAACGGATTGGGCTGATTTTAGTCTCAAAATATTCGTACAAGTCCAGGGAAGGTTTTAAAGTGACACGAAGTTCAGCGGGACAGCTTGGAAAAAATATCTATTGTCATCGTAGAACGATACCGCATCGTTGCACGATGCGCATGTGTAACTTGTAAGAGCTTAATAATATGTATTAAGTATTATTTACTACTACTAGAGAAAACAATTAAACACATGAAATGCTTAAACAAGTAACCAATAGTAATGTAACGTTAATAGTCTTCGTATGTTGATTACTTCCGGGCGCCGTGTGAACGCTGCGCGCGCGCCGAGAACAGACGAAATGCAGATCATAGCGGGCTTGTGTTGGTATAACGTGTTATAACTTTAAAGTTAGATAATATAGGATAGGAAAAGCATAGTAAATGTGGAGCAAAGTAGACATTGAAGTAAAATAAGAGGGAAAGTAGAGAAAAATACAAAAATATAAAAAAATCGGCCAAGTGCGAGTTGGACACGCGCGCGGATGGTTCCGTACCGTTACAGAGCAAAAATAGGCCAAAAATTGAGTTTTTTGTATGAGAGCCCCCCTTAATTTTTTATTTTATTTAAATATTAAATTATTAATTATTAAATTACAATAATATTTAAAGCCTTCGTGAAAGTTTCAAGTGCCTACCTCTTATCATCATTGATTACCTACGAGCAAAAAAGGCCAAAAAAATCACGTTTTTTTGTATGGGAGCCCCCCTTAAATATTAATTTTATTTTTATTTTAGTATTTGTTGTTATAGCGGCACCGGAAATACACAATCAGTGAAAATTTCAGAACTCTAGCTATAGCGGTTCTTGAGATACAGCCTGGAGACAGACAGACGGACAGACAGACATCGAAGTCTCATGAATAGGGTCCCATGAATAGGGTCCCGTTTGTTTGTCGCGCAGTAAAAACTTCTCCCGTGACTCAAGACTTTGTTAAAAATCGCTTCACTCTTAACGGCAAGAGATAAATGTAATATTAGTATAGACGCAGCATGAATCATGATTCACTGTACTGAGGCATGTGAGCCAACCTTTACTCAGTAAACAAATCGAGTCGGCCGACGTGTTGACAGTCAGTTTCTCGACTATGTTTATCATCCGACTACGACTAAACACACGTAAGTGCATGTTTTGTTTAAACGTCAAGTGGCTGCGCTTCTGTTTCTGTTCTATTTTCAAATTTAAAAATGTTTGGTCCTTCTAGCCGGATACATTGAAATGATTATTTGAGACGCAGCTTATAAAAAATTGGAAACATAGTTAGTAGATATAAAGTTGCTAGAACATAACAACAGTTTGTTGTCTTTGAGCTAGAAAAAAGCTTTTTGTCTTGCCTTATCTATGGTCTTTGTAATATGCAAAGTTTTTGACTCATCTCGTAGCTTACACCGATTATTCGAAATAAACTGATATTTAACTTTAATCCAGATTAGTATGAAAATAAATGTTGTGGTTTAGTTTTCTCTCGATGTGGTAACATGTCGACTAACTGCGTGGCAATGCTGTCAAACTTTACAGACGCGGTATAGATTGTTATTTGTTAGTGATTGTAAATTGACTATTTATGTATACTGGATACTGATATCGATCGTTTGGCGCTTTGATGACACTGGAACGAATGAAAATGACGCCAGCGATTATTTTTATTTCGTTCTCATGCAAAATTATACTATGTGGATGCCTCATGATATTAACATAATAGAGAGTGAACTTTCCTTAGGGACTTTTCACAGTAGTGCGATTTATAGTTTGAAAAAAAAAAGCTTTGTAAGTCTATTTAATAGTAGTTAAAAACACCAAAATGCCATTAATTAGTTAAGTCATTAGCTTGTGCGCTAAAACAAATTTGCGTCGAAACCGTCTGTTAGATAAATACGCTATTGTTCTCACAAACAGATGCGCTATTAGAGATCGCTAAGCGATACACTTAAGGAACAACTAATATGTAAGATCCCCTTAATTTAATATGTCTTAAGCCCTTGAATTTTTAACCTCCGTTTCCTTATTACAACGTAGGACGAGGGTTGCAGGGGTCATGAGAAAACCCTTTATCCTCAGGTTGACATTTTAAAAAATACGACTAAATGTTTATATAATTGCATCGTTGTCTCCTTAGATATAATCCGTTGTTGGGTAAAGAAAATCTGTTTAAATGGTTTTTTTACAAAGAGCGCATACAGTAACAATCAATTTGTGATAAAGTAAATAAACTTTCTTTTGTTACGTATGCTATAGTCAATTATGAATTGTTTAAAAGCTACATTCACTATAATAATGGCGAAATATAATTTACGCAATAATTGCGAAATGTTTGAAAGAACATTATAACTGCTTACTATCATCAAACTATAGTTAACATGTTATGTAAAGTAAAAGGGTCGCATTGTCCTCTGCAGTGTAGCCTATAATTCGTTCTTACCTTAATCGCAAAGGTGTCCATTACCCTTACTATTCTTCTACACAACATTACTTCTTCGACAAGGACGTATACCGATTAATTGGAGAAAGTATTTCGGCCGTTTCGGATCCCTGTGAGAAATATCCCCAATCGGTAAGGGCCGAAGGAATAAATCTTCTAGTATTTATTTCTTTTCACTCGATATTATTTTCTCGTTGATACTAAAAGATGGTCGCGATTAGTAATTTCTTGGGTGTTTTTCTTAATTGGACAGGTTTAATATTATTGCTTTGTTTTATATTTTCGCTAGGGGTCAATTTATAATAGCGCAGAGTCGAATCTATAGTCCGCGTCCAACTAGTTGGCCGCTCTGCCCATATACTCACATACCGGCAGAGCGGCCAACTAGTTCCGCGCAGACTATAAGCGAAGCGAATTCCCAAAAACTGAGCACAGAAAATTTAACCTTAACTTTAGAGCGTAACGCATACATTACTTCTGCGAGACCAATCAGCGTTGGTCGGGCGCATTCACGCGAATTCGCGCGGATGCGCGTGCCTTTTTAAATTCTCAGAAGTAATAAAGTGCCTTAACGCTTTAGAGTTATGGTTGAATTTGTTATGTTCAGTTTTAATAATTCGCTTCGATGCGCTTCGACTCTACGCTAGTATAAATTGACCCTAAACGAGCGGCATTTTTATATAACATCGATTTGGATATTTCTATTCGGTTCGTAACCAATAACCACCTTAAAAGTTTGACCCTTGATGAATTCAAGCGATTAGGTACGTGTTGATGTTCGTCGATGATTGGCCATGTTCGACGTCGATTGTGCATACTAGACTTTGCAATCATTGTAGCTATCTTGGTCATCAATTATGGCCAACCTTAACTCTTGTTCATGTTTTATAACATGAAATCATTTAAGTGTAAGTTCTAGAACCTACAATCATATAAACGTCTCCAATATTGGAAGATGCGGGAAAAATTACCGCCGCCGACGTTAGAGTTTAGACGCAAAGGAGAGTTTAAATAAGACAAACGACGGGGCTTGTTTACTTGTGGATTTGTTGGAAATATTGTATGAAATCTTACACTGTTTCAGAGTTATGGATGTTGTAGGTGGATTTGTTGCGGCCATGTAGTAAGATTGGCTTACAAAATTAATGCCTAGGTCGTTTGTAACTTTAAGAACCAATTATTTATCTTAAAATTGAGTATATTTAAAATTAAGTTGTACTAATCACTAAGAGGATCTTTTAAATTGTTCTTCGTTCAAAGTCATTTTGATCAAATGGTAGCTAAGCATTTTTGGCTATAATTTTACCTATTTCAATGTTACGTAAACAATATCTAACGATTTGGTGGAGTAAAAATTTAAATTTAAATAGAGTATATCATCTAATTTCGTCGTCTCTCAGCCTTTGAATGCATTTTGAATGTAGGTTTTTAAACGACGCGGTCACTGAAATGTCCAGACAGAACGAAAGGCCAATTAAGCTGGTTGACTAAAAACTATTTTAATATGAAGTTCAGGAGTGGATATTATGAATTCAGCCGCCATACAGCACTAAATCCAACACGAGCACCAATATACGTTCACACGAAGTGCTGGACTATTACCTAGACTGATAGAGTTCGATTGATAGGGAACTCGGAAGAAATAGCCATAGTAATTGAATATGATACCAATAATATAGACTTCTAATAGTTCTGATATCGTTTAAAGTAGATAAGAGTTTAGTATTTGCTATTTATTATTATTGTTGCGAAAAGGTGTAAAGGAATTTCTGGAAAGTGTATATTATTTATAAAGTTTAAATCAGGTTTAAATCATTCAAAGAAAAAAAAATGAAATGAATGCTTAATTTCATTTTTTTCTTAAAAACTAATTCGGCATTAACGTTATGTTGTTTGACTTCACTTGGAATGAAAGATGCAGAATAAGTAAATATATACAGTATATCAGTGGGCTTCGAACGTTAAAAAATGTATAGAAAATTCCATGTTTTGAATGAAACATTTCGTTATTTAACAAAAATTAACAGTTAGATATCAACTTAATAGTTTTATGTTTACGTAATACACCCCGGGTATTAAAAATACCATTTCGCATAGAAGTTTCAATTTATAAGCGCCAGTTATGTTATTCGTTTGAAAAAATATTGGCCACAGTTTAGAGCGCCGACAGCAGTTAATACCGGGTGATATATGGGACTGGTATACGATATCGGGATGCAAAATGGGGGACAATCGGTACTCACCTGGAATGAAGTCGGTAGATAAAAAGAAGATAGGTAGCAGATCTGCCCATTTGACATGAGCCATCGCTTCGCTAGCGAATACTAATGTCAAATCCCATACATTTTGTTGGCGTTTACGATAATCGCTTGCCACTTGTCTAGGCCCTCCGGGTATATTTATCAAATTTTCCTGTTATCCAAACTTTTATAATTAATTTAAGTCATTCTGCCAATAATAATTGAGCCCTATCATCACTGATCTACCAATAGCGTACGAGAACTCGTGTCGGACGGAACGTACCATCAAGGAGACCTTGGAATAAAACTGCGACTTTTCCTAAAATTTTTGAAGTGTCAGATGTTGTCAATCGCGGCTTTGTATAGAAAATGACAAGTTTTTGACAGGGAGGCAATGACCGCTATCGCCATTTTTCGCCGAGTACAGTATAGTGACAGTAGGTAGGTAGAACCTCAAATATCTTCTGATTGATCCTCTAGTACCTGTATCTTAAAAAACCGCCGTGTTATAATTGCGCGGAGCTTCATTTGTCATATAATGGCGAGTCAGAGTGGGGAGAGCGGCCGGGCGCGGTCACGATCGTATGATTTATCTGCGAACTTGGTGTGCGCTCGTCCTTTAACGTTCCCATTTCGTGGGTACAGTTGAAGACAAAAGTGATTTCATTAATTTATAGTACTTAGTAGTGGTATCAAGTCTTAATTCTAAGTCCTAATATTACTATAAGTCTTAGAATGCTTAAATTTAGACTTGCTTCAGGCTAGAATTTGCAAAGCTTGAGTCTTTAAATCATGCACCGTCATTGATATAAACGAGATTAGAAATATGATTTTAATGGCCTGTTTCACCGCTTCCTGATAAGGTGCCCGATAGGGTTATTTGACAGATTTCCCATACTCCATCTGTCAAATTAAGTGGTGGATAGCCTTATCAGGAAGCGGTGAAACAGGCCCTAAATTTGCAATTCAACTAAGACTGGCAGAAGTAGGCTACTTGTATTTAATGAGTTTAATAACATTAGTATCTTAATATCTTACGCGACAGAAAATATGGAAGGGAATAAATACAAGCTCTATTATAATAGTTTTAACCTTCATAAGATAAATTAGATACATATTAAAACATTTATTTAATGACATTGACAGGTGTGAAGATTAAAAAAAATTTAAGCGATTCTGTGGCCGACTGTACAGCGATTTCACCGTTCAGTAGTTCCATCTCAATGACAAGTATAATATAGCTAGGAACCTGATCTAAGCACCAACAGATAAGTTAGTACCTTTAATTGTCTAGACTTTAGATTGACTCTAGCAAGAACAAAATATATTCGTTAAATGGCAAGTGATAAAGTTTCATTAAAACCTGCTTAGCTAATGATGATGAACATTAAATTTCTACTATATACTAGAAACTATAACTGGAGTACTAGGTGACTCCCGCAACTCCGTTGCGCCAAAATTCATTTATCGCGCGGGAACCGTACATTCTTCCGGTATACAAAGTGTCCTATATTTTTCCCGGGACTCAAAGTATCTCCATATAAAATTGCAGAGAAATCAGTTCAGTGGTTTGGGCGTGAAGAGTACACAGACATACACACTTTCGGCTGTGAACTTGAAGATAGGCTTCGCAATCTATATTATGGCAATCATGCTATCCATCATTGGCAAGCTTGGCGATTGCCGTGTGGGTTATTTGAGAACTATCAACCTGCTCATGTAACTTTCTTGCTCGAGCAATACGCAAGGACACTCTCCAAAAGCCAAACCCACCTTTTAAACATGAAGACGAAAAGCCAGCTTTCACTAGCACTCTGTAGCGAAGATTTTAAGTAGCCATTTAACGAAATAAGTCCATTAGAAGCGATAGGTTTCCGTTTGGAAGTTTCCACTAAATGAAATAGCGTCGACTTGTCGGCGAGCGTGTCGCGAAGCCGGCACATCTGCGCCGAAGTGATACAGAAGTTCTGCCAACTTCGTAATAGGGAGACCACGAGATGCTATTATACGGGATAATTACGTTACAGGGTAGTTACGTGTTAAGGATAATCTGTTAAAGATCAGCTGTGATGTATGTTAAAGTGAAGGCACAGACTTGTATATTGAAGTTTTTATTTGGCGAAAGTTCAATAGATGATTACTTATTAAGAAATAATTCTTGTTTTTTTTAGATTTAATTCATTTTTGTTTAGATTTCAATAATGAATTCATTTTCTACCAGAGTGCAGTTGGTAATTCGAATTACCAAGTAAGTAATTAAAAATTCTTACCCAACTAAAACTGACACAAAATCATTAAAACATTTTGTTTTATTGATAGGTAATATACAATGCGTTAGAAACTTTGTTCAAGTTTTTCTTTAAATCATAAGATCTTATTGTTATTTTAATACATAGGAACGAACCTATTTATATTTTTACTAAGAATAGTCATGTAAAACTTCCTCGATCTTTGCACACTAAAAATACCACCAAGAATTTTCCTAGAATACCAAAAATGATAGTGTCACTCGTACTAGCCGGATACTATGTGTCGCTAAAGTTGTATCACTTCATTGTTCTTACAAAACGAACAAAAAAACACCCCGAATTGTTTAGCCAATTGTGTTACTTTCTGTGGGCTTAGTCACCACAATGGTTATTTCCTTTGTATTTTTTTTCTAATATCCTAAACTGCCTTGAAATTTAGATGGTCTAAGCAAAAATTATATGTTATGTACAGATCTAACCTATGAAGAAAACTTTTATTTAGGGCTCTTGTGTGTGTAAACTGTAAACGTAGCTTAGGGAGCGTAGTCACGCACACTGAAACAATGTGCATTTACCTACACGTCTGACTTCGTAAAATAGAATATCTAATTCGCCTGAAAGAATATTCATAGCATTTTATCGTATGTCAGACAGTAAGGATGGCGTTCGGAAGTATGCCATGTTTTTATACATATTATTTTTTGAGGTAAGTAAGTACATCACTTTTCTGTAGTCGACGTGGGGCAATTTTAATCCTTCTTCTTTAGATAGTCTTAGCAAAAATTATATGCAGTGCACAGATAATAATTTTTGAAGACAACTTTTATTTTTTTAACCCATCAAGGCTCACCGGTGGCGCGGTGGCCGAGACACAATAGAATAACAATAGATTTCCAAGAATCCACGATCGAAGGATTAATTTTTATTAGTGTAAACTATGTTACAATTATTACTTGTTACCTAGCTGAGCAAAATAGTCTTCAAAGTTCAAGCATTGGTTAGACTTTAGGCGCTGTGTATTTCAAGCATACAGCCAAGATTATCCTTTCGAATTCGTCGTAGTCGGTTAAAAAGACAACCTTAATCAATGACGCTTCATGTTACATTCACATTTTATTCATGATATTCATGTTAGTCGTAAAATTAGCATGAGTCTAAGTCTAACAATAGGTCGTACATCAGGAAGACTAATTTATTCTAGACTAGACTGGATCCAGGGGTGTAATTCTGCTCCTACATTAGGCAGAAAGAAATGCTAATTTTGCGACAATGACGACAAGCGGAAAACTTTGTATGAAAATGGCATTGCTTTGTAGATTGGGCTGTAGGAAATCTGTTGAGTAAACTGTATATTTTGAAGTTGTATACATATATCATTATATGTATGTAATAAATTGTGTATGTTTGTGTCATTTTAGGCCCTAGCGCCTAGAATACATAGCCTTAAGCGTAGGTGCCTCATCAAACTTTTTCTGACGAACGTCAAAGTGAAAAACGTTGGTATTTGACATAAAGTAAGTGCATTAGAAATTTACAAATTACGGTCTTAATATAAATGGGGAAACACTGTCAAATTTAAGATTCGCAGATGACATAATAATATTCGCACCATCACCTGAAATGCTTCAGGAAATGCTTCATGAATTGCAGAAAGAAAGCTACAAAGTAGGCCTTTCCATTAACACCGACAAAACCAAGGCAATGACGAATTGGGAAAAACGCCCTATACATGACATAAACAATACCAATATAGAGTATACAAGTGAGTACACCTACCTAGGACAATTAATATCACCAAATGATATGATGCAAAAAGAGGTAGAAACACGTATAGCGAAGGCATGGATGAGGTACTGGTCCCTTAAAGAAGTTATGAAAAACAAGGAAATTAGCACTCACATAAAAAAGAAACTCTACAACACATCTATTCTCCCTGTCCTCACATATGGGTGCCAAACATGGTCATTAACTAAATCCCAAAACAATAAATTAGAGATATGTCAAAGGGCGATGGAGCGAAGCATGCTCAACAAATCAAGAAAGGATAAGATAAGAAATTGTTGTATATGCGTAGTCTGTGCTTAGTCTATGACAGAATGTCATGTTGCCAGGCTACGAGAATAAACAGTCTGAAAAATTGCCTAGCGTGTTTCTCTATCCTCAGCACATATTTAACAGTGGCGACGAGATTGTGGACTATATATCGGCTAAATAGAGTTGTTTCAACTACGCGCACGCTACAATGCCTGGTTCTTTTGGAGTTATGCCCATATTTGACCATCTCGCGCAAGACTGGAGGAATTTTAGATAAAATTGGAAAGGTTGTATATTTAATTTTTGACCATCAATCGTCATCTCATGTTAAAAAACATAAGAATCAGATAGTGTTGTATTCGAAAAGAATATGGCCTGCATTTGTAGACAATGCCCGGAATTCAGAATCTGAGAAGTCGCCGGGGGGAGACGAGAGTCATCAGGATGTTGACAATGATGGTCAGGTTCCGTCATCTCCGGACACTGTCAGCGGCCCGTTAACTTCGAGGAATCCGAACCGATTGTTACGAGACATTCCTCGAGTTGATTATAGGAGATATTTGTAATTAATTATTTATGTTAGAATTATTTGTTATTTGTACTATTATTGTTTTATTTTATACCTTACTTTTGTGGGGGGAGAAATGTTGTATATGCGTAGTCTGTGCTTAGTCTATGACAGAATGTCATGTTGCCAGGCTACGAGAATAAACAGTCTGAAAAATTGCCTAGCGTGTTTCTCTATCCTCAGCACATATTTAACAGAAATGAAACCCTCAGAAACAATACCAAAATAGAAGATGTAACAGTCAAAGTTAAAAAACTAAAATGGAGGTGGACAGGCCATATACTGAGAGGATCAGAAAAGCGGAGTAAAACCATCCTGGATTGGTACCCAAGAACTGGAAAAAGGAAAAAGGGAAGACAATATAAAAGATGGACAGATGATATAAAACAGGTAGCAGGTAGCACCTGGACTAGACTGGGGAGGAACAGGGAAAGGTGGAAAGCCCTGGAGGAGGCCTTTTGCCAAAAGGGCAAACAAGCTTAAGACAGAGGAGCAACAAAGGAACAAAAGGAAACTGCAGCTTGATAGAAAGGCTAAAATAAAATAAAATAAAGTGCATTAGCGAAAGTATTTTGGATAAGTATTAAGTACCCTTATAGAATTTTAATACCAGATTTTATTTTATTTAAAAAGTACTAAGATAAGTGTTATATAGTTTTAAACTTGCTATTAATTAAACAGTACTCAGTAAACTCAAAACTAGTTTCAATATTTATTCATTAATTAACATTATTAATAAAACGTAATAAAGCGTAAATAATCTAATATAACGCCAAATTAAATGATTCTGGCTGAATGGTTCGGCAAATATGAGCTCCATATTAAATAAACCGATAAAATACATCGAATAGGTATTGTTGAATTAGTTTTAACCGACTTCCGGAAAAGAAGACATTGTTGTTTACCGTTTTTCAATTGGTAACGTTAATCTTTCTTCCATAAATAAGATATTTAATTCACTCTAACTTTAATTAAGACTAGCGCAAGTGGGAAATTGGATATTATTATTATTTATTAAGTATGTATTATGAACCTACTATATAGATGATGCCCGCAACTTCGTTGCGCCAAAATTATCCTATGTCCTTTCCCGGGACCCAAGTTATCTCCATGCCAAATTTCAGCAAAATCGGTCCAACGGTTTGAGCGTGAAGAGGTAACAGACAGACAGACAGACACACTTTCGCATTTATAATATTAGTATGGATCAAGCCCTATAAGATCACCGCCAAGAATCCACGATCAAAGGAATAAAGTAGCACTAGTGGCTTAAATCCTTTAAGCTGTGCGTCCACTAGATCGGGATCGGAGCGTACGGAGCCGACGGAGCGTCGTCGTTTACGAAATGCCGATATGGTGCGTCCACTGCATTCGGATTCCACATCGGCAATTTAGTTATATATGTATTTATTTATTTTATTTTATTTTCTTAGGAAAACTTACAGCTATTTACAACTCCAATAAGATATATATTACACAGCGATATGCCAATTAAAAGTTTCCACTAATGTATAATAAGTTAAAACTTAAAGGTAACATATCCAACATCAAATCATGACAAACACAATGACCTAAATTATTATGCAACATAATAATATAATAAAATAAATAAATTAACTAACAATAAGCAACAAAGCTAAACTAAACCTTATTAAAGCACAAGAAAAGGAAAACATGAATTCTCAAGGGCTTACTCGTTGTACGTCTATATATTATTTTACTCACTATGAATAAAACTACTTATAATATAGTAGATCACGATAAAATATAAAAGCAAATTTTTTAGAAAGGCGTTTACTGAATAGAATTAAAATAGGCATCAGTCAAAAGTTTTCTGATTTTATTTGGTGTAAGGGAGGATATGTCTTCAAGCGGATTTGTATTCAGAAAATTGTTAAATCGTGCACTCGACCTTAACACAAACGAATTCCTACGGTAGTAGGTGTTGAAGGGTGGGACATATAGAGGCGTAAAATGACGAGAGTTTCTAAAGGGGATATTAATATTAAATCTATTGAGTAAATCGGGTGCATCTATTTTACTATTCAGTACTTTACTTAGGTAAGCAAGGTCGCTAATGTTCCTTCGTTGGCACAGCGGAAGGAAATGGAATTTTTTACATCTGGCGTCATAGTTAGAAAGAAATTGATTACATTTAAACTGGAGATATCTAAGAAAGCGTTTTTGGATAGACTCTAATCTATCTATGTATATATTGTAAGCAGGATTCCATACCTCCGAACAGTACTCCACGATACTGCGAACATAGGCACAATACAGGATCTTGACCACTTTAATAGATTTGAAATTTCTGCACGATCTAATTATAAATCCTAAGGCTTTTGATGCTTTGTTAGTAACATAATCTATATGCTCATCAAAAATTAGTTTTGAATCTACAATAACTCCCAGATCCTTAATAGATTTTTTGAAAATAAGAGCCTTATTTTTAAGCTTGTAATTAAACTTGATTAAATTTACCTTACGACTAAAGTTGATAGCAAAGCATTTAGATACGTTAAGATCTAGCCTATTACGCACACAATATTCTTCAAATCTATTCAAGTCCTCTTGCAAAAGGCGGCAGTCATCAAAAGAGGTTATGTTTTTTAATATTTTGGTGTCATCAGCATATAAAAAGAAATAAACATGGTGAAAACAAGAAGAAATATCATTTATAAAAATAGCAAATAGCAAGGGCCCCAGTAGGGAACCTTGTGGGACACCAGAAGGTACAAACATCCACCTAGAAATGAAACCATTTATAGCAACGGCTTGGGACCTATTGCAAATATAAGATGTAAACCAGCGAAGGAGATTCCCATGTATACCTGCATTGGATAACTTCTGGAGCAATATACGATGATCTATACGATCAAAAGCCTTGCTAAAGTCGGTAAATATTAAATCCACTTGAGCGCCTGAATCCATACCCGAACTTACATGGTCATAAGTTAAGATGAGATTTGAGGTGGTTGAGCGTTCCTTCAAAAACCCATGCTGCTCTGGTATAAACCAGCCTTTGAGAGCAGTATAAACTTGTTGATGCACAATTCTCTCAAAGAGTTTAGCAAATATACAGAGTTTCGATATTGGTCTGTAATTTTGAATATTGCCCTTGTCCCCTCCCTTGTGAATAGGTGTAATAAATGCTGACTTCCATAAACCGGGCACATATCCTTCCTTTATGGATCTTGAATAAAGAATGGTAAGTGGAAGAACAAGGCTAGTGGCACACTCAACAATAAGCAGAGGAGAAATATCATCGGGCCCCGCTCCTTTATGCAAATCTACCGACTTTAGCAATTTCAGTACCTCATCAGGATCAATCGTTATATCTCCTATGGAGCTCTGATGTACGGTATGCTCTTCAGTACATGTTTCATCGGGTGAACAATTGGAATCAAGAAAGTTTGCCTGAAAGTAAGTTGCAAACAAATTGCAAACTTCCTCACCTTCTTTTGCAACTTTACCTTCAAAGCGCATCGTAGAAGGAAACGTAGAAGAAGTTTTGCGGTTACTTTTCATAAAATTCCAAAAGAGTGTAGGGTCATTAACTATCGAGTTCTCTGTATTGCGAATATAAGACTCGTAACACGTATGCTCCATTGATTTGGCTCTACTCCTAAGCAGTGAGAAGGTAATGTAATCGCTTTGATTTCCATAAAGTTTAAATTTACGATGAAATTTGTGTTTCTCCCTTATGAGTTTCTTTAGGGCAGAGTCATACCATGGCGGGTAACTGTTTGGGGAAATGATCTTATGTGGTATATGAGTGTTCCGAAGGTCATACATTATATCATAAAAATACTTGAGCGCCTCATCCAAGTTAATGACATTAAGACATTCAAGCCAATTCACTGAATTTAGTGATGAGCGAATAAGGTCATATTTACCACGGCCGTAAAAATATTTTACACGTGTTTTGGATTCCAGATTACTTTCCGCAACTAGTGCAAGCTCAATACATAAAGACCGGTGGTGCGGTAAGTCTTCTGGGACCAAGGGGTCGTCACAAGCAGTAACAGTCAGTTCACAATTGGAGAAAACTAAATCCAGTAACCTGTCGTTGTTATTGCGCACTTGACTGCGCTGCGTGAGATTACACTGCGCCAGGGTATCGAGGAAGTTTATGTGGCTCCTAGAGAGTGATATATTTGACACGGGTTGCGTTTCCTCAGTATTCCAATCAATAAACGGGAGGTTAAAATCACCAGAAATTATAAATTTATCATTTGGATACGTGTTAACAATATTGAAAAGATTATTTGAAAATGATTCAAGCTGAACAGTAGAACTATTTCCCTCATTTTGGTTACATAGATAAAGAACGCCAAAGTGGATTGTATCATAGGATTTATCCCTCGGGGCTATGGACACCCAGAGGTCCTCAGCAGTGGTGTGCCATTCGGGACGGCCCATAGCTTCAAACTCCCGGCGAATCGCTATTAGGACACCACCCCCTAGAGATTGCTTAGTCAGAGAGTAATTTCTGTCTCGCCGCCAAACTACTATCAAATAATTCCTCATCCATTATACCTTCTAATAACCAAGTCTCAGTAATAGATATGATATCATACGAATTGAGGCAGACATTTCTTTTGAAAGTGTTTGTTTTTGAACGCAAGCCTCTAGCATTCTGATAAAATATACTTAGTTTAGATTCCATGATATGACACTAACCAATAACAGTAGCTAATAATGCATAATACGTTATCCAAGTAAAATTTACTCATATTACATTTTAAGGCTTGTAAAATTAACTCTAATTTCACGGATAACGGATGTATATATGAAATGTGTGCGTTAACGCTTTAGAGTTAAGGTTGGATTTGCTATGTTCAGTTTTGATACTTTGTTTCGATGCGCTTTGTATGTGCGATGTAATATAAATATATAAATTAACCCATAGACGCGGCTGCGGATGACGTCATCGGCATAAATTCCGGTCTCAGGCGCAGAAATACCGATCCAGTGCACGCAGTACCATACAAATCAATACAAAGCAACAAATCCGTACGCTCGGTACGCTCCGATTCCGATCCAGTGCACGCGCAGCTTTACAGATCCTTTTTTGTTGGACCATGATAAATAACCAATACCTGACTTTTATTATTTATGCATTATTGCACTGGTGTCTACAGGATGCACTATCGACGTGAACGTGGGAAATCATTAACGAATATCTCTCTTCACGTTCGTTACCGCTTGGACCATCATGGCCGCGTAAAATTAAAAGCGATAAAGCGAAGAACATATTGGGGTTAGAAAATACAAAGTCAAATAGTTTAGTAGTAATTTAACAAACTTACCCTCGAGTGGCGATTTATGAGGGTTAACTTATGTCTTACAAGTTTTAATACTACTCGAGTGTTATGTTATGATGTAAATTGTTTGTTTGTTCGTCTATACTCTATAGAAAGTTATATTATCCTTTAAGCTCAAATCGATTAAACGAATCTAAGAATATATATTTTTTTAATATTTTATGTTTCCCCTTTATCAATGAAGTGCCTCCATATCTTTGAGCTTCGTTTGAGTGGCAAAGTGTGCAGAGTAAAACAGACACGTTGGCACCAGGTAACTGCCCTTACGCTCCCTTAAAGCATTGGTGAAGATAGAACGAAGCATTCCCCCACAAAACGAGTCCCGTGTTAAAGCTACAACACAAAAATATTCTTAGTAGACCACCCTAAACTAACGCTTCATTTTCACACTAAAGTAAAACAGGCACTTGCCCAAACGAATCATTTTAAGTGGACCATAATTTTTGATTGACTATTGTTTAACCATCGCGTTTAGATACCGTTTACAGTAGACCGAATATAAAAGGCCCGAATCAGAATATTTATCATTGTGCCATTGTGCGCGAATCAAAGTCTTCACGAGTTGGCAAAGTAAGCAATTTCGGTACGTCCTATCCGGGAATTACTATAAAAGGGTCCCGGGATGATTTTTGTCAATAGAATTTACGTTGAAAGGGCTCGCACTGAGTGAACTTACGTTTTAGTGACGGTTCACGCTTCGCCGCGCCTGGAAAATGGAGTAGGCGTACGAACTAAAACCTCTTTAGTGAGGCCAAAGTGTATCACCAGAATTGGATATAGGGTATATCCTCAGAATTGGGCAGAGCTCTGGAGATTCCTTTGGTTCAGCCAACAGTTACATAGTCCAGCTGAGTAGCAGACAAATCCAAGCTATAAGTGGGAAATCGGCTGTCGGATACCTCCTTACACTTTAATGGCTGAACCTGATTTGGACGTAATCTGGACGTAGAAAATTAATGGCTGATGGCGTAATCTGGTGTAGAAAATTTGATTCACACAAAAAGACATGGAGTAATTTTTCTCACAAAAATATCGTTGGTATTCGCGCAAAAGATGAATTTAACCGCGAACGAATTTGCGGGCAACTAAAAATATAACATCTTATTATGTTCGCTATTTATTGTTTTACCTACTAGATGAGAGACGGAGATGCGGGCGGCATCTCCGTTGGGCCAAAATTCGTTTATCGCGTGGGAGCCTAAGTTTTAATGACATAAAAAGTATCCTATGTCCTTGACCAGGACTTGAAATATCTCCATAATTTCAGCAAAAGATTAAAGTTTCAGCGGTTTGGCTGTGAAGAGCTGGTAACAGACAGACAGACTGACTGGGAGACATACATTTACATTATGTATTAGTATGGACTACAAATAGATTAATATTTTTATATTAGGGAATTGTATTAATTATATAATAGGGAATTGTATTTTTATATTCCAATTTGCAAACTCGATTCTAAAGTGAATTGGGAGCTTTTATAAAAATGTTAAGCATAAAATATGACAGAAGCATAAGTGCCCTAGTATTACAGAGGTCATTAATTTTATAATTTACTTTCGAACAACAAAGGGCTGAAGCCCGAGCCCTTTTTTAAATTAGATTGCACCCTTTCTAGGGAATGCTTTTATGTCCTACGTATTTACTCATAGTGTTGGACATCGATGTAGACCTTAGAATAGATTAGAAATGGCATTTTTTTAACTTACTGTCATCAAAGATGTATACTTTCCCAACAAAGCATTTTTTTTCTTATAGCAGGTTTACATTGTTTTAACTTTTAATCAAGTGATTTTCTATTACTGAATTAGAATTATGTAAACCGGCCATTGCACCAACTGAAGCATTTAGTGCAATCCTACAATAACGCCATATTGTAAAATATCCTTCACTAGCTGTCCCGGTGAACTTCGTGTCACTTTAAAACCTTCCCTGGACTTCTACGAATATTTTAGGACTAAAATCAGCCCAATCCGTTCAGCTGTTTTCGAGTTTTAGCGCGACTAACATATTTGAAAATCCATTTTTATATATAAGACTAGCTGTCCCGGTGAACTTCGTGTCACTTTAAAACCTTCTCTGGACTTCTACGAATATTTTAAGACTAAAATCAGCCCAATCCGTTCAGTCGTTTTCGAGTTTTAGCGCGACTAACACATTTGAAAATCCATTTTTATATGTCCCGGTGAACTTCGTGTCACCTTTAAAACCTTCCCTGGACTTCTACGAATTAGCCTGAGAAAATTAAGGAATTCAAACCGAATAATTCGTGTAGTTTTTTAACCGACTTCCAAAAAACGAGGAGGAGTATATAAAAATCATTTGTCTAAACGCATTGTCCAGGGAGTAAATTGGGGAATACGTTTGTATGGAAAAACAGTGCGAGCGTACCCTTTTAATACTCTGTATTTTCTAAAGTAATGATCGTACAGTAAAAATGTTCGGACGTAATTTATAGGAAATTTAATGTAGATAATTAATGTAGAACTCACTAAAGATACATTATAAATACTTTTCGAGTCACAAGCAAAAACCTTGAAAAAGAGACCTTTCCCCCCCTCCCCCACCGCCAGCTCTTGTCCCACTCTCGGGGGCTTTTAGCATATTCATCTGGACACCTTTAGGAACAACTGTACCAACTTTCAAAACTACAAGAATTATTCGGTCTGATCGACGATTTCGAAACTAATTTTCTTAGACTAAATATATTTTTAAGACCAAAAAAAAGAAAGTATCATTTTGCATATGCAAAATGTTATATGACCGGAAAATCGGTCACTACACAGTACACATTCCTACCACTGTATCTCCTGTGTTGCCAGGATCGACAGCGGTATCCAACCACGAAAACCCTTTGATATGATCTCAGGGAGCCCGAGGACATGCTAAAGCTGTTTTGGGATCCGCAACAAAATTAATCAGAAGAAAATAGGTTAGTATAAGAAATACCAGTTTTCCTTCCCCATGTGGCGGTACCCACAATTCGCCTAGCATTCCTGCATCGCACTATAAATTTGAAGTTTTCTAAGTGCGTCGGAATATAGACGACAGCAGAAATGTATCAAATGGGCTTCGGCCTGGCCGAGCATACCACATCGCTCGCTTAGAAAATCTCCCTTTGTGGCCACCACGCATATCCCCACACCCATATAAAACGGGAGACAGACTGCCTCCCGCTAGTTATCATTTGTTTTTGTACTCACCTTTTGGTCCAACTTTACTTTTCGCTTAATTTGACCTACTTCGCTATGTCCTATCTTCCACTTTCCTATCTCACCATCTAGCTGTAATTAAGTTTACCATTTGTCGGATCGGGAATGAGTTAGGCATTTTATTGTCGGGCTGGGATTGCTCAAAGAACTAATCGGGTCGCTCACAATATTCTATTTAACACTCTTTTGTTCGGTTTCACACTTTTTCTCGACAGTGGATTACACGTGTTCGAAAGGACTTTTACAACGGTTTTACTGTGCGACAATTGAAAAGGTAGTTTTGAGCATGTTTTTGTTGAAAAAAATATATACCGCATAATATTTTGTCCTTAGAATTACTAAGTATTCCTATTAATAAGTATCTAAAATTCTCGTGACGTAGTTTTTGTAAACATTTATTTTCCATCCATACCAATATTATAAATGCGAAAGTGTGTCTGTCTGTCTGTCTGTCTGTTACCTCTTCACGCCCAAACCGCTGAACAGATTTTGCTGAAATTTGGCATGGAGATACTTTGAGTCCCGGGAAAGGATATAGGATACTTTTTATCCCGGAAAAATGTACGGTTCCCACGCGATAAACGAATTTTGGCGCAACGAAGTTGCGGGCGTCATCTAGTACCCATATAATATGGAAAAATAATGTTTGCCGGGTCAATAAGCACTATAATATAATACTATGACTATGAGAATAAAATATTTGTAAGCGCAGTTTAACAGGTCTGCAATTATCATCGAATATACACCGCCGTGCATGCAAATGTGCGTTAATTCTGAATAATTAGCCGAAAGCCTTTTCGCTTTTCACGTGTTTTTCATTATTTAATTAACATACCATGCTCAATTATGAGCAGCTTAACTGAACGGAAAAATTGGAATAATTACAGTCGATAATAAAATCGAGCGCGTGCGTAAAGTGTTTTGAATATTAGCTAGCCTAAATTTCATAGAACATATAGTAAAGGCACAAATGAAAGACGTGTGACATATTAACAAAGATTGTGGATGTTATAGTTTAGCAATAATAGTAACATCTTGTCAATCTTAATCATCTCATCAATCTTAAAGGCTGGCAACGCACATGCAGCTCTTTTTATGTTGCGAGTGTCAATGGGCGACGGTAGTTGCTTTCCATCAGATGACCCGTTTGCTCGTTTGCCCCCTTATTTCATAAGAAAACTTGGTTACCCATCATGGACATTTCGACATATATTAAAATAGCTGTAAAGCCATAAGGTACTATTATGTATTCTGTGGTAAAGCTCAGATGAGTCAAGCGGTTTTGGATATAGAGCGTGCAAACAATACATATTATGGACAAACAAAGACACTCTTCTGACACATTCGGGTAAAACATTCAAGGAAGTGCTCCAAAACGTTGACTTAGCTCACGTTTTACACAATTTTGATGTTGTCAAACGTGTTTAGTGCAGTCTCTCGAGGATAAGAGATTTAAGCGCCGGGTTGAGGACTCTACATAAAAGATGCGCTTTCATAGCCCAAACTAGCGAACACGCTCGCTGCTGTTTATTTCTAAAGGTAGTACGATTTAACTTACAATTTAAATATAAGGTTTAATGCTAGGGTGTTTTTTTTTTAATCAAGGCAACCACGAAACGAATTTTGGCGCAACGGATCATCTAGTTGTTACTGAATAAATTGGATGTTGCTTGCAACCGTAACCGTACATTTTTTTGGCCTTTAGACGGATCTGATTGTATCTTCATACCCAACAAAATATGTTTAGCGGATCATAATGTAGAGACAGACGGTGAGACATTGTATTGAGTTATTGCGACAATTCAAGTAGTAATGAGGTTTAGATACAAGAACATAGAGTTATAGTCCTCTAGAAAGGTCAAATTTGGTTTGAGCCTCTCTTTTCGTAATAGCATATTACTGCAATGTTTTCACGCTAGAGTGCAGCACCAGCACAGACAGCAGATAAACAAAAGTTTTGTTCGACATTAGACAACGTATCTGTCAATATTCTGGTAAGACATAATATGCGACGTGTTGGATTTTACTCGGAATATTTATTTACTGTATGTTCTAGTAGCGCCCTCTGGGCTCTGCTTTAACTGCGTAATATTCCCTATTGTGTAATTTCTGGACTTTATACTGAAATAAACAATACTAACATATCGTCCTAGTGAACTAAATAGAGTCGATACCTCGTCGCCAACGGGATGTCAACAAATTGTAGAATTTCCTGCGCTGTTTGTGATTTAGATTGGAATTGTCAACGTACACATGACGCCATCTTAAAACGCCATCGCAGTTAATGTAGACGAAGTGGCCAATTTAAACAGGGATTATGTATGGAGAAATTGAATGGCTTAATTTTAGGACAAGCAGCATTAAGTGTAACAGAAATACTGACAGATCTAAGGGACATAAAGACGTTTCATTTATAAATTTCATTCAGGTAACAAAGTGTTTCTCAGATAATAATTATTAATTTTCTCCTCGCAGTTTCCGTACATAAATTAATACATAGTGTATCAAAATATAATATCTATACTGTACACGGCGAAACATGGCGGCAGCGGTCATTGACTCCCTGTCAAAACTTGTCATTTTCTATACAAAACCGCAATTGACAACATCTGACACTTCATTATCAATCGTGGTTTAGAAAATGACATTTGTATAGAAAATGACAAGTTTTTGACAGGGAGTCAATGAACGCTACCGCCATGTTTCGCCGAGTATAGTATAGCATACAAAATTTTTGTAAAGTCCGCTTGCTAGTTCTGCCGTAAAGAAGTAACAAAATATATACAAGATCCACAAACTAGTAATGAATAATGTGTTGTTATTATTGTTCGTAAACAGTAAAACACACATCCAAAAATAATATTGATATTTTTTGTAGAAAGTATAGCTTTCTGCCAACCTCCTCGATAACCTAGCTTTAGGTAGGTAACAAAAGTCATCATTACGCCATTTTTTAAAATAGTCTACCTCCGTTTGAGGCAGACAATACACCCCTAATCTCCCATCGTCGCCGTCGGACGCGAGGAGGAAACAATTTTCGTGTAAGATGAATGTTTCATACGTCATCAGCGATTCCCGCCCTAGAGGGCGTGGTGCAATGTATTGATGAATATCCGGCTAGACTGGTGGGAGATAATTCTACCCGTCGAGGGGTTTATAGTTGAAAAAAATATAGCTTAAAATCAAACTCAAATTTCTTCAATACAAATTTTTAACATCGTTATTAACCCATCAACCCCAAGCGGCACCTGGCTGTCGCTTAACAATTGAAAATCTATTGTGTCTGCAGTTCTCACGATCGAGGTATTAAATACATACATATTGTTACTTAAGTAGCCAAAAAGCTTATGTCCATGTTTACCACCATGATAGTGTTTACAATCACAATCGATCACACGCAATCATAGACGATAATTTTTTGTAATCGCTTGTTTAGGTACATTATGATGTGCCGACTTAGATATTAAATACTAGTTAATTGTCTGTAAGGCTAGTAATGCTGCCAGCCTTGGTACTTTGCCCGCAGCCTCCGATTTAGATCATTTTTTTTACTTATAGTGTTTTTTTTTTCTTTTATTTATTAAGTACTTGAATTTTATATAATAGTAGGTATTTGTGTTTTTTAAGAAGTAACAATTTTCAGGATCTAAGCTCATAATATGATAAATAGGCAATCAACGAAGAGTAACATTGTTTTATACTGTACGAGGTTTTGCCAGCGGCTTCGCTCGCGTTAAGAAGTATTATTATATACAAACTTTCATCCCCTATTTTAACCCCTTGCGGGTAGAATTAATCAAAATCCTTTCTTACCGGATGCCTACGTCATAAGATCCTGCATGCCAAATTTCAGCCCGATCCGTCCAGTGGTTTGGGCTGTGCGTTGATAGATCAACATGTCAGTCAGTCACCTTTGAGTTTTATACATATATAGATAAGCATACAAAAGAAACACATTACCCATGTGAAACCTGCAAAAATACGTCAAAAAAAGAAAAAATGCCTCGCTCGTCTCTCCTCATTTGGACCTAAAGGGTGTTTAAGTATTCAGCGATCACCTGGAAGTGACTGAAGGGCCCATTGTGACGAGACAGACGCTAATACCTAGTGCAGCAAACAGACAGTTATAATACAGCAAACAGTCTGTACGACTGTCTCAGACGCGCTTTGTTACAGACCTGAGGGTTAATGCGTTTTGTTTTGTAGGTTTTTTGTTGCAATTTAGCAGCATAGGGTTAAAATGTTGCAGATTTTAGCAGCCAAGGATTAAATTCATAGTATTTTGTATCTGGCGTTTGCATGGTGACTTGACAAGCATTCATTGGAAAAGTTGCTTAAGAAATGCTGTAAATTTATGCTTAAATGCAAAAATGTCTGTCACCTCTTAACGCACAAAGCGCTGAATCGATTTTTTTGTGTGTGTGACATAATGTTGTATGCACATTCTTTGAGTCCCGACAGCATATTTTATCAATAAGTTTTTTTATAAGATTTAGGCAAGGAGCAAACGGGTCACCTGATGGAAAGCAACTACCGTTGCCCATGGACACTCGCAACGTTTCAACGGCTTACCGTTTAAGCAACAGACGGACAATCACTCTTTAAACATTAGTATGTATATTATGGTCTGTCCGGCAATATCGCCGACGCATCGAAAACGATAAAAAATTCATCCCCCGCCCATTACGGGTACAGTCGCGAACACTAACGACCGCGATAAGCGGAGCAAGCACATAGTAAGCAGCGATATTTGCATAACGCTTCTATGAACGCAGGGTACTGGCGGCGAGAAAAGTGAATTAAATTTCGGGATCAAAGTTTAATAGGGATTATCTTTTTTTTGTTTGCTTAAGTTTGTCATATTATAATGGTGCAAAAGAGAAGCCAACATTTAATTTTTACCGCGATTCAATTTTGTAAACTTTTCTAAAATAATTATGATGCACACAGAAATACTTGATGATGTATATATTTTATTAAAAGAATTGCCGAAAACCCTTGAACTGATTTTACTGGGTGTGGAGACACTTTAAATCACGGGAAAAGAATATATAACATAGAATATTTTTTATTAGGTATGGTAGAATGTACGGTTCCCGCGCGATAAAAAATTTTTGGCGCTACGAAGTTGCGGGCGTCATCTAGTAGTTTATAATAATTTTCTTTATGTTAGGGCTTGCTTGACCACTTCCTGATAAGTGCCGAATAGGCTATCCACCACTTAACTTGACAGATGAAGTATGGAGAATCTGTCAAAGAAGTTGTGAAACGCTCATCCGGCACTTTATCAGGAAATAGTGAAACAGGCCTTAATATCTCAACTCATTTTTCAATAATGCACTATATTTACGATATGTCAGTCAATTTGAATAAACTAATCTATTGTTCAATATATTTATTGGTTGCAACAGTAATTTACATGATCGGTCACATCTAATTATATGTTAGTTATGCGATAGTAATACGCCTGATGAATCGATCTGTAATTAATGACTTAATATACTATGTTGTTAACGCGTTTAATATAATAAATGAACAATGATTTATTCAACGTAAGTGACGTAATTATTTTGTGACAAAGTAGATTGTAATTGTCTATTTTAAATTTTAATATCGTCAAAAATTGAGAATTAATTATATAATAATATTATGTTGTACCTACGAAATAGAAAAGGAAATTACTTAAAAAATTGAGGCAATAGTAGTTTGTTTCGTAAAATATGTCCATGATATCCATCTATTCATACTTATCATCCTGAGCTTCTCTTATTTGCGAGGATTCTTACAAGATGTCTCTTAACTCAGTATGACATAGTAAAGGACTTCTCTTCGTCTTTTTTTTTTTTAAACTAAGGTTACTGGTCCCCTGAAATAAATAGAGTGGTACGAGCAAAAGCTTACCGTTGGACCAACCTTAAACATAATTTGCCATTCCCATTACATTTAAAAATAGTTATTCAAAAACTTTGCCATCCCCTCTACAGTTAATTACAATGATCATAAGTATTCTGTCGACGACTGTACGTATTTCGACGAACAACGCACATAAAGTCCGTACAAATATTTGGCGTTTATAAGTGTCGTGAGTGTACTCAGTGCTATCTGCATCGATGATTTAGTTCACACTTCACAAACACTTTGAGTGTTCTCGGTAATGTCTACTAACACCTGGGTTTGAAAATTGACATAAAACTTAATGATAAATACCTGTAATAAAAGCCAGCTTTTATTACAGGTATTCTGGAGTTAGCAGGTAAAGAGAGTTGGGTTTGGATGGCGTGGGAATATGACATATTTTACCTTGTACCTATGCTGCTTAGGTCTAACAAAATTATATTAGGCTCAAAAATAATCGGCCAAGTGCGAGTCGGACTCACGCACGAAGGGTTCCGTACCGATAAAGAGCAAAAATACGCAAAAAAACGTGTTTTTTGTATTGGAGCCCCCCTCAATTTTTTATTTTATTTTAAAATCATTATTAATTATTAAAGAACACATACAATCAAGGACTTTGTGAAAATTTCAAAGGTCTAATAGTTACCATTATTGAAATCGAGCAAAAAAAGCCAAAAAAATCACGTTTGCTGTATGGGAGCCTCCCTTAATTATTAATTTTATTTTGTTTTTAGTATTTGTTGTTATAAGCATCAACAGAAATACACAATCTGTAAAAATTTCAGAAGTCTGACGTGTGAAGACGTGGTGTGAAGCGTCCATAGATAGATAGAAGTCTAGCTATAGCCGTTTTTGAGATACAGCCTGGAGACAGACAGACGGACAGACAGACAGACGGACAGACAGATGGACAGACAGACGGACAGACAGACGGACATACATCGAAGTCTCAGTAATGGGGTTCCGTTTTAACCCTTTGGGTACTGAACCCTAACAATGAATGCCAAATCTTATGCCAAAAAATAAAGGAGATAGCATACATTTTATGACGTAAAATGTGCGGTTCCCACGCAATAAACTAATTTTGGCGCAGCAGAGTTGCTTGCGTCTAATATCTCAATCCATACTAATAATATTACAAATGCGATAGTGTGTCTGTCTGTATGTCTGTCTGTCTGTCTGTTACCTCTTCACGCCCAATCTGCTTAACCGATTTTTCTGAAATTTTGCATGGAGATACTTCCAGTCCCGAGAAAGGACATAGGCTATTTTTTATCCTGGAAAAATGTACGGTTCCCACGCAATTTACTAATTTTGGCGCAAGTCGCAACAGAGTTGCTGGCGTCTATTATCTCAATCTTATATATAAAATTTCCCTGTCACAATGTTAGTTACCGTACTCCTCCGAAACGGCTTGACCGATCTTTATGAAATTTTATATGCATATTCAGTAGGTCTGAGAATCGGCCAACATCTATTTTTCATACCAAAAATTATTTATATGGCAAAACAATGTTTGCCGGGTCAGCTAGTATTTATATATTATTTTCTTTTGCTAAAACCGATAAAACTGTTCTGAAACATAAACCCAGGAAGCAAAGTTCGGTGTGAGTTGCCGTCAGCGAGTAATTGGGCCATATCATAGATAACTTGTTAACAGTCCCGGATTACAACTTTGATACCGCTAACTCTTTGGCTGCGACAAAATATGCAGCTTAAATATGCTTGAAACTAGCATATTTTTGTCAAATTTAGGCGTGTAACAAGCATATTCAAATTCATACTTAATATTATGAATGCGTTAGTGTGTCTGTCTGTTACCCCTTCATGTCCAAGCCGCTGAATAATATTGCTAAAGGTGTGGAGATTGAGTCCCGGGTAAGGACATAGCATATACTTTTTATTTCGGATAAATGTACGATTTTGCGCATCGGAAATGCGTATCTAGTATTTCATAAAAACGGCCGTGTCCTACACAAAAATTGTTCTATGATATAGTTACTGTGTAGGACAGTTACTGTATCAAAGTGCAATTTTTTCGATCGTGAAAAAGATACAGTCGTTTTGGCCCGAACAAAAAATTGTTAGCGCTGCCCCTAAAACTTTCGGTGAAAAATTCCAAAACGGTTTGCTTATTTTTCAGTAGCGGGATTTAAGCGAAATATTTTAACAAGATTCCGTGGGCATTATATCGACACCGTCATTGGAAAATAAACCAATTTTTCGTGGTTTTCGCTTGTTTTCCCGGAATTCTAATACGGATGAAAATTTTCAATGTTTTTTTTTACGTTTTTATTTCCATTAGGAATGTTTTGAAATGTCAATGCGTGCTGAATATTTCAGCTGAAAAATATTATATTCAAAGTGAATAATTGAACTACACTTTAAAAATATCTATAAAGTAATATTAGAGTAGTAGGGTAGTATTAGATTAGTAATAGTTTACGTAATATTGATGAGTGATGACTGACATTTAAATTTTAAAGTATCTTTAGTGACCTAGCGACGTTAGGCGACCATTCCCTAAAGCATTCTGCACGCAGCATGTAGGTACTTATTTAAGATAACAGTCACTCTATTATGCGGAATATACATTATACAATATTATATTATTATATATATAACTAGCTGTCCTGGTGAACTTCGTGTCACAGGTCACTTTAAAACCTTCCCTGAACTTGTACGAATATTTTAAGACTAAAATCAGCCCAATCCGTTTAGCCGTTTTCGAGTTTTAGCGCGACTAACATAATTGAAAATCCATTTTTACATATAAGACTAGCTGTCCCGGTGAACTTCGTGTCACAGGTCACTTTAAAACCTTCCCTGGACTTGTACGAATATTTTAAGACTAAAATCAGCCCAATCCGTTTAGCCGTTTTCGAGTTTTAGCGCGACTAACACATTTGAAAATCCATTTTTATATGTATATTATAAAGGTACAAGTTGGAAGCCGGAGCTACATGAAGTGGCAGCAGACGATGTGTCGTCGCGACACTACTGGTTTCTAGACTATGTTTTTCTATGAATAAGTGTCGCTAGCTTCGTGTCGTTAGCTGCGGAGGGTGTTTCATAGAAATAGATTGAAACCAGTAGTGTCGCGACACGTCGTCTGCAGTTGTCGCGTGTCGCTCGGTTCCAACTTGTACCTTTATTGTTATGCTTTTTTACTTTAATCTACACCAACTTCCCCAAAACGTCGACTAACTTTGCGGTGTGTCGGCGGATGTGTTCTGAAGTTTAACATCGAAAGGGGATACAATCGTTCTTTGTGCAGTTATGGTTAGCTTTTAATTTACGAGAGCCGCTGCAGAGGGTATTGGCTGCACATCAAAGGCCGTGAAAATACCAGCTGTCATAAGCGGTTTGCACGGTTTCAAACAAAACTATTTGATGGAATGGATGGAATAGATAGGCTTTGGGAGATGTTTTTTTTTAGTTTTTAAAATTCGTAGTTAAAAGTACATATTTTATGCAAAAATAAGTGAATATTTAATAATTTAAATAAGTAAATAACTTTACAGGTTACCTAATAACTATGTAGCTTATTCAGAGTTTGCTTACATTTTAACAACGTCAGTAATAACTTTTGGCATTCGGGCAAAACAAAACACGAGTCAGTATTTAGACTTATTTGAATAAAAAAAAAAACGAAATCCATTCGAATTTCAAATCGTCGAATTGCAAAGACTTGCGTAAACACAATTAGGTTTCTGTTGGCTGCGAGCCACTGGAAGTTTTAATTGATTCCGACCCCGCGTGTCAAGAGTTGAGAATATATGACGCGAGGTGATGGGTGATTCTTAAAGGTCAACAATCATCATTATTATATAAAATAACCTTGTTACACCCGCGATAATTATTGAGGCAAATGGGTAAGGTTGTCGCGGGTGCAACATTGAGACTACTTTAGTGTTATGCTAAGTACTCACATACGATTTTGCTCAATCGAGCAATAACGTTGACAAAACCCGCGGCTCGGGCTTTCGTCCACACATTCAGCATTGCTCGATAGTTTTATTCTAAATCGATATATTTCATCCCATCAATCCGTCTCGATCCGGTTCCATCAATCCTTCGAGCGGCTCGATGCGAGCCTTCCACCTGTAAGTTTCGCGGTCCACACAGTAATAATTATTACTCGATTTGGAGTAAAACTATTGAGCAAAACCGTATGTGAGTACTTACATTATGGGTTTCATGTCTACAATTTTATTGTAACAACAATTTTGCTGTATCGTACCTTGTTAGATCTAGTCTGTTTCTTATGAAACTACAAAATATTATAATCGTCTAACAAACGTCTAAAGCGTTCTGATTGATCTAAACTCCAAAAGTCAGTTTGCTACGCTTGCAACTTATACGCTATTTACAAGCCTGATACAGCCACCAAAAAAGACAATTTGAAACAGATATACTTCTCTTATCTTCGATATTTTTATATCGGTGGTTGGGCAAGCGTGAAGGCTGTATATCATCTGTGAGACGGACCACTAAATTACCCCGGGATGTGGGATCCGGGACCGGGACTCCCGATATTGTCCCACAAATTGCTGTTTTGTATCTCGTGAGTTATTCCCCCCTTTAAATGTATTTTCTTATACGTGAATGAAAATCGTTGGCATTTATTGAATCTATGTATAGCTTTACTATACTGTACTCGGCGAAACATGGCGGTAGCGGTCATTGACTCCCTATCAAAACTTGTCATTTTCTATACAAATCCACAATTGACAACATCTGACACTTCATAGTCAACTTCGGAGCGGAGTCAATGACCGCTACCGCCATGTTTCGCCGAGTGAAGTATAGTAACGGATTACAGTGCAATGAACAATTCGTTAACAATAACATAGTATAATTTCAATCCAGGCATTAGTATTGTTGGGGCGTGTTCGTGATAATTACCGAACGCTGCGACTGGCGAATTGCTGTAGACTTAGATGATGGATGGATACGGCATCAAAATGGATATTTCCAAACTTACTAATCTATATTATCTTATCTTATATATAAAAATGGATTTTCAAATGTGTTAGTCGCGCTAAAACTCGAAAACGGCTGAACGGATTGGGCTGATTTTAATCTTAAAATATTCGTAGAAGTCCAAGGAAGGTTTTAAAGTGACACGAAGTTCACCGGGACAGCTAGTCTTATATATAAAAATGGATTTTCAAATGTGTTAGTCGCGCTAAAACTCGAAAACGGGTGAACGGATTGGGCTGATTTTAGTTTTAAAATATTCGTAGAAGTCCAGGGAAGGTTTTAAAGTGACCTGTGACACGAAGATCACCGGGAGAGCCAGTCTTATATATAAAAATGGATTTCCAATTGTGTTAGTAACGCTATAACTCGATAACGGCTGAACGGATTGGTCTGATTTTAGTCTTAAAATATTCGTAGAAGTCCAGAGAAGGTTTTAAAGTGACCTGTGGCACGAAGTTCACCGGGACACCTAGTTAATAAATCAAATGCAAAAGTGTGTTAGTTTGTGCCCACTTCACATACAACGGCATAGAGAAAATTTTGTGGGGATATACTTACTTTGAGTCCCAAGAAATTACACGGATAGTTTTAATGGGACAGATTCTTTCCGTGGTCGAAATTGCGGAAAACATCCATTTTAATACGAATTGGCCGAGTACTCGTAATGACATCATTAAAAAGGATCTACTAGCACTTGAAAAACCACAAATTAATTATTTTATTGTTTTTCAACTTTTCATCCCAATGCTGATCGTGTTACAGAATCAACTGAGCTTATAAATTATAATATGCATTTTATCACTTTATTATGCATTGTATCACCTTATTGTATTCTTTAGTCTATGGCACACACATTAGCCGCGTGTCAAAATAATTCCTAATTAGTAGGCAAATGGTTATGTATCTAGTGAATACACAAAAAGTTACAGCATTAGCAAATAGATACAGTATCACATTAAACAACGTTGCCAAATATTATTACTTGTCTCACAATTATAACTTACTAATATTGTAATGCACTAAGTCAGGAAAAAATAGGCCCCGATTCTCATACTTAAAATATTATCGTTTTCGAGTGAAGAGATAAGCTTACAGGCCATTCACAACACTAGAGGTGGTAACGGGCCTCTAATGTTATGGCTCCCCGCACACGGGGACCGGCCACAACCACAAAACGCCGCCACCGGCAAATTTCTTGTAGTTTTCATAAATTTTTTGACGCCGGTGGCCGCCACACGCTACAACGATTCACTTTACGACCAATAGATTAGCTTAAAACGGCGTTTGTGGCTGTCGCGTGTGGCCCGTGTGCGGCGGCACTTCTATAGTTTCTTAAATTCATCTCCTTCCTTAGGCCTTCCAAATACCATAAGCGTGTACGCCTTTTTTGCCATGCTGTTCTATCGATCCTATTGAGAAGCATGGCTCTTCCATTCTATACTTGCGTTTCAAATTCAGAGAGTCGTACTTTTATTAATAAATAAAACACCTAGGTAACAAAAATATTCCCACTGTAATTCTTATTGGATTCGTTAGGAAGGTAGCAATAGACGATGATTTAGATATTGTGTAATTACTAATTATAATAATTTATCCATACGTGATCTTACGTATAATTAATCATTCGATCGTGGATTCTTGCTAATCTATTGTTATTCTTTTTTTATTATTAAATAAGGGGGCAAACGAGCAAACGGGTCACCTGATGGTAAGCAACTACCGTCGCCCATGGACACTCGCAACATCAGAAGAGCTGCAGGTGCGTTGCCGGCCTTTTAAGAGGGAATACGCTCTTTTCTTGAAGGTTTGCAGGTCGTATAGGTCCGGAAATACTGCTGGTGACAGTTCGTTCCAGAGTTTTACAGTGCGCGGCAGAAAGTTACGCGAAAAACGCACTGTGGAAGACTGCCACTCATTCTATTGTGTCTTGCTCACCGGTGAGCTTATGGGGCTCGATGGGGTAATAGTGTGCAGATTTTTATTGGAAAGAAAGTAAATTAATATGGATTGGATAGTTGTCTACAAGTTTCAGAATATCAACATAGTATGCTAACCATAAACGTCTACCGTATTAGGCTTCCGGATCGGAAATTTCCCAACAATGATGACGGGGAAATTGAGTTTTATTATACCGCGTCTACTCTGCATACCTTTTGTTAATGGTAACAAGTTTGCCGCTTCCTATACATAACTAGCTCTTTTAGCGACAGATTATATTTACCGAATTTGATAAAGGAGGTTCGTTGTTATATGTTCGTGTTTAATTTTTTTTAAATTTATTTATTTAAGGTCGCTTTAACATCAGGGCCATTAGCGACCACAACAAATAATACCTACATTACAGAAGACTTAAATAACAAATACATTTGTATACATTTATCATTTAGTCTAAAATATTATGTTGCACCCGTTATTATTATTTCAGAATATTCATGGGTGCTTTCACAAAAATAGGGCAACTTTTGAGGGTATTTTGTCCTCATCATATTTTATTTGTTATCAAATTCCCTGTTAGTGTACATGATAGGTTATCAATTAATTGTATCTTATCTAAAATGGCCAGTCACTTTATGCATTATTTTAGGAAATTTTTAGAGTTTTGCTAATTTAGGCATCTAGGGACTGACAACTTTAAGCCCCTAATGCGCGAGTCTGACTCGCATTTAGCCGATTTTATATTATTTTAGGACTACTAGGTCGAAACTTCTTATATGATATATAAAGAGTGGAACTGTATCACCAAAGTATATATTTTTTTAACATTTGGGCCAGACCAAAGCTGCTTGAAATTTGACTCCTCTTGATGAGTTTAAGATTTTGATATATTTTAAATAATTGTTTTTCTTAAGTCTATTATATTTCTTCAGTCGAGAAAGCTTAAACAATATATGTATTTCGTTATAGTCCTGATGTTTTCATACTAAACGACAGCCCGAGCGCCTTTAGAAGCTTGAGCCTGATGGTCTAGGGACTTATTATTTGGCATAAAATTTAACGTAAAATTCTGTTGCAAATAACATTATGAAGTCTAATATAATATTGCGAACAATGCTGACGTATCACTTATAAATATTGATTAATTCATAAGAATTTAATATCAATAAACCACAAAATTACTTATCTAGGGATTGAACAAGTGACTGGAATTACCACGTGGTGGCCCACGAACTTTCATTTTTGCACTGATTTTTAAAGTGACTGCCACAAAGCGAGAGAATAACTTCATGTAATACTATAAAATTCACCAGCAATATTCAACATACATTCTAACGATGTCGCGAAATTTTAAAATTCGTAAGTGGCTAGGGCCTGGCGAAAAAAGTTGAGGACACTAAACTCATTCGAGAAAAAATAATTATTGTTTATTTTTACTACAAAATACTCACATAATTAGCTGCGAGTACTCAAACATTTTAAAAAATATTAATAATAATAAGTATAAACATAGTAAGTACTTTTTTAAATATGAATTCCTAAACACAAAATTTCGGAGAACGGACACTCCTAGGGCCTGACATTTGGGACATATAAAACAGATTTTAAATATATAATATAATGTTACTTTTAACATAATTTGGGGGATAAATTAAACACTTTGTAAACTATTATTTAGCAATTGTGGTACCTAGTATTGATTTTAACTGAAATGTGCCTATTTTGTGAAACCACCCTCATACTGATTTACGTTCATATTTGTTTTACAATCTACCGATCTTCTATCTCTCTCTCTCTCTTTCCGCTGCCCTTGTGAGTTGTGTGTGAGAAAAATGCTTTGTTTTATACAAATAAAGTATCCAACATAATAAATGCGAATGTGCGTCTGTCTGTTCAACTCTCGACGCTCAAGTCACTGAACCGTTTTAATCCTTCGATCGCGGATTCTTGGAAATGCTATTGTATTCTGTTGTTGTCGCGATCACCGATGCTCTTACGGGGCTTGAAGGATTAATTGAAATCTAGTCTTAAATAACTTTGAGTCTGTAGAAGAGTGTACGGTTGCCGCGATAAAGTATTTTCCGTTTGTATAAACATCTCGTGTTTCTATGAGAGTGTATTTAAATCTGCTAAGAATTGATACAGTAAATGTGTAACGAAAAATTGAGTGCCACCGAATAAAGACCTACCGTTATTTGACGTGATGAATCGTTAGGGGGGCATGTCGAAAGGTCACAGAAAAATTAAAAAGGTCGCGCTAATCGCTGTTTTTGAGAAATTCAAAAATGAATAAAAAAAATTGAAATGCTGATTTCTCGGAAACTATTGGTCTACTAAAGTTGTGGCTAATTTTATGACGAACAACTTTATAATTTACATTATAATGAAAAAATCATATTTTCCTATCGAAAATACCGTTGTAACACTTTTTTGATCAATTAGCGCCCTCAACTTTTTGTATTTTAAGTCGGATGTCGTCACTCCAATGACAAAAATGTAGTTCACAATGCCTTCTACATTTTTTATTTAAAAAACTTTTTCATAAAACCAATAGTTTCCGAGAAAAAAGCATTTCAAAATTTTTTTATTCATTTTTTGGATTTCTCAAAAACAGCAATTAGCGCGACCTTTTTAATTTTTCTGTGACCTCTTGACATGCCCCCCTAACGATTCATCACGTCAAATAACGGTAGGTTTTTATTCGAAGGGCAAATTAAATATTGATTGTACTAAATGGGATTCAAAGAAATGCGCTCACAATAGAAGGTGCTATAAAGGTGTCTATACTGTGTAAGCTCCTGTGTGTATTGTCCCTTTGACGTCCCACCTACAGTGTTACATTATGTTATTTTTCTTGAACACGTCTTAAGAAACATTGTTGTATTTTACTAGCTGACCCGGCAAATATTGTTCTGCCATATAAATTATTTATAGTATCAATATCAAAGTAGATAAAAACCTATTCTCAGACCTAACCACTGTGACATTAGATTCATGTATATTGAACAATAAGCAACATCAACTCAAGCAGTAGGTGAATTAATTAATATTAACCTATTAAGCCCCATAAGAGCACCGGTGATCGCGACAACAATAGAATAACAATTTCCAAGAATCCGCAATCGAAGGATTAATTTAATAATTGAATATTCTCTACCCCAAATTTTATTCAAATCGATCTAGAAAGAAAGGCAGCACTTCGCATTTTTAATATTCGTACTCGTATGAATACTTACCGAAAAGTAAGAATAAAATGACATCAGATTAAAGTAAATGTAAAAACAAGCGAAAATACACTGTAGCATTAATTTTCTGTTTCGGAGAACATCAATAAAATCGCGCACGGACAAAACAATTTAAAACTTATTTCCCGATCACAACGATTTAACGCGAAAGAGATTTCAAACGACAGTTGTCCGATTAATTAAAATGAACTCCGTCTGACCGCAGAAAGTTATTCCGTCCGTCCGGCCGCCGGCCGCCGGTCGGTGTAAACGCCTCTTTACAATCCTCATTAATCATTTGCAATTTAATTTGATCATTGAGTCTGTTGTTGTTTATATATATATGTCGCAGTCGACTGGTTAAAAAAGCCATTCAATCACACGGCTATACGTCGTTTAGCTGACTTGTTGACTGCAACGTTCAATACTACAGCTAGATGACTCTTAGTCAACTGGTTAAACGGTAAATTAACTAAGGTGACCATTAGTTTAGTGGTGTTATTACACAAGCGTAATAATAACAAGCAGATTAATTTATTGTATAATTTTGAAAACACAATTATTGCAATATATACCTTGGTGATGCATAATGTATTTCATAATCCCGTAATTTCTCCTCGAATATTAGTTTAAATTTTGATTCACTCGTATGACCCAATAATAATTTATGTCTCTTTGTAATACTTGTAACGTATATTTAACAAAAATATCATAATGCAACCACAAAAAACAGGTTTGTTGACGCCAAATTGTAAACAAAACGCGCCGCGGCGGTGAGCGCTGAATTAATTTAATCAAACGGCGGCTTTTGAATCAGCTGTAGTGTTCATCGTTTTGAGCGACTTAAATATTCAATTAAAAAGCTAGACAGGTGGTTGAATGGCGTTGTTTAGTCAAAGGGCTAGCTGTTTGATTGAACGGCCATTTAATTCAGTTGGCTGCGACATGTAAATTCCGTGGCGAGATTGTTTATTATCAGTGTTCTGATTTTACTACTTAATGCAGCTTCTTGGCTCTTCAAAATGGTATTTAGAAAGGGGTCAGAGTTTTAATTCGTCAAAAGTTCATAACTCCAAAAGTCAGTTGTTTGATGTTCATAAGGCTACTATGTTTCTACTGTTAACTTACAATAACATAAGGTTCAGTTTAGGAAACGAAAATAGAAAAGTTTAGTTATGGAATCTATTGATAAATAGATTCGTTATAAATTATAATGTTATTTATTCGGGCGTCAAACATAGTGCGGATAAAGATAAGTTACAAGGGAATGGTTTTTTTCCAGTTACAAAATTACTTTGAACTGTCGCCTGTCTCTGATTATAAAATTTATAAGGACTTGTGCTATTTTAAGGCCGCCAAAATGCAGATTTCGCAAGTTACTCAGAAGCAATCTAAAAGCTTTTTATATTGACGACGGAATAAATGTAAAAGTATTGCTCCTTTTTGTTTACAAGTTTGATTCATATCGAGTCTCGTCCCAGAATCCTGTTAAGCACATTTTGGGGCACGCGAATGTAGTATCAAGTTTTCGTTTACACATAATAAAGTGCATTTATTTGGCTGCTTGTCACACCGAAGTGTAATGTTGGCGTTACAAGTTGGTACGAGGACATGAAACTATTATTACGTGATGGAGATAGTACCGATTTCTATGATTGCTTATGAAATTCCTTTGCTTGCTTTATGTTGCTGACTACGAATTGCGACTTGGTTGTCAGATTTTCCTCGTATGCATAATAATAATAATTGATTATGTCGAGGTTTTGGTAGGTTTATCTTTTAGTGTGCTTTACTTGTGACAAAAAAGTTTGACAAAAAGTTCATTTTTAATTTTATAATTTTATGATGTTCTGCTAAGTTTAAAATTGAAATACCAATTTTTCTAAAAAACCGTATCAAAATGTTATCCACGAAGGAAAATAATTTGAAATTGAATTAACTGTTGTTATCTATCTCTTTAATCCTTCAAGCCCCATAAGAACACATGGTGATCGCGACAACAATAGCATTTTCAAGAATCCCCGATCGAAGGATTAAATCTGTTGTATATAACGCTATTATTTCTAAAATATTAACTAAAATAATACGTTACAGTTCAGTGTAAATGTTAATCTAACTTAGATATATAGGTAGCGTACAAAGCAATCCCTCCTCAATTTTACACGCATTTGAACGTAACACGATCATGCGATCTAAGGAAACTGGATTGGATGTTTTCGAACAAAATATTACGAGATATTGCTATGTAAAAAATAAAGATGAATTTTAATAATGGAGCCTTTGTGAAAGGAAAATGGTGTAAGATATAACGAACTGAAATAAATTGATTCAAATATTGTACGAATATAATATGCTCAATTTTTGCTAAAAAGATTTCTCAATGATACCTGTGAAGGTAAACATTTGTTTCGTATGAAAAATCTTGGTAAGAGCTTATTAGAACATGTTAGGAAAGTTTTCTTTAATATGGAAAATATACAAGTTTTGATAAATCGTTCCTTTGATCAAAGATTTTAACATAAGTTTTTAATCATTTTAAAGTTAAGAATTCTCGAAAATTTAAATATAAATAAATTCATTTTGTCGGTAAAGCGCTTATATTTAAACCTTTTTAATAGTAAGTTAAGGGCGATTCCGCTAGAGACGACTCTTAACACGAATTTTTAAAGGGGAAATAATAAAACGAGCGAATAAAAAATGACTTAGCGACTGATGATGAACATACTGTTTTAATAACTTGAGCGGTATTAATTAGAGTCAGCGAAAAATAAACTAAACTAACGACTAATTTTGATTTATAATAAAATCCAGAACGAGCTTACAAAAAGTGGATTGTGATTAATCTATTTCGGATATAAAAAAATATATCCGAGCGACTGTATTACTAAGTGAGCGACTGGAAATACATAGCGGGCAACTGCAATATTAAAGATAGACTCAATTTTTCTAAGTGAGGTAATACATTACGAACTACTAAAAAGTTCACTTTGAGCAAACTTTTGTGAGCTGCTTTATTAATGATTATTGGTTACTGATATTCTATTTGAGGGTTTATATTTTATATTTTGATACGTGTTTTAATGAAAACTACAGATTGTTTAATGCGCGCGAATTTGAACGGGGGCGGGGCGACGAATCTTTGCAGTCAGGTGAGTTGGGCTGCAGACCAATAGCGTTGTGTGTTAACGATTGCAATGCGCTTGCATCACTGTCTCGCACGCAGCATTGTGCGTTTGTTTGTGTCTTGATGTGACTCAAACATGTTAAATATTTTCGCATGAGAAAATTTTTCGATCAAGGTTTCGATCAAGGTTACGATCAAGTTTCGATGAAATTTCGATCAAGTTTCAATCAAGTTTCGATCAAGTTTCGACTTTCGATCAAATTTCGATCAAGTTTCGATCAAGTTTCGATCAAGTTTCAATCGAGTTTCGATCAAGTTTCGATCAAATTTCAAATCGATTTCGAGTTCGAGTTCGACACAAAACATTACTCTCCAACCGTCTTACGGTTTTTATATGGTTTTTCGATCAGCACGAGAATCTGGCGCGAGTTTCACAGTTTTTGCAAAAATGCACAACTTTATTAATCAAATGTTCTCTTCTGCCGGCACTCCCGGAGTGCAACCCGTCTTTTTTTTAATTAATCGAAACCCTTACAATCGATTAAATTTTTAACCCATTTTTTATGAAAATCGATTTTTAAATTAATCGAAACCCTTACAATCAATTCGAGTTCGAGTTCGAATTCAAGTACGAGTTCGAATTCAAGTACGAGTTCGAATTCGAGTACGAGTTCGAGTTCAAGTTCGACACCAAACACTACTCTCCAACTGTCTTACGGTTTTTCCAAGGTTTTTCGTTCAGCACGAGAATCTGACGCGAGTTTCACAGTTTTTACCCATCCCACAAAAGTGCTCAACGCCGCTAAAGAAGTTTTTACTTCAAAAATTTGCTTGATAGTAATAAAAAAAATGTTTTAGGGATCCCTGATTAATAGTGTTTCATCAAATAGTTATTTCATATTAATTTTTTTTGTTTTAACATAAGTTCATTATACTTTGCTCATTAGTGTATTTTTCAAAGTGGTTTTAGTATTCGAAACACTTCATTTAAGATAAAATGCCGCTCAGTGTAAAAAATACATTTGCCAAATATTGAAAAAAGTGCAGGACGTTACGTTGACACTCAAACAGATATTAGGTCGCTCAAAAATTAAGAAGCTGCTCATTTTGTATTTTAAGTTACTCAAATAAATAATTTGTAAGTTGCTGTTTTGTTAATTTCTCGTCGCTCACAGTCAGTCGCTCATATAGTAATTCTATAACCCCAATTAATTAATTTTGACACTTAAAACGGTAATTTACAGTCACTCGATTAAATACTACCCTTTTTAAAGTATGGCATTTGTTACATTTTCTTATTGAATTATAAATAAAAAGATGTATATTTACTAGCAAAATAACTTTTATGAGTAAAAATTGTAATTTGAATGATTTAGAGCATTTTGAAGTGATATCATCTAACGGCGCAAGAAAAACTGCTTATGCCACACATTATCATTTTTACTCTAAATCACTAGCTCGAAATTGAATTTCATTACATATATTGACTGTATAACATAAGTTTCTATTTCGGTGCAAAAAAAAAAACAACAATTTTGAAATAGTTTTCAAACATTAATAAAGGAAAATTGCCATGGTTGCGCCCGCGATAAAAAAGGTACAAAAGTTTAGTTTTCTCGCTAAAATATGTTGCTAATAATTTAAAACTATGTGAAAGTAAGGAGAGATGTGAGGGAAATTAGAATTAATCATTGGAACAAAATATTTTATTATTTTTAATAAAAAACAGAACATTTAAAGTGGTTGCGCCCGCGATCGAAGCAGTACAATTGGAAATAAAACAAATTATTTTTTGACTATTCTAGTGATTTTCGTCTTACTTCATATTATTAAGGTAAACAATAACGTTAGATTATATTTGTTATCAATACTTTACATGTAATTACAAGATTTATAAAAATTTGAATGGAGTCACATCGTGTTTTATATTTTTCGAAATATTTCATGTATTACTTAACAGATGTTTCAAAATGATGATTTATATTCTTTTATTCTTAAATATTTTAGAAGAAATACTACAAATGACAGGAAAAATCATAAATATTTAATATTTTTCTTTGAAAAATATATTTTTACTTATAATTCTCCCATATTCTTTTAAATTATAAATATTTATTTTAAATTAAAGGTTTGCTGTAGTTTGGTTATATAACAATATTTCGAAAAAGGTTTGCTTTAGTTACATTATTTAATTGTTTTTAGTGATTTAGACGATTTCTTTTCTCAGATCGATAAATGACTGATAATAAAAAAAATATAAAATTTTAAATAGTATTATTACAATTTACTAATAATATTATGTATTGCATATCAAAAATGTAGAAATTAGTCGCAGACTTATGAATAAATTCAATTTCTTTAGACTCGTTGTGCCCGCGATATTCTGATGTTGCACCCGCGATCGTGAAAATTGCTAATAATTCCTAGTACTAATTACTTAAATTAATTGTATCTAGTTAAATCATTTCTTTGTCTTATACTCTTTTGAAATATGGATTAATAAATTACTAAAAGTTCCACAATTAGCAGTATTCTCAAATGAACTCGTCCGAGTTCTTAATAGAGGACCAATTTGGTTGCACCCGCGATAGTACTTCAAACATGTTTTGTGGCTTTTCTTTGATTTAATTTTAGTTTTCATTTACCATTTATGATTGAACTAGTTAAAATGTATCCCTTCAAAAGATAATTTATTAATAAATGTGTTTTATTTTGTCAGTAGGACGCTTTAAGTGCGTCAAAATGTTGCACCCGCGATAATGGAATCGCCCTTAACCTAGAAAATTTATAGCACGTACAACAAATTAAACCTTTATTTCCCTAATTTTATTTCTTCACGCATCCAGATAACGATGATTTAAAAATAATTAAGGGATTTCAGGTGCCACGCAACTGCGTGACCAGAATTTAGGGTTAATCGAAATCCCTGGCCGGCACCGGAATTCTTTGTTTTTAACTTAAAATCTGCTTAACGCTTGTTAAGAATATAAACGTGTTTTACGCGGGAACAATGACTTCAATCCTTATTTATACCAACACGGTTTGAATTTTAATATAAATACTTAATGTAATTGCTAATTGAATGATTAAATTTTCCAGTTTATAGTTTATACCCATCCATCGTATTCAATTGATGAGATAATTATTATTATAAACTTTATTAATATCATATTATTATTAGTTATGTTTAGAGTTATGGAGACAGGTAAATGTAATAGTTGTGCAAAAAAGGTTGGTTTTTCTGAATTATCACCTGCCCAGCCAAGCATGAGACGTAATTGAGTGTACATGAGATATAATAATAAGACATATCTTTTACAAAAAATTAATTACAACATAACCTTACATAATTGGAATGAACATAAAATATGATGCAGCAAAAAATATGTAAAAACATCTATCACAAAAACATTACGACATGGTGTAAGTAGCAGCCGTTTAATCATTGCAGTGTTTCGAGTTTAAATACTTTTATAATTAGGTTTATTGGCAAGTTTTTTTCCGTCGCGTGCCAGAATTCACGTGAGTTAACTCTCGGCGAATTTTGTTTTAATAGAGATAGGGATCAGGGTTTAATTTGGCGTGTAATGTTTTTGTTTCTGTCCGCGCGGTTAGCCTTTTGCGTGTGTAACTTGAATTATTCGGCCGTGTTGGTTTTAAATGGTAATTGATTGTTTTGTGATTTTTAAATGTACATTCAATGTTGGTATGATTTATGAGAATTAAATGTATACCATTTGAAAATATTACAAAGCGATTAAAATGTACAAGGTCGATTTGCCTTTGTCTGACATAACACTTTCGTAAAGTCATCTTCGTTCTAATTTAATGCTAAGTACTCATATACCACAGTGTGGACCGCAAAACTCACAGATCGAAGGCTCGCATCTAGCCAGTTTGAAGGCTCGAATCGAGCCGGCTTGACAATTTTTTTGTCACTAGTTTTTATTATTTGTAGCTAATTTCCTTCGAATGGAGTAAAACTATCGAGCAATGCTGAATGTGTGGACGAAAGCCCGAGCCGTGGTTTTTACTCTACGTGATTGCTCGATCGAGTAAAACCGTATGTGAGTAGGTACTTACATTTAATAACTTAATTTTTCTCGTCACAATTTTTGTAGATACATCTACGGCTTTCGTAGACACCTACGCAGTTTTCGTACACACCTGCACAATTTTCGTAAACACCTGTACAGAAAATAGTTTAATAATTATTAACGTTGTGTAAATTGGATTTGATTGAATTTAAGCAAATCGTGAAAATAATATTTCTAACTATTCTTCTAACATTTAAGCTTATCCTAAAGCTTTTTGGGCCGAAAACATCAGATTTTCTTGACAGATTTAAAGCCATGAGGGCGAAATACCTTATTCTTTAACCCATCGTCTTACACAGCCCTCCTGGGGCGAAGGGAAAGGGCCGTCGTAACTGTATTAGGAGTGTAGACGAATTTTCTTCCATCATACGTTATACGCCTTAGGGATCATCCACAAAGTATATCACACCTAAAGGGGGAGGGAGGGGTCGACAAAGTGTGACCTGCAGGCGTAGCATGGTCACTATAGAAACGGTTTCTTTCTACGGAAGAATAAACAAAGTGACAGACAAGATAAAGTGACAGTTAGACAATGGAAATCCGCCATTTCGTCGATAAAATCTGTCAGTATGTCGATTCGTTCCTACTGTTGTTATGCTAGCCCTGCTGGTGAGACAGAGAGCCCCAAGTTTTGTGATATTACATTTTAAATTTAATAAACCGAACAGCAAAATTTAAATGTTGGGGTGGTTTTAATTTTTGATGTAAAATTGCAAATGTGTCACACTAGGGAGAGAAGAAAGAAATGAAAGAAAGAAAGAAGAAATTTATTTTCAGTACACACAAGACACAATTATTACAATATAAACAGTACAAGAGCAGAGAAACTAGTATAAATATTTAACTAATTGTGCCTGGATGTGTCAAAAAAAGGGTTTAGTTCGGCTTAGGCCATGTACCTATGTTGGACACATGACACAGAAGAGGGGCGGTCACACAAATATGACAACCACAACGAGGGGGAGGGGTCTAAAATCATAAAATTCTGTGACGTAGTTCATGAATAGTCCCTTATAAACACGGATTAGTCTCGTAGATACCACGTTAGATAATAACTTCATCTTGCGAGGTATAATAAAAGAAGAAAATAAACAAAAAGTAATCAAGGTAACAAATTTTAAGAAACGGGGTTTGAAGACACAAAAAAGTTAGATAATTGAAAACTACAGGAACCGTGTATTTTCAAGTTTAAGTGTGCCGAAGACACACTATGCCGAAGTTCCGCGGCGGAAATTCCGCATGATTACGTCAGCAATGTCAAACGCGTACAATATGACGCGACGGAATTTCGGCATAGTGTGTCATTAGTCATCGGTAATCTAAAATACATTGCAGGCGGAATCATGCGGAAATTCCGCCGCGGAACTTCGGCATGGTGTGTTAAGACACTTATAGCCTATGTCCTTCCCCGTGATCCACAACTTTCATCAAAATCGGTCCAGTAGTTACAGAGCCTAATTTTTGGTAATTAGCGACCACTACAACCTTTTGATACGAGTTAAAAGAATATCATATAAAATTGTTTATAGAAAAATTATGTTGTATAAAACAATACTTTGCAGCTGCTAATTTTACCGTTTCTCACTTAATCTTGCTGCTGATTCTTGCTCATTTATATTAATAAAGACGAAACGATAGTCATACTTATAATATATCAAAAGTATATTAAACTACAAGATCATAAGGAAGACATGACATATGAAATTTATTTACCGACGTGACGAAGTGTTACGTCGCCGCGCCAAGCATCGAACCCGCTATTACTTGGTACGTGTTGACATACTAAAGGGTGAAGAGAGTTTAGAGATGTGAAAGTTTATCGATATATTTTCATCGATACATTGTATAGAATTCAAAAAGGGCGTATTATCTGTAGGGGGAAGACATACTTTCACAGCAAAAAACTATACCAGTCTGCTTGTCTTTGTCTTGCTTATTATATAAAAGCTACATGATGGCCAAAGACAGCTGACTTTCAGCAATCATACGTCGCGGTTTTTTTTAAATTATATGTTTACCAGGATCTGATGGCAAATTTTGATGGCAGAGTTTCAAAAAATATCCTTTGATGATTGATCATTGGATACATTTTTATGTTTGCATGCTGAACACAAAGAATCAGCCGCTATAAGGAAAAAAAAGGATCAAAATGTGTTATTCCAAGTACCCCGGTATTGCTAGAGTCAATATCTTTTCTCACTTTTTCATCAGATTCTGGTAGACTATATATTATTTATGCCGTATATTTTTTGTCAGCCAAAAGTTAAATTTTTTTTTAGCGATCTTTTGACAATTATATGCCAAAAGGCATAGTTTCAGACATAAATATTATGTGTTGAAGTTCAGTATACATGCAGTTCACGTTTCACATCGTTAGCTATGATTCGATATCAGTCGCGGGTAATAAATATACTTCATAGGCTCGTTGACACACATTGAATGAATGTGTTAGTGTTGGACTGATATATCGATAAAATTCGATTCAATCACGAAAATCAAGCATTCAAAATGTCTCACATGCCGCTTTTGGTGACGAGTGATTTTATAGCGCCCAAGTGTGTGCGTAGTACACACCAGAACACTTTATAAATATTTCTTTACTTTTATAACCCAGTAGGATGGATGATCGCCATGACATTATCATCAATCATTATCAAACTTATAAGTTTGAAACTTAGAAGTTTTAAAAGTAATAAATTACTTTTAAAGATTATTAAAAAATTCTCATTTGAGAGAAAAAGGAGAATTTTTGTCTGTGTGCGTTTACTAGTTGTAGTTAGACTCTGGACTAACGTATCGACTATTTTCTATCCTGACTAAGTGTTTAGTTTCCGTGGGACACCGCATTCACATGGATAGAGCTATGGGCAAAAGGTGTATAAATTCTATTCTATACATTTTGCTTTAAATGTAATAATATGTAGTTATTATGACAATATCAATATTTTGATTGTAATTTACTAATTAGCACCTATTACAAATTACTATTCGATCTCATTTTCTTTTATTTTCTCACTAGCTCTTTTGTTTGGCTAACGTCAAAACAAAAACCAAGCAACATCACTGCTGAAATAAACCTTCAAAAAACCTCAAAACCCCTGTCAAAGAACCTTAATATTTTTCGTATCGATAAAAGATTTTGCAATCTCTAGTATAGTGCTGAATTGTGATTGTCACGGTGCTTTTAGTTGATGACTTCGAGGATGTTTGTTACATACAATTACATATTTTGTGCTTTGAAAAATGGGATTGAAAAGCATTGTTATCAAGCTTTGAGCCCTAACTTTTAAAAACTCACGATCTGAGCCCTATAAAACTCACTATTTACCATCAAATAAATTGATTCATGCAGTTGACGGATCTACGCCATTTGGTCGGATTATTTCAGATGGATTTGACATAGCGCGACCAAAATACGTAGGCTGCGATCTGCCTGTGAATCAACTTCTTTTTGAAAGTACTTTTTACACTAACATACTTGGGGTAAAATTTAAAACGTTGCAACGTCGTTGCAATGCAATGCGATGCAATTTTAAATAAGCTATTTTAAACTAAACTTTATTTACTGTTTAACAAGTTTGAATTTCCTCATTTCAAAATGCATCGCTTTGCCTCGCGATGTTTCATATTAAGCCTAATCATATAAAAGCCTTCTAGCTACTCGAAGACAAACTTCACAAGCTTTTCAACCCATTTCGAGCTTTCTCAGTCTGAAAGCTAAAACTCTAGTAAGCTTTTGTGGTGTTCAATGCGCTATTAAAATTATAATTTTCTAACCTACTTTCAGGTTAAAGCATATGCGCCTTTTAACCGGAATGTGTTAGAGATGGAAACGTTTAAGCGACTGCCGAATATCCGACTGCGAGTGACAGTTTCCGGAATTTTCCGAGTTTACCGGTTTTCGTGCGAAATTGTTTAATCGGAATAGTCTGCGATAGGCCTTAGCTGACATGACTAAATTTAAAAGCGGCCACGTTACTATTTAGATCCCTGGACTTCTACGAATATTTGAAGACTAAAATCAGCCCAATCCGTTCAGACGTTTTCCAGTTTTAGCGCGACTATTTTTTTACTTATATATATTATGTTTGCTCGTGTCGCAGTGTAACGGCCAAAACGCTCGTTCGCGCGGACGCATAATATAAATCGAGCCTTAGTGTCGCCGCACACGGGCCACTCGTGACAGCCACAAACACCGCCACAAATCACAAGAAGCAAGACGATTGGACGATTGTAGCGTGTGGGACGTCAACCGTGTGCGACGAGTCCATATAAAATAGTATGAAAACTACTGAAATATGCCGGTGGCGGCGTTTTGTGGTATGACCGGTGGTCCGTGTGCGGGAGCCCTTAGAGGACTCCTCGTCAAACGAACAGTTAAATCTTAACTGTAAAGATAACTTAATTGTTAACTCCACAACTCTTAACTCAAATCGATACTCCAAATTCCAAAACTCGGTAACTCGATTATATACCGTAAACTCGGTACAATCCGATAACTCGATAATTGTGTTTGATATTTCGTGAATTCGCTGTATACGGTATGGCAAATGAGCGGCCAAATCATCATATGGTAGGCGAGGAAACACTTTTAAAACTCGATGTATTGAAACGATCGTTCGATATCTAAACGCAAATGATTGGCCAACTTCAAAACATAATATTAAGAGTTACTTTACTTTGCGATACAGCAGGTTTACACATTATCAATATCTTACAGTAGAGGAAGTTTATTGTGTTTTTGATCTCAAATTTTTTTGACACGAAGACAATGTATTTCTACGCGCATGGCACTTGATACAATATTGTCTTGCTTACTTTGAAATCACGCATAACTTAAGATGGGTCGATTCGGTCGTCTTGTATAGTCTACTCAACTGTATAACATATTTTTTACTACCGAATATATGGTTAAAGTAAATGCAGTGCCGAATATTGGACGAATACGCCGGCATCTCTAGTGGGTATTAAACATAAAACGTGCTGAAACTGCCAACTTGGTGTAGCGCTTGAGCGGGTTGCTCGTAAATATTGCATTTTCAATCCGACTGGGGGTTAGAATATGAATAGTTAGATTTATTGTGTGCGTACTGGATGGTAATATATTGTGTTCAGATTAAACGTGGTATGGTCGCTGGGTATGGTAGAACAGAACGAATAAAGTTAAGTTCTGTCACCGTATAGAGTTATAGACAGTAAGGCCGGCAACGCACCTGAAACTCTTCTGATGTTACAAGTAGTTTATTTCCATCAGGTGACCCGTTTGCTCGTTTGGCCCCAAATTTTGTATTAAAAAGGCTGTATCTGCTACAATACAGGTTGTAATAAAAGTATATAATAATATATATATTGTGTCCCTTACATAGAGTTCATTGTGAAAGTAGTAGCGCTAATACAGTTTTTGCTTCAATCATTTTCTAGGATAATAGTTAAAAACGACTCATCTATCGATTCGTTATAATATAATAAATATAAATCTTGTGTTGAAAATCCAAAGATAGTAACAAAATATAATAACAAAAAATCTATTGCTTGTAAATATTAATACTTAATCCAAACAATATTTATTTATCTGATGGGAGCTAAAGTTTCAAACTATTTAATTTATATTTTTTTGTTATTTTTCCCAAAGTAGATAACAAAACGTTTGAACGAATATCGCTTACGGACAAATAACAAATTGAATTTCACAATTAATCTAAAACAATTCGCTTTGTGAATATTCAAAATAAATAAATGGTAGCTTCTAAGTTGTATTTAAAATGAACATCACTTGCACAAAGGGGTTTCTGCTTAACCGGGCTTAGAGATATTTTTCTGTATTAAGATGTTTTTAAATTACTCTTTTCTGTTGCAGGTAAGATCAAAGTGCCAGAGGATTTCAAAATATCAGGTAACTTAATTGAAGACGTTAGTGGAAGAATTTGGTAAGTAACGGTTAGAAAATTGCCGATTTTTGCATGAATGGAGGCTTTGGGGCCGGAATTATAATTAGAAATAAAAAAAAAACTGGTTTTTGAAGCAGGTAAATTATAAGGTTTGTTAAAATTTTAAAAGAGTTCTTATGTTATATAATGTTAGTTATCTGGTTCTTCCACTCACGTCTTTAACTATGGTAAAATTAGAAGACGCCCGCAACTCACTTATCGCACACAAAATTCGTTTATCACGCGGGAACCGTACTTGTTTTTCCTAAGTATGTCATTGTCCTCAAAGTATCGCCATATCAAATTTCAGTAAAATCAGTTAATCATTTTAGGCGTCAAAAGGTAACAGACATACATACTTTCAAAGTGGCTGGATCCATCCTAAAATTTAAAAATGTATGTCTGTCTGGTGCAACGGATTTTGAGGGGCGTCTTCTGGTTTTTTTTTTATGCAATAAGGGGGCAAACGAGCAAACGGGTCACCTGATGGAAAGCAACTTCCGTCGCCCATGGACACTCGCAGCATCAGTAAAGCTGCAGGTGCGTTGCCGGCCCTTTGAGGGGTAATAGGGGAGGGTAGGGAAGGAAATAGGGAAAGGTAGGGAAGAGAAAAGGGTAGGGGATTGGGCTTCCGGTAAACTCACTCACTCGGCGAAACACAGCGCAAGCGTTGTTTCACGCCGGTTTTCTGTGAGGACGTGGTACTTCTCCGGTCGAGCCGGCCCATTCTTGCCGAAGCATGGCTCTCCCACGTCAAAATGGTGGTAGTAAATATGCAAATTATGTTGCAAACTTCAATTTACTCGGAAATTGGCAGAAGCCATCGTATGTGCAGCTTTTGCCTGTCGTTTTTTTTTCTCAGATGCTATCGAGACGTGTACTTGAATGATATCTTGTATCTGAAAGGAAACGTAACATTTTTAAAACGTTATTTTATATTCAACTTTCAGCGTCTCATGTCAATCTTTCCGACTTTATCTTTTTCCTATCTTTTAGAATTTTAAGTTTATGCGAATTTTCAATTAAGTATATTCATTAGACTGTTTTCCCCATAACAATCGCATAAAGCGGGTAGTAATAAAAGTTTTACGTTCCGATATAACCCGCCGCGATTATAGACTATTTTATGGGTTCTCATTTGTTTTGGTTTGTTAATGGGATTAAAGTTTATTTTATGAGATAATATTAGCATCATCTTTTACCATTTTATTAGATAGACTAAATGACGCCCGAAACTCCGTTGCGCCAAAATGTATCCCGCAGGAACCGTACATTTTCCCGGGATAAAAAGTGTCCTATGTCTTTTTTTCCGGAACTCAAAGTATCTCCATGCATAGCAAAATAGGTTCAGTGGTTTAGACGTGAAGAGGTAACAGACAGACACACTTTCCCACTTATAATATTATAGTATGGATATTAGCATTGTCTTTTTAAAACGGAAGGGTTAATATCAGAAAAAAATTAAAGGCAAAAAAGAAGTGTTGCTATTGATAACGCTTTTTGCCCTTTCCTGTCATCTGTATAATGTGTTGGGCACTGGAATGCTCTGAAGTGCAATTCCGTTTACATTATTCCAGTAGCAACCAACCCTGGATTGGAATAATGTAAACCTGCCATTATATTGGTAAAGTTAGATACATGACCTTTATACAGGGTGTAACAAAAATAAGTGCACTATGTGTTCCTTATATAGAGTTCACTGTGAAAGTAGCAGCGCTGAAAGACCAATTTTTTTTTCACTTTTGTATGGGAAAACTCGTGATGCTTAACTCTCTACAAGGAACACATACACACCCTAAAGTATTATCACTTATTTTTGTTACATCCTGTATATCATAACGGTAATAATAAAATAATGGCGAAAGTTTGCGAGAGTATAATATATTCAGTTCACTAATAAGGTTTTAAACTTGTACACCGCATCTGGCCTTGTACCATGAAACTGTTTGAGACTCAAATAATCGGCCGAGAATGCCGAGTCCTGCTCTAACAAACGTGAAATGACGTTTGTTAGAGCAGGACGCGGCATTCTCGTCCGATTATTTGAGTCTCAAAACAGTTACGTAGTAGGCCTACTGTTTCGACCGTACAGGCTCAGGCAGGGCCATTTTACAGCTCATATTTCATCATTAATAGCCTCCACATGTATAAAGAATTAATTAACGAAAAACCTTTTTCGTTAAACAAAATCATTTCAGAATACCCAAATGGGTGCTGCCATTATTTCTAATTTTCTTACAAAGCCTTTTTGTTCATAAATATTTTAGGTTAAGGGTTTGTACGTATAGGGCGACGACGCAGATATTTTTTTCGTTTTGTCTAAAATCTAAATCTTGATGCAATCAACAATCTTTGATGCATAATATAGACAGTTTGGTTACAAACCACTTTGTCTTTGTCTTATACGTTAAAAGGTCGCTACACAGAGAAGGACAAAACATTGTGTCAGAAAGTATTTACATTATTTTTTGGCAAATTCCGGTGTTAAAGTTAGTATGTGCCTTTCAAAAGAATCTTTTAGAAATGTTGTTGGTCAATTCAGTAAATTACATTTAAAAAATCTCTTGCACCTTAGGTATATTTGTAAATATAATTCTACCACGCAAAACCGGTATCACTAATCAGTCTTATAATGTCGCCTAGTGTGTAGGAAGCCTTAACGTCGCTTTTAGCGGTTATACTTTTGAAGGCTAACCCGGGCGAATTTCGGGTCATCATTTGTTTCGAGATTATAAAATAAGGCATTCCAAGTAACGAGAGACTCGCCTTACAGAAAATACGCAAAAAGTTAGGATACCTAATATATTATTTTGTAGGATGCATTTAGTGGTCTTTACTCATGATCTTGGCTAGATCCTAGGCCCTAGGCCCTTATTTTGTCTGAAAAGAATGATGATCCATTGTAGGATTGAGTTGTGGCATCAGTCTTAATGGGTATTAAAGTAAAGGAACAATGTCTTGAGTACGTCTTTGTCGCGCTTAGATACTTGGGCACCATAAAAATATCTCTTGTTTTCGTTCGTTTTCGAAACCGTGGAAGTTTCTTTTTTCTAACAAGGTACGAAATGTTCATGCATCAGATTCAAATGTGAAGTAAGAAATGGCATTAATCAAATGACAAGCCCAACGCAAACTCGTACTCGAAAGTGCCAAATCGCACGATTCGTAGATAGGTCAAACAAACTTTACTTAAGACAAACCAAGTTCGAAGTGTTCCAGGGAGTTCTGGACTATGTCCAGAGCTAGTGAGTGACCGGAATCCTATTTCATTGATTTCACGTTTGGCGCCCAACGTGGGGCTGATTTTTATAATTGCTATGAAAACGCGAATCTTTACTAATAGTACATTTAAAAAAAGAAAAATATTGTTTATTTGCATCGAATATGATCTAAAACTACTGAACCGATTTTTATGACATTTGACATACACATTACACATATAATAAACCGCGGGATGGTTATTACTGCGGAAACTTCTAACTTCTAGTGTAATGTTAGTATGTAATCAAGCATATAGATAAAGATAAGCTATATTAAATATACTTCCTAAAGAATAGTCTTTCCGGTGGTCTCAGAATATCTCAATAGCTTTCATCTATCGATCTATCGGTTGGAGCAGATATATTACACACACAATTTTGCAATTATAAGATTATTATTACTGTAAATTTTTCATTAGTCATTACTATTGTGAGTCGAGCTTGAGTTTTTGACACACACTTATGATATAGCTTTCATGGCGTTGTCTAATCATTTATCAAAAGTTACAAACCTCGAGGTATAAAATCGCGTCTAGATGGAGATTAATAGTCGGTGCTGACCCGCCACTCGGTAATGCGCTTACCGTGTTCCTAAAACAATGGGTAGCTTGTAATTTTTATTCATTACGATGGTATTATCAAATTCGGTATAATCCGATCCCTATCGAGACGTGGGCGGATAATATCTTGTTTTTGTAATGGATTTGTGATTCGTTGATTGATTCTGGATGAAGGAATGATTTCATTTGCGTTTATTTTGGCTCGTTTGAATGGTTCGAGGAATTCTGGCTCGTTCGTGCTACGAAAAAACCGCAAGTTATTTTGTTGAGTACTTGTGAGTCATGTGAGTCATACTACTTTTCGCTAAACTTATCGCTTCAAATTAATAAAATAAAATATATTTTTATTCAAAATGGATAATATCATGATACACTTTTTGAAAGTCGAACGAAGAAACTACGTTGCCTACCACCGGTTCGGGAACTACCTTTGATTAGCACTTCAATACTTTAAATGCGAGTTGGTGTCTAACTACTTCTTTACGCCTAAATGTTAACAGATTTTGAAGTTGTTTGGTATTCAGATACTTTTAACCTCAAGAAAGGATTAGGATAATTTAGGATAGGCAGTCACTTCCGAATTTATAATATTACTAGCTGTTTCCCGCGACTTCGTCCGCGTTAACATAGTATACCTATATAATATAGACTAATTTCATTTAAACTTTCAACCCCTATTTCACCCCCTCGGGGGTAGAATTTTCAAAAACGCTTAAACACGTATCCAATCATTTTTAATCAGTAGCCCAAACATAAAATTTCATGCTACTAACTCAAGTTGAAATAACGGACTTCCATTGAAACTTTCAACCCCAATTTCACCCCCTTGGGGGAAGAATTTCCAAAAACGCTTAAATACGTATCCATTCATTTTTAATTAGTATCCCAAAGATAAAGTTTCATGTTCCTAACTTAAGAAATGACCGACTTTCATTCAGACTTTCAACCCCTATTTCACCCCCTTCGGGGTAAAATTTTCAAAATTGCTTCCTTAGTTACTACTTAATAAAACAAACCTACTCACCAAATTTCGTGGCTGTAACTTTAACGGTTTTTGCTCAGCGATGATGAATCAGTCAGTCAGTCAGGACATGTAATTTTATATGTATAGATCGTGGACACCATACTTCTGTTCTCATAAAGTACTTGTGTACTAAGTAGATAGGCATATTTAACACACCTACCTACTTGAAAAAGGTTAACAAGTAATATGCAATGTCAATACAGCGATCGTGTAACTGTTATCTGTGCATCTCGCGTCGCGTCTCGTTGCGTCGTTAATCATGCGTGTTTGTTTGTCACGCCGTCGCCGCTGGACCATTCTACAAGCACAATGTTTATGTTAATTATTAAGAGACAGGGGACTTACCCAACACGTTTTCTTTATCGATTCTTTATATCGCCGATCAAAAATGTATGGAATAGGGAATATTACGCGAGTCGGAGCAGAGGAAGCTATTACCTTAGGCCGTGTTTCCACCTGCAAGATAACTGTCACGAGAAGTGTCTGACAGTCTGTCTGACACCAGCTTACAAGTGTAAACCCCGTAGCAAGTGCTGTCGCGACAGTTTGTCAAGCGCTTCCTGCGAGTAGTTGCGACAGCATGTCTAAACATGTCAGTGAAGACTCGCGAGTCGCGACAGATCTCGCTGATAATATATTAGTTGTACCACTGCGGGTCACCGCAGATATACGGTCTAGTTTAGTATAGACTATAGCATTTATCCGCGAGCTTCTCGAAATGTAAACAATATTGCAAGAAACTCACGCAAGACTTCCGCGAGTTTGCTTGCAGGTGGAAACACGGCCACGGCCACGGCATCAATTACAAGCTCATGCAAGCGACAGTCAATTCCGTCAATCATGAATTATATTTGTACACGGCAAAATCATCCGACCAAAATCCGGCATGTTGTAAACGTCATGACAGAACTCAGAATATTGACAGAAACGTTTCAACGTAGAACAAAACTTTTTGTTAACTGTGTAAGCTGGTGCTGCCTTAAGCATGAAAACATTGCTGAAATATGTCTTACTGACATATATACCTGGACTTCCACGAATATTTCAAGACTAAAATCCAAATCAGTTCAGCCGTTCTCGAGTTTAAGCGAGACTTTTAATATTTTATTTTATTTGAAACTAGATGACGCTCGCAACTCCCTTGCGACAAAGTTCGTTTATCGCGCGGAAACCGTACATTTTTCCGGGATAAGAAGTATCCTATGTCCTTTCCCGGGAATCAAAGGATCCCCATGCCAAATTTCGGCAAAATCGGTTCAGCGGTTTGGGCGTGAAGAGGTAACAGATAGACAGACACACTTTCGCATTTATAAATATTAGTATGGAAGTATGGATAGAGAAGATAGAATATCATAGATACTATGTTTGTTTATATAAATACAGTAGGCATGAAATTGTTGGAGTATATCGTTGCACTCTGATGATGATTCAGTGCAGGGAATGCGTCACATAAATTAATTACTGTGTCCTGTGGTAAATATATGTTTAGTTGTACGTCTACGACGATGTGTCTTCATGAAAGCTCCATAAATACTCCTTTTGAGCGCATGTGACATAATACGCTTAGAGTGGGCCATGTTTTTAGGATTTTAATAATTACTATCTATTTAGTAATAATACTGTTATAATTAGTGTAAATATTTTCACGCCTTCTTTCCCAATTGCTCAGCACATATTCTTTTTAATGTATACGATTATTTCGAGATAAAAATGAGCCAAATCGGTCCAGTCGTTTTCGAGTTATCGAGACAAATTGAAATCCAATTAATACAAGATTATTATTGTTTTACTATATGATCTATTCTGAAATTTATTTGATACTGTATACACTACTGTGTACATTATTCACAAAAATATTGTGTCACCCTAGTCCATGACGATCACTCAGATCGTCATGGAGTAGGTGACACAACTGAAAAATCTTGTTTGCGAAAAGTCTCTATACTCGAAAAACCCTATTATCCTGTTACCCGTACCCCGTACCTAGGTTAATTAAATCATGAATCCAGAACATGTGCCTCAATTGAAACATCTTGTCGATAAATTGGAAACCTAAAATCGGAATGTAATGAGAAACAATGAATCGAAGACATGAGTGGAAGTGTGTAACTAACAATTTGAAAACTGTCGTTTTTTGCATAAATGGAGGCGGGAAATTGATTTCAAATAAAAAATGTGGATTCTATGTATAGCTAATAATATGTTAGTTATGGCTGGTTTACACGTATTAAGTTGATATATACGTATATACGTACACGTACACGTACACGTAAACCAGCCATTAGATGAAGTAGGTAAGTTACAAGGTTTGTTCAAATTAATGAAAAATTGAGTAGTTGCATAATATGTTGTAAAATGTTATTTACCCTCTTCATCCACTCATGTCTTCAATCCTTCGACATTATTAATTCGAGATTTCGTTGTTAACCTATATTTTGAATTTGATCCCTTGTTGGGTACCTAATTGATGTGGTGAAATTATATTTGATTTGTTCATAATAAAGATATTTGATATATCCTTTAATAAATAGATTTCGATTTACGAGAATTTGGATGAAAGTCAGTGCGCTTGGCGTCTAGATAAAGTTCAACTGAGCCTTTTTCTGTTCGTCAAGGGCATGCGTTATAGCGCAGTCAACAGCGTATGAGGCATGCCCGCGACGCATGCCCTCTGACCGTATCCAAAACTTCAAAAATGACAATCTTGGCGTGCTTTCGTTGACGCATTCAATTATTGAATGCGCCAAAACGAAAGTTGAATGCAAGAAGATGATGAAAATAGAAGACGAAAGCGCATAGTATGTACATAATATAGCTAATGAGTAATTTTTCCTTTTTTGAAAGTCTTTCGCATTTCTATGGCCATGCTTAGAAATTGCTGTCTAGCAAGTTAGGGTAGATTGATTTTTTAAAATAAGATACCTTTTCTTACAAAGTGAGTAAACATAGGTCGGATTTGGGCTTGAGATGTATCATAGATTCGTGTTGTTCGTGGGAACATTGGGTATATATTTTCTGTAAAGTTTTTAGGTAAGCTAATTATACCGTAAACATTTAAAATAAGGAAATAAAACAATTCGTAAAGTATTCCGTTTTTCGAAAGCGGTTTATCAGCGCGGGCATCGTTTAAAATGTCTTCCAAGTTGGCCCATACCGCCGTCGGCTCTAACTCAGGGGTTCCGGGTTCGATCCACGGCTGAGATAAGTCGCTTCCCGCTCGAAACAACTTATATCCCCTTGTTTTACTACTCGAGAATTCTTCTTCAATTGTTTTTAGATAAAAAAGTGACCAGTTGACTAAACATATTTTAACGATAAGCGTTTAGTTTGAATCAGCATTGTTTTTCAAAATGTGTGTGATAAAAATGCTTGGGGTTGGGTGGTCCCAAAATGATTTTTTTACGCCCGAGGGGTCGTAAAGGTTGAAAAACATTGGTATCAGTAACCAAATAAGATGTATTTCTGTGTGATATCTATGTTCCTTACCTTGAGACTTCGTCCAACAGTTGGAAAGCACATACTTTTAATAAATCTGTTTCTGTATAAGTTGTAAAATAAAATAAAAATGCACACACACACATAGGTACTTATGTATAACTATGTATTTCAATCTGCATTCGGTAGTTGGTACATGTAGAGATCAACTACGATAACATGGCGCGCCCCTCCAAAATTCAAAACGTTTGAAGTGCGTTGTCTTGCGCGGTCGGCTAGTTATGATTAGTTGACCAACAAATCTTGGTAATAGGTGACATTAAGTAAAATATTACGTGTACTGTGATTGGTTGAATACTTACTACATACAAACTTTTATAAGGATGTGACTACACACATTGAAACAGTCGTTTGGAGGGGCGCGCCATGTTATCGTAGTTTATCTCTATCAGTTATCCAAGTGCAAATACACGGTTTTTAAACTGCTTCGGTTCGATCACGAGCTTTGTCGATATTACGTCTTCTTCATTTAAGACAAGACGTTAAATGTAAAGGTAGAGCTTCCATTTTTTTAAAGTATTTAAATAGCGTATGCATTCTCGTAGTTGGTGAGAAATGAAACGGAAAGCAAATTAGACGGAACGCTACGCAAAGAAATGCGGCTTTCGGTCTGTGTCCTTTACTTTGCTGGCGTTGTTGGGTCAAGAGATCTTGGCCGATTTAGCGAGAGTTTTGATCTAAATTAAACTAAGTTTAAGCGTTTAGAAAACTTTCGAAGTTAGTTTAGACAAAGGTTTAATCTGCTTCTAATTTTAAGTTAGATTCAGAGAGTCAATAAGTCAAAGAAACTTGATGTTGGTTGCTACTTTGTTGCTTCGAGTTTTTCTCGTAGGAACCGTACATTTTCCTTGATAAAAACTCTCCTGTATGGTATATACTTTCCTAAAATCAATTTTACCACCAAATTCATTCAAAATCAGTTCAGCGGTTAAAGCGTGACGGGGCACAGTGTGATAAAAACCTCGATTTTGTTTCACCGCGTTTTTCTTTCAAAATATTATAGTTGATAGCTATATAAACATTAGAGTAAAACTCCGAGATCGATATTCTTTGTAGTTATTTTTTTAAAGAGTGTTAAAGTTGGCTTTTTTCCGGGTCAAAAATTTGCATAAAAATTAATTTAAAAAAAACTAATCAAGTAACATTAATTTTGTTTATACCAATTGAACAAGCACTTAATACTTTACTTTTTCTCCAAATTTGGTTAACCTACTGTGATCAAGTAGAGAGATATTTATTTATTTAATAATTTTAGTTTTTCATTTTTAATTTCGCGATTAGATCGAGTTAGAAAGAGTTTTAAGCATGAAACGATAGTGTGAGTAATCCTTTATCAACGTTATTAAAAATCACACTCTAATAACCTCTGTGTCAGAAGTTATATCCAATTCAATTTTTTTTTTTTATTCGGATTTTTTATACCTAGGGTTGTCACTAAAGTTGATATTTTATTTTCCCTGACTACATCAGAAGGTGATTACTGATTAGATACTGTTTGGGCATATAAAATCATTAGTTTACGTTATGTTTTTTCACTTTTTAGATTTTTTATTATTAGACCCACCTTAACGTGATCTTGATATTTTTCGTATAGGATATCGATTGCGAATTTGCGTATCAACTGGATAAATAGTAAGTAAGTAAGTAAACATTTATTCAGTACAAACACATTACACCACATTACAATAAACATTTCACAAAAAAGACACTAAGTATAATATTTTAAAAAACAAAAATAACATAAAAAAGGAACATTAAGAAATAAGTGTCAGATGAACATAATATACTTTAGGTAGGTATCTATTTGGGTAAAGATAGCAAACGACAATGTAGTGCAATGCGCATTCCACCGAAAAGGACCCCACTCAGGTGATGATCACGGTATAGTACCTACACGGTACACCGCGATCCCTGGTGTTCTGTGGAGCCTTGTTGTCAATCGCTCGACAGATGCACACTGGCGCCAGCGCAAAATGAACAATAAGTAAATCAAACAAGAGACCTTTAGTGACAACCCTAGGTACAAAAAATCCTTATTTTTATTTAAAAAAATTAAATTGGATATAACTTCTGATACAGAGGTTATTAGAGTGTGATTTTTAATAACATTGATAAAGACTCATGCTTTCTGACTTTCGTTCATGACTATCGTTTCATGCTTAAAACTTTTTCTAAATCGATCTAATCGCGAAATTAAAAATGAAAAACTAAAATTATTAAATAAATAAATATCTCCCTACTTGATCACAGTAGGTTAACCAAATTTGGAGAAAAAGTAAAGTATTAAGTGCTTGTTCAATTGGTATAAACAAAATTAATGTTACTTGATTAGTTTTTTTTTAATTAATTTTTATGCAAATTTTTGACCCGGAAAAAAGCCAACTTTGACACTCTTTAAAAAAATAACTACAAAGAATATCGATCTCGGAGTTTTACTCTAATGTTTATATAGCTATCAACTATAATATTTTGAAAGAAAAACGCGGTGAAACAAAATCGAGGTTTTTATCACACTGTGCGGGGTAATAGAAGAACGCATTTCCTTTTGTAATATTACTATGTCCACGATACTACCAATCACTTGAACGTCTTTCTGTGATGTTACTACGTACGACAGAAAATTTACACGTCTTTCCAGCGGAGTATACGTAAACACAACTCAGCGTCAATATCGAGGTACTTTGCATGGAAATATTGAACTTCGAGCTCCTCGACTACCTGACATAAGTTGTACTAGATATTGGTTTCATAGATACTATGTTGTCACGTGACAATATAATCGTCATTTATTAATAATGAAACATTTCTGTGAACAAAACTTTTATAATTCTTAGTGTCTATACACACTATGCCGAATTACCGTGGCGGAAGTTAAGTTTATTCCGCCTGCAATGTATTTTAAATTACCGATGGGCGATGACAGACCATGCCGAAATTCCGTCGCGTTATATTGTATGACATTGCTGACGTATTCATGCGGAATTTCCGCCGCGGAACTTCGGCAAAGTGTGTTTAGACACTTAAACTACAGTATGACATTGCCTTAGTATTATAATATTACTTTCTTGAGAGACCCCATGGTATCTTGGCACTACAGAATCAACTTGTGTCACACAATCAACCAGACCCTCTAATCATTTAGTTCTAGTTCAGACAAAGCGGAAAACGCGCGTTTTTCGTGGAGAAACCGAGCGGTTAGTTTGAACTCTGTAATACAACGCATTTGTGCGAACGGTTAAAACGCTCGGGTGTAAACCGAGCGGTTCCCGCTGTGTCTGAACTAGCACTAAAGTTTACTATCTTCAAGTTAGCACAATTTATATGGAAACCTAAAGGCTAAACCTAGGTATCAAGAAGCCAGTTGTTAGTTGGCTGATGTTGGCAATATACTTACTTGTCATGACTCATGAGACATGACATAAATTTATTTGCAGAATGGCCCAGCAAAATAAACGATCAGTTGATTTGAAAGTGTCATTTTCGCCACAGGCCCTGTGAGTCCGAGTATTATGTCATTAGACGCATAATATATTACGCGTCATGCTAAACTGAAACCTGATGGATAATAATTAATTTTGTACCGGACAACATGTTACTTTGTTTCATTTTGCTCGCAACAAGTTGTTATGACAAAATCTAAAATTGAAGGCATTTTGGTGTAGAATTTTGTCTTAGAAGTGACATAGTGTACTATGTCATAGTGTACTACGTTACCTTATGTATAATAGTTTCAAATACCTAAAAGAACATGCTCTTAAACTTATTTGAAAATCGAATAATGTATTTGAAATGACATAATGTTTCAACTTACAAATTGTTAAAAAAACAATCCCATCAAAATACTTCGCTCAAATAATGGGGTGATTCCACTATAATTCCCAAAATGCACAATGACAATGTTACGTTTTTTTTACACAAGTATTAAAATAAAAATCTTACAATATCTCACTTAAATGGGGTAGTCATTTCAATATAATTTTCTTAAGTTTCAAATGACATAACGTTACACTTACATTTTACCAATCTTAATTTTGAACGACATTGAAAACATGTTTTGAAAAAATCTAAACTTTACTTTGAACGCCAGAGTGATTCCACTATTTGTAGTTAAACAAACTATGTACATAACTCCAAAATCCAAAAATGTCGGACAAGTTGGAAACAGACGGTGTGACGACAGTGTACGATTAACGAGTGCTGGTCTAATTGCATCGGTAAACCCGAACTGAGGAAAGCTATGTACAAACTACAAACGTCAGAATAAATATGCTTAAAACATCGTACTCAGAGACATTGAATGATTACATATCTTTACCTTATTGAAGACTGGAATGACGCCCGCAACCCCGTTGCAAAAAAATCGCTTATATCATTATCGGATAAAAGTATTCTATTTCTTTTCTCGGCACTAAAAGTACCCGTCTCGACACCAAATTTCAGCAAAATCGGTTCAACGGTTAGGGTCGTGAAGAGATGACAAACAGACAGACACACTTTCGCATTTATAATGTGTAGGACAATCTGAGTAGGTAAAATACATGATGTGGGATAATCTACTAAAGTAAGCAAATATCATACTTTAACATTGATAATGTTAACAGTTAAAGTATGATATATTTTGCCTACTTTAAGGTAAAAGTACTTAATGTGATGAATTTTATGTGTGCGGTATATTGCATGCTCAAAATACACACTGTCTACATAAAGTTGTTTTTCGTTTTAAAATAACATAACATCACTATTTACCTCATAAATTCTTGTATATTAAAAATGAGAACTTATTTTTAAAAGATCAAAAGATAACTTTGTCCTGAACACAAAATTGTTTGTCCAATGTCACAAGGACTAAGGAACTTTGATCTTTAATTAACACTAAACTTCGTTTATTTTTAGTCTTATCCGAGAGAATGATGATAGAAAATACTAATAACTTTTAATTAAGACATTGGAGGTTCTGTTATTATAATTTATAATATTTAGTTTTATTAAAATTATATTTTGTAAAATTTGAGTATTCCGTTTTTACATTATTAATAATTATAATATCTTTTTCACTTTGACTACTACAAGATCATGAAAAAATAGATGTTTTGTAATCTAAATTAAACGACAGATATCAAAGTGGATAAGTATTTTATTCTACCTAAAACCCAAAAATGCATGCGTCTTCTGTAGTAGATAAAAAATACTGTAGTTATATGACAAATCCTGTAGACCAGTCTACAGGATATTTTTTGTGCAATTGTCAAACTTCACATACGTGTTAAACGGATAGCTCCGTAACTCGGAGTTCAAATGCGCAGGAAAGGTTTTGTGCAGTCAATCCACTGTTCAGTCGGGTGAAACTTTTAAAACGTGTTGTTCTATTGGCAGCACATCACAGCCTTTAACGCGACCTGACTCTGACACATCGTGTAGAGCCGCTTTAACTAGAGTTGGATAGTTGCATGGAAAAATCCTAGTTTCATAGTTTCAGCGAATAACCGGACTGTTTCCTCGTTACTAGTAACTAGATCTATACTCTGTTATTACTAGCTGTCCCGGCAAACGTCGCTTTTGCCATAATATAAAGTATTTCTACCATAATATTATTTTATTGAAGTGACTAAATAAGTATGTTACCATGGCAACGTCCATCGCTAGCCCGTCGCACAAACAATAGTCGCCGTCAGATTCGAGTTGTAATAATTTACTATTATTTATTAAACAAATGCACTTATCAATATAAAAAGTAGCCCGTAGCTGATTCTCTGGCATACTGAATATGCATATAAAATTTGGTAAAAATCAGTAAAGCCGTTTCGGAGGAGTACGGTAACTAACATTGTGACATGAGAATTTTGTATATAAGATTTAGGTCATGTTTGTCTTTCATTTTTTCTTACGCATCAGACAAGGACATAATATAGAGAGCAGATCTTTGTATTAGTAGCATTTATGTTGTGTTTATGATCTTATAATATGTTCTGTTTTATCAACTAATTATATGTATTCTGTGGTTTTATGTAAAAGCTACCAATCTACAACTTCAAATCCTTCTCAAATTTAATTTGATTCAACTTAGAAACTATTGCCTTTCAATTATTGTACATTTCTTTGAAGCGTACTGTTCGAGTGCAAAAATAAAACATTTTAACCTTTATTCTGCTTGTTTCGGTAGCATTAGGTCACGCGCCCTTTTTTCTCCACTGAGCTAATTAACGGAGGGCTCCGTGCTCTATCTGCCTCACTAAATCTCCTGCCCCTTCGCCCTCATGCCCTCCGTGTCCCCTTATTACGTACGATCAGCGAGAGAGTAGCGATGCTGTTTTGGTATCGCTGGATGTGGAGTTAGTCTATGGTAAATATTTAGTGTATTGTGCTTTGAAAGTTGATTTACTTTAACCCATCAAGCCCCATAAGGACACCGGTGACCGCTACAACAATAGAATAACTATAGATTTCTATAGTTATTCTATTGTTGTCGATCTAAGGATTAATCAACTACAAACATATTTACAATTCGCAGACTTTGTGAAATGATATTTATTTGGATAAAATATGTTAAGTACCTATAGCTTCTAAATATATAAGATAATAATAATAATTTATCAAGATTGGTTTTGATTTATATTATAAAATCCGTGCCCGGGATATATTGATTTTCGAATACCTGTGTAACAATAATTATATTATACATAATTACTGTTAAACAGTTAATGTTTTTTACACTTGAAGTTATTTCTCATAAAAAACTTACTCAAATATAAAGATTTGATAAAAAGAAGACCAAACTGTGATATTTAGACTGTGATATTTTTTATTTTTATTTTAAAGTTAATGCTCGAATTAGTATCACGTTGCCTCTTTCGTTTTTTATATGAATAAAAGAGAAGACATGACATTTCAACAAGCTGTTAACACTAAAGCTCGTCACAGACCTAGCTATAATATATATTAATATGTTTATAGCTAGTCATATTATTATATATTTTCTATACAAATTTTCGCGTGACCACACACTCAGCTATAATATATATTTCTGTGACCTGTGGATTTAGTATAGATTAATATGCCTTGCTATAAATATATTAATATATATTATAGCTAAGTCTGTGACGGGCCTAACAGACGTAGGTGAAATTGAGCCTAAATCTTCTAAAATAACGTCTCTAAATCTACATCGCGTCATCTACCGTAATAAGACCGCGTCAGTTACACAGCATATGCAGTGTTTGTTTAGGCTGTAGGGGTAAAATAGGCAAATAGGCAAACCGACCCTGGGACAATGGCAGATAGCAAGGGTTACACGCACTGATGCATAAAATTACAAACTTAATATTTGTGGCTATCACTTTGTGTTTTAAATAAATTCTGTGGAGACTCCATTTTGCTGAAAGCGGAATCGTCCACGTCAGTTTTTTTTTTCATTCTACCCCCCGATACCGCGAAAATTAAAAAAATGGGTTTATGTTCTTTGTGTAAAAATGCAAGCGTCTTACAGCGATTTGGTTTAAAATTTTGCATTCTGCGATTCCTGATTTAAATTTCTTAATTTAATATTATGTAGAGGGTAGGTTTACTCTTTGCAAAATAATTAAATTATAAGTAACGCTAACTACAAGCAAATTAGAAAATTAATTTTATCATTCCTCATTTACTTAATTTACTTAATTCATTAGTATTAAACATTCAATCAACATCATTTGTTTTGCTAATTTGTTTTATGAGGTTTGAATAATAGTGGAACTAATTCTAATTAATTAACGCATTAATTAGGACACTACTTACGACATTATTGTGACTCGGCATTTCATATAATTTTGAATAGCAATAGTTATCAAGTAATTTAATTATTAAAAAAGTATTCGGTGAGTTAAAAAAGCCGAAAACGAAATGTTAATTTTTTTATCGTCTCTATAGTCGGGTGTTATCGAATTTCAGTCAGATTAGATTCAATCGAAAATGTGTGGGTAAGTGGTATCACTGGTAACGCGTCGATTTGTCATATTATTAAAGCATCGAAGCGCCATGACACTTAGAGGCGATTTCACCAAATAAATGGAACGCGTTCAAAGCACTCTGAACCGGCTCAAAACGTATAAACGCGATTATAACATCGAAATGCATTTCACCAGTGTTAACGGAACGCGTTCATAGCAAATCCGAGTTTTATCTTCTGAACGCCCAAAGTCCGACGTTCAACGTTATAAAAACCCGTTCAATGTTGTCATGGCGGAACGAAAAACATACACAAAAGAAATGTCAATATGACAGTTTTGACACATGCGTTTGTTAGTTTATGTATTGTTTCTTTCTATTGTGAAGTTAAATTAACGTGAAAAGGCTTTAAAATACTGAAAACATGTAAAATAATTGCGTGACGTCACGTAAACTTAGATTTAATAATCGCGATCAAAAGAAGGTAGTGAAATCCAATGGAAACAAAACGAGATTTACGTCGCAGAATGAACGCGTTCAATGGAAACTAAGTTTTATAAAGCTAAGTATTGTGATGCGATGTCAAATCTCATACATTTTTGACATCTGACTTCGCTGTCCAAACTAGCCAATGCAATATGACTCAGTATTGTTGGATTAAAATAACACTATCGGAAATCCCGTATCCGAAACGAATCCGAAAAAAATCCGCCAAAGCCCAGCAACGCATGGAACTAATTCGAAATAAAAACTCATTGCATCCGTATGCGACCCTATTCGAACTTCGCGCTGCCGTGCGAACTAATCCTAACTTTGATACATCAGGGGGGCGAAAGGAGGAGGTGAGGGGAAAGAGAGGCAGGGGGGAAAAGGGGGCAGTTAACACTGCGCGTGCAGCTCGCGCGGCCACACTAATGAGCGGGTTTTTGTGTTGCCATAATTAGATAAACATGGTGGTGTTGAAATTAAGGTCTTTGGGCGAAGTGTAGACTAGAGACTAGATGTTTTTTGTTCTTTCTGAAATCATGAGCACTGCAGTTCGACAAAGATTTAAATGAACGTGGCGAGAATAGGAACTAACGTTTCTATCATACAAAAACGTCATTTTTGACATGTGTTTGACAGTTCTCCCTTACCAGAAGCGCCCCGTCCACATTCATTTAAAGCCTTGGAGCACTATAGTATAGTCTACTACTTACGAAATAGCTATTGGATACTTATTACAAGTAATTTAAGTCAAACATTTATTCAAAAACGAGATGTTGGTTGCAATTTTGCTTTTTCTGGCACAATTGCCACTCAGAATTTCTCCATACCTTGAGATTAACAGACATAAAGCCAGACATACTTTTGCAATTGTAACAAATCAATGGATCTAGCTCATAGGTACTCTTTTTTATTATTCATAGCACGACTAACCGTAAAATTTTAGCACCGTTTTTTCAGTGCTTCGTCAGTTTTGAGTCACATTAGAAAGGCCTTGGTGATTCAGATAAGTTATTCTTGTGGTCAAATTATCATGTCGCTCACGTCTGTAAAAACACTGTACAACATTAGTCATCTGCATTCGATGACACTGTACTAGGAAATGACGTTTTTCTTGTTGACAATATAAAGGATGAATAAGCAGCCATCTTATAGAAAGTCTATGTCATCCTTCGTCCATCAATCCGGTAAAGATTGACAAAAATTTGATCGTGTAACCCATGGATTGATGGATTGATCGAATTTTTAATATGAATTTTTTATAACCATCAATATTCCGTCAATCAGATTGATCGATCAGATTGATGAAAAATTGACCGTGTAACCTGTGACTATTGAAAGGCCTTATATCTTATGAATGTCATTAAATTATTATTTTGCAAAGTGTCATTTTAAGGCCTAGCTGTTTCAGATCACCTCCGTGACAATGTCATTTACGCACCAAAACATCCTTGTTAGTGCGTTTCTCTACATCTACAATAACAAATTAAGAAACAACACAATTCAACATAATATTTTGCTACTTTTTAAAATCTTTTAGGAACTTTTCGAAGCAGTAATTATACAAGAATGATTGTTTATTTTGTGGTTTTTATTCAAAATAAAAAAACTTATTCAAACTTTCAATCATACATTAGCAAAATATACCTAGACTATGTTGATGTGCTCTTTCTTTCACTCAAAAACCTACAAAGTAACATTTCTGTATCATGAAAGGGCTGTAGCATCCAAATAAACACATGCTACATAGTCCGTGACACAATGAGTCAAACAAGCTTTTGGGGCACTTGTTGGTCCGCCTGGGGCACTTGTGCAAGAGGCACGAGGTTCGATTATCGCGTGGGTATACTATTCGAGACAATCAATTTCTATTGTTCTTCGATACAACATTTTTACGCAAGACGTTCGACCACGAATACTTTGGTGTTGAGACGTTGATACTTTCTGACTTGCATCTTGCAACGGATAATGCGAACGGATTTGTTGGAAAATAACGTAGATAAACCTGTTATTTCTCAAAAATATAATTCACCATTAATTTGCAAGAATAGTATTTGAAAATTAACGTTTATTTTAATTCTTTATTTTTCCGAGATAATTTTATGCCGTTTCCAAGGTTCGTATCGTCATCAAACTCCGTTTAGCAAAATTGAAGAAGTATTAGACCTACTGGAATAACTAGAAGTGAGACAAACCGACAGACAGTGAAATAGACACACAGTCTAATTTATAACATTAGTATGAATTCAGAAAACATTTCTCTACATTTGAATAAATGAACAAAGCTTGAACAACGTGCCGAAGTTCCGACTTAGCGTGGTCCATGTTAATGCATTTGACCTTTTAATAAGTAAATCTGATTGGGATGTAGGACACTGATTGTGGCCGCTATTAGATGTACATAATTTACATACGCCGGTACTGTATTCTAGTTGTACTGGCACAAATTGGATGGAATTTAATTAATTGTATTGTTGTAGGTACCTACTATGATGTATGTAGCGGTCGTTAGAAATGTGTCGAAATATTTTAGTCCGGTGGTGATTATTAACAAATATAATAAGTTGTCGCCCGTAACTCCGTTGCGACAAAGTTCGTTTATCGCGCGGGAGCCGTACATTTTTCCGGGATAAAAGTACGCTATGTCCTTTCCCGGGACTCAAAGCTCAGCGGTATGGGCGTGAAGAGGTAACAGACAGACACACTGTCACATTTATAATATTAGTTTGGATTACCTATTTATGTTTTGTTCTTCGTCAAAATGAAATTCATAAAACCTACGATGAATTTCCTAGGAATTTCATATAAAATTGATAAAAATGCATGTAAAGCTATGTAAAGGTAAAAATAGTTAGCGCGTTTTTGCCTGAGAGACAGAAAACATATTGTGAATGTTTGTTTTAAAGTGTGACACGATTTGCAATGTCATCGAACAAACATTTTTTTTCACACCAATAAACTATACTAGAATGTTTTAATAATATTTTGACAGCGAATTGGAGTTTACAATTTTGATCTATGGGGAAGCTGTCAAAATTTAAATTTATCGTCCCCATGTCATTAATCTGGCGCCGCTGTCAAATTGTAAACTCTTTTTGTTTCTTTTTTCGAATAGTTCTTTATTTGAAATTGACAAATAGTGTTCTATTTTCAAATTTCGCCGCCTACTTCCTATCGTTACTCGTTAGGTTGGTAAAAATGTTGCAGTCCTTTTGTATTTCGAAATAACTAAGATTGGTCACTAGGTGTTGCTGGCTGATGTCTTACATGATAAATCTGACACTGATTTATAGTTTATACAACTGGTTTAATATGATTCATTAATTTTAAAGCCTAGACACACTCAACTGCGAAATAAATTGCTTACATTTAAAAATTGCGGATAATTGCCAAAATATAATTAAAATAATTAGCAACAGACATAATAAGTATAGTTTATTAATAAAAAAATAGTAAAATATTTAATAATCTATAATATTTTTTTTCTAGCGTACCTACCTATGTAACAAAGATTAAATAATATCGCCAACTACGAGTATAACGTCCGTATACAATGCACGTCTAATTTTTAGGAAACCGCCAAGTTAGGTTCAATTTTAAAAGGCGTTCATGTACTCGTGACTGTATTATACAAAGGCCCTTTTATTTTAGACATATGCCCTTACCTACAGCAAAGAAAGGGAGGGACCAGCTGACAGCAATCCCGCCCATCGCATACGAAACACACTGGCTTATTACAGTTTAAGGAATACTTAAACAAGTTATTTCTTTTAATGGCGCATAAAAATGGCCGTCACGTCTCTACTTTCCCGTTCCCATGGATTTTGGGGCTTTGGGATTGAACAGTTGGTGTCCCATGCAATTGTGTATGATTAGATGTTCGTTCTGCGTTAAGACAGTTAAAAAAACTGACCAGTATAAGAAAAATGTTTATTAATTACGTATTTTATTCAAAACTTCCAAAATGGCGTTACACATTAATTGGCGTAACATAACGCTTTTTTGGTTCAGAGATCTGATTCGGCAGTTTTTTCACTAAAGTACTTTACTATTTGTTACGGCAATTCTGAAAAAAATAATTTTAAAGACAGTCGGTTTTTTTAACTGTCACAACTAAAGGGATTATGTAGGTAGAGCGTAGAGAAAAAAAGAGGGTAAAAAAACCTCGAAGGTGATAATATTGTATTGTTACATTAATAAATGGTGTGATATCAAGCCGAGCTACGGGTAAAACCTAGTTCTTTTGCAAGAGGCATCTTAACTTAAAAGATAAAAATACGCATCAACAAGTGACTTAGCATTCAACGAACTCCTTGACTCAAGTGTTATTGGCATATTTATTATTATTTCTTTACTTTCCTTTAAGTCTAGATACATCTCAGATTAAAGATTTTAAATAAAGACAAAATCATGCATAGTTATTATTGTTCCAAAGCAACATTTATATGTGCTATGACTTAGAGTTTAGACAATTAAATAATTTGAGAATTAAATAGGTAACAGTCAAGCATAATATTTTCAAAACTAACATGGGTACAATAATTTTAAGCTGACACAGAAGAATTCCAGTGCAAGCCTTTTTTTTTTAATTTTGTCAACAGGGGTTTAAAATTTCACCCCGCGCTGCAAAATAACCACAATACGAGGTTCAACATAATGCAAGCCTATTTTACCTTTAATAGACAATTCCTAACCCCGAGTGACAATATAAATTCCTCATACCAGAAACTAGCATGACGTTATTGAAAACTAAAAAGGCAAGGCCAGGTATGCCTGCAAAATTTAATATCCCCCGGATGTGACGCCCACAAAGCTTTACCGTTACAACAACATTTTCGTCAGGTTCTCAAATCTCAATTAATCCCGCATAATGGACATCTTCAAATAGATTTTCATTTCGCAAATGATAAAGTGAATGAAATCAAAGGTTGAATTCTAAAGGGGTTAAAACACGAGGCGTATGAGAAGGCGTACTTAAGTAGCAAAAAATGTGACGTATCTTTTCATCATCAAAAAAATAACACCCAAATATTTAAAAAAAAAGTATGTTTCTCAAAAATATTCAATATTAAATTAGGTGTACAGTTTACTTAAGGGGCCGGGTACCCTCAAAATTCTCATACATACGTAATACCAAAATCATTTTCTCATACGAAAATATTTAACATGTTTGGATTATTTTTCAGCTTAAAATAGTAATTATCTAGGTTCCTGCACAAACATTTATAAGTACTTTAAAATATTTAAACACAAAAAAAAAATATTTTTTGTTTTTAATTTTTTTTTAGTAAATTTACTACTTACTAAATATTGAAACACTAAAAAATAGAGTAAAACACTAAAAAATATATAAATAAATATTAAATTTACTACAAAATATTTAATTTCAAAATAATATTTTTTAGTATTTAAATATTTAGTAGTAAATTTACTATTTATTTATATATTTTTAGTGTTTTACTCTATTTTTTGTGTTTCAATATTAGTAGTAAATTTACCAAAAAATAATTTAAAACAAAATTATTATTTTTTTGTGTTTAAATATTTTGAAGTAAATTTTTGTGCAGGAACCTAGGTAATTACTATTCTAAACTGAAAAATAACTCAAACATGTTAAATATTTTCGTATGAGAAAATGATTTTGGTATTACGTTTGTATGAAAAATTCCAAGGGTACCCGGCCTCTTAAGACGCAAAAATGAAACGAAACTCGAAAACCGCCAACTTAGAAGACTTGAAGCAAAATTTTTCAAATGTAACATAATATTATTATGTACATATATTTTTTACGCTTTTAGGTAAGAGTAGGACACAATATTTTCTTCAAACGTCTCTGTACCCAAAAACCGCCAAATTAGAAAAAGTACAACAATTAGAATTAAAATAAATTTACGCACGTTTTTGACATAAATGCATGTTCATTATCATCAATTTAATCTATTGTAGTATTTGTAGTATTATTTTATAAACAAGCGCAAGTAATGAGAGTGTATTGAAATTCGGCGCATTGTAGCTGACACCACAAACGCGTATTAATTTGTACGATTATTGAATTGCAAATTAAACAAAATAATGAGCGGAATTAGTAACGTGCGACTGGCATAATATGTTCGTATTTGTTACCCGTTTCAGCGGTTTATTCACTAAAATATAGTGTACTAGATATTTCCACAGGCTTCGCATCTTCGTACCGGACATAAGCTAATTTTTAATGCAAAAAAAAAAACTCGAACTCGACTCGTGACAACGTCATCATAGCCATAAATGGAACGCCTCAGAGCGAGGTAACGCCGCATATTGCGTCATGTTTTTTCGTGCGCGCAGCCCATATCGAATTATAAGACGTTGTCACGTCAAAAAGGGCCAGACCACAACACTGCGTTTCGGCGTCGTATCGCAAAAACAACATCGCTCAGAAATGCGATGCGATGTCTCGACGCAATCGAAGGAAATGTCGCTGACGCATCGCAAATTTCCACGATGCGTTCTGCGACGTCGTAGAGGTTAAAGGAATGATGATCATGCATGCAAAACTCTAGAAAACTCCAGAGTCTGTTCTCATGAATTACTGGACTGATTTTAATGTAATTTGGCACATATTATGTAGCCTAGCTAGAGTAGGCCACGGAAAGGGACGTAGGACTCCAGTTAAATTCCTTTTTATGTACTTAACGTGAAAAGTTTATTGTGGACATAATTAATAAAAGAGTAGTAGAACAACACACTGTAGGTTTCTAGAGGTGGATTTTGCGGGTCATGTACCGCACCATAAGGGTGAAACCAAACGAGCGTATTTTGTGAGTTATTCACAGTCGCATAATTTCGGCTGGCAGAAATTCTGCTGCATTCAGTTTCATACAAAAGCCCTGTTTGATTCACACAAGCGGTATTTTGTGAGTCATGATTTGTATGAAAAGATATTTACGCGACCGAAATTCTTCGACTCACGACTCACAAATTACGCTCGTTTGGCTTCACCCTAAAAGAATAACACCGCAACGAAGTTGCAAGCAACATTTAGAAGAAATTATACTCTTACCATTCGTAATATCATCGTAACAAAGAAATCAATTTCGCAAGCGTTCCGCGTGATTTCATTAAATCGAAATTACACGAATCGGTATTGTTTCGAATTAATAAAAGTATCGATATCGCGGATCGATTGCGCTCCGATAAGTCGATCAGCAACGACCTCGTGAACTGTTTCGCAATTCGAAACGTGAGAATCATGGTCAGACGGATTATCTTAATCATAGAATGGAATTCACTTGAGGTGTACTAGGTACACAGAGTATACAGTATAGCGTCGTAATATATCTTAATCAAGAACACAGTGTTTTCAAATAATAATAAAACAACAATACAATCACGTCACTTAGGGGCTGTTTCACCACTTCCTGATAAGTGCCAGTTCCTATCCACAACTTATCAGACAGATAGAGTAAGTAAGCTGTCAGATAAACAGGAAGTGGTGAAACAGGCCCTTAAACTCTCCAAAGTCTCCGTGTTGCACCAATTAGACTTAAACATGACAAAGTTACACTACTGAATTTGTTTATATTGTTCTTCTCCCTACGTTCTAGCATTATTTGGTCTTGTTGGTATAGGACATCATTTTTCCGATCTTTCTGTGACTTGACTATAGAAGAGACCTCGGACCAAAAAACCAAGTCTAGACAAATATTTTCATAAGTAGACTACCAATTATAATGAATTTCCCTTCCTAATAATAATCAGATTTAACAAGTAATTCCAACTGAATTAACAAAATTTTTAATTTGAATATTGACAGAGCACAAAAGGAAAAACTAATTTGAGTGCCTTCTAACAATTACAAATAATTTTTCGCTCGCAAAAAATGTCTTTGATCCAAATGAACCTGTGTATTCAAAGAAAGGAACATTAATTAAAAATTCATAAGACTAATTTAATGAGTAGGTTTCTATTAATTATTATGAACTTTGTATGATGAGATATTATCAGAAGTATGTTATTCTATAGATAAATGTACGGTTTCCAAGCGATAAACAACAACAAGTTGCGGGCAAGTGGGAACATCCAGTACGATCATTACATCCAATAGGTACACGTCTTTTTACGAGCCTATACTACCCCACTGCTGGGCAAAGGCGGGAGGCCTTTGCCCAGCATGGTCTTCCATCTGTCTCGCTCCAACGCCACCGCAGGCCAGCCTGGCTTGTAGGCGTTCAGTTCATCTCGCCATCTTTTTAGAGGTCGGTCACGGCGGCGTCGTCCGTCCACTGGCACCCACTCTGTGGTGACCTTTGCCCAACGGTCAGGATGCATGCGGCTGGTATGACCTGCCAGTCCCAATTTAAATGCTGCTGTCATGCCGACGTCTTTAACACCTGTTTTGGAGCGCAGCGTGCTATTTTTTATTCGGTCAGCTAGTCTTACACCATGCTGCGCTCCATTGCTCTTTGACAAACCCCGATCTGGGACCTTTGTAGGTTAGGATGGGCAGAATACAGCTATGTCGACGAGTCTGCGTTTAGTAGAGCAAAATATTATGTTACTATAATTAATCAGTTCACCTGTTTTAATCGTTTTCGTCACTGTAATAAATAAAAACAAAAAGCAAACATCGTTTTAGCAGTTGAACAAGCTTATAAACACAATTATATTAAATGAACTAATTAAACCTAGCGAGTGAACCTGCAACTGAGAACCAGAGCAGAAACAATTTCGCGCGCTTTATACTAATTAATTATTAATTAATGACTAGTCAAGCTGAGATGGTGGTGCCCTACGACTTACGAGTTTCGACTGTACTAGTACAGACTACAGTTGTACTGTACAGTAGTAGTAACTCCCAAATTCTACTGTTATAATGCAATAGTATTTGTATTTGTTAAAGATAATATTATGACAGCATTTTTGCTTGTGGTGCACGGTATCACAATAGACTATTAGTCCTGTCTATTGTGTTATGAATTTATGATGTTGCTCATTTTGTGTACCACATAAACATTTTGAAAATTGCACATTTTGCGTTTTGCACATTTTGCGTGTTGCACATTTTGCGTGTTGTACATGTTGCGTGTCACATTTTGCGTGTTGCACATTTTGCATGTTGCTCATTGTTCTCCGAAGGAATATTTTTTGTCGCTTAGTAATCAATCCATACTTCCATACTAATATTATAAATGCGAAAGTGTGTCTGTCTGTCTGTCTGTCTGTTACCTCCTCACGCCCAAACTGCTGGACTAATTTTGCTGAAATTTGGTATGGAGATACTTTGAGTCCCGGGAAAGGACATAGGATACTTTTTATCCCGGAAAAATGTACGGTTCCCGCGCGATAAACGAATTTTGGCGTAACAGAGTTGCGGGCGTCGTCTAGTGATATCATAATTCATAAAAATCATAAGTACCAATTGACTTATGATGATGAGAATCCCCGTCCATGACAATTAGTTAATCCGTGACAAATCTAAGTCAGCGCTCAGATCTATTCACGGCGGATTACGCTAAGCTGCGATCTGTGACGTCACTGCTGACGTGACCTATATAGCTTATTGCTAAGCCCCGATGCAGCTGAAGAAATTAGCTGGGGTTAAGTTGGCAATTTCTAGAATCACCCCCCTTACTCAGGGTTTATATTTTTTACGAGTAGGCCACTTTAATTTTACCGCCATCCTAAGACGCTGCCGTCCCTTCCTAGGACGCCATAGGACGCTGCCATCTATAGGCTATGGCCTATACTGCCTATACATAAAACCAGAGCTGCCCTTACTGATAAAAAGATGCTTTCTATAGGTGTACAAGTAGCGAAAGCTGGCAGATGACAGAAGCTCAATATTCTGAAAATATTTGAAACCCCCATTTCTCTTTGATTTATACAGAAATATACTAATTTATTCGTAAAATGTATATGTACTCTTTGCAATGATATCAAACACTCGTCCGATATTTCGTTTCTCAGAAAGCATTTGCGTGCCATTTGAAAGGCGCTTATGCTCTACTCATCTCGATGTAAAAATTCTGAATAACAGAATAAAATATTATTCTTAGAATTCTTTAAGCTTTAATCAAAGTCAATATTTAAAATTCTGTTTAGAAAAAGAAATTCTTTTCTCCCAATTTTCGAAAAGCCCCTTCCTGAAAGAAAAATTAATGAAAATATAATTTTCGTTATCATTTTAATATGTAAAAGGATTATTACAATTTTTTCGCTTGGCGTGAAATTGAACTCGCGAAGTTTGGAGGATTTGTTTCCTGTCATAGAATAAGTAAGAACAGATGTGTCATTCTAAAAGTAGTAGTTAAGAAAGTATGAAACGAAATTGATAAAGAAGTAATAATATTGAATTGGTGTAAACTGTAAAACTAGTAATTTTTCTCGTATTCAATGAAATTTTTGTTTAAATAATGCGGCGTCGTGTCACGTTTCGGTATGCACTAACCCTAATATCGAGAGTTCGCCGCAATATGAAAAATGACAGAATGTATGCAACACGTTACGAGCGCCAGGTGCGAGGTGGCTGTATTGACCTTAGTGTTTCAGGGATCGCTAGGGCTGCCTCTACACAATATCTATAATATGTACATTATTAATATTTTCAAGTTATACTCGCGGCCTATAAAAGTGACGTTTTTTTTTCATTCATTCAGCGTTAGGTTTGGCACTGGCAGGCTATATTGATCCTAGTGTTTGCTATGGCTGGCACACACCGACAGTTTAATTTACTCTGAATACACACACACATGCCTAAGGATAGGAGAAAGCCACAAAACTTAGTAGGCTAGTAAATCGTCTCAAAAGCTTTATTACACAAGTACTGATGTCATTGTGTATTTTGATGTCATTGTGTAATTCTTTAAATAGGTATTTGCCAAACAAAGGTTATTTATGCAAAATTTCAACATGGATGTGGGAAAGTCTGGATTAGAAGCTTTTATTAAATGAGGGTGTAGAACAGAGGTTCCCAAACTTATTTTGTCTACCGCCCACTTTAAGAACAAATTATATTTTAGCGGCCCCCATTGTTTCAATTAAAAAATGCATCCAGATGAAATAAAGTACCCCCCAAGCCTCTACACAACACCCCCATTTTTTTCTGGGTTCCACATCGCCCCCCTTCAGACCTTCAGGGCCCACAAGGGGGCGTTATCGCCCACTTTGGGAAAGGCTGGTGTAGAAGAATAGACGAAGCTACAAAACAAATTCCACTTTTTGGCAGAGAAGCAGCTACACTATTACGATGTATAAGAAAAAAATATATATATTTTGTACAACCCTAGCTGTTCAATAGCTCTTAGTGAATTATAATAATATATAATGCTCAGATAAATGATGATCATATTATGCGTTTACAAATATATTGTGTAATACAAAAGTGAAAGGCGGAGGTCGCGGGTTCGAACCCTGACCCTTCAGTACGAATCATCGCCGTATTTATATTTAAACATATCGATTTATGTTTGGCTTAGTATGTTTTTTTTAAGATTTATCTTATGTGTATGACGTATGTATTTATGGAACGTGGGTGATGCTACATAAATTGTAATGGATACCGTCATTAAAGTGCTGTGTGATGAGAAGCTTTAAAGTGGGTTTAAAAATACTAAAGGAATCCATTTTTCTGCAGCATAATCTGATAACGTATTTCATATTTGTATTTCGAAAACTGAAGTTATGTAAAATGAAATAATTCGTGAAAAAACAGGAACTTCTAGCGCCTAGGCGCTTGCTCTTTTTGCGTCTTTTGCACCCTTCGCGTATTGTCATTATGGCTTTCAAAGTCTGCGTGTTGCACATTTTGCGTCTTGTACAGTTTGCACATTTACACAAGCGCAAACGCTTAGGACGTTTTGTGTCTTTCACAAAGACGGACGCCCAGGAACTCATGGAACGTACCCAACTGAACAAGCTACAAGGATCTGTTTTCTCTCTCCTAACCAATAAAGAGCTGATGATGATGAGCCTAATGACGTGGAACGCATGGCCGAATGTGTGTAATCTAAATAATGAATCACTTTTATCCATTTCGAGTGCTCCGGGTGAATTCTTATTACCATCTGGGTCGAGCAATTAACATCGTTAAGTAGGGGGGGCTATTCTGTATCGTGCGGAAGAAGAGGTGAAAAAAATATTCAATTTAGGACACGGGTCGCATTATTTTTTTTTTGGGACGGACGAGATAATTAAAATTTAACCATACTTTGCTATTTGTAATCCTATCTTATTTGAATTTTTTAATGAAATACATCGACACGGTTTTACTGGCTTTATATTACCGTGATGTTAATTTCGGAAGAGATGGAATGTAAATTAATAATCTACAAAAAAAATTTGTAATACACAGTACACTATCACGTCAATGTAGGTAGGTACGAAAGCTTTACTTATTTAAGCAACGGCAAAAATAAGTTAGTATTCGTTTATCATAATGATGTCGTTCTTTGGTAGAATTTACAAAAAATATTTTGCGAAGACATTCGTATCATTCGATATTTTATCACCGTTTCACAATTACCCCCCGAGGAAGTCGTGTCTGTGCAATAGTACGTAATTTTTCAAACCATTTGCCCCGTCCATTGTTGGTGGGTAATTGTGGGGTGGGGGGTAGATAGCGGGGTAGAGGGGGTGCAAACTTGCCGGACTTAATTGTATATTAATAAGCGTTTAAATTTTATTCGTTATTCAGTTCCCTTTGTGGGTGAAATCGGTTTTTCCGGTTGTGCGCGCGAAAAGCGTTATGATTTTTTTGTCTCAAAGTACGTGACTACTTCGCTGAAATAATATAAGTGTATTTTTATTAATGTGCGGTAGAACTGAGTCTTTAAGTTAACAAAGATTTGGTTTTAGAAAAGACACAGAGTCTGTCCGTCTCAAGGGACTACTACTAAGACCTATTTTCTTTGAGGCAGCCTTATTGAAATTCAGGTCAAAAATATATTCCATTTACTTAAAATTTGACCTTATTTAGAAAATAAGCAATAATAATATATCGAAAGACATAAAACTCGACGATGTCGAATATATTCTACCGTATTGTCATGTTCGAATATAATAAATTTTATTTAGACAAATATTACGACCGGCGCTTATGGGCGATCCGACCCGTATGAATAAAGATGGACCTCGTAACTCATATGTGGGTAGTTGCATATTTATTTGGCATACGACTTTGACCCTAAGTGCCATTTGTTTTAAGCATGTTTTTGCTAAGTTCGAAGTTATAAGTATTTCAAAACTCATGGTGTGCACGTTTTGAAAATAAGTATAAATACCTTAATATCCATACTAATATTATAAATAAGTATATTATATTATAAATATATATACGTCTGTCCGTCTGTTACCTCTTGACGCCCAGACCGCTGAACCAATTTGGCTGAAATTTGGTATGGAGATACTTTGAGTCCCGGGAAAGGACATAGGTCATTTTTTGGAAGTAATAAGTTTATGATTCTATTTACTTTTTCTGTTTTCTTGTCTGATACGTTAGAAATGTAGGTAAACACATTTTTGTAACGTTTGTATGAATTCTTAGTTCTAAGAAGTTTAACGTTTGGGTTTTAGTTCTTCAGTAGGTTTAAATTTATTTTTTAGTCTCTCCCTAGCTGAAGGACAGTTAGCTCCTTTTTTAATCCAACATAGCAGCAAAGTGGTAATAATTTTGTCCAGTCTATTCTAGGTATATTTCCGTCGACAGTCGACTCTAGACAGCAGAATCCACTCAGGTCTCAGCTTTACCATTTAGGTTCAGACCAATGTCAAATAGAAGTCCTGTGTAATATGTCTAAAATTATTTTCCATTAGCGTCACACCATTTTGTTATTGTTTTCAATCACAAAGTCGCGACACAGTACCGCGCTACATTTTTAAGATGCGTTTAAACTCTAAAAATTTATTTCTAGTCAGTAAGATTGCAATACTTTTGAGCTAATGTGTGAGTGAAAAATAGTATATTTCTCACTTCACGAGTGCTTCATTCTTTTCATTTCATAAGGAATAAGGATGCATTTTTAATGTTGTATGGCCTTTATAAAATAAAGATAAAAAAAGGATGCATTTGATGAAAATGTTCTCTTTTGGTCATGTCATGTCTGTCCCTGTTCATCGAAATAATTTTTACATTTTCTTTTTGTTTCAGGTAAGTGACCACGTTGTCATCAGAGAAAGTTACCAAGTCTTCGAATTCAATGGGCTCTAAATTAGTGTTTATCCAAGACCAAAACATTTACATTAGTTCTAAAACTAATGTAAGTGTTTTGGTCTGAAATGTAACTTAGAATAGCGTAAGTTTTATTCAGCCACTAATATTTTTATAGATATATATGTATGTGTAACAAAATCATATTATGTCTTTTAAATTGTATGAAACTTAATTGACATTAGATCGTCTTCTTATAATATCTAGATCAGATCAGACAAGCTTTAAACGATGCTATTTTGGAATTGGAAAATAAGGGGATAATGATAACATACACATTATACAGTACTTGAAGAACGTGTGTCGGGTTCTTTGTATGCCATAGCTAGATCTTCCATCATAGTATTCTAATGTAACCAAAACATTTTGATTTGTAACATTGTAACCTAAGCACAGTCAAGTACAGATTTGCGATAACAAACAACGAAAAACAATCGTAACAAACATCGCAACATTTGCGTTAAAGCCTTGCGTAAATATATGAGAGTGTGGTGTATTTGCGTATCCACTTAGCTACGAAAATATCATTTTTGGAGGCGGTATTTTGCTGGGGTTGCTCATACGGGACACGAAAACCATGATGCGTTTTGCATTTGACATAAGTCTTTCGGTAAGTACGTAAAGTTCTGCTTATAAAGTCTTACAGTGCGAAAAATACTTTGTAAAAGTATAATTTAATATATTTTGTAAAAGTGTTTATAATAATGTTAACACTTTAAAATATCATTAAACTTGCATTGAATCGTAATCGCATAAATATAGAATTTCTTACTATGCTACAATATTTTTTTCTAGTAAACTGTTTTTACAAAATTAGAATTTGATACACTCTACATAATTTACGAAATACTTATATTGAGAGTAAATAAATAGAGACTCGCGCTCTGACCCACTAAAATGTATTTTTGTGGTCTGTCTGCTCGAACTCAACAGGGCTTAGCTATGAATATATTTTGGAGGTGGCATTAAGCCACTTGATGGTTTTACGTCTGTTTGCAAAGGTGCTTTGATACGAAATTAAAAAAAAAATGCCACTGGTATTTTTGCATTTACACGTGTTTAATTTTTATTTTTAACTTTCCTTTTTCATTCATGCGTTTAGAGTGATTCTTTGTATCTTTGTGTTATCTTCCACGTGGTCTTTTCTGTATCAAAATCGGATCAGTATTGTTATTTTACTTCTAGATTCTAGCTGTACAACTTTAGCTTCGAAACTGTACATTAATTTCGTGATAAATTTATCACTAAGATAAAAATCTGTAAGATAAAAAGTTATGGACAGACATACACACGATCTGAATATAGTACAGGTTAAGATAATCATGTTCAGATAAATTCACAGTCCTATTTAAGAAAGTCTTCTAGTTTCTCGGAAAATGTTAATCTTAAAGATAAAAACAATTTTCTCAGCTCCCCGTATTAAATATAAAGGGAAATAGGCTGGGAAAAGTAACGTTTATAAGTGTAGTAGTTTGGTGGGGTTTTGCGGGAAATCCCCGGGGGAGGTAAAGTGTAGTAACACTGTTAACATTGTTAACGTGATGCCATAAAATGTTATTGGGAACAACTGATTATATTTTGTACTAGCAGCTGCCCGCGACGTTGTCTGCGTGAAGGCTGTACAGCGCCAAAAGTAGCGTGGTAATTTGCAGCCTTTATTTTGTCCCGATCTCTAAGTAATATTCAAGCAAAATTTGAAGTAAATCTCCAAAGTACTGCATAGCAGTACTTTGGAGTTTAGCCCGGTCATGCATACAGACAAAAAGACAAAATTTTTAAAAACTATATGTTTGGTTATGAGCATGGAAACAGGATATAAAACTATCCTATTTATGTCCAGTTTCCATGCACGAATAATCTTCATACAAATTTTCATCAAAATCGGTTGAAGAAGGCGGAATATACTCACATGAAAGTTTATCCAAATAAATTAACATCTACATATTAGAAAAGTAATAAAATTTTATCTCTTGGATGAAATATATACCTTCAGCCAGAATAACCCCTAACTAATATTTAATACCAAATTATTAGTTATGAAAAGGACGAATCTACCTGAACTGAACCTTCATAATTTTTGAGGTAGAGATGTAAATGACAAAACAAAGTTATATTTTTTGAGTCCTACTGTTCTAAAATAGTCCCTATGCTAATGCGTTAGGGTTGAAATGTGTTCGTGCCTATCAAGGTCGTTCTGGAACCCATCAGAAATAATTTATAGGGCCCTAAGCGAAGGACAATATGTTAATAGGGCGATAAAGTGCTCATTTCGTAATTGGAACTCGGCTTGTATCTGTATATTATAGTACCTATAGTATTTATCTATTGATGTTTATCTCAAGATTCCTTCGATTTCCTCATCCCTTTCGAGTTTCATAGGTTTGGCATTCCTACAAGAATGTTTTGGTGCGTGGCTGTGAACTGACGCCGTCATCTTGTAAAGTGTTACTGAAAACTGACAAATTGACAAAGAAAATACTGTACCGTGTACTGAAAGACATGTAAATACTGTGTCTTGCTTAGTCTGATTGAAGGATTGTAACCCACACCTTCCTATCAATGTTTTTGTCATGCTACAAGATCCTAGCAAGTCTGTAGTACATTACTTCGGTTACAGTTTAAAAAAGTTTACTTTGAGACAGTTACAATCCCTTAAACAGCCTCATTTACTACATTTTTTTCAAATAATTTTTACTTGCTGCCGAAAGATAACAAGATTTATCTCAATGTGTCACTTTTCTTCAGAAAGCTGACCCTTTTTTAGTACTTTTTTAGGTTTCCGTCAATTATCTAGTTCCAATGGGTAAGAACGAGATGTAATAGATACTTCGCAGTATGTTTGTCTGTCACCAGGCTCGTTTATCAATGTCATCTTAAGAATGAGCTCCTTAGACAAAAGCCACAGAGATGTCTAAATTATATTAATTCGACTCCGACTTCTAAGTCTAGACACCAAGTTTGAACCCTAGACTTTGGTAATTTAATAAGGTTACAATATGTCACCTATACAGTTGTCATACCCTTAACCCTATACATATATTGTAATATGTTATATTTTGATACCTAATATTTGATCTATAATTTGATGACGACATGATATCTATTCAATCATAATAGTTAGTGGAATTGACATATTGTATACTATAATTTGATCACATATTTATTGTGATACATATGTACGAGAGTCGAATATTGAGAAGTAGACTAATTAAAAAAGTTAAAATTGGATTTCTTGTATATTTAGGCTTTTAGAAAAACAGCTCCTCTATATTGTTCATTTGCCTGACTCGAAAGTATAGTAGGTACAATAATAATAAATCCGTTTAAATCCAAGCTTTACACACTTTTTAACTTAAATAGAATATATTTTATACACAAAAATAAATAAAAAGTAGGTATACAATTCAATATTTACTATCAAAAGCGGTTCAGCGATGAAGATCAACTTTATTAGTATGGATTTAATCATAAATATGTATTACGGACTTTAGACAGCACAATAATTTTCGCGTAAAAATGTTTATTAGGTTGTTGCCTTTTGTTTATTTTCTTTTATTTCATATCATATACTTGACACGTGCAGAAATTTCCATTTGAATAGTTAATGAAATAAAAGCCAAAGACACTTTACAAAAAAGGTCTGAACGTACAGATGTACATTTTAAATTATTTGTAGATAAGTTACTGAGGCCAGGCAATAACTCGTCCATTATGTTACAGGTAACTTACACACAGAGGCCATAATTATTGTGTCTCCTTTTTAACCCACTTCATTTATCGTACTTTTGTGGAACACCATGACATACCTAATCAAACACAATGTAAATTCACTGTTTGGATTGGCTATTTGTGATATCTTGTAGCCATCCCTAGTTGATGTCAGTTTTTGGACAGAGGTCAAAGGAAGCTTACGCTGGGTTGCTCGCATTGATGCATACGCAAACGTGTAAATGACATTCCTTTGTGAAGGTTTGGAGTTTGTGACTGTCTTTGCAGGCGTAGAAACGTATCATTACATGAGTATTTCTATAAAGATAAAGTATTTTGATGTGTTGCATCAAATAGTTATATCAAGGCAAAAATGTTTCATACATAAAATATAACATAATATTAATAAAAATCCGTCCATATTAACTCGCTTATTTTTGTTGGCCATCATAACTTCTCGTAATTTTGTTTTTGAAGAATCTTCTTTTAATTGATGGGTGCCTAGTAGCGACTGTCAAATGTCAATACAATAATTATCGGAATGACTAGCTTTTTTCCAAACCGCGTAAAAACATAGGACTTTCATACAAAAGTTGATGCCCGTTTTACTCCCTTAAGGGGTAGAGTCGATAAAATCCGTTCTTAGCGTGTGCCTACATTTTATGTGAGGAGCGTACGAGTACGATACAAATTTCAAATTATTGGTTTTTCTTTGACGATCGCTAAAAATAGCTAACCTAACATAATATTAAACATATATTTACATTTCAGAGCTAGACAACATGCCGACATCTGTGATACGTAAAAAATAACGACAATAGTAATAAAACGGGGTTATTTCATTAGATGCGTCACAATAATTCAGCGCGCGTGCCAAAGCGTCTGTGCGATAGTTACACTGTGCTCATCGTAAAATATTTAGTTTCTATATGCTTGTAAAACCTAGACCCAAAGACTTTATGAAAGTAAAACACGCTGTAGACAGTAAATCTTTGGGGAAGGAGAAATTTGTATTCGATGTATTCGATATACCACAGACTACTAATATTTTAAATTCGAAAGTGTATGTCTGTTTACCTGCTTCACGCTTAAACCGCTGAACCGATTTTGGTGAAATTCGGTACGGAGATACTTTGAGTCAAGCGTAAGGACATAGAATACTTTTTATCCCGAAGAAATGTAAGTTTCTGAAACTTATCAAAAATCAATGAGTTTAAATAATATTATGATCTAGCTTTAGTCCACGTCTAGGACTTTGCAGCTAGGTCATTAGTTATCACCTCAGACCAGCTTAATGCCTTAAGCGATTAGATCTAGGGTACCTAAGTTTAGGTAATTACTAAGACTTTGTCACAGGTATTAGTGTAAGCTTGGATTTAGTCGCACTTATAAAAATAGTTACTTAATACTATATTTAGTAATTATCCATACCTCCATATCCACACTTATAATATTATTTATGCAAAAGTGTGTTTGTTGGTCTGTCTGTTACATCTTCACGCTTAAACCGCTAAACCAATTTTGATGAAATTTGGTATGCAGCATAGGATAGTTTTTGTTGTGGAAAAATGTACGGTTTCTAAAATCAAATAAACTAGTACTTAATAAAAACATAATTATCTTAATATATATATTTCTTGTGTGCGTGTGTATGTGACTGAACTCCTCCTAAACGACTGGACCAATTTTGATGAAATTTTTTGTGTGTGTTCAAGGGGATCTGGGAATGGTTTAGATTCACAATTTTGTCCGCTGGATAATGTTTTTTCAATTAATTTTTAATTTATTATTAGTTGTTGATTTTGGAATGTTTTACATTGGATCCGACAGACGGCGCTACCATCGCAGTGTCAAATTTTAAATAATATTCGATTTCGAATTTTAATTTTAGTCTGTCCCGACAGTTAGCGCTGCGATCAAATTAAAAAAAAATACTTTATATACTTACCATGGCAAAGAAACGTTAGCCGGGACAGCTAGTTAAGTAATAAAATTACAACATTACATAGCAACTAACAAGCAATTACAAGTTTTGCAAAGCTAACTATTAAATTTTTTGTATGTAGCCTATCTTATAAAACGGAGTAAAGTGCGAATCGAACTCACGAAAGGTAGGTTCCGCGGAAAACGGCTGAAACCCTCCTGGCGAATGGTTCATGTCATACCGGCATAACTCAAATTATTTTCTCATATATGGGTTCAAATCCTTCTTCTAGCTTGTTAGAGGCCATTTTTACTTTGACATAGATGCCGAAACTTTTTCTTGTATAAAGATTTTTTAAGAGTCCGTATACGAAATTTTGCCGATTTCGCTCATTTAACAGACGTGATTTAACAGTTAAAATACAGTATTTCTATAAGTTTTAATGCACAACATGTAAGATCATTTGAATTATTATAATCTAATGTTGGAGCTAGATTTTTTATTTTTTTTAAGTATCTTTAAATAATCCAACTCAAACCCGCGACAGTTTTGTGATTTTTGCTGTAAAAGGTTTAGAATATCACCTTTTTATGGATTGTATTGACGTCTTAACGGTATGAAAAAAATACAATGTACTGTTGAGAAAGTCGTCTATACAATGTTGTAATTACTTTTTACCACTTTCATATAGAAAACTCTTTAAAAAACAGAATACCTATAACTGCCCGCTAACTTGGCGATCGTCCTTTTTCACCTGGCATATGAAAGACGGGCGTGAGTGTGAAGAGAGCAGTAGAAAAAAGAGTACGGGCTCTTAAATATAATATACTATTTTCTCCATACATCCTGAATTTGTGCCCAAAAATGTTCATTTTAGTCTCAAATATTTTGTGTCTGCACAGAAATATATCATAAGTAATTTGAAGTGTCTATAGTGCTCTCAGGCTATCTTGTCTCTAGCGTTTATTCACCCTACCGCTACCATGTTTCAAAAATCTTGACGTAATTTATCGTTTTCTATCAAATTGCGACGGAAAACGAAGCGACAGAAGTTTCATAATACCTCATCCAAATACGTAGTGTCGTAACTGAGAAATTAGGAATTTTTGAAGTTGGGTTTCCTTAATTACGATATTGTCAGCAAATTCATGTTATTTTTATCACAATTATGATAAGAATTGATATTTTTCTGAAAAAATCGGTTTGCATTTTTTTTTATAAATATTAGGTTTCTCTTAGTTTTGTGCGTGTTAATCAAAGAGTTTGCAAATAATATCATCAGATAAGAGTTAATCATTATTTTTTTTACAAAAACTACGCAAAAATATCAAGAAAACAAAAAGTTATATTTTTCACCAGCTGTCATTTACATAAATCCAAAAATTTAAGTCACTCCTGTTTTGTCACAAGTATCTTTAACTTACCTTTCACGACAGGGGTACATAATTTTTGGTCACCTTTTTTATGTTTGCATTTGAACTTGGAATCTCCTTATGCTCGCTATAGAAATTACTTATATTGCTATATATTGCTTTCCAACCGATGCACTTTATAAAGACGCCAACGTATTATCAGTTCGGCAACTCTACATTAGAAATCTTATATTAGCACAACATCGCCTTACCAGTAAACTGGATTCTACAAATAACAGCAGTAAAAGAAAAAGATGTAAAGCATTTGCGATACCTAAAATCCAAACCACAACTGCACAACGCCATCAACCGTTTCTTGGCCCACAATTGTACAACCACGCTAATAATAAAATTGATAATCTTACCACCTTAAATAAGAGAGACACCAAGTTAGCAATCACCTGCTGGCTTAGTAGTCTAAGTTATCAGGAAACTGAAAAGCTACTAGAAATAATAAAATAAAACATGCATGCACACACACACACAAACACACACACACACGCGCGCGCGCGCGCGGACACCCACATACACCACAAACACACACACCACATTCACCACACACACACACACCACACTCACCACACACACACAAAGACACGTCTTAGTTAAAAATTTATAAGTACAATTACTGAATTCTATTTTGTCTTTTCTCTATGTTTTTAAGAATAAAAATAAAAATTGTATGTACCATTAAGAATTTTAGTCAACCCCTACAACACAAGTATTCTTAGTGTAGGGGTTGCGCACTTTAATTTGTAAACCTTGGTGCTATGATAATATTTGTGTTCCTATCTAAATTCGTATTTAATAAGAGTCAATAAAGTTTATTTATTTATTAGTTTATATATAATACACAAAATGTTTTATAAAATAAATTGATTCTTCAGTAAAAGCTGAACGATTCCATTTCATCTTTCGAGCCACGAAACGAAACGATTGTCTAAGTTATAATAAACGTGGTCGGTACTAATTTGTAGGTTAGTAGGTACTTGGTACTAATATGCCATGATAAGCCAAAATACGTTCCTATTAATTTAGGTAGGATAAAATAGGTAAACGTATTGTGGTTTTAATTTAAAAATATCCCTATAATTATAGCCAAAAAAAATGAATGTGGTATACAATAATATTATGTAAGAAGTGAAAATTCATAATGACATTTTATATTTATGTTATATTTACAACTTCAATGAAATTAGGTAGCCAAGACATCAAGAAAAAAAATATATAAAAGCCGAATAATTGAGTTCTTACGAAATCTTTATTGGACTGTTCCTATGTTTTGTTCTAGAACATTCTACAGATTAAGATTCAAGTTGGCAGAAGATTTCACGAATACGCGTAGACCATAATAATAATTATTTTCACGAACTTCAAAGGAGTACTTAAACGAGATGGTGATATTTTGCACAAAAAACAAGATACTTAGTGTAAACAAAAAACGTCACGTTTTTCACATTGCTTCGAAATTTCTCTTATATATCAAATAAATATAAAAAGCTCTACTTCATTAGGTATTTTCTCTTCCCCTCTCGAATAAAGGTCAGTTTTATATATTATCCTCTAAACAGGCAAAGGTAATCGCGCTGGAGCAGCCTTTTCACCGATTTCATATACTTACATTTTGATAATTATCTACTTAATTACAATTAATTAATACAAAATGTGTTTTTCCTATCGAGTAGCAAAATCTTGTTGTGTCACAAAAAACGTCTTCGCTGACTTTTTATTTCATTGTATACTTTTAGTTATTTATAAATTATAAACTAGGAGTAGATGAAACCTAGTATTTATTCAAGTCATTAGCTGGAGAATTATAAAATAATCGTAATAATAGAAATATATTAGTTTCACAATGAACCTATTAAGTGATAACTGATAACCCAGCCCCTTTCATACTCCACACAAAATAAAAAACAATGTTTTGTATTATGTATGTTTAGGTCTCCATCATTTTAAAAATATAAAATGGCCCCTACAAAAATAACCATTGTAAAATATAAATTATGCTTTGTCGTGGGATAAATGTCTTATATTTCTATGTTAGTGTTGTGCCTCATTCGTTAGTCTACACTCTACAATATTATATACTAGTAATCTGTGTCCGTTAGTTTATACTTAATATTGAATAGCTCATGCTCGTATCGTTCTAATTTTTTTTGCAATTTTGACAACCGTTGTTTAAGGTCTACCTTCCGTGAATCAATATCTATATTGATTCATGTATAAACTTAGTTTAATAAAGCGACATTCTGCAGTCACCAAATAAAAAGCTGACATAGAATAGGTAGAATATAATAATAATATATTATTTTTACTCTAAAACATGAGTTGCTTATAGCATGATTTAATTGATAACAATTTTAAAAAATAACAAAATGTTATTTAAAATATATGATATATTAATATTAGTAGCTTCATAATTTCTCCGAAAAATATTTCGTAAGAAAAAAAGGTTCGTGATACATGGCGGGGTCACGCTTCCTCTTGCTTGCTCTACCACGAAACTCGCGGTCATTTGAATTTAGAAACTTTTTGACAATTATGTCATACAAACGATGCGATAGATATCGCTACATCTGTAAAATTAGAATACAATGGTAGACGAGATCATAAAGTTAATATACCTAGCGGAATAGAGAAACAAAGGCCTGAGCAAGCGAGATGCCACTATCAGTAACACCGCGTGGTAAAAAGAGACGTGTGATACATGACAGCAGCACTCTTTTTTTTGACGTCCAGTCGGCACGTGCCGCACGTTGTCAATATAATCTCATAGAATTCATGTTCAATCATGCTTGTGTAAGTGTATACGTACACATATTTTTCACACAGATGAAAACCAATTTTGGTTACGTTTGACAGCTCGAGATTGTTGCTCTATTCCGATAGGTATATTAACTTTATGGACGAGATGCCGATAACCGCTAGAGACAGGACTGAGCGTTTGAGCCATAGCTATCGTTTAGGAGATATTTTGTGGTGCGATAAAGAAACAGTTGAACAAATAGCGAAGAATCAATAATAAACCCGTTTCTGCTCTTTGTCTGCGTAACCCTAGAAAGATAAGAATTTTCTAATTAACGTCCTTCAGTATTTTGTTTAATTGTAGTCGTAAAGAACAAAGTAATTATAGATTAAAGGAAGTCCCAGAATTAGGGCAAGCTGAAATAATTGGATGTCTAGATTCCTATAAATTATAGTCAATCTAGATTTTAGTGTTCCTAGGTTACATTTTATTGCAGATTTTATATGATTTCCTTTCTGTCACAACTTGCTATGGCTATTAATTATTTATCCTCCTAGCTACCATAAGTACTATCGTTTGGCTCGTTCGTGTTACAATTACATTTTGGGTGAGAAGTCCCAAATTTTTCAAATAAAAATTAGCAGCAAGCGACTTTTCAATTAATAAGTGAGTGGACCGATGATGATGATTTCAGGTAAAACACTAAGCATAAAAAAGCTTTAGTTTTATAACTTGTTTAGTTTTATTAAATTGTTTTGTCCATGTCTGTCAAGCGCCTTTTAAACGTAACGTTTTTAACATACTAGACAGGAACAAAACATCGTATTTAATAACGTTTGCAAAGTGATAACGTCTTATAAGTCGATATGGGGTGCGCGCCCGAAAAACATGTTCATGCGGCGTTACCTCGCTGACAGCTCTGTCTCAAGTCTCTCAACAACCGTAAGGCCCACCTGGGCCGCGCTCTTTGTCTCGATTATATTACGTATTTCGATGACTTAGAGAATACTTTTGTATGAAGAATTTTGGTTAGTTATGACCTTTGATACATTGACCACACTCTGAATGAAAAATAAATTAACAATCTGTGAGCTATTAGTATTATTTCGGCTATTTAAAATTGTGCTCTATTTCCTACGTGTCAAGGTATGACTTGTGCTTTGTTCGAAGATTTTACTGGATTTCACGAATGTATGTAGGCGTTTTGTATTGCGAATAGTTTATTTTACTCATTATAAATATTTTTAGACAATCATTTGAAAGAAATACATCGAAATAACTTTAGGTTACAGTCAAAAAGTTTGTTTCTATTTATAGAGATTCGGAAGCGAGGGTTAAGGGGTTAAGGATAGTTGAACGTGACAACGTCATACGTTGTCACGTTCAACTATCGTCAGTAAACCGACTTTACAGACAACCGATTTTTTAAGAAGAAAAGTTTCAACACACTTCTATTTAACTTGAGGGTTAAAAATTAAGAAATTTAAAAAAACCCCCGCCAAACAACTTTAAAAAGTAATGAAATAATTATATTTACTGACTTTAAGTTTACATAATTCCTAAGTGTTAAGTGATATTTTAGTCCAAAATTGTTGTCAGGGTGTGTAGGGGGACCGCCAACAGCGACTTCTGCATTTTGTATCGCCAAGTCACTGATTGTCTCGATTCGGTTCGCTGTGAACTGACCCTTAAACTATAATGCTATGTTAAATCAAACATCTACATTAGCGGTCCCCCGACACACCTTGACAACAATTATGGAATAAAATATCACTTAACACTTAGGAATTATTTAAACTTAAAGTCAGTAAATATAATTATTTCATTACTTTTTAAAGTTGTTTGGCGGGGGTTTTTTTTAATTTCTTAATTTAATTTTATTTCATGCTTTTTAAACTTATGTTTTGCTATAGTGCAGAATAATTTCTATCAACAGGATCATATCCTAATAAATACCATACTCTATGAATGTTCTCTTGGATGAGGCAGTCACTATGAGTCCAAACATGACTCCTCCGCTTTGGGTTCATACGGAGCTCGGTTCCTATAGAATCCAGGTGATGCTGCAGCACCAGCATGCAAATTGTTACTGTTTATCTACGTCTTATTAGTTGTTGCAATTAAATGAGCCCAAACACGAAACCTCTGCTCTAAGTTGGTGAGGAGTTGGGGGTATCCTATTGATTACCAAGGGATGCTGCAGCACCAGGTCAACTTTCCATTAATGTGTATATACTTATTCATAAATGTCACAAACTAGAATGCAAAACATAAAACCCACCAAACGACTGCAAGTTGCTAATCGGCCCTTCACGAACCAGATGAACCGTGATTTTCCAGCACTGAGCAGGCTGATGATGATGAACTATAGCTAAGAACACTCTCGATCATGTCAGCTTTCAAACACAAAAAAACTAGATCAAAATCAGTTAACCCGTTTGGATGCTACGATGCCACAGACACACACACAGACAGACAGACAAACAGACAGACAGACACATCAAACTTATAACCTCTTTTTTGTCGGGGGTTAAAAATAAAACCCAACAATGCCGTAACAAAAGTAACAAGAAAATCCCAAAAGATTTAATGAATAATTGAAATCTAATTTTAAAAACAGGCGCATGGGGGGTTGAAAACTTGGATGTTTGCAAACTTCCCGAGACTTCTAAACCGTCACAAAAATACCCGGGTTTATTTTACGGGAAAACTTGGAATGATCACCGGGAAACTCCGGGATTTCGGGAATTATCTATTAATCGAGATTTCGGTATTAATTACAGAAATTGCCCGGGGCAAGATGTTGGGTAATGGTGAATGCTTGTTACGATTCTTGAATGTTTCTTGTTCTTTTTGTAATGCATACAAAGGATGCTTAAAGATTACTCATATTAAAACCTTTTAAAACTTGACTATCTCTAATAAGTAGGTATCTATCAGCCGCACTAAACTATTTGACGACTACATAACGCTTTAATTTAAGGAAATATCGTAAGTTTCATCGATCTCTCAAACTCTTGATTAATTAAAATTAAGTTATTATTAAAAATCTCAGGGGTGGCTGATAATTTCTAAAATGGCATTATTATTATACACGTAGTTCAGTCTTAAAATTAAACAGATTCAAAGAAAATTTTAAAATAGGGAAGGGAAATGGGTAATTTTGTATGATGTAATAGACTGACAAAATTACTAGAAATATGCCGATCATTACTGTTTTAGAAACTTATTACTTACTGATAAGTGCCGGATAGGTTATTAACAACTTATCTGACAGAAAGAGTATGGAGTATCTGTCAGATAAGTTGTGGATAGCCTATCCATTTAGTACCAGCACCCGTAGCATGGCTACAGTAGAAATACGAAAGCATAGACAAACAGTGGAGATAAACTGAAGGTGCCGCTCCGATCTTTATCGCGGCTAGTCGCGATCGACAAAATATCAAATATAATATGCCATTTTATAATATTATAATATATTATTTAATTGAATTTTTAGAACTATAGTCCTAAAAATTCAAATAAAATCCTAATTTATGACGTAGATATAGACGTATAGTCTTTGGTCTAAAGTGGCATTTTAATTGATTTTTGGTCGATCGCAGCTAGCCACGGTAAATATCGGAACGGTACCTTCAGTTTATCTCCGCTGTTTGTCTATACTTTCGTATTTCCACTGCAGCCATGCTACGGTGCACCCGTGAACTAAGCGGGTATAGCAGAGCTGATGATGAGCAAATGTGTGACAAATTTTCCCAAAGAAAAATGTAATTTAATCGTATTCATAGCGACAAGCTAAACATGAGGAGGTCGGGCACACTCCAGCCAGCTATAAATCAATAATCCAATATATAAAATTCTCGTGTCCCAGTGTTAGTTACCGACCACTTACCGTACTCCTCCGAAACGGCTTTACTGATTTTTACCAAATTTTATATGCATGTTCAGTAGGTCTGAGAATCGGCTACTGGGTATTTTTTATATTGATAAGTGCATTTGTTGAATAAATAATAGTAAATTATTACAACTCGAGACTGACGGCGACCATTGTTTGTGCGACTGGATAGCGATGGAGGTTGCCATGGTGCCATACTTATTTAGTCACTTTAACAAAATAATATGGGCGAAATCTATAATATATATTAAACTCAAAGGTGACTGACTGACATGGTGATCTATAAACGCACAGCCCAAACCACTGAACGGATTGGGCGGCATGCAGGTAGATGATATGATGTAGGCATCCGTTAAGAAAGGATTTTGATTAATTACAACCCCAAGGGGTTCAAATAGGGGATGAAAGTTTGTATATAATAATACTTCTTAATGCAAGCGAAGCCGCGGGCAAAAGCTCGAACTTTATATTATGTATATGGCAAAACAAAGTTTGCCGGGACAGCTAGTATTTCATAAAATACCGTCTCGTATCAAATGCCTCTTGAAGATCCACCTCACGTTGACTAATTTGTGATATTGTTGTCGGTAGAGATATCGTATGTACTATGTGCGGTTTATGCTACTAGTAACTCGGTCATAATATTATATTGTGTCTGGAGATTTTGATTGCTTTATGAAACTTTTATTGATCAATTATTAATTATTAGATACTTATTAGTAAAAAAGGTTTTTTGAATTTATCCGCAAAAATATTATACTTTTTAAAAGGAAAAGTTTCATTTGTTTTTATGACTGTTTGTATTAATCTGAATTTTCTGAATGTACCGGACCAATGAAATTTCGCGCAGACATAAAATTGAATAGGGGCCTTCCCATATTGTGTGCTTATATACACTTGGCCGGTTTTTTATGTAGTTCATTTATAGTCATGTCGCAAAGCTACATAGTTTTTGATATGTTAACATATACGTACACAAACATAATGCTTTGCACAAACCTACGCGACCACGCGACTGCGAAGCGGCAGCGTCAATACAAAACACACATTTGACAACTTGTCAAATGTGTGTTTTGTATTGACGCTGCCGCTTCGCAGTCGCGTGGTCGCGTAGGTTTGTGCAAAGCATAATTCTATCAAAACCTGACTTACAAAACTACTAAAACTAAACCATATTGAACAATAAGTTTTCAATTTTACCGTCCTAGCTCTTTTAATTCCCAGACTAAAAGAATGTCATCGCAGCTTGATAACACGGGAACTCCATTTATTCGTGGTCCAATTCTGCCCAATTTCCTCCTGTTTATGTCCTTGCTCTCTTTCCGTTTCTATAATTAAATCTTTGCTTTCTTCACATACTCTTTTCATAATATAAAATAGGGGATAAACGAGCAAACGGGTCACCTGATGGAAAGCAACAATGGACAAAATATTATCAGGAGTAAAGTTGAGATATTTTTGCCTGCAGCAGGGCGGAGTAAAATATAGCTTAGCCCACAGGAGTAAAAATCTTTGGGGATAAAAAGTGCCTATGTTTATATTGGAGACTAAACTACCAATACATCTTAATTCATCAATATCGGTTCTTTTGTTTTTTTATTTCTAGCGATAAATGGAAATAGCACAATAGGCATAACGGACCAGTAGGTTGACTTCAAACAAACAGACAAATCGGCGGTACCGCTGTGAGCATACTATGATCCCCGGCCGATATGACATACTATGTCAAACTTATAAACGAGAACACAATGATCGGACGAACTTTCGCGGACGTTTTCAACGGATGCGGCTTGTTTCTATCTGATTAATTTACAAAATACACTAAACTGTGCTCATTGTCGGACATAAGTCGCGGACACGACCTTGAGCGTTCGGACGTCCGAACAAAATCTGGCTGACCGGATGTTTTTGCATCCGCGGACGTCTGCCATTGACATATAGGATAAGTCTTTGACGGCCGCGGATGAACCGTGCACATTGTTAAGCCGCATCCATCAGCCGCGATTTATGGATGCGTCCGATAATTTGTTTCTAGCTTGTCGGCTGTTTGTTCTCTCTATTGTGGCAATAGTTAATGGAGCTACTGTATAATTATGTTTTGAATTTTGATGACACTGATAGGAGAAACTGGGTGACAGTTAAGTTCAAATACGCGCCAAAATATCCTTGTCGTTACTCGTTAGTCATGTCAAAAACTCTAAACATAACAATAAAGATTATTATTATAGATACACAGAGCTGCAGATAATACTGTCTGTGACACTAGTGATGTGAGTGACGTCGAGTTTTGAAGCATTTTGTCGATGACTTTTATCGTATTATGTTGTGTTTCGGTGCCAAATTGCCCCTCAATTTGCCGTTATATTTATTGGAAATTGGGACATCAAACCTTTTATGTGTGAATATAACCAGACGAGATATCGATATTTCTTATTTATATGTTGGCTTTATGTTTGTCATTGACAAATATTTTATGATGATTTGAAATCGAGTGATCGAATCGATATATATTACTCGGTGAGATGAGATTATTAAAGGATTACATGCTGACTGCGAAATAATTGCGCAGGAACAGTACATTTTTTCAAATAATATAATTGTTACAAATTTCATCAAAATTGATGAAGCGGTCAAAGTAAGTAGGGATAACAGATACACGATCGCAATTATAATATTAGTATGAAGCACAATTCAAAGATATCGATAGTTTAAACCTTTTAGTGATGTAACGTTGCAGAAGTTCAAATGCGACCTTTAACCTTTGAATGCGGAAATTTATGGGACACAATGGGATAATCTATTTATATTTATTGATCTTTTGTGGGTGTGCGTCCGAATCAGTATTTTTGTTGTGCTGCAGGAATTACATTTTGTGACCACTGGTGCAGTTCACTGGATGGGATATTCTTTTGTGGGACGAGTAAGGGTGCCGGTTCGATTCCGAGGGATCTAAATTGTAAGGTTTAATGAAATAATAGCAAGCGAAAGCGATGAAATAAAACAAGTAAAGCGAAATTCTTTGAATTTCTGTAACTTAAAGAAAAAAAAACTGATTTTCTATAATAGTTGAAGTAGCCCAAATAGGCTTGATAATCAATAATTCCTAGGTAGTTTTAATATCTTGTGGTCCAATAATTAAATATATTTTAATTTATGCAGTCCATGCCCACGTCATACATAAATAATGTGACCCGTTAATAATCAATATTTTATTTATACATAGACGTATGTGTGGTATTCAATTATCAATATATTTCAATAAATATTGTCAGTATGACGGACGATTATACCTATGTTTATATTATATCTATATTAAAAGATGTATCACAGAATGTATGACGAAATAATAAAGATATGAAGAACCGATACTGGTTTAGATACTTTCTGAACCCGGAATTCCAGGAACTAGTGTTATTCTGATTTTGCGGTTTGAAATTTAATAATTACTTAATATTACGACACACTTATAAATTATACTTTTAATTGGATGTTAGAAAACTATCGATACATCCACCACATATTATCTACCTCAAACTTGCCTTTTTAGAAGCAAATTGCTTATCTCAGATATGCAGACATTAAATTGCAAATCTATTTTGATAATTATTTGTCTAAAACTGTCGATGGGGTTTAGTGAAGTCACTCAAATAGGTGGTCACTACAGCCACAGTATAAATATACACAGTAGATTCATTCAACCGCATTCTAAAAAAGATTCAAGCAACAGAGACAAAGTTGAACGCGCGTGTGTGTGCCAATTTCGTTTTGCAAGCTTCGAGTTGTCTGAAATCGCGCTTATGTGTGCGTCTGCCAGTTCTTGCGGTCTAATAGTATGATACTACTGCCTCTAATTATACTGTGTCTGCATTTGAACCTAGCTGGGACACCCAGCACGATAATTTAGATAAAGCTCGAAGGCAAAAAGCAATTGTGGCAAAGCATACATGGTTCTCTAGTTTGTTTGCGCGAGGTACAGGTAAAGTTAATGCAAGTTCTATGTTCGATTTTTAAATTCGCATTAAACTGATAAGAATCCTGTGAAATCGATAACAGATAGATAAGTTATACAATTAAGGGATGTGATCTCGATAAGTTGTTTATCTATATAGACATCCCTAGGTTTTACGTTGACAAAAATATAGTTAACTAGTCTATATCAAAGTGAGTAAATATTTTAAGCTGAATATTTCTTTGTAAAAGTATCGAATTCATCATGGATTTAGTTTTTTAAGTAGAGCAAGGTTCTTTGTTTTAGTTTTTAACCAATTTGGAAAATGTTTAACATAATATTTCATTCTCATTGTTATTTCATTTAAGTCTCTTAATAATCCCATTATTACAATATCTCCCTATAATTACAACTTTTTTGAGCGATTTAACTTTAATTACCGTTGCGATATTTTTGAATCGAATCGTGAATACTAAAAAAATCAACTAGTTGGTTATAAAAATCCATATCGAGGATTTAAAGCATAATAATTCATTAGTGACAAAATATTTTAATATTTCCATTGATATTTGGTTAGCTTCGGATTTGTTTCATGCAAATAAATTTGCGGTCTTATTAGCATATTACTTGATTCCCGGTAGCTAGTGTTGGGACGTTATCGATATTTTGGTTTAACGTCAAATCATAATAATTAATTAATCGGAAAACGTCCATCGAAACTCACTCTTTTTGATTAGTTTATGGAGAGTTACATTTCAAAATAGGTCAGCTGATTCAACCAAATGGTCCACCAGCACCCAATACGTGCGTTTCATTAGGAACATAAAGGCAAAGTATATACACGTTTCTGTCGAACTAATGTAATTCAGTGTTCGTGGCCTCAAAAGCCTTATTATTTCCATTTTAATGGACTACATACTGCGCTGGAATCGCTTTTATGTTGATATTTCCAAATTAAATACATTTTAATCTTAGACAAATTGCATCGTAGTTATATGATATTGGTTCATTAGATGCTATAAAAAGGTAATAATTCTTTATTCCGTTGCTGGAGAATGAAAACAAATTGTCGCCGCAGAGTTCAATATAATCTTAAATGCATATAATATATTTAACTATAATAAAGCTATTAAAAGTGGCATCTATTTGTACTTAAATCATAGATAATTTTATAATAAACAGATATCTTATCATAGCATAGTATAATAGACCCGACGATGAAAATTACTCGTCATAAAAGTCATATTTTTATTAAAAATTAAATATTAAATCAAAATGCTTTTATGATAAAAGTTTTGCTTTTTGATACAACAATGTGCTACTAATAAATCTTCTCCCGGCGCTGTCTCATAAAATATGTGATTAACAAAAATTTCCATATAGATCGAAAGAGACGGAAGCCCCATTTGTAGTTTTTTGGGTGAATATTTTTTATGAAACTCACCATTTAAATTTTGCTTTAACTTTATCGACATCGATAATGTTAATTTCAACCATTTTTCGTTTTAGTCATCTAACATGAAAAGTGTCTAGTCCCCTCACTAATTTCAATGAAAGAATTCATATTTTATGTTCCATCGTTTTTTATTTGAAATAGTTGGTTTATTAAAATCAATCAGCCTAGTGTCAATAAACGAAAATGAAATAAAACATTGATAGCCGGACACAAAATCTACACAAAAACAATATCAACGTTTAGGCGCAGTCATAAAACAAATTCTATTCGCGACACTCAAATTAATTGTACTTTTTTAATTAAAAAACGACAAAAAAATTATGAACTACACAAAAAATATTTGTAAATTCGATATGATGTAAAAAGGCCGCGTGAAGTGCTCCATCAGATATTAATTTCGATTCCATTTTGTCGATGTTTTGTGATTTTTTTTTGGCTTTTTATCACATAACTTTTTAACGGACGGATGGGTGAATAATTGTTTTACCGGGCGTGTATGGTGACGTCCCATTTCAATTTGAATAGCAAATTTGCGGCATAATTCCGAAACCGCGCGAATATGCATATTTTTTGCTGCTCGGTTAATTGATATATTTGTTAAATCGCTCTTCATTTTTAACGCTTCAACAAATTCAAATGTGACTGACCGTTGTTTCATAAATGGAATTTAATATGAGGAACTCCGAAAATATTAATTTTTGCTAGGCCATAAAATTATGTATTTGATTAACTGCAGTTTTCCATGGACGTTGTTTTAAATATAATATCGAGTGAAGAAACTTTCATATCTAAGAATTTCGTATGTTGAATCTAAAATTTTAAAATAATATCTTAATCTCGCAGTCGGCCAACAATAATTCATGTTCATAGTAAATAATATAACTATAATTTATAATATTACTAGCTGTCCCGGCAAACGTTTCTTTGCCATATCATATAAAGTATATCGCCCGTATTATTTTATTGAATTAGTGACTATAAATAAGTATGTCACCATGGCAACGTCCATCGCTATCCCGTGACCCGCGTCGCATAAACAATGGTCGCTCTTTATAGACAAATAATTTGCAATCAAATAAAATTGCGACTATAATTAAAGATCTAAGCTATCTCTCAAGTTGGAGAAAAGCACACATTTAAAAAAAGCAAACATTAAAATCGGTTAAGTAGTTTAGGAATCCATCGCGGACAAACATCGTGACAGGAGATTTATATATATTAGATAGTAATTATTCAGGGGTAGGGGCAAAAATGGCATTTAAGTGACTTGTCTAATATTCAAAAACAAAAATAAGCAGATCTTAATGTCCATTTACTCGCTGTGTAATGTTTTACAAGTTAAGCGGTTAATGTTTTTATTATTGATCGATAAAAGTGCAAAATTATCGAAATAATTTTACAACATTGGAACATCACTACCAACACGACAAGTACGTACTAAACATAAGACGGATTATTTTTCATTTCATCTGGAATTCTATAACACCGTTTCGCCATTTCAAATGATCGTTACAACTTGAATTGAAATGAAATTTTATATTAATACACTTTATTTATTGTAATGTATTCTGTGCCGTTGCTGTACTATAATTACAAGAAGTTTTTTGAGAAACAGAATACATTTTTTTACTGTACACATTTTTATTATATTCTACAAGCTAGTAGGTACAGTAAAATACTAATGAAATAATGTAAAAACACTGTATAAAATTAAATGACGTTCAAAAAGATTTCAATAATAGGAAAGATAAAAAAATGTTACACTTTCCGACGGCTTCGCCCACCTTAAATAGAAATTTTGTGTGACTTTCAACTTTGACCCTATTTAACCTCTTCAGGGGTGGAATTTTGAAAACTTTTCCCATTGCACACATCATAAGAGAATACGTCTACGTGTGCATAATTTCAAGTTTTAAGGTTAACACGTGCATCAATCAATCATCTTTAAAATGAACTTAAGATTAACTTAATTTAAGATTAACTTATCTGAAAATTAGGAGTACAGTGTGTCTATTATAAATTATTGTACATCGCCGTCAGATACTTAAGATTATATTGGCATTTTTAGTGCCTACGATTATGGGTTGACTACTGTTTTAACTGTTTTTTATGGTTCTTCAATGTTCGGTTATGGCTTACTTTATTGCTGAGGTACCAGATTACATAAAGTAATAAGGTATTTTATGTACTACATAAATAGGGGATAAAATAGTTTAGACATTTTCTCCCATAGTTTTGTTTGTTTCTAAGTTTCTAAGTTTATGGTAAGTATTAAAATATAGTTATTATCATATTAATAACAATCCACGCTTACTTATTAATATTATAAATGTGTAAGTGTGACTGCGTGTCCGTCTATCTGTCTGTCTGTCTGCCTGTCTGTTACTTCTTCACGTTCACACTGCTTAACTGATTTTGCTGAAATTTGGTATGGAGATACTTTGAGTCCCGGGAAAGGACATACGATACTTTTTATCCCGGAAAAATGTATGGTTCCGCGCGATAAACGAATTTCGGCGTAACGGAATTGCGGGCGTTATCTAGTTGCAAATTGCAATATAATGCCACGTCATGATCAATATAATTATGAACTGACCTTAAAAATATAAATCTTTGTCCACTAATTTCTTAAACCCCGACAAAATTGTCCCCACTAAATGGCTAACAAGTTAATGTCTGCTCAAATCACTTACAATAAGTGGGCGCCGCCCGTTGGCCGACAATTCCGGTCAATCATAGACCACATGTCGCTAAGGAGGGGCCAGTGCTTGTCAAACTTGATGATATTTTTTAATACATTTTACTTTGTTGATGCCCGTAACTCCGTCGTTGCAGAAATTCGTTTATCGCGCGGGAACCGTACAATTTTTCGGGATAAAAAATATCCTATGTCCTTTCCCGGGACTCAAAGTATCTCCGTGCCAAATTTCAGCAAAATCGGTTCAGCGGTTCGGGTGTCAAAAGGTAACGTTTTAGTTGCGAAAAAATGTACGGTTCCCGCGCGATAAACGAATATCATCTAGTTCTACTTAAATAAATACCGTTTCAAGCATGATAGTCTTATTATTCCAATATATAAATATTATTATTTGTACATTTAGATGTCTGTGACTAAGCCCAGCTGAACAAATTCAGATACGTCATGTAAATACCTAAGAAGGGAAAATATTTACTTTAATATAACGTCGTTTACCAAGAATTATTAGCTTATAAATTATTATTTTATCATATTATTTGATAAATAATTTCACGATCTGCAAGGTACCGCGATCGACAAAATTTCTAACAAAATAAGTACCACTTTAGGACCTATGGTTTCATTTTGCTCTACGATATTACAATGCAGCGGCAGCATGGGTCGATAGACCAAAGTCGGTAGAAAAGATCGGAATGCAACCTTTTGGTTAACAGCAGAAAAAAAACATTCTTTTCGTTATTAACATGCTAGTTTACGCCTTCGTAGTTCAGTGGATTAAACCTTGGCTGTCGACAGTAATCGTGTGTTCGATTTCCAAACAATACTTAGGTACTAATTGTTCATCATCTTTGACTGTCTTACATGTGTTGTGTCTGTACTTATCTTTATTGTGTTGTGTGATGTGCAAAATAAACTTCTCTTATTCTTATTCTTACAAGACAGTTGATCCATGCGTCGAATGGATGGACGTACTCATAATATAAAACGTCTTACCCATCTCTTGCTGGTTTTGTCCGATATCTGGTTGTTAGAATAAAAGAAGTGTGTTGTGTACGCACAAACTTTGGCACTATCAAATTACTTCAGCTGCGCAAAACTCATACTGAACTCAAACTCAAACTTCTTATTTAGAATAAATTTTTGCAAATGTTTTCTGAACGTCGTTTTTACTGGTGCCTACCCACCGGTGTGATGCGTAGCAGTTCTTTCATAAAACCTCCACCGAAACCGTGGATTTTTTGTGATTTATTAAACACAATAAAAACATCACATTACCAATGAATACATTAGCTCAGTCATCCAATAAGATCGTCCTCGTCCGCCATGCCTCAGTAAATATGGCCGAAATTGTCAATCTACATATTAATATTATCGTACAAATTATGCATTAATCATTATTGTAGCTTTTAGTCGTTTATATTAAGGACCTTCCTTACGGAGATTCCGTAATTTACCGTATTTAGAGCCTTATAAACTCATAATTTGAAAGCTACAAAGGTATAAAAAATAATACAGCAATAATCTTCAGTATATCAACATTCCTTTCCACTTTTTAAATTTTCTATTTTTGTTTATTATACTCATGATATTAGCTTCCAAAGTAAAACCAATTTATTAAAATTCAAGCATACATTCAGCATCTCCTTAGGATTTACAAATTACTTTTATTTGAAACACACGCCAATAGATCGACAATATCATTAACTACATATTCCCCGTTTAATTTTTTTTAGGTCAAGATTAAAATTTAGACGAGTAAAAAATAGGGTTTTGGTGCGCTCTCGGCAACGCGACAAATGTATGGCCAAGGTCGTTTGCTCGGAGGACAGCCTTAAATGAATTGTTACATACATTTGCCTGTGATCCAGCGGTGTAGCGGCCAAACCGCTTGTTCTAGCCTTGTCGTTATTTGTGGGATATACTAGACCCTAGTATATCCCACAATCTGAACATTTTGTGGTACACTTTACGGAAAAACTGTCACGCCTATTGATTTGTATTGAGTTGTGCTCATAGTAAATTTTATATTTTATTATTATGTACCAAATGTGTTATCATAAATCAGTCAAGGTATGACGACGCGAGCAATCACAAAGCTCTGCTTTTAGCTAGTATTATAATTTATAACATAGTGATTATATTCTCTTTGGTATTATAATATTAATAAGGTAATTAGTCTACTATGAGTCACCTGTCAGACGCTAATAAGAATAAATGACGCGCAAAGACAAAATTATCCCGCGCGTGTATTGTGAAGACACAAACATAGTATGATATTTAACGTACCCGATTATGATGCATTTAATTTTATTTATACATAATTAAGTTATTGTTGCATAATTTATCGTCCATAAAATCAATTTGTGTGATAAATGTTGAACGTGAACGCATGTATCTATTTTAAAAGCTGATTTATTACAACCCTAAAAGTATCTTACAAGTCTTGCATGGCCATCTGTCCGCCATCTTGGAATGTCTCGCAGTGGTTGAATTATGTCAGGTGTCATTTGCGTGACAGCTGATTGACATCCAGTAGTCAGTACCCAAGCCCTATTATGACAATATTGTCAACCGATTACTATACAGTAGCCTTGTAAGTCACTGCAGTCTATCCCTCTCGCACACATGCTATTTTCGAGGTATAACAATCACCCAGTAAACTAAATCACGCGCGATCTGTCACAGTTTGACAAGCGCTGGCTAGGGAGCAATTGGCTGACGATGAACATCGATTGACAATTGACACTGATGTCACCACAAGTGTCTCTCAAACTTTATGCTTCGTTGAAACCGGTTCACTTTTTCTACTAATTGAGCTTTTGTTTCGATTGAAAATAGTTTTGTATATTTTGTGTCAAGTGTTTTTTTCATTCGTTATTCTGTCATTTTAAGACCCGGAAAATAACATAGTATTATAGTTTTCATTCAATAGAATCGAACAATGTTTAGTCAACGGAATCCAAACTTTTAATAGTTTAATTAATTTTGATCTAAATGTTAACAAAGTTAAAATATGCAGCTATAATGCTACAAATTTAAAGGTCTAATAACCCTTAAATATATTATATGAATAAAAATGAATTTTCAATTTGTTAGTCTTGCTAAAACTTGCGAATGGCTGAATCGATTTAGCTGATTTAATCTTGAAATATTCGTGGAAGTCCAGGGAAAGTTTATACCAGGATGGAAGTTATACGAAGTTCATAAGATATGTCCACATTATGCAATTTCATCTTTAATTTTCGTCATCTTCTTTTTATTCAACTTTCGTTTGGCATATTCAATAATTGAATGCGTCAAAATCCACCCGCGTTGAAAGAAAAGTGTCATAGCGAGCGCTACGATTTCACGGGTGCGGGTCACGGAGCGCGTCACGGGTATGCCTCACGTTCGCTGTTGACTGCGCTATAACGCATGCCCTTGATGAACAAAAAAGGCCCAGTGTGGACAAAGCTATAGCCTATATGGTCATCTTGTCTAGTAAAGTATCTAATATAACAGCACAGTAATTTTATCGGGCTTAAATTTTTAGAACGAAATTTCGAACATAAGACTAAAATAGCATTTAAAAGGCGCGCCTGGGACGCAATCGTCGATACACAATAATCCAATTTGTGTAACACGCTGAACGAGTTGTAAATTGGTTCCCAAACTTTGTTAGGCCCTTCGCGACTGACGGTTTTTCGTAATGCATTACGTGGAAATTACCCTGCGAGAATTGAGTGGAATTACGTACGTTAATCTCGTCAAGCTCAATATTTACCCGTGGTATCTAGTATCTACTATGACATGGCATGTCAATCGTGGCCAATATTTCGACATTTGAGGTTTTACATGGCGTCCATGACTTACTTACAATTCTTTTTTACCATGTCCAGAGTTTTGATATCCTTGATAGTTTTGGTACCTAACCTGACATCATAATTCATAACTAATATTACTTAATACTTATTGATACATCATATTTGATTAAAATCGGCAACCAGCAGTTCAGACTTCAGCCGCTACGAGGATGTGGCCTCGTGTAAGAGACAATCCACACGGCGCGTTGCGTCAGCGTTGCGTCGACGCAGCGCTGCCGTTGCGTTGTTTTATATATGTCGCAGGGAAAAGAGGATATCAGGGATTTCACGATATCCCTAGGGATATCACGAACCCCCGGTAGATGCCGAATATTCATGTTTGTTACGTCTTCATACTAAAAATATCTAGTGATATGTCATTTCACTAAACTAAATCTAGTGAAATGTCAGAAACGCGGATACCGCAGAATAAAAATCGAGCCACTCATTTCTCTCGCTCGCTCTAGTTCCAAACAAATGCGTCGCTCGAGCTGGCGCGGCTCGTCTAGCCTGGAGAGTGGAGACAGACAGACTAACCCTTTGGGTACGGAACCGTAAAAACTAGGATATTCGAAGAGCTGCAGTACCTGTAGTATCTGTGCCTGTACAATAGCCTAACCAAACTAGACATCGAAATATTAAACTTGGTCGGCCGCATCATTTGACGTCAAAAATCAAAGGTCTGCAATATCTGATGAAGAACCCTCAGCTGGTTTCAAGTTTCAACTGTATGATTCAGAGATATGGTGATGCCCCCTTAGATCTGCTGTAGTTGCATTACACGTGTGATAATAATAATAATAACTCCTACTCTGGTTTTGGTGACGGTGGCCGGTTTCATTGAAACCAGGCCAAGAGTAATTTTATAGTGCCCAAGTGTGTGCGCAGTACACAAGAGCAATCTCTATATTCCTTTACTCGCATGACCCGGTGAGACGGAAGACTGACACGACCGGCGAGAGATCAGGCGCAGGACCGACTTTTTACATGCCGATCCGACGCATGGATCATCTAACATCTTACTTGTCAAATTCAGATGTTAGATGATCCTATCAAAGTACCCGTGTGTAATGTGTATACTAGAACAAGCGAGAGAAATGCGTAGCTCGATTTTTATTCGGCGGTGTCCGCTTTTCTGACTTTTCACTAGATTTAGTTTAGTGAAATGACATATCACTAGATATTTTTAGTAAGAAGACGTAACAAACAAGAATATTCGGCATCTACCGGAAGTTCGTAATATCCCTAGGGATATCTTGAAATCCCTGATATCCTCTTTTCCCTGCGACATATACAAATAACCAAGGTGTTCACACGGTGCGCTGCGTCTTCGTAACACACACGTCATGACAGACAGCAGCCCCCGAGACGAAGCGGGAGGGGTTGTTGACGTTAAGACTGCTTCGTAATAAGATATAATAATGCTGTGGTGTCGCAGCGCCCATGTGGCCGGCTATGCATCAAAATGTTTGCGTTGCGACGACGCAACGCAACGCAACGCGCCGTGTGGACTGGCTCTAAGGCTGGCATAAACATTGACTGCCAAAATCATTCCTTTCGGTTTAGCGAAACTTTATTTCTATGGTGAAATATCATATATAAATAATAAGAATACATTATATTAAGAACATGACATCCAAATGTCGGTCAAGGCAATATTTAACGTACTAACAAATAGATAAAACTGAAAATTTGCGAGTCAAAGGAAAATTTGGCGTAACTTTAGCGGAAACTAAACGGCAAAAGTAAACGGCACATGACAACTAGTAATTAGGTTATACAGGAATACCTAGTTCTTAATCAGCTATTTATTCTAGATTTTAAAGTTAACTAGTTCTGCACTTGAAGCGTTTAGCTAGCTTTTGTGTTTGTTTAAGTTATAAGCTTATAAGCCTTGTCAAGTATGTTTTTAGGTAAGTATTTGACCCAATTTAGTTTTATGTCACAGAATACAATATATTTGTACAAGTTATATTATGTTTGAAATTTTGAAGTAAAAAAGATGATAAGGATTATTTAGATCCTTAACATAATTATTGATGATAGACTGAGGATTTCTGGATGATGATCTAGAAATCCTCAGTCAATCGTATGATGATTACTTAACTTTAATTATTATCAATAAAATAATATTTAAACTCTTGAGTGTGGTTGTTAGCAGTGAGTGAATGTACCTACTAGATGCAATGATGAATGATGCAAAAAAATATTTGCAGATTTTGATACTTATAAGTTCAAGGTACCTCTGAGTTTCTATAATAATCATCCTTATGTATTAATCTTAAAGGTTTATAAGAGGTAAATGAATTCTATACAAACCTCACATCATCTATCCCCTGTTACGTGTTAAAAAATCCGCCATTTTGGATTTTCCGCGCAACACGCGATCCCAATATGCCGACTCACGGTTGTTTTAATGTTGATTAATTAATTAATGCAATTGTTTTATCGGCAAAGCCATTAATTACACAAAATCGGTTAGGCCAATAAGTTTAGAATAATTATAATTTACTAAATTGGGAATACTAATGGCTGACAGTTTTTGACAGTTATACCACAGTATATATTACATTTGTTTAGGTTATACCATAAATGCATGGTTATAAGTTATTATAACATAAGGGGTACGTTCCGAAATAAAGACCAGTTCCGCCAAGGGCTTCTTAAAAAATATGACATCCCATCTAACGACTTTACTACATAATATTATGTAAACTGTATAAGTATGACTTTTAGTCAGGAGGTTAAACGTTACAGTCAAAGTCTTGGCTAGTTGTCCTTTAGTCTTTTAATTAAATGGTGTAATTTAATGAACGCGCTAGTCTGCGAATTGCAGATTAAACTAGCAACATATTATCTAATATCAAAAACTTGTCATTTTCTATTTAAACCGCGATTGACAATGTAGTGTCAGATGTTGTCAATCGCGGCTTTGTATAGAAAATGACAAGTTTTTGAGAGTCAATGACCGCTACCGCCATGTTTCGCCGAGTACAGTATAGTTCTTCACACGAAAGGAATACCGTCTGTTGATACTTAAAAATAAATATGCTAACTTAATTCAAAGTTATTGGTACAATAAACTAAAACAAATACAAACTCTGGAACTTTCGGTTGTTCCAACTTTGCCAAACTGTGGAACAACACAAGGCGGTAACAGTTCAAAAACTCACTTTATTAGGATTCTTATCGGAAAGCAATTACTATATTTAAAGTGTATTTAGTGTTTCATAAAGTTTCCCTTAAACTTTATACGCGCAAACCAAGTAGTATATAGGTACTAACTACTATACAAATGCAGATGTCGCCCGCAAAACCCTGGCGCCAATATTAGTTTGTCGCGTGGAAACCGTTTATTTTTGCAGGATAAAAAGTATTATATTACCTTTCCCGGGACACAAGGTATCTCCATATCAAATTTTATCAAAATAGGTTCAACAGTGAAGAGGTAAAAGCCAGACAGAGACACTTTAGCATTTAGAGTATTTGTAGTTTGATAATAATATTATAAAATCTAGCTTTCATAACCCGATTTTAATGGAGTTAAATCTTTATATTATGACAGTATAAAATATTTACAGCCGGAGACATTGTTCAATAACAGTAAAGTCGTTAACTGTGTTATGAATATTGTTTACATTTTGACACAGAAACTTTGTAACCTTATCAGTGGCTCCCGATACCAATTACATTTTAACTGTGTAACTTATCACAAGTAACTTTGGGTATGCAAATTGTCTTGGATTGTTAATGGTTGTGTGATTTAATTGTTTTCAATCGTATTTTGTTATTTTCAATTATCACCTATATCTATAACTAAATGAGGCCCGCAACTCCATAGCGCCAAAATTCGTTTATCGCGCGGGAACCGTACATTCTTCCGGGATAAAAACTATCCTATGTCCTTTCTCGGGACTCAGAGTATCTCCATGCCAAATTTCAGCAAAATCGGTTCAGCGGTTCGAGCGTGAAGAGGCAACAGACAGACAGACAGACACACTTTCGCATTTATAATATTAGTATAGATATTTTGTATGTAAATATACAGGTAGACTTTGCAAGACGTTTGATATACTTACCAAATTTGCATCTATGTATTTTTTTAAGACTTCTTTAGCGGCGTTGTGCTTTCAGTATCGGTTTTAAACTTGTGTATGAACACGTGACTTGCTCAAAAGAAAATTAGAAGACTTTTCTTTATCGCTACTTTATAGAATCGCCGATAATTTTATGTATGGAATTGACATATTAACGGTTCTATAGTATGAAGTTGATATTCGACTTGAGCAATGTCAAATCTATACATTTTGAACGGGGATTCTACAAAGAAGCGATATAGACAACGTCTGGGCTAAAGGGCCTGGGTTATTCTGGACAAATATATCCAAAGACCAAAGGACATACCCAGCTACGGCGGAAGATCCCTTAATTTGTTTAACGTCACACATCAGAGCTCAACCCGGCGGCTACTTGCTAACTCTCCAGAACTTTCACCGCACTGTCTAAATTAATTTACTTAGCGCCAACTGTATTATGTTGTTATTTTGAGTGTATAAAGATGCATGTAAGACATACGTTTTTACCACTTTAAAATGAGCGTACGAGCTGTTGTGAGTCGCAGAATTTCGGCTGGCAGAAATTCTGTTGCATTCAGTTTCATACAAAAGTCCTGTTTGATTCACACGAGCGTAATTTTGTGAGTCATGATTTGTATGAAAAGATAATTGCGCGACCGAAATTCACTCACAAAATTACGTTCGATTGGCTGCAGCCTAATTCTACCAATTAGCTCGTTACCTATGTAAAAACAGGTAGGGAACAGTACAGTTTCCTGTAATAAAAAGTATGCTATGTCCTTACCTGTAGTGTACCTATACTGCATTATTACTGCATGCATCCCCACTTCGGAGGTAGTTTGTCAATTGAATGTGTATCTTCTGGTCTGTTAATAAAGTTCAGTTTCAAAGGGCTCATTTAAAACTCGTATCATAGCGCCCTGCGTCACGTTCCAGTGTTAACTAACCCCAAGATGGATAGTGGTAGAATATTATACTCTTTGGTGAAAAAATGCTAATAAAATAATGTTAATGATGTTTTTATTATTAATTTGGTAATTTTGTAGCTAATAGGTTTATACAAGACAAGAGGCATGTAATTATTTTAAATTATGTTGTTAATTATGGAGCCGATGGAATGAATTTTCAATATTTAATTAAGCTTACTTAAATTAACGAAGCTATTCAACGATATTTCAAAACATTTAATAAATATGATATCTCCCAAATTTTTTTTTATAAATGTGAAATTAATATTTTAAACATTATAGATATTTTCTGAAAAATATTTATAACAAATAAGATATTATATACTTAATAAGGTACTTTAAACTTAGGTAAATAAACCACTAGATGACGTCCGCAATTCGCGCGGGACCTGTACATTTTCCGGGATAAAAAATATCATAGTATGTATTTTTTCGGGACTCAAAGTATATATCCACGCAAAATTTCAAGCAAATCGGTTTAGTGGTTTAGGCGTGAAGAGGTAACAGAGACATGCAGACACACACTTACGCATTTATTTATTTATTTATTTGACACACAAACAATGAAATACATTAAAAAAGATCTTGACATAGAAAACATACAATTGTAAAATAAAGATTAATGTATCCTAAATAATAATACTTTAAATAATATTATTATTAAACTGTATATAATTTATGGATAATGATATTAAACATTTTAAAAGCTACAAACACATTTCACCTTAAAACTAACTCGACAGATTTAAACATTATTTCCTCGAATTATACAAATAAGAGAATTTATAGGAGCAGAGAGGAAGCGCGCTCTTCGCACGAGGAAGTCCCGTAAGATATATAGCCTTAATACAGCCTTAATATAGCCTTAATATCATTGCGAGCCTTTGTGTACGTGTTCTTGTAATTTGGAATCTCTTTTATTACGTTTTGCGATGATTGCCGATTGTTATATCGCGAAATATTAAATTTAAGATGAGAAATTGAAAATTTGAGCTTTGTATTTAAGGTGGTTGTGAAGAGGTACAGTAGTGACGACGATGATGACGACTTCTGTGGCTCAATTGGTTGAGTGTGTGGCAGCTTAAGGCTGCTCTTTCGAAAAAAGCGTGCAGATGAAACAACTTTTCATCGGCATTAACAGAGAAATTACATCTGAAAAAAATAATTACTAATCTACATGATATGATACGTAATTTGGTTTTGCCCTATTTTTCTATCAGTATCACATAATAAAGAAATAAAAAACCAAATCACCTCTAAATCGTTGAATGAAACCACTTTACTCCTTCATTATTTATCAAAAGAATATATAAAAAATATCTACTGCTTTGCAATACATAAGTTAATAATTTGGTTTTTAACTTTTTTGAAATATGTATTATATTAAGCCTTAAAAGGGTTTTTTCTCCTATTTCGCGCTATCATGGACGCGGCGAGCGTCGTGACCGCCACCGTACAAGGCGCGCTGTTATGAATGTTGTTTTAATATCATTTACGTCGATATTCGCACTGACAGACAATCGACCTCCTAATTTAGGGAGAGAGGGCCCTTAAGCCGGTGGTCGCGGGTTCGAATCCCGCCGACGGAACAAAAAGTTTTCAATGTTCCCGGGTCTGGATGTGTATGATATAATAAAAATGTTAAATATAATATGTATATTATTGTATAGTAAGTATAAAAGTATTAAAATATTTCCGTTGTCTGGTACCTGTAACACAAGTCCTTCAGGTACATAGCACAGGGCCAGACTGACGTGGTGAGAAGGTTCCATAGATATTATAGTGAAGAGATTCTTCTATGAAAAATAAAGAACAAGAATCTTCTTATAGAGACCCAGCATGTACCATCCATGAAATTAATTCATATAAAGATGGCGGACCTGTGTAATTTGATCGTGTAATATCAAACCCAGCCAACAGAGTATGATTAACATTAAATTGACATAATCTGACAAAATGACAAGTCTGTCGTCTGCATATGAATCAACTTCTCTGCTAATCCTTGTTTACCAAATTGATACATTAGGTAGCAATTTGGTTAGGTCATCAACGACGGTTCTTCAAAAGATGTATGAACCCTTCTTACAGACAAGTGCCAGAAAAAGCCCTGAGTACCAACCCTAGAATAGCTCGTCAAAGAGCTCCAAAGACTAAAATCTCCAGAACCATCCACGTAGCTTAACCGGCTCGAGCGATATTAATAAGGCTTTGAGACACGTAGCGAAATTAAAAGGATCAAGTGCGCAGAAGTTGAGTAGTCCTCGATTCTTTAATCTGCGAAGCATTGTCAAGGGGCGGGCTAACAAGATTTACTTGTAATTTCGTCGCGCTAATGATAATTTAACTTCTTAATTAGTTTTTTACGTTGTATCGCCGTTTTTACGAATCTTTTTTTGATGTTTCAGAGCTATTTTATACGATATTTTTTTTACAATACTATTTCAATGGTGAATAGAATATTATACTGCAATGTTTATATTATACAGATACATATCATCAGCATATACAGTAAACAAAAAGTTTTGTTCAACTTTTTACAACGTGTCTGTAAATTATCTGATATGACGTACGCAAAATGTCGGAATTTGGTCGGATTTTTAATTATATGTGTTAGTAGCACCCTCTGCGTAATATTTTTTATTTGAAAAAATATAATATCAAACTTGTTACGTTGATACTAAATATTTTTTAAAAGGTCGGACCTTTTATGGAACCATGTAGGTACAGAGATTTATTGCAACTACGCCTCACGCCGCTCCGCCGTGTAATGCATGAGTGTCACACACACATACAACAGAAACTACGCCTCACAAAGTGGAGTTGTTGGATAATTTTTTTTAGATTCATCTGTCCTTGCCAATTTCAAATGCGTGTTTTGTATAATTTTAATTCGTCCAAGAACAAGTTGACGAATGCCTAAATCCTCGCAAACTTTTTCTATTTGCAGACGTCTGAATTATCCGTCTGTGGAAATGTGCAAGAAAATTAGCATGCGTAGATTGGATTGTCACAAAAGTTCTGCTGGGTCTTATGCTAATCTCGTATTTTTTGCGCAATTTTCCAGAGGCGAGAATTCTAACTCGAAGATTTATTACTGAAACGGGTTGTTTTGTTTGCATAAAGCCTACTTGCGCCAGCTATTGCTTGTTTTATTGTTCTAAATTCTCTTTTAGGAACTAGAAAGACTTTTTTATCGATGTCCTTTTAAGCCTGGGCGCAAGTCTAAGGTCCAGATGAATACCACCTCTAAGAAACTGGCGTAAATTACGATTAAGATTAAGAGTTTATGGTACAGGAGGCAAGAACATGATTCCAATTTGCCGGAGAAGTTACGCTTGTGAGTTTTTGTCTGTCTACACGTTTTTGACGTGACAACGTATACGATAATTCGATATGGGCTGCGCGCACGAAAAAACATGACGCAATATGCGGCGTCACCTCGTTCTGAGGCGTTCCATTTAAGGCTATGACGTTGTCACGTTCAACTATCGTCAGTAAACCGACTTTACAGGCAACCGAGTTCGAGTCGAGTTCGAGTCGAGTTCGAGTCGATTTCGAGTTCGACCGTCTCCAACCGTCTTTTTGTTTGTTTGATAAACCATCGAAATAAGATTCAGAGACCTGCAGCAGCAAAAATAGTGTTGCTGAAAGAATCCTTAAATATTTAAGGTGGATTGTACAATATTTCACGGTTCACCTTAATGTTCTTCCGAAAAGCGCGTCTTTTCATTTTCCGTCTGCACGTTCAGATATTCGCGCAAACTGCTCAATAATGCCATCAGGTGTTATAAAAAGCGGCAAACGGGCCCTAACCGAAGGTTAACTGACCGTTAGAGGTTAAACCCAACACAAATAGGGCGTGAAACTGCCGTTGAAGTGTTATCCACACTCGCAGCTGATATCAAAGATTATTGACCGCGCTGTACTCTTGATACTCACCGTAATTATTTTTTTTTGTTTCGGTTATCGGGCAGAAAAGGTTTATTCAGAAGACCCAAAACTTGGATACTATTCAATAAAGAATGCGTTCATAGTGACGTATTCAGATATTATGTCACGGTCACGCCATGATTGTGACATAGCATAGTGATTAATCGGGATGGATCACTTAGAAGTTGTATTTCGTGACATAGCATTGTCCATACTACTACTGTAGTAACTACAGACTACTAACACACAGATCTACAAGGTAACGGACAATGAACACAGACCTCTGATTCAAATGAGTATCACAAAGACCATGACTTGTGCCGTCGGAAAATAGTCTAATTATACAAGGTGTAGCAAAACTAAGGCTGCGTTGCACCAGAGGCGTGGTTAAAGTTAAAGGTAAAGTTAAGGTTAAAGTTAAATATGGCGTCCTTAGCTTTAACTTTAACCGGAAAATTTGACAGATGTCGTATGAGCATATGGGGTGTTTGGACGCCATATTTAACTTTAACCAGAGATTTGACATTTCGCACTGTTGTCAAAGTTAAAGTTAAAGGTAAAGTTAAAGGTAAAGTTAAAGGTAAAGTTAAAGGTAAAGTTAAAGTTAAAGTCCAAGATAGTTCGTGCAATCCACTCTGAGTGATAATAGGTACTTTAGGGTGTGTATGACTTTTTGTTTTAACTTTTGTATGGGAAAATTCTTGACGCAGGAGCACTGCCAATTTAAATCACAAAAAGTGCTCTTTCAGTACTGCTACTTTTACAGTAAACTCTATATAAAGGACACATAAACACCCTAAAGTATTATCATTTAGTTTTGTTACAACCTGTATTAAAATAAGTATTTTCTATTACATAAATAGATTATCCTGAAAACTTTTGCTACTCGATTATAAACCTTCAATATCTTACATAAGAGTGTATCTCCCTTGGCATATTTTCTTTCGAGATATCGAATGTACGCGATGAAGCCGTATTCCATTGTCTAACTGAAAAGGGTCGTACTCGATCGAGTTTCAGTGGCAGTGATTAGACTAAACGGCGGGAACACGTGTACGATTTGTTCCTGAGGTACAATTGATCCTTAGGTACAATTGCTCCTTAGGTACAATTGTTTGTACCTCAATTTTGAACCCGCTGATTTTTATTGCTCATTTTGGAACGTTTGATATGCGTACAATAGGTACTTTAATCTTAAAAGGCTGTTTAAGAATTTCATGTGTCTTGAAAGCGGCCGAAATGTTGGGAATAAGAAAGTGCTTAAAAAGGGATATTTGCATTAACCTAAAAGGGGTGACAGACGTGCGAATAAGTACGCGGACTTATGGCTCGACGATCTTAAGCCGCGAGCCGCGAGCCTGGGCACATGATAATCCGAGTAAGTTCGCGAACTTAAAACCCGCGTGCTTAAAGTTCGTACGTCTATCAGGCCTTTAAGAAATCGTTATTTCATTTAAAAATATATTAAAAAAAAACTAGATGTCGCCCGCAACTCCGTTGCGCCAAAATTCGTTTATCGCGCGGGAATCGTACTATTTTCCTACGATGTCGATTCCGGGGCTCAAAGTATCTTCATAGTTCATTCTACATGCCTCAGCAAAATCAGTCCAGTTTGGTTGTGAAGAGGTAACAGACAACAGACAGATAGACAGACACACTTTTACATCTTATATATATATATATAAATGGATTTTCAAATTTGTTAGTCGCGCTAAAACTCGAAAACGGCTGAACGGATTGGGCTGATTTTGGTCTTAAAATATTCGCAGAAGTCCAGGGAAGGTTTTACCTTTACGACGCGCGTCATGGATTCCCACGACACGGCGTCGTACGACGTCGCGTCGTAGAAACTCACGTAGAAACTCATGTAGAAATTTAAATATGAGTTTCTACGACGCGACGTCGTACGACGCCGTACGACGCCGTGGCGCAGTGTCCTACGCAACGACGTCGCACGACGTTGTGTCGTGTTTTTAACTATACATTTTATCACAAAAATAAGTATGACAAGAGTGTAGATCATAGAATTCTCTACAAAAAATTTTCAGACACTTTTTTCATACGACTTACCATTCCTTATAAATGGCGGGCTCAAAGTTTGGGAAAATCATATCTATGCTTAAATTATAAAGCTAAAGAATTTGTGGGACTACTGCTTAAGAATTGAAAAATTAGTTTTTTGATGGATAGTCTTATTTACCGAGAGAGACTTGAGCTATATAACATCACGTTGGCACCAATAGGAGCAAAGAAACAGAGGAAAATGGGGAAAAACGGGGAAAATTATTTGAAAGAGCTTATCTCACAAACGGCTGAAGCAATTTTTATGTTATTTGGCACAGATATAAAGTAGACCACGAGGAAGGACATAGGCTATTTTGTTTCTCAGGAAAATGTACGGTTTCCGTGAAATTCATAATTAACAGGGCGGAGCGGAACTTCTTGTACTACAACATACGAGGGCTGTTCTCAGCCAAACATACTTCTGCGTGACTTACCAAATCTAAACTTTTCGAGTCGTGAAAAGCAACAGTACGCTTGCAAGTCACTCAGAAGTATGCCAGACCGAGAACATTTCAATTTTTTCAAACAACCCTAGGATGTAGTACTAGATGTTAAGCGTGGCTCCGCCCGCGTTAATTATAAATTTCACGGAAACCGTAAATTTTCCTGAAAAACAAAATAGCCTATGTCCCTCCACGTGGCCTATTCTATATCTGTGCCAAATAACATAAAAATTGCTTCAGCCGTTTGTGAGATAAGCTCCTTCAAATAATTTTCCCCGTTTTTCCCCATTTTCCTCTGTTTCTTTGCTCCCATTGGTGGCAACGTGATGTTATATAGCTCAAGTCTTCCTCGATAAATAAGACTATCCAACAAAAAACGAATTCTTCAAATCAAAGCTGTAGTTCCACAAATTCTTTAGCTTTATAATTTAAGCATAGATATGATTTTCCCAAACTTTAAGCCCGCCATTTATAAGTAATGTTAAGTCGTATAAAAAAAGTGTCTGAATATTTTTTGTAGAGGATTCTATGATGTTACACTCTTGCACTACTTATTTTTGGATAAAATGTATAGTTTGAAAAAAAAACGGGAAAAACCTTATTTTCATACCTTTGACCTTGAATAAAAAAGTTTGCACAAGGAGGATCGCCGGGGACTTTTGAGGTTTTATTTGTAATGGTGTATTTAACGTCTCTACCAATTTTCAGCTCTATGCGAGTTATTCCGAGGTCGAATGTTTAAGATTATAAATACAAAATGGTTTTTATAACCGATGTTTGACTATAATTTCCAAGTTAAATATAATCTCAGTGGCAGTAAGTTATGAATGCATAAATAAAGAAGCGCTGTAACTTATGAATTCTGTTTTTTTTGTTTCAGGTAAGATTCTTCATTCCCGTCGGCTTGCGAGAAACAGATAAGTTATACAATATGAAAAATGCAGCTTTCTTTTGCAGATTTTCAAATCAAAACTTTCACGTTTTAATCTTGTAAGTACTTTATAACGTGGAATGCTGTAAGCGTTTTGTACTTTTTTATTACGAGGCAAAAATAGAATAACTTTTTAGTTTGTAGATTATAATATTCCAATTATACTAATAGTCATGGCTTTTAATTTATTATCACAATAAGTTAGCTAACAACATCTGTAAGATATAAGAATCAGTTATTTTATACAAAGTTTTGAAGGCAATGAAACAGCACAGCATCCAGTATTATGTTTTTAAGTAGAAAAGTTGTCATCGTTAAGGGCCTTCCCCTACGGAGATTCCGTAATTGACCGTATTTAGAGCTTTATAAACTTATAATTTGAAAGCTACAAAGTTATAATAAAAATACAGCAATAATCTTCAGTATATCAACATTCCTTTCCCCGTTTTAAATTTTCTATTTTTGCTTATTATACTCATTATATTAGCTTCCAAAGTAATACCAATTTATTACAATTGAAGCATACTTTCAGCATCTCCCTAGTATTTACAAATTACGTTTATTTGAAACACTTGATAATAGATAGACAATTTCATTAACTACATATTTCCCGTTTTAAATTTTTTTAGATAAATTTTTCGAATACTAAGATAAGTAAAAAAAAATGGGATTTTTGTGCGATCTCGGCAACGCGTCAAATGTATGGTCAAGGTCGTTTGCTCGGGGGATGGCCTTAAAGTAGAATGATCCTATAGTATTATCGCAAGAAAGTGACAATTATTCTGTACAAGATGACGGCCGCAACTCCGTTGCACCAAAATCCATTTTTACCGCTGGAACCGTACATCTGGGATAAAAAGTATCCTATGGTTGTTCTCGAGACTTAAGCTTCAGCTTCGACGCTTTGGGCGTGAGAGGGTTACTTCTTCACGCAGTGTGTCTGTCTAGCTGTTAAGACAGACAGACAGACACACTTTCGCATTTATAATGTTAGTATGGATTTGCTGCCTACACTTATTCACATTTTTACATTGACGAATCCACACGTGTCAAAATCCTTATACCTTTTACCCCAAACATTATTGAATGCTTGAAAGCAATCAGGGCGAAAGTACACTCCAGTCGATACATCTGTTTCATTTGACATTATATACCCTGCGCCCTTCGTCCTTAGACACCTCGAGGGCCCTTTGGACCCTAGCACTGAACAAAAGGTGCGCAGGGATTTGGAAAGGGTGTGGAAGGATTTAGGCATATATTTTTAATATCCATATTTTACATATCCTTAATCCCTTCCCGCGTTAAAATTAGAAGTCGGCTGGTGGAATTTTTTCATGCTGTTTTGTTTACGAAATACATATTATTATATAGCTGATGAATATTTTAATTTAGATGTTGCTCGCAACTTTGTTACACCGCGAGGGAATTAAAAAAATCAGGATAACAACTTTTCAATGTCCTTTCCTAGGATTCAAATTTCCATAGATAATTTTATCAAAGTTTGTTCCTTATAAATTATAACAGAGAAAGTGACAGACAGACTCACGTTGGCATTTTTAATTAGTATAAATTATTTTACTATAAAAATCGTACTAGAATATACTTTACTTATTTCAGTATCGCGCAGATAAAAATCTATCTACGCTTTATTTCTAACTTCTTAAGAAAGTACAGTAGTGTACCAGTTTATTACTGTCAAAGCTAAGCACAATACAAGGAGGCCGGCTTGTCTTCAGAAGCTGAACAAACACTGGCTATTTCGAATAACGCAGACATAATATTGTCCATTATGTCTGCGATCTATTCAGATAGAGGCCCAGTTGCGCCAGATTAAACCGGCGGCGATTAACTGAATTATATTATACATAATATTTCATAATAAAAAGTAATTATAATATGTAAGGTGTTATCTTTTTTTATGAATATATATATATATATAAGGAATAGTTATAGCATAATTTCATCCCAAAAGATGTACGGTTCCCTATTAAGAAATGAATTTCTGCGCAATGAAGTTACAGAAACATTAGTTTACAAGTTACAACATAAAGTTGCCCGTAACTTCACAACATCTTAACTTCAGTTTGCTTGTAAACATAAGATATAACAAGTCCAAAAGTAAATATGTTTGAAATTATTTCTATCAACAGACATGTCGTTGATTAAATAACATTTAATTGTAATGTTTATGCTTAGACGTTTCCAACGGTCTATCTGACCTTATACATAACATTACGTCGCAGATATGCGTATTACTGTATTAGTATGCATAGAGACCACCCTCAACAAATACGAGAATACCTAAGTAATTAAACATTCCAAATATAGCCCGAGTAATAATTTATTGTGTAATGACTAAGTCGATATTATGAAAAAATCTATGGTAGTAAAGAAATAACGTACAGGAAAATCAATACAAATATTTTCTCAGTCACAAAACGCTTTCATTAGATTTAGACATACAATTTTGATGATTAGCTGTTAATCAGTGATGTGAGTGATGACCTCAATTCCACTTATGAAATTGGAATTTAGACAAAATCTGGTTAAAGTTATGTAATTTTGTGGTTTTTATGTTACTTAGTTGTTTGAAAAAAATCCTGTCTCCCAATATGAATGAAAATCGGAATGAGATATTAATCAACAGTTAACTTTAACAGACGTTGGTGAAATTGGCACGTAACCTAACGTTTTCTGAGCGTTTTTGGTTATTTTCTAGCGGCAACAAGGTGGACTATTTGTAGAAGTCTATCAGGGAACTATTTCTGATGACATTGTCTTCGCCCACTGAGATGTTTTGTCTCGTCGCGATTAATGGCCGGTTCTCTTGTTTTGATGTCTGTGCTTAGAATGTTTGGACTAAAATACGGCAGTATATTATGCGAATTCGTTTATTATATTAGCAAGAAGACATCAACCATTTCGTAAGAAGCCGATTGATATATCAATGCGACCTAGTAATGTTTGAAAATTTTTCACACGTGTTCATCTAATGACGTAGGCATCACGAAGAAAGGGTTTATCAAAATTCCAAATCCAAGGGGGCTAAATCAAAGAGAGAGGATCAAGGTTATGACAGGTAGGATACGCAGACAAAACTGTGAGAAAGCAAGTTAATTAATTAACACTATTCAGGAAGAACGAACGAAGTCAATAAAAAAAAAACAAAATTCGTTTATCGCGCGGGAACATTTTCCCGGGACTCAAGTAACCCAACAAAATCGGTGCAGTGGTTTGGGCGTAAAGAGATAACAGACAGAAAGAGAGAAAAACTGAAAGACATACTTTAACATTTAGGATTGTGAGTCGCAGAATTTCGGCTGACAGAAATTCTGCTGCATTCAGTTTCATACTAAAGCCCTGTTTGATTCACACGAGCGTTGTAAGGCATGATTTGTTATTATGAAAAATAATTTACGCGACCGAAATTATGCGACTCCCGACTCGCAAAATTACGCTCGTATGGCTTCACCCTATAAATATTTGCTCACCACGAATCTCTCTAAAATGCAATGTTAGTAACCTGCCACATTCTCGTTGCAAATATTTTCAGAAAACGATTGCATGATTGCATGATGATAATGATGTGAGTTAATTTTGACCTCTAATCAGGGACGGTTGATCAACGTCATATCGCAACTAATTGGGCCTATATTACGTCGTAATTAATTCAGCTTATGTATCCAAATTAACAAAGGACCTGGCCTGCCTTCAGCGAAATTCTATTATCCGAAGATCGTGTACAGGGTTGTCACCTGTCAGCCGGATTGACGGATAGCCCGTAGGTGGAATTTGAGAACGGTTTAGCTAAAAAATTTTAAAGCCAGCCCCGGCAGGGAAATACTTGCCAGAAGTCGGAAATTCGACGATGTTTCTGTAGGAAATACTGAAGTTTTTAAACCAGTCTCCTTTTTTTAATAACTATGGCTCAAACCACAAGAATGTGTCACAGATTTTGATGTAGAAGATGTTTTATCACTTGCCACGTTGTTTGAACTATAATAAAATCTGATAATCCTAGACTATCCGATCTAGATACCTACGAACTACGTATAGCCCTGTACTAAAGCCCTAACCCTAACCTAATTTAGTCGTGGAATTATGTTGTTTGTCAAAGCCCCGCTGGGCGGATCCGTTTCACATTCGTCTTCCGAAGTCTTTGATCAATGTGGCTGATGAAGCAAGAATCTTCGCGGGATTCTGTTTGTTTGCTCGTGCGATCGCTGATTTAATGAGCACACAAATGTTTTGTTTCCAGAAAACGTTTTCGACGCTCTTTCTTGTGTGTTTTCTTTTGATTGGGGCATTGATAGACTTGATGTTGCGGTTTCGTTTGCGGAGATCATCGCAAAAACGGTTACTGTAATAAAAAATATCCCTAGATTTCTTTATTGATGCCATGCTAATTCATAAATTATACCACCATACTTAATAGTTTAAATGCGAAAGTATGTCTGTATGTATGTTACCTCCTCACGCTCAAATCGCTGAACTGAAGAAAAGACATAGGATAATTTATATCCCGGAAATATGTACGGCTACCGCGCGATGAACGAATTTTGGCGCAATGGAGTCCTGGACGTCATTTAGTAATTTGTAAAATTGGCTTACCGGCTAAAGCATGATAAGGTAAGGAAGATGTCAAACAAAACCAAACAAAACGCAGTCCTTATCTGAAGAACAATCCAATGAAAATGAAGTTTGATACGTCACAGAACTTCAGAGTGGGACAAAGTAACACAAAAGCCGCATGTAACTCCACACCGCACATAAAAGGTAAACTTTAATTATTCGATATCAATACCGAGGGATCGTGCATCAGATATCACGATGTGCAATTATGTTTATTATCTTCTGTAGTCAGGTACTGACGCCCTGTTCGCCTTGGGGAAGGTGAGGTCACCAGTCACTTGGTTTAAGATGTTATGCACCAGGTGTTGATGTTAGAATAAATGCACAAAAAGAGTGGGTCCAGTTAGTTTTTTCTTTTTGAGATTGGGGCACCCAATAGCTATGTCCACATTGTGCATATTTCATCTTCAATTTTCGTCATCTTCTTTTTATTCAACTTTTGGCATATTCGATAATTGAATGCGTCAAAATCCACCCTCGTTGAAAGAAAAGAGTCATAGCGAGCGCTACGATTTAAACCCGCGTCACGGGCATGCCTCACGTTCGCTGTTGACTGCGCTATAACGCATGCCCTTGATGAACAAAAAAAGGCCCAGTGTGGACTAAGCTAATCGCTTGTAGAGATAACAATAATACGCAAGTGTCTAGACAACGGAGTATATTATGAATCTCATTATTTTTCAGTTAACACATACACATTCATAAAATATTTGATATTCTATTTCTAAATTAAAATTCAGAGCCAAACCTCTGAATTTGGTTTGGCACATTTGGCGTGCCGACAAAAATTTGGTGAGTGAAACCTTTTTACAACAATATGCAAATACATTCCTTAAATATTCATACTTCGCTGATATTAATCGCAGCATTTCATTTTAGCAATTTCTACCTTCATGCACTTCATATTTTAGTTTAATAATACTTTTGACGCATAGCAATACTACGGCGAATTTAATATACCAATAACAAATAAAGTCGGTACCACACGGTGTGGTTTACGTAACTTGTCGTTCTCACGTTTAATTTAAACGCCCGTATATTTGAGGCGGAATTGTATGCATTTCTTGTGTGTCTTGGTGAACTTTTCCTTGGCACTAACTGTTCCCTGGTGGGAGCGAGAGGGATATAATTCTCGCTTCCTCCTAAGGGAGTGTTTGAGATAATTGCAGCAATAACCACATCGCTAATCATGGTTAGCTAATGCCTGAAGAAGGTTCTAATATATAGTGATGCTAAAGTATCGATGGCACTTATCGATATTTGATACGATTTGATATTTAATATTATCACTTCGTCGCCTACGCACGAGGCAATAAAATTGCTAAATTGTAACTTTTGCTGCACGTGTAGGCGGTAAAAGATTGATGAATTTATTTTGCGGAAAATAAAGGAATTGTTCCCAAGCGAAATCGTTTCTATTATTGTCATTTGATACGTCCATATGAATCTTATATGATTGTAGTATTCCTTCAAATTTAGTATTTTAATGTTTAGGCAAAAACATAATCACAATCAATGACTAAACAAGTTTTGTAAGGCTCCAAAGACGGTAAAAGCTTCCAGGAATTCGCGTTGACAGAAAGGTGTTCAGAACCAGTGGTTCAATATTAAATACGGCGCAATAAATTGTGTACAATTGAATGACTGTCGGCGATGTTAAATAAGTTGCCGAAATCGGTTGTGTCGAGCCGGCTGGCCCATAACCTGCCTGATAATGTGAAGGCGTCCTTTTCATGTGTAGCCAACTGTAAACTGAGACGCAGATAGTGATGTCACAGTATAGATATATCGATGTTTTTAATTATTATTTTATATGAGGAAAAAATATTGCTGACAAAGTAATTTCAGTGAAGTTATTCAAGGCAGGTGGCGGACCTACGTAACTTGGTCGCGTTATGTCAAACCGAGCCGACAGATCATATCGAATTGACATAACTTGTACAATAATTGACGTAGGACATCCATTTGCCTATAAATCAATTTCTGCGATGATACATTGAGGCTATTGTTAGGCTAATTTTTAGATCTTAGTTATGGACAAGTAATATTGCTTCAAACTTCTTTAATTTCATTGAAGTGAGTTTAAAACGTCATAATACATAATTATTAATTAGTAATTACATGAGTTACTAGTGACTAGCGTGTGTATTGATTGACGGCACGTCCAACCATCCATATTTGGTATTTCAACTGTCATCGTCGTTGAAATTGTTTTTTAACCTTAACCATCTTCACTTACTCATATTATATGCTAGGTATTCTACGCTACTTTCGACATTGATAATATTAATTATTTTATGTACTAGGTATTTCACGCTACTTTTGATATCGATAATATTAATGAAATCGATATCATTAATATTATCGATATCGATATTCATTCTCTGTTACATCTCTAAACAGTAGGCTTTGGCACGGAACCCCGTGTACCTTGCGTCGCGTCGCTTTGTTAGCGGGCTTTTCAATTCAAATGCCCGAATTTCGTTAAGAGATTTTTATTGAGTGACGTCATAATGTTCTGTAATTGTATTGTATATAGGGTGTCCTGGTTTTGTCTTATTAAATATTAGATTGACTATATTTAAGTTTTTAGACGCTGTTTTTTGACAGTTTTATTGAGCCTAAAGCACAATCATGAGCAATTCCGTTACGCAGAAATTCGTCAATCCTTTCTCGGGACTCGAACTATTTCCAAACCAAATTTCAAGAAAATCGCTTCATTTAGGCGTAAAGACCCACTTTCGAATTTATAATAAGTAATTATTAGTGTTGATTTCGAGGGCAATTCATTGGAATTTAGATACCTACATTTTTTTATCATAATATTCGAAGGCTAACTGCACTGTTCTAAAATTTCCGCATCAGTTGCTTCATGTTTTTGCCCTGAACTTAATTCGCTTATATATCTAGGTCTAAGGACAGGATAGCAACAAAATTAACTACATAGTTATAGTACAGTATGTCGATTAACAAATAGGAGAACTGAACATTTATAAAAACTAATTAATAGTAGCAAAACATAATATTTTGTACAGCCATCCTTTTTCTCAGTTTAGCCAATGTTAGTCTCAGCTTTTTTAATGTCAACTCTAGAAATAAGATGTACTTACACAACAATATTATATCAGCTGTACATTTTATCAAAATCGGTTGACTGCTTTCTAAGCGCATTTTATCCATGTTTTCTTAATTATTGTATAAACAATAGATATGTTTTAATTATAAAGGTGAACACTTTTCCACTCGACTTCTTCTAAACTGTCTCGATACAATCTTTAATATTCAGTTATCCGATAACAGAATTGGGTATTGAGTAATCGTTTAAAACATTAGCGTTATGAACTTATCGCTAGATCGTATCTGTTAAAAGCTGTTTGCAAATTGATTATTATGAAAGATTTTTAGTAGCTGTGAGAATATAATCCATAGTAGCATAAAACAATATCTATCTATATCTATAATTATAAAATAGCATGTCCTGACTGACTGACTGATTCATCATCGCTGAGCAAAAACGGTTAAAGTTACAGCCACGAAATTTGGTGAGTAGGGTTGTTTTATTAAGTAGACACCCGCTAAGGAATGAATTTTGAAAATTTTACCCCGAAGGGGGTGAAATAGGGGTTGAAAGTTTGAATGAAAGTCCGTCATTTCTTAAGTTAGGAACATGAAACTTTGTTTTTTGGATTACTGATTAAAAATAAATGAATACGTGTTTAAGCGTTTTTGGAAATTATACCCCCAAGGGGGTGAAATTGGGGTTCAAAGTGTGAAAGAAAGTCCGTTATTTCTTTAGTTCGAAACATGAAACTTTATTTTTGGGCTAATAAAAAAAATTTATTGGATACGTGAATTTTAAGTGTTTCTGGAAATTCAACCCCCAAGGGGGTAAAATAGGGGTTGACAGTTATTATACTATGCTAACGCGGACGAAGTCGCGGGAAACAGCTAGTATTATATAAAACTCAAAGGCGACTAACTGAAATGGTGATCTATCAACGCACAGCCCAAACCACTGGACGGATCAGGCTGAAATTTGGCATGCAGGCAGATGTTATGACGTAGGCATCCACTAAGAAAGGATTTTGATAAATTCCCATCCCAAGGGGTTAAAATAGGAGATGAATGTTTGTATATAATAATACTTCTTAACGCAAGCGAAGCCGCGGGCAAAAGCTCGTCTATACTTATGTTATAAAATATGCGAAAGTGTGTCTGTCTGTCCGTCTGTTATCTCTTCAAGCACAAACCGTTTCAGCTGAATTTATATGGAGATACTTTGAGTCCCGGGAAAAGACATAGGATACTTTTCACCCTGAAAAATGTACGGTTCCACGGATTTAACGAATTTTCTGATGTCATCTGGTTCTTGATGAATGTAAATGGAAAAGTGGGTCTTTATCAGTCTTTTAATTATCTTTTGTCTTTGCATGGCTAAAATTTGATAAGTAGATACTTTTGAGTCTAGACTCTAAAGTCGAGACTCTAAGAAGAGAACTCAGGACTTTTCGTAATTTTTCAGGACAACAGCACAGGACTTTTCACGGTTACCGCGTATCTGCAGGCAATTAACTCCTCCGCAGTCTAGTGGTATAGAGCGCGGCTCTTGACTCGGAGGTTGTGGGTTCGATTCCCGCGTTGGAAACATGATATTTCCAAGTTTGGTTAGGACAATGCAGGCTGATCAACTGATTGTCTGACAAATAAGATGATCCATGCGTCGGATGGGCATGTAAAAAGTCGGTCCTGCGCCTGATCTCTCGCCAGTCGTGTCGGTCATCCGTCCCACTGGGTTATGAGAGTAAAGGAATATAGAGTGCTCTTGTTTACTGCGCACACACTTGGGCACTATAAAATTACTCCTGCGTAGCTGGCCTGGTTTTTTGGTGTTGGTGGTTTTGGCTACCTTGGTGGTTTTGTTTTGGTTTTGTGGTGGTGGTGTGGGAGCTATTTGCAAGCAACAACGTCTGTTTAGGTAACTTTATTTATTTGTAGTTTAAAACAAAACACCATTACACATTGTGCGCTAATATCGCCATATCAATTAGCTGTTTATTGTATCGATACTCGATATCCTAATATCGGTAAATATCGGTTTGTGAATTAGTATGACCGCGGTTGCGGTTGCGGCCGCCGAGTCAGTTAGAATTTAGTTCGTCAGACTGACGTGTATTATAATGGTGCACGTCTATGGGTGCACGTATTTTTGACGTGTGTCATGTGGCCTCAATTGTGGACATTATAGAAAATATAAAATCCGCAGGGTTAAGCATAAAAAATGCCAGACTGAAATAGGGCATAAAATTAGTTTTAGGAATAGAATCCGTATAATACATGCTAAGATTATAAATGAGTAAGTGTATAAGGTATCTGTTTGTCTGTTACCTCAAGGCCCAAACCGGTGAACCGATTTTGCTGAAATTTGGCATGGAGATACTTTGGGTCCCGAAGAGGGACATAGGAAGCTTATTATCCTGAAAAATGTACGGTTCCCGCGTGATAAATGAATATCTGCGCAATGGAGTTGCGGACATCAAGTAGTTATGAAAATAAACATTAAACCACCATAAAACACCACTAACAATAACAACGAATAAAATTAAAAGCGCAAATGATTTCAAATGCGGTTCATCAGAACACAATAACCCAAAGCCGCGGGGACAATAAACTTGTTAAGACCTCCCTCCCCCCTGGTGTATGCCTCTCCCCCCTGGTGTGTGCTCCCGCCCTTGTCCCCCCACGCCGTCATTACAGCCGTGTGTATTAGCCGAATGAGTAAAGCGATTGAAGCCAAAGTGACCAGACGGTTGGGAAATGAGGGAAGAAAAAAGTTAGGTTTTTTTTAACCTTTTTTTTTTTTTGGGTAGAGTACAGGTACAAGTTGGAAGCCCGCTACATGAAGCGGCAACAGACGACGTGTCGTCGCGACAAAACTGGTTTCTATGTGTAAGATATATGAATAAGTTAATTTTATATTCTTTGTGTTAAAAAAACAAAAATCCAGATGATAATAATAATATCTATGGACGCTTCACACCACATCAGTCTGGCCCCGTGCTAAGTACCTTAAGGACTTGTGTTACAGGTACCAGACAACGGAAATATATTTAATACTTTTATACTATACATATATTTAAGATTTTTATTATATAATACACATATTCGTCGTCGGAGGTCGTCAAATCCCTTGTAGTACAGAGTACTTTACATCTAATTTTATTTCTCAATCCCAAACACGACAAGCTTCCAAAGAAATATACACGAGTACATTATCTAAAACAAAAAACAACTCTCCTGCCTCAGAAAAAGAAAAAAAAACACGTAACAAATCGTCCCATTTGTGGTCACCCTGCGTCCCGTCACGCTCGCCGCAGTCACGGCGCTTCATTACGAGAACGTTACTTTCAATCATAACTATAAACCACAGTATAAACATACATAGTATTGTTCACTTTAAAGTGTTTTTCAACCTGAGGGTCGCGACGGAAGCTTCTGTAGGAGGGATCGCCAGAGGTCGAGATAACTAAAATGAAAATTGAAAATATTGTTGTGTAAGTAGGAGCATTTTAACAAAAAGATGTGTATAAAAACATACATGATAAAAAATTGCGCGTAATTATTATTCCATGTAACGGGCATCATCGAATGATAAAAAAAGGTTGAAAAACACTGCTTTACAGGATGTTGCTCTATTCATTCCCTACTTTTTACTTATTAACCATATGCGAAGGTATATCCAGCTCTTGCATGTTTTTATTATTGTGATCAAGACTCAATTGTTTTTATCCGGTTTGAAAAATCATAATTGGGTAGGATTATAGCGTTTTATTGGATAGGTAGAACATCGATAAATTACTTCAAAAGGACTTAGTTAGTTACTTACTTACTTACTTAGGAATAGAAGAAACAGTAATTTATTTGCAAAAATAATGCTTAGTTGCATAATAATTATGATTTTACTACAGCTTAAAAAACATGTTTTTCTTCAAGTCTAACGAGGCTAAAGCCAGTTAGCTGTTTTATAGGTCGTTCTTTTTTGTTCGCTTACTCTGTTAGTTTAATTAAATATGACAGTGTCAAGGTAACTCAGGTTGAAAAGGTGAGTGTAACCTTCTATCTATAGGTTACAAAAATACTTAGAAAATTCTTATCTAAGATACTTGGCGAATATTTTTAAAGAATATTTACTTTGGCGCTTAAATATTAGCTCTATTTAGTGCTTTCTCTGCTAAGCCGTCTAGAGTAAGTTTTTGTATTGCCCGTATAAAGGTCTACACAGACGGACTGCATTTCAACTGCAATCCAACTGCAAATTGCAGTTCAAGTGCAGTTTGAATGCAGTTGACACGAGTGCAATGCGACTGCAATAGAACTGCAAACCAAACGCGCAGTCGGATTGCAGTTCAGTTGCAGTCGGCGTGCAGTCGTGTGAACTGTTTGGTTTGCAGTTCTATTGCAGTCGTGTCAACTGCATTCAAACTGCACTTGAACTGCAATTTGCAGTTGGATTGCAGTTGAAATGCAGTCCGTCTGTGTAGACCCTAAGGTAAGGCAAATAAAAAGTTTAGTAGTGGAATGAGACTACTAAACAGAGGAAAGCGAGCAGACTGAGAAACTTGGAGCTGCATCCAGCCTTTGTTTAAGACGGCGGACATGTTGATGGCTGAATTTATTTTATATTTTTCTGTAAAACGTTAATTTTTTTTTATTATTATTAAATAAGGGGGCAAACGAGCAAGTGGGTCGCCTGATGGTAAGCAACTACCGTCGACCATGGACACTCGCAACATCAGAAGAGCTGCAGGTGCGTTGCCGGCCTTTTAAGAGGGAATACGCTCTTTTCTTGAATGTTTATAAATGCTATCCACCATTTCGGTCACGAAAAAATTGCTTATCCGCAGAAATTATTCGATTCTACGCCCTTTTCGACACCCAAATTATCTTCCAACCTAATTTCATTTGAATTGGTTCAGCTATTAAGATTTAAGTATAAAGAGTTAACAGACGGACAAATTTTGGACATGGTTGGACATTTATGTCATCAGTATGGATGAATCCATTATTTTTTACATACATTTTAACTCAAATTATTATCCTTCCTAATATGTGATTCTTATTATGCTTCCTAAAATTAGTTGGCTCTTATTTATCCTGAAATTAAATGGAACACAAAAATATATACAAATACAAATATTTATTGACCAAAAAATTTTAACATTATGTAAGTATTATATTCGCTCTGCTTTAACCGCTCAGCACAGTATAATTTTCATTAAGTAGCAAAATGTATAATTTTACTGCTCCACCCTGTATGGTATCGATTCCCACTTGTATAATTTACTAAAACTGCATCCGCTCCGCTCGCCGCTCCGCCTATATCCGAGTCCTGGGCCCATCTAGTCCGATTGTGAGGCACGTATCGCGCGGATCGTGATTTCTTCTTTCACTCCTTATGTACCCAGATTTGTTTAGACAAGTGTATAAGACGCCGTTCAAATGTATTTAGGCATATATTTTAGATATTACTAGCTGTCCCGGCAAACGTTGCTTTGCCATAATATAAAGTATTTCACCCATATTATTTTATTGAAGTGACTAAATAAGTATATCGCCATGGCAACGTCGATCGCTATCCCGTCGCACAAACTTAATGGTCTCCGTCAGTCTCAGGTTGTAATAATTTACTATCATTTATTAAACAAATGCACTTATCAATAAATAAAGTACCCAGTAGCCGTTTCTCAGACCTACTGAATATGCATATAAAATTTGATAAAAATCAGTAAAGCCGTTTCGGAGGAGTTCGAGGACTAACATTGTGACACGAGAATTTTATATATAAGATAATATAGTTTGGGGACATTTGTTAAACACGTGACTATCATAGGATCAGGATTATAGAATCCTGTATATTATATTTTAGCTAGGCACACAACAGGCATATTTTGTCATAGCACACGTGACGACACTAAGGTGATTTAATGATTTTATACAGGCTGACTGTATAGCTACTAACTTTCTTGAGTTATTGATTTTATTTTATTGCAAATTATTTGTCTATAAAGAGCGACCATTGTTTATGCGACGCGGGTCACGGGATAGCGATGGACGTTGCCATGGTGACATACTTATTTAGTCACAAATTCAATAAAATAATACGGGCAATATAGTTACTTTATATAATATGGCAAATAAACGTTTGCCGGGACAGTATACTAATTTAATCTTTAATAATATGTATTATGAAAATATGCGGCCATGTATTATGTTCAAGCTGTAGCGTGAAGATAACATTTACCAAGCTATTTATTGAATATCATCCTAGCATTAAATTTAAGGCGAGGCGATAGTTCAGGCATTAGCTATTACCTAACTCTTTAAACTTATCGCCAACATTAGAGAAAGGGTTCCCGTTATACCGCCAGCATCTATTACCAGTGGATAGAATCGAGAATCGTATGCGCTTTGTATCGATGACCACGATACCGCTTACTTGATTTTATATTCTACAGCATTGTTATAAAGTTGCATTTTAAATGTAGATGCTAGATTATGGTATAGCTGGACCTATGACCTATTGCTTAATGATATTTAAATTGCTAAACGCTTCTAATGGTTTTAATGGTTGAGATGGTTGCATTAATTGTGATTGTCAGACAGGTGTGGGGAAATTGTTAGGTCACAAGAATGGACCTACGATTCCTAGGTAATGCTTTAAGGGACGGAGGCAGCTTATTAGCACATTACATACAGTAGTTTAAGTCAATGGTGTTTGTGATGGTAAAATTAAACTTATAAGTACACAATACAGGGTGCAATTAAACCTTCCTGCCAAATTTTTTCCAGGGCTTAGGTGTCATTAGGAGAAAAAATTGGGTGTTAATTTTTGTTAATGACATATTTTATCCCATTTAAAATCGTTGCAGGATGCTCACTCGCGGCGGTTGGAATGATCGGGGGTGACGCGGGGCGAGGCGCGCGCGCGGGGGCACGTCACGCGCGGGCGACGCGTAGACCGTAGTGTCCATTAATTGTAGTGTTTTTTAGGATAACTTTCTGGGGCTATTTCTCAACATTTTAGTACTGAGTGATTATAAAAGAAAAAATATATGTATTTTTATTTTTATCAAGGATCAATATATCAAAATTTGGCAGGAAGGTTTAATTGCATCCTGTATAATATAGACAATTTTTTCATGCACGACGTTTTGGTGCTAAGAGGCTCAAGAGCTCTACGGCCTAAAAATTTGTCAGATTTGAGTCCTCCTCAAATTAGTCGCTGTCTTTACAATGACACTGTGAGTGCTTTTAGTCACACGTGTTCGATAGTTTAGTCAGTGCCATAGTTAAAATTAAAAAATGTTTGACAAAATGATCGCAAGCCCCATGACTGATATTATGTCAAATTCAAAATTAGGTATTATATTTAGATCTCTAACTTTGCTGTCAACATTATTCATTGGAATTTTACTCAGTACTCAGGTTACAATATTAGAATTGGATATATTTCTAATGATTATTTTATTTAAAACTTTTATTTTTCCAGTCCCAGGTTCGCAAACTCGGCAAGAGACATACATTACGCAAGTTTACCTCATACTCGTATAGAGTGATTAGTTCATTGTAACATGATGGACGATGACACGACGATGACACGACGATGACAGACGTTGAGATCATCAATTCGTCAAGCTTTTGTTGACCTGTGCAATGTGTGTTGCAATATTAAATTGTTTGACATTATGTTTATAATGTTACCATGTTTCTAATAAAATGTATTATGTAAGAATATGAATCTCGATTCATGTACTTTGTGCAACATTATTGCAACTTCGTTTCTTCTTCGATTTAGTTTGTTTTCTATCAAACTAAAAAGTGTTATTCTCGGGAAAATTTTATGTATTTCAAGTTTTTTTGAAGTTAAGTATATATTATATGCGATACAGACTACGACACAATACAAAACATCCGTAAAAGTATGTAACAGAATTCTGATGTCTGACTACCCTGAAATCTGTAATATTACTAATTTTATTATGGGAAATGGGACAAGATCGGTATATTGTGACATGTGTATAAAACATAGTTATAAATAAAAAAAGTAAGTATTTTGCCCTATACAACCTAACCTAACCTATTTCATGTTCAAGTCGAGTTATAAGGAAGTTACAAGCGCACCTTGCCAGCTACATGCCCGATTAATCAAGTACCCGTTATTTGTTTGTAACTATCGATGCACATGTTCGGGGAGGGACTTCCCCGCCCGCTGTCATGGCCGCGATGGTCCTGCGAGCCGGATAAACTTACTTTTTGTTGTACCCATTAATTTTCTTCGTGTATTTGGTTCTATATATTTTATACGCCTTTTAAGGCTATTTTCAATTATTGTTAACGTTTTTTTTTACTATAGCACTGCTAGTAATATGGTACTTTAACAAAGATAGCTACTTAGTACTATCTACAATTTGCTATTTTCTTAACCTTTTGTGTTTCTATTAACAACATAAACTTTTGTTCTTTGAAAACTTTTAACTTCAAAAACGTTTATCCCATCATCCTTTGTTAGGAATTCCTCAACTGTTTTCCAATATAAAAGCCTTCTTTTAGCTTATAATAAATTGCATAAAGAATTATGTACAAAATAATATTATCGTAGTCACTTGAAATAACATGAGGAAAAACATCTTGGAAAATGATTCAAAGTATAAAGTGCCTGAAGAACATTTTTTCCGAAGAAAAACGTTGGAAGTCCAATACAGAGAGACTTATAGTAGACACCGCGTCTAATTAAAACAAATGAAACTTAGGCGCAGTGTCATGAATTTTTATGAAGGCATAAAGCGTATTATTAATAAAATATTAGGTGTTAGTAAAATACCTAATATCTGAAACATTGATCTTTGAAACATGGGTTAATATACGCAGTATTCCTAGGGTAACAAGTCCATTTAATTTCTCCACTATCTCCTAAGAATTTTTAAGAAATACATAGTATTTTGAAAATAACAAAATTAGAAGTAAATTGTTGGTAGTGATGATAGACTGGTTGAACTTAGGGGGCAGTCTTGCCAGCAGGCAAAACTTATAGCGGGGCTAAAAATATGGTCATATATTTTAACAATTCCTCTCTATCAATTCACAAAATGAATTGTCAAAACTGTCAAACTCACAAATGTCAAATTAGTACGAATTTAGACATCTGCATTGCAAGCAGAGTGTCAATTTTGGGTTTAAAAAAAATAATCATAATAATATTATGATTCACAATATGATTCTCCAAAGCGACCATTTTAGCCCCGCTACAGGAAGAAAGAGTTAGAAAATTCCTCATCTACACCTACTCTTCCATCTGACCAATTTTCGATCATGTCACGTGTTTAGCATTACCCAGTTTTCACTCCAACAAATCCGCAACTTGTGGCATCTCAAATATATGTCTCCGTCGGAAGTTATCACCTAATATATCCCAAGTTCGCAATATCTCGGAATTGTTCGGAACTCGGTAATGAAAAATGTTACCAAACTTTGACAAATATTTTCCCGGGGCTTCCCCAACTTGATATTGCAGTTTCGTTGTTATTCCCGTAGTGACAATAGATGCAACTATGGACGATTCATCAAAAAGTTTAATTTCCTCCGCTTCTCAGGTATGCTGGGTGCTTGGTCAAGTTGCAATCGATAGTTCAGTCAGCGAAACTGGAAATGAAATTTCACGACATTTCTTATAACGCATCGCTAAGTTACATGGCGCTTGCGATGAATTTTTTCAACTGCCTTAGAATTTAGCTATCTGACTTCGCAATCAAAAGTATCGAATGCAACTTGTCTAAGTGCCCTGCTTTTGCTGTCGTCTCGGAGGCCTTTTCAATTTTCTCGTGCTCCGACTTGATTGGAAATATCTGGTATTCGCCGATACAAAGTTGGTAAACTCCATAATATGCTATGTCCTGCCGGAAATAATAAGATTTTTATCAGTATGCAAAATTTTCATATTCCTTTAAAAATAAAAGTAGTATTCTGTAGGTTTTCAAACCAATCCTTTCATACTAATATATCTGAATTCATAGTATCTGTCTTACTGTCTGTCTGTTTGCTAGTTCACACTTAGGCTAGTTTACAACTTTACACTAGACTAGGCTTTAGGTTAAACCGAATTTGATGAGCACGTAATAGTTATAATATCATGGTTCCCTCACGATAAAGTAACTAGACGCAACGAAGTTGCGGACATCTAGTGCATCTAAAGTTGAAATATATTAATTATTAGATGACTCACGTAACTCAGTTGCGACAATTAGCTTATTGCGCGGGAACCGTACTTTTCTCCGGGAATAAAAAATCCTATACCCTTTCCCGGGACTCAAAGTAACTCCATACTCAGCAAACCACTGGACCACGGAGGCGTCGGAGGTCGTGGGTTCGATTCCCGCGTTGGAAACAAGTTATTTCCAAGTTTGGTTAGGACAATGCAGGCTGATCACCTGATTGTACTCTGACAAGTAAGATGATCGTCGTCGTCCGTCCCACTGGGTTAATAGATTAAAGAAGAAAAAGAGAATAGAGAGTGCTCTTGTATACTGCGCACACACTTGGGCACTATAAAATTACTCCTGCGTAGCTGGCGTGGTTTCAATGAAACTGGCTATACTCAGCAAAATCGGTTCAGCTATTTGGGCGTAAATGGACAGACAGACACACTTTCGCATTAATAATATTAGTATGGATTGTACGTAACGCGAGTTTAATACCGTGTCATGTACAAAATGATTACATCACGGGCACCGAAATGTGGTAGCGATTGCGATCTGACAGCGCCGGCGTCAAACCGGCCATGTTGACGGCCGCTGGCGTGGACATCACTCAACTGTCAAAAAAATATCCCCGACACATGTCTTGTGTTGTAAAATATTAGCTGCACAGTGGCATGTATGTTGATGCTGTAAGGCTGTAAGCGTGATTTGTGAGTTGTGACTTGTGGAGTCGCAGAATTTCGGTCGCGTAAATATCATTTCATACAAATCATGACTCACAAAATTACGCTCGTGTGAATCAAACAGGACTTTTGTTTGAAACTGAATGCAGCAGAATTTCTGTCATCCGAAATTATGCGACTCACAACTCAATAATTACGCTTTGGCTTCACCCTAAAAAGCATAGTGTTGTCCGCTACTTTGTTAAACGGAATCTCGCCGGATTCGGGCATTTTACCGAGGTAAAAAGTAGCCTATATCCTTCGCTATGGTCCACTTTATATCTGTGCCAAATTTTATTTAAACCAGTGGAATAATTACCAAGATTATTCGATGCAAAGTAACAAACCTGTTCTTCAAAATATTAGTATTGTTTTGAAGGAAACGTTTATTCAGTACGAACTTTCTATCTTAAATCCTTTAGATATGCTGTATGTTGATCTAACTATCGCTATCTTTGATCACAATACATATATATTATGTAGCCGATTTTCTCATCTGATAAACATAATATAGAGCTCATCTAATCATGCAATATTTGATCCTAAATAGTGATCTGGACGTAAACGGGCTTGGACACTTGTCCCGAGGGTCGGTTGCCATGGCGACCGATAATATGGCGCCTACGGAATAGAATTTAGATAGGCAAATGATAATAGCAGATTAATTGGACACTTAACTCAATTTGTACGGGAATTAACATAAAATAATATACTTTGGTGGAATATGTAGGTACTTACTAACAATATTTATGAAGAATCGATTATAAGCAAAAGTTATAGTCTGAATTGTACATCATAACAAAAATCATCATCGGATCAATCAATATCAATCATGTATCGACCATCGGTGACTCTCCGTTCAATGTGAACTTGCCCTTATACTTAATATTTTTTTCTAGAGTATGCTAATTATCATTTTTCTGCACACGTCTTGTGCAGTAGATCGTGCGCTTAAAATATCTGTAAGTAGTAGATTTTAAAACGACTTGTGCATCTGTCGTAGTCATCTGGTTGAAGCTGCTATTTGATTGAATGACTAGCGGATTCATTGAAAGAAACCATTTAATTTAATGACTTAAGGCCAATTCTTCAAGTCGTAAGTCGTAACGCTTAGCGTAAAAACGAAAGGCTAACTCGTCAATAATTTTGACTGTAAATTATTTTGTTCCATTACGTTAGTAAAAATTCAATCAATTAGTCGATTCAACCAAATGACTGCGACAAATCCACAACGAAAGTTTTTCTGTCTTATCCATGGAACTCTAAACATATCGACACTCAATTTCAAGAGCGTCTTAAATAACACAGTCGAACGCTCCCAATCTATCCGGGCAGGTTGATTTTCTAAGAAATTGATGGGTTTTACAGCGGAATTGTGAAGATGAAAAATGGGAGTAGAGGTGGGGACTGCTTTCGACGGGCAATACTGGGGTCAAAGTAATTTAATAAAAATCGTAAAAAGTTCTGGTCATAATAACTTTATAATGGGAAAAAGTCTATATGTCTATAAATACATGACTTATAGTGGCAAAAAACAGTGGTCAAATGAACCCTAAAACCAGATCAAAATTTTAGGGTTGCTTTGGTTTTTCCTAACTTGTAGTCTGTTTTATACTTATTTTCTCCTTTTTAAGAAACTCAACTTACTCTACATATCTTGCTTTACACGTTTAGTTTAACAACTAAGCAATTGTAATGTTTATTTTAAACCAATAGCGATCGCAAGAGAACGTTGGTATAAACCCCCATTCCCCATTAGTTGGTCGATTGACGCGGTCAGTTGCAGAAACATAACAAATAGCCGTCCACTGCAGTGCATTTTGTGTAGGATTATCTAACTGAATTGTTTCAGTTCTCCGAAGATATGGGGATTGGATACACTCTAGAGCAGTCATGGTTCTTATCCTTTTTGTCATGAGGGACCATTTTACCAAATGTTTGCCTTGCCGGGGACCACCCAGTTGGTTTACCTAAATTAAGATTTGGTTGATAAAGGAAAAAAGTACAACTTTATAACTAGCATTCATTTCTTTTTTATTTGGCAAAATCTAAAAGTTAATTTTGATGGATTATTGTGACTGCATACTCTTTACAGACTTCTAAATTCTCACATAATATTATTAGGATGGCTTCGCGGACCACTTGGAATGCCTCCACGGACCACCAGTGGTCCGTGGACCACCGGTTAAGAACCACTGCTCTAGAGTAAGGTGCAAAATATACAAAACAAAAAATAGAGTCTAAAAGCTGCCTATATCTGTACAAAATTTCATTTAGTTATATTCATAAGTAATAATTAATTACAGAATTTTTGACGATAGGCGGATAGACGGAATGCGCGAAATTTTAATATCCTTTTTACTAAAGAACCTTAAAATACGGTCATACGTATAAGATTTTGTCTACCATGCCACTAAGGGAGGTGACCATTATTCGCGTGTCTCGTTTTTTGATGTTTTTAAACCCCTCGGCCCTCTTCCCCCAACAGTAGGAAATTGTCTAGACTCTCCCCCACCCCATAGTTTTTATATGTTATAAAAAAACTAACTTATTAAATACATTTACTACGTTATTGTTAAATTGTCGTGTGCACTACTTATTGTTACCTCTTTTTTTATTTTTCCTGTAACAGGTCGACTGGAAGAGATTCCAATTGGAATAAGTAGTACCTTTGTACTAAAATGTATCTCTTATTTTAAGTTTTTCTCTGTTAACTAGTTATGTACGTACATAAATTATTAAATAAATATATAATAACTTTATTTTAAAAAGCCGTAATTTCGTAACTGGTATTCAAAGGCGTTGTAAAAATTATTATTTTATATTCCATTCTTAAAACACAAGAACGTACACACGACGTTCAAAATTATTTGTACAGCGATTAGAAGAGCATTTATCTTATTGCATTCAGTATGATTGTGATTAAACACCTTGACTCCTGACATAGCACCATTGCGAAACTAATTTCCTCTCTGAAGTAACTGCTAAATTGTTTTAAACTAAGTGGCCGTACAGTCGACGAGAAATCTCTTAAAGGTCAAATAATAGAGTTTGTCGGAGTCTAGGAAAAATATTTTCAAACGCAACCTTTTTACTCGCAATGATTTTTCAAATCTATTTACCTTCGTTTTTCCATTTCGATGGGATTTATTGATTCAGTTCTCGAATGTTCTTTTACGATTTTTCTAGGAAGGACTTAAAATCTTCAAATCAAAGAAATTCTATCCTTAAGCCCCTTAAGGTGACGCGCGTTAAAGTAAAAATCCGTGTTGGTTATGTTTTAGATTGCTTGCTTTTTATGAGAGGCCGGCCCGGCCTCTCATAGATGGAATGGAACAGCAAAACACGGAAAGAGAAATTAAAGTGTATGCTTGAACCAATCTATGTACAAATGGATATTGTATAGTACTAGCGACCCACCCCGGCGTCGCACGGGTTTAAAATATATAGCCACTAAAAAATTTATGCCTATATTATAGCCTTCCTCAATAAATGGGCTATCTAACACTGAAAGAATTTTTCAAATCGGACCAGTAGTTCTTGAGATTAGCGCATTCAAGTTAGCCCTTTCAAAGAATTTCCCCCGTTTTTTTCCACATTTTACTCTATTTCTTCGCTCCTATTAGTCTTAGCGTGATAAAATATAGCCTATAACCTTCCTCGATAAATGGGCTACCTAACACTGAAGGAATCATCAAAATCCGTTGCGTAGTTTTAAAGATTAAAGGGAACAAAGGGACATGAGGGAAAAAGAACGACCTTGTTTTATAATAAGTATAGATAGATAATGGATGTGCAAGCTTAAAGTTGGCAAAATAGGAATCCCTGGAAGGAAGGAAATTGATTATTCTGTGTTATAAAAGTTGACCAATCGTGTTTACTATGGGCAATTGAAAGACATGATGAGTACTAATAAACTAACTTTAACAGTTGTTGGTGAAATTGGGCCTTAGTATGTTTTAGTAGGTATCTGAAAAACATGATTAAAAAAAATTATAAGCGTTGTGAAAAAATGTGATAATATGATAGGTACTTAGTTTTGTGCTCTATGTTAAGTACTTTACCTAACCATATAGGTAAATAAGAAAAGGAAATTAAAAAACACAATTTTACAGAGCCTGTGACATATTATTAAGCTTGAAATAAATACATTATCCAACCAACCTCCATAATAAAGATGCTCTTAATTAATAAAGTTCTACAATGGCGTTGTAAAATAAGTTTCAACTTTTCTTAATACCTGTACCTCGTGTCGGACGAATTACAGCTTTATAACTTGAAATTTGAGTCCAAATTAGTTCGGCGAGATCGAAAAACATGTGGCTGACAGGCATAAGATGCCTTTCTGAATTTGATGGGTCCATAAAGGTGGGGTCTTATCTGAAGGGTCCGTAATACGTCTCACTAGTGGGTTTAATTAGAGATAGCATTGTTTACGTCGCCATGACAACGTCAACCCGCGAACGTCTTTGTAATAGTGCTGTTCGTGATATGAAGGGTCGTCCTCGATTACCGCCACTTTAGAGTTAATTTGCATTGGGGGTTATCTTAGAATCAATTGTTTTATGTTCAACAAAAAAATTTAGTCAAACCAGTGAGTCAAATAATTATATAAGTAGTCTAAATCGGTTCAGCGGTTTATGCGTAAAGAGATAACAGACAAACATACAGGAAAACAGTGGATATGACACTTGGTAAGTTCGTGAACATAGGGCCACGTTACAGTAGACGATTAGTAGCTACAGATAACATACCTGCGAGGATTTTGTGTCAACTCACTCAATACCTATTTATTATTAAATTCTGACTAATAGATAGCTATAATTAAAGATTTAAAATCGATTACAACAGATATGACAATATCAGCGATAATTCAAAGTGTTAGTAACGTAATGCGTGAATCAGTAGCCTTGTAGCGCGATATTTTGTAACTTTTTTCATCTGCCAGTTGTAGGTAACTTGAATATTTCGTCTCTCCTCCCCAAGGTACACAAAGTCGAAGGTAAAGTAAATAAAATAAAGTTGGTATCGGTAAACGTTTTTAGGTTTATTAGAGTTAGCGCGGTTTATCGCCCCATCGGAGACAATGATAAGAATTTCCATTCGACTGTTTATTTGGTGCTGGCGATGAAAAAAATCACACCGAACTCTAATTCGAAATATTTAGCGAGAGCGAAATTGGAAAAAAGATAAGCTAGATGTTTGGGAAAGTTGAGCTTGAAAAAAAATCTCTAACTAGACGTGTGTGTATAATTTTTGCACAACCACTTTTGTTGGTCAAAAGTGGTTGTGCAAAAATCCCGTAGTAAAATAATATTATACAGTCTACAGACTAGGTACAGTGTGTAACAGCATACCGATTACCGACAAAACGGCTAGTGGTCACGGAAAGTTAATTTTTTCATACAACTCGGGGAGTTGGGACTTCACTGTTCCTGTTTTATTTAGGTTAAGGATAAAGGTACCAAGTTAAATGAAAGCGTTTGGCCATATTTTTATTCAATTCACTTTATTTATGTCGCGGTCATCTTTTGATGGTTTCATTCAATGAATTCGCTGGTCATTCAATCAAATAGCTGACTCAACCAGGAGACGTCCACGTATATACTCTAAAAATACACATAAGACTCGTCGCCTCATTAAATAATGCGTTGCAAGTTTGCAACTTGCATCACCCCGTCACCTTGTAATCCGAAGTAGCTCTTTCTCTATATACTATCCTCGTGACTTGCTCCATAGAGCTTTAAAGGCTCTATTTTCTAGAATAAGGTCATCAACTAAATTGGTTAGGAAGTTCAAAGACGCGGATCCGATGTTCGCAAGTTTGTTACCGATTCTAGTTTACATTTGATTGAAATAACTAGATTAGTAATTGCATTGATGGAATCACAACGAAATATTGGAGCTACATTTTGAGTTTAAATGTAAATTATTCCACTTACTAAAAACAACGGGTTGCGGGAGGCAGCAGAAAAAGAAACAGCAAAAAACAGGCACAATAGGCAAAAAACAGGCACAATAGGCAAAAAACAGGCAAAAAACAGGCAAAGGGGATATTACTTCCTCTTCTACTTCGGTCTTCGCGGCGCCTACTTCCTCCGTCTTATAAATTCTCGATCAGGTTATTTGTCCTAACCCAAGTTAGAATAGAATACATATCGTTTATTTGCTAAAATAAGGTACAATATTATGATGTTAGTCAGGTAAACAGTTCTCTTATTTTGCCTTTGGATGGCGTGCAAATTTTACAAGTCACTTACAACTAAATATTTAAGAGCTATACTTATTCACTACAATTCATTTTCTTACTAAAATTTTATAATAAAGCATCATATCTCATCGTATTATTTATTCATTTAAATATAAAAAAAGACGGGTTGCACTCCGGGAGTGCCGGCAGAAGTGAAAACTTCATTATTAAGTTGTGCATTTTTTTAACCCATTTTTTATGAAAATCGATTATTAAAAAATCATTTTTTTTTAAATCGAAACCCTTACAATCGATTACATTTTTAATCCATTTTTTATGAAAATCGATTTTTTTATTAATCGAAACCCTTGCAATTCGAGTTTGAGTTTGAGTTCGAGTTTTCAAGTTCGAGTTTTCGAGTTTTCGAGTTTTCGAGTTTTTGAGTTCGAGTTCGAGTTCGACACAAAACACTACTCTCCAACCGTCTTACGGTATTTCTATGGTTCTTCGATCAACACGAAAATCTTACGCGAGTTTCACAGTTTTTACCCATCCCACAAAAGTGCTCAACGCCGCTAAAGAAGTTTTCACTTCGAAAATCTCCATAGATCATTAATGAAGACTAGATACGCTACGATCGTCATTTTAACTGCATGTTATTATGATCGACAGGAAGTAGGTGTTACTAGGAAATTAGTTATCGTGGGTGGCATCTGTGAAACCAAAAAAAGCAGTGTTAAAATCGAGCATGGTAATTATAGATTATATTTTCACACACACTCAAAAGTCTAAATTCCTTACTAATAAAAATTAAAAAGTTTTACGCTGTGTAGTGTATCCATACTAATATTATAAATGCTAAAGTGTGTCTGTCTGTCTGTTACCTCTTCACGCCCAAAACGCTGAACCGATTTTGCTGAAATTTGGCATGGAGATACTTTGAGTCTCGGGAAAGGACATAGTCTGATACTTTTTATCCCTAAAAAGTGCACGATGAATGTGATAAACGAGTTTTGGCGCAACGGAGTTGCGGGCGTCATATAGTACTAAAATATAAGACTCAACTGACACATTAATAACTACAGATTATTAAAAAAACTTTTACCTTTTTATAATTTATAGCATGTTGAAAAAAAGGTTTTTATTTTTTTATAAAGATACTTTCGTGAGGCGTGTGTTTTTAAGATATGAAGTTTTCCATTTGCTAAATATGTCTCAGGTTTCTAGGTTAGCTTTCAATACTTTTAGGCTTTGATATCATTTTATACGCTTTTCAATAACGTAAGTAGCTGACACTTAAATTAATACAGTATAGGTAAGCCCCCTAAAGTAATTTTAAGGAAAGCTACGCTTAAGTATGTAAAAATCAGTAAAAATAAATTATATCTCGAATGTTAAAGCCAAAGCTAGGCGCACTGACTGTGTGCACAATAGCACAGAATATATTATAATACAATAGTAAATATCCAAAAGAATATAAAAATATATTTTAACTTTTACGCAATAGTTACAAAGATATTTATACTATATATTATATAACATACTTATTATATTAAGGCCATAATGTAAGAATGTCTTATTCAATCTGTCATTTTGTTTATTCTTCTGTATCAACCTTTTCTATGGCCTTGCTGAACGTGCTAGTATCTACTACTAGCTATACACATACATTATGCAACATAGCGTATCACATACAGAATCGAATGCATATCCAATACCGATCGGTGCGGATCTAATATGCGTTTTGAAGCGTGAAATTAGCGAAGGAGCGTCAAGATGGCCGATACGCAGGGAGGGGGGAGTAATTGTTTAGTGTTAACGACCCGTGGACACATCTATTGATTTTATATCGATGGTACATCATTAATTTTTTATTGGGCAACTTCGTTGCGCCAAAATTCGTTTATCGCGCCGGAACCGTAAATTTTTCCGGAATAAAAACTATCCTATGTCCTTTTTCGGGACTCAAAGAATCTCCATTCCAAATTTCAGCAAAATCGGTTCATCGGTTCGAGCGTGAAGAGGTAACAGACAGACAGACAGATAGATAGACAGACAGACAGACACACTTTCGCATTTATAATATTAGTATGGATGGTCTGAACCATGAGGCTAGTCAATTTTTTATTAATTTTTGACATTTAATTTTATAAAGTCTTGTGACTGGAGTTAGTGTTTGGGCTGCTCTATTTTATATGAGCTCGGTTACTTTAGATGATAATTATTAAATTAATTAACGTAATATCTTTGGAACAAAACTTAAAAAATGGAATTAAACTAGTCTTGGTAGACTGTAGGTAGGTAGAGGTAGAGGTTTGTGGTTCAAATCTAAAAATACTTAACTCATTCTGATCTTGAATGATTCTAATGGCATTTCTATGATAACGACGAAGTATTCTTCGTGGTTATTATGTTCTTGTCTAGGCTTTGACAGTTTTTAAGGATTCTATTATAAGCAGGAACAAAATGAAACATTCATACATTATTGATTCTTTATTAATCTCCGTCAAAGTCGATCACATCTATCCTCGCCAGGCCAACCGAATAAATGAACATCAAGGTGAGGCACGGGAGTATATTTCCCGAAGGACGATCCGTAAACGAATTTCCACCGTATTGTATCCCTATGTTCTAATCTACATGTTTATTATGTGTATATATATGGCCAATTTTTTGATAATCGTTGAAATAAAATGGATTTAAGTATACACCGTGCGAAAGTTATGGATTGCTTGATTGAACGGGGTAAGCGCAGTATCCGATGCTTAGCTTAGGCAGAGTAAACAGAATGATAGAGTATGTTGACTTAGAACTGATGTAAAAAAAATTAAGTTTGACGTATTATGACAAAAGTCGTCGCTAGGGTCGTTACCTACAAATTTGGTTGTTGTTTATACTTTGGCACATGCAAAGAAAACTGTCAGAATTCAATTTCAAAATCGTATTTTTAAAAATAAATTATACCAGCCAGCGCGCCAGCCTTTAACTTATAGGTATTGATACCCGACGAATTTGACAGATATTGAAACCTGTCCATTTCTTTGCAGTCGAACTACTGGTAGTTATGTCTATTGTGGCTTAGGTCCCGATCTACAATCTACATTCTAGGGGTGAGGACTGAGGTGCGCGCATGGAAGGCACTAAAATATTATGCAAAATCTATCACTAAAATATTGAGTATTCACTCGGATGCTATTGGTAGATTAGTGATCAGTCGGGTCGTTATTAGTAGATCGAGAGTTTGGCTACTCCATAATACAGAAATAAGATTTGGGAGGACCACCATAATACAGCTTAGAGCTGTATTAAGTGACGGTATGCAAAATTCAGCTTTAGCGGTTGATGGGCTGTATAAAGAAATAAATTTACTATTATTGCTGTTTATTACTCTCAAAGGGAGAAATTATACAGCTTTAGGCTGTAAAAGGGTGTACAATTACACCATAAAAAGAAGCTGTAGAAGAGAGTTTGGCTACTCCATAATACAGAAATAAGATTTGAGGACCACCATAATACAGCTCTAAGCCGTATTAAGTAAGTGACGGTATGCATAATACAGCTATTGTACAGCTTTAATACTAAAATTCGGATTAAAGCGTTACAGGAAACTTAAAGCTGTACATGACAGTTTCGATACACTGATTTAGAACTTTAAGTGTACTTTGACTACTTAATACAGACTTAATACAGCTAGAGCTGAATAATTACTCCTAAACCGACATTATAACACTACAATATCTCTTCAACGCTCTTATACAGCTCTAAAACAGCGTTAAGTGCTATATTGGCTGCTTTTTAGGTGTTCATTACGCTTGGTTGCTGCTTGGGGTTGTACGTAATCATGCACCGATTACTCCTTCTGGTTTCGCCGAGCGATCTTAGGCCCGTATTTTTGGTCAGTACTTAATATGCAACCCGGTCTCAAGACGCGGTCCGGCTCTGTGATTGGTCCAAATTTTGACAGCCAACCAATCACAGAGCCTGAACCGTGTCTTGAGACCGAGATACTTTGTGAAATATAATATTATGTTGTACAATTATTATGATGATTAGCTGTGGACACCTCAGACCACCAAGACACAGGCAAAGCCTGTATCTTGGTGGTCCTAGTAATACAGAATTAATTTCACAATAAGCAGTTAATTTTTTTTTATAGTTGGATATGCCTATCCCTGTAGATAGGCATATCCAACTATCATATCATATCATAGTTCTCAATAATTGTCCATCGATAGCCATCGTGCAGGAGCCGTACAACTTTAAACAGTTGTAGCTTAAACAGTTACAGATCAATAAATATGTTTTGTTGTACCAAACATTTGATGTTAGTATTCGTAAGGGCCTGTCTCCTCAGGGAGTTACAAAAATTTCATTCACCAGCCGCTCAGTACTCAGACAACGTACGCGTTATCACATTTACATGTTTTGTTGTTACTGAAAATATATAGTATTGATACAGTTTATATGTCGGTAAAGAATTGTATTGTTGAGAAAGACAAAGTGTCTTAAGGGCCTTCCCTACGGAGAATCCGTAATTTACCCTATTTAGAGCCTTATAAACTCATAATTTGAAAGCTACCAAGTGATAATAAAATACAGCAATAATCTTCAGTATATCAACATTCCTTTCCACGTTTTAAATTTTCTATTTTTGTTTATTATACTCATATGATATCAGCTTCCAAAGTAAAACCAATTTATTAAAATTTAAGCATACATTCAGCATCTCCTTAGTATGTATTTACTATTTATTATTATTTTTAACAAAAAATTAAAACCGACTTCTAAGGTAAAAACAATAATAGCATCCTTATAATATGAACTAAAAAGTATTAAATAATAATTATTCCTATCTAATGGTGCCTCTTTCCGAATTCGGCTAAAACTCAACTATTTCTGTACTCAATCTTTATCATTTTGAAGTCGGTACCAGATGAATCTTCAGTTCTCTGACAGAATATTTGAAACTTTTGGAACTTTTAGATAGGAATAATTATTATTTAATACTTTTTAGTTCATATTATAAGGATGCTATTATTGTTTTTACCTTGGAAGTCGGTTTTAATTTTTTGTTATAAATAATAATTTCACTCTTTTTAGTTACCTATTAGCCTAGTTAGTCATCGCGTACTATACGTAGAATAATACACCTGTATATTATTCTACGTAGGTATCTTATTACAGTCACACTTACAAAATATAATATCAGCTGCAGCCTGCAGATAATTATTAATTAAAAATCGAAGTGAACACGTGTGACGTGCTAAGTAGCCGGTCACCGGACTAGTTTCAATAGGCTGGCACTCGCTCGACTTGTCGCACACGCCTCGCACTGTATAGTGTTACATAGTACGGTAGGTACCCGGCCCGCGCCGCGCCGCCGCGCCGCCGAGCCGCGGCTCTCGTGACTAAACGCGATGCAAAAGGTTGAAATTAGGTTGTTTTCCAGAATATCTCGGCGAAGTGAGACAGAATGTTACATGGTCGAAGCAACTTTAACTTCTCAGAAGTAATGTCCGTTAATGTGTGCCTTATGCTCTGGAGATAAGGTTGAATTTGGTGACATTGGTGACCCTGACTTGGTAATGATGATTATAATGATGATGATAATGATGATGATGATGATGAATGTAATTTGCATAGTAGCATATGCTTTCAGTTCTTAAAACAGCGCCTAAACTCCCAAACTTGTATCTATAAGGAATCCGGAGTTCTCTTAGTATCTTCGGAACCATAGTATACCTTGGTGCAAAATCTTGCGTTTTGGGAGCATATGTTTATCCAAAACTATTATGAAACCAAAATCACCATATGTTTCCATATAAATTTCGAGGAGTTCCCTCGATTACTCATGGATCCCATCATCAGGTCACCACTTTTGTGAACATGGTACCAAATTGGAGTGAAACCTAATACAAGAAAACAAAAATTTCGAAAATCGGTTCACAAACGGCGGAGTAATCGTTGAACATACAAAAAAAAAATCCACAGCCGAACATATAACCTCCTCGTTTTTTGGAAGTCGGTTAACAAATTACTTTTATTTGAAACACACGCCAATAGATCGACAATATCATAAACTATTTACGTTTTAATTTTTTTCAGGTCAATTTGGAACTAAGATAAGTACTTAAATAAAATAGGGTTTTGGTGCGATCTCGGCAACGCGGCAAATGTATGATCAAGACTCAAGATCGTTAATTGCTCGGTGGACGGCCTTAATTTTAACTCTTGTGCCCTTGCAAATTGTAATGACTGCGTGTTATTGCAGTGAACATTCCTTAACACGAATTATACTTATATTTTTTCATTGGCTATTTACTACACTTATAAGTTATATTCATCATTCTGAACTCTGACTCACCAAATATTTTTTTACTTTCAGGTAAGCTCTAAGTCATACAACATACATAGACGACCACAAATTAAACGCAACTAGAAAACCTCCTACAACAGTAAGTAAATATAAAAAAAAAAACTACGACCAAACAAAGCACCACTCCCTTTTTGGAAGTCGTATCTGTTTGCAATAATTTCAATATAAGTACTAGAAACTAACGAAAAATTTACTATTTTGCTAAACACATTATTCTTTCTAAAATACCGGTATAAAAATTATTTTAATATATCTTGGGCTATAACAGTGGAAGCAATTTCATTTATACCTGTTAGTTGTTACCCGCAAACCGATACAAGAGAGTTATCACCATAAACTTTTATCTGCTGGTATAACTTCACTAACTAGACGCGAAACTCAAGCGTGAAGGGTATTATGCAAAGGGTTCCGTACAAAATGTTTGTGTAGTTGCTACATAAAAGATTTAAGTATACAGGTGTATTCTGATAGTAGTTAAAATATTTACTTATTTAAAAGTGATTTTCAAGATAATTCTCAAAAAAAGTCAGAAGGAACAGTTCGAGCTATTTCATTCTAAAAATAATACAGCTTTTTGGTTTGGATGAGGTCTTGATAATATTTAACAAAAATATTGTTTGTTTGTCGTATGTAAATATACAGGATGTAATAAAACTAAGTGATTATACTTTAGGGTGTATTTTTGTCACTTATATAGAGAGAAAGAACATTTTTGTGTTTTATATGGTTGCCGATAGCGTCAAGATTTTTCCTTTACAAAAGTTGAAAAAAAGTTTATCTTTCTGTGCTGTATATCGTTAGGTAGATTCGAACTGGATTAAAGCTGGTATGAAATTTCTGTGTTCACCCAAGCAAGCTGATGATGATGAAATGTCTACATAATCCCATGTCCCGCCTCTGAGAGGGAAATCTGCAGGCACAAAGGGCTAACACCACAAAAGATGTCTGCCGGATTTCTGGACCTCACACTAGAAGTCACTCTCAGGTGACAGTTTAATTTGCCAAACTGTGCACCTGAACATGATGATTACTCTAAAGCTGAGGTGTAATCAGAATAACGACAAAATTTTATGCAAATACTAGCGACCCGCCCAGGCGTCGCACGGGTATAAAATATAATAAAGCCACTGAAAAAATAATTAAATTCGATAGCCTATGATCCTTCACGTGGTCTACTTCTTATATGTGCCAAATAACATAAAAATTGCTCTAGTAGTTCGCGAGATAAGCATTTTCAAATAATTTCCCCAGTTTTTTCCACATTCTCCTATTAGTCTTAGCGTGATAAAATATAGCCTATAGCCTTCCTAAATAAATGGGCTATCTAACACTGAAATAATTTTTCAAATCGGACTGGTAGTTCCTGAGATTAGCGCGTTCAAGTTAGTCCTTTCAAATAGTTTTCCCCGTTTTTTCCACATTTTCCTCTATTTCTCCGCTCCTATTAGTCTTAGCGTGATAAAATATAGCCTATAGTCTTCCTCGATAAATGGGATATCTAACACTGAAAGAATCATTAAAATCCGTTGCGTAGTTTTAAAGATTATATCAGAAATAGATTTATCATTTTATTTAAGGTTCTCAATACTTAGAGAGATAGAGAGTGAGAACTTTGAGAGAAATATTTTTATTTTAGGGGGTACTGACTGTGTTTAATGAAGTCTTCGCTCCTGAATTATTCTGACTGTACTTTTGCTCGCTCTTTTTTATTTCTTCGTCACTAAGCACCACTTAATCCTGTGATAGATGATAACCCGGCTTTATAATCGAATGAAGGCCACAGTTATAAGATTTTTTTACGATAAATTGGAAATGAATTTTCAAATTAAACCCCAATAAATATCGACCGCGGAACCCCGATCGTGCGGCCCATAAATTCACGTGCACCTTTTTCTGCTCCGTCGTTATTGAGTTATTGTGACGGTGCGCTTTTTACTCGGCTGTGTTTTATTTGATGCAGCTCTGCACAAGGACGCAGTAATTGAACACAATGCTTGACGGTCGGGTGTGAATTGTTTTCTTTTTTGCTTAGTACTTATTCTTCTTACCGTTCGTGTAAAATGTTGCCGAGACCTAATCGCGCTTTGCGTTGTGACGTTTAGAGCAGACGTTTTAGCGAATGTGGTCGATCGTTGTTAGAAGTGTTTTTTAACAGAAAGAGATTATATCAAATCTGACAGGCAGTGCATACGCGCCTTTGTGATTTAGGTTTAAAGCCTCTCTAGCGTTTCGTCCGATTAGCACGTAAAAGTCATGTGAGTAATGTGGTCGTAACCGGATAGCGAGAGTAAAATATGAAAGAAAAGAAAACACGTTAACTCATAAAAACAATAAACTACAGCGTAGCCTGGTCTTTATCACTCAAATCGGCGTAACTTGTAAGGTAAAAACGACTACAATTTGCATAGAAAAATGTTAGGAATAAACCAATTTGCCCTCAAGTGTAGCGGTTTAAATGGCTCAATAACCGCACTACAACTTAATTAGAAAATAAACTGGAGCTGCCATTAAAATACAAAATTGTTATCGCCAACTGTATGAGCCGAGCAACCTGTCATAACTCGCGCATGTTGATCATATCGTTGCGCTAACTGGGTTACGGGGCGAAACTGTAGATTTAAATGTACCGGTTAAAATATTTTAACATGTTGGAATGTTAGAAAAATTGTGGTCAAAACTTTAGGCATGTTTGGAACCTCCAAGCTAGACGATAGATAACAATGAACCATGATCGCAAAGCTAGCTAAAACATGCACAACGTCGATCATTGGCATACATAGACGAAAATCTCTTGTAATCGCTTGGTGTAAACGTGGCCACATTTCTATAATGAGGTCTGGATTCTAAAAATATCGTAAGAATTCTACTCCTTAGGCATAACGGCACCAACGAACTCTACAGAAAAATAGTAACATTAAAATATGAAGTATATTTTTAACAAAAAAGAAAAAGTAGACCTGATTTAAACAAAAATATGAACCAAAACAAGGATTTGCATCCGTTGTGGATGATTTATTCAGTATTTTCAGTGCGAAGTAACAACTCTTCAAATACTGTAGTGCCTTGGACAAGATTTAAATGTCCGTATGGTTGCCCAAGCACATACGGTATTCTCGCAACATAGTCGGCCTAGTCCAGAGGAAAGAACTAGTTAATGCGTCTGGAACTACTATGTGCGGGTTTCCTCACGATGTTTTCCTTCACCGTACGAGCGTCCGTATTATGTACTTGAGATCAGAATATGTCTCATTGGTACACGCCTCCACCCGGGATCGAACCTGCACCCTCTAGGAGTGCGAACCAAAGGTCTACCCATTAGGCTACGGACGCTCAGACGCTCAATATAATATGAACCAAGAGCTGCAAATAATAATTATGTAGTTAGGTACATTTTATAAATATTTCAGTCCATAAAATCAGAATTTCTCTCACAACTGTATTAAACGCAGTCAACCAAAAATAAGATATAAATCCACATTCATCTCCGATCGATTTAAAATGCAATACGTCCTGCTCCGTACGCCGTTCCATGCATCCTATTATGGGCTCCAATATTGTGGTATAAAAATAATATTAGCGCATATCCGGGTCACTATTGTATGCACTTGGCTTTGTTCCAAATACGGACCGTTCGGTGGAATTTTTCCTCTAACATGGCCCCAATGCCCAACGACGTAAGGGTGACCTTGGAGGCAATATGACACAGAAAGGAGGCTACCAGAAGCCTTCGGATTGTCGCGTCCAAATTCCCCAGTCCCGGAGGCGAAGTAAATGATTTATTCGTTCGGATTTCATTTTTTAAGGACGATAAATTGTGAACTGTCTTTGGGACCAATTTGGGTATTGTTTGTTTTCTCTTTAAGGCTTTAACTTGGGTGACAATTGTCGACCAAGTGGTTCAAAAGAGCTTTGCAGAGTTTACAAGAAATATGTATGACAATCGTAATAGATTTTTACTTGAAGGCCTTATTAATCCTTCGATCGCGGATTCTTGGAAATCTATTGTTTACGCGGTCGAATTCAACCGCTTGGGAGTTGATAGGTTAATAAGGAATAAAATGGCAGTACAAGAAACTACTTGTCTAATATATTTAAATAATATTGCATCTCCTTGTCTTTAATGTCTAATAATCCATTTGACAGACAGCATGTCTTATTCTCGTAATAAATCAGTTTGAGACGATTGACTCAAGTAAACACAATATACAGCTAATTAAAAGAATGTGTTCCCAGAGGTTCATTCTGGCCACTTTAGCGGGTAATTTGGGCTCACGGTCACGGTCAGCGGATTCGGTGTGGATATTTAAAAATGGAGTAAATTTAAGTGGCATAATTTGTGTCATTCTGCCATCAGGGTTGACGGCAATTTTACATGGTTTGTTGGTTTTAGGAATAACAAGAGCTTCTTTCCTTTTCATGTAGTAATTAGTGATTTAATAGACTCTGATAACAGTGGCTTGGGCTGGTTCTTTAAAAAGGGGAATTTCTTATATAACAAGGGATTTAGAAGTCTTTAAAAGTTTATAAATGGAATGAACTACCGATAGAAGCGTACTATTGTTATTTGCTTGATCATCTAACTCTTCATTGCTTTGTCTATTGCTTGATCACTCCTCATAATTTAATTTTCTTCATCATACAATTATTAAAATATAATACTTATTGATTTAGCAGTTAGCTGATCTTTATCTTTGCTAACATCACAATTACTTTCGACAATTTTCTTTGACGCCCTTGTTGGATTTCCAGTCATTCCAATTTCCAACCAAAGCTATAAAGCTAAATTTTAAAGAGTTATTACGCCGCCCACTAAAGCGTACAATAACCCATCAAAACCTAATTATAGAGAACAATAGAGCAATAATTGAAAAATATGTTCGTTTATTGTTTGTGGGCAATAGAGCCGTGGATGTAGGACGGTGTCCAATTAGAACATTATCCGGCGTTGCTTTCTTTGATCTGCTAAACTTAATGGAGTTTTGTCACAGTATAATATACTTAGATTGTCGTTCTGAACCGAATTGTCGCACACACAGATGAGTTTAGCGAGCAAAATAGTGTCATATGACTGTATGACGTAGCGTGCGTGAAACTTGTCTTTTAGTTGCACTGGTTTAATTTCAATAACACGGTTTAGTTACGCTACTGGATATATTTTGTGGCTCCGTAATCTTTTGGACACTTCGTGGAGTTGATCAGTAGTAAATTTGGATTTTAGTTTTCTTTAGGGGTAAGAATATCTTGGTCGATGAAACAAGACAATACTCGGAAAACAGTCAAATGAGAAAACCGGTAAAGTTCACAGTACAAAGATAATTCCTTAAAAGTAACAATGGTAATTTTAGGTGTGGTCCTGTGACGTCATTATAATGGTAATAACAGGGCGGTCCTTAATGTCATTGTATGCGCATAGAGCTAATCAAACAATACACAGCCATTACGTATAGATTATACTGTAATTACAGTAGCATAGTTTCGTGTTCGTGGTGCTGGGTATATCATACCATCAGTTGATTCATCTCATCATCATCATCAGCCTATTGCCGTCCTCCAATATCGCCAACTATCCCGATCGATCTTTGGCTGCCCTCATCCATCCGCTCCACATTCTTCAAATCACTACTTACTACGTTTGCCTAAGCGTGGTCTCCACTTTAACACTTATTTGCTCCATCTAATCTTCCCGTCTGGCGTCTGCAGACATGACCATCCCACTTCCATTTCAGCGTGCTAATTCTTAAAGCGATGTCGATGACTTCAGCTCTGGCGTATTAGGAATTTCATCCACTAGTAGCCCTAGCATGGCCACAATACTCAGTAGAAATACGAAAGTATAGATTAACTGTGGAGATAAACTGAAGGTGCCGTTCCGATCTTTACGGCGGCTAGCCGCGACCGACAAAAAATTCAATTAAAATGCCACTTTGCCACGTAATGTTTTACTTGAATTTTTAGGACTATAGTCTATTTATATATCATAAAGTGGCATTATATTTTGAATTTTGGTCGGTCGCGGTTAGCCACCGTAAAGATCGGAGCGGCAGTTCAGTTTATCTCCACAGTTTATCTATACTTTCGTTTTTCTACTGTAGCCATGCTACTAGGCCAATGATACTCCCAACATAGCTCTTTCCATAAGTGTTCCATCGATTCGTCTGCTTGTTAGGTATCCATATGATATGATATAATATGCGAAAGTTTGTCTGTATGTTACTTCTTCACCCTTAAACCTCTGAACCGACTTTGATGAAATTTGGTATGGAGACAGAGTCCCGGGAAAGTACATAGGATACTCTTTATTATCGAAAAATGTACGGTTCCCGTGAAATAACAAATTTCAGCGCAACGGAGTTGCGGGCGTCACCTATACATAACATATTCACAAACGTAACGAAAGCTAAAAACCGGCCAAGTGCGAGTCGGACTCGCGCACCGAGGGTTCCGTACAAACCTGCAAGGTTTACAAAGTTCGTTCATTACGACAATCGAGTCATAATAAAAAAAAATATTATGTGATGTAACTAAAAATTTATGGTTTTCGTAATTTTTCCTTTATCTATGCTATAAGACGTTGCTTCGTACCAAATTTCAAGATTCTGAGTTCACGGGAAGCACCCTGTAGGTTTTGATTCCCTTGCAAGTGTCGAAAATTTGCGGCATAAACGGCTGTATCTTTTGATTGCGTTGGCTTAGAAGTTTGATTTTTTCACAGCTTCAAGGGACAGTAGACCTGAGTAATTGATATAAATTTCAGCTTCATACCTCCACGCGTTCCTGAGAAAAAGGGTCTTGACAGACGGACGGACGGACAGACGGACAACAAAGTGATCCTATAAGGGTTCCGTTTTTTCCTTTTGAGGTACGGAACCCTAAAAACACTTCAAAGAGAATCGATGAACAAAAACTTTAATTCATTTTCGTTGCGCAACTGCAAAGGAATAATTCATTTGCAATATTTTTATGAATGTTTTCATCTCGCAAAAGTTAATTTGGTGCAACAAAAAGGCGTTTTAGTTACTCCATTGATTAAAATTTTGTGTAGCAGACTGTAAAGTACGAAATGCAGATATGAGGCTAAATTATGAGAGTCACAATAAACAGCAGCGACAGACGATTTATTAGAATGTGCTCGGCGCAAACGAGCGATTTTGCTAAAAACCAAACTCAAAGTTGATATTTCGACTAATGTACCTATGAGTGACTCTTAGCTCAAATTAGACATATTTTAGATATTATGTCGCGGATGTCGTCCGTTTGCTACAGACCGTTAGAATGTGCTCCGTGCAAACGAGCGATTTTGACTGGCAAACAAAAAAAAATACATACCCAAAGTAAAAAAATTATTTCATGTCATAGAGTGACCCTTCTCGTAAACTCGTTTACATGAAAGAAGATATTTTTTCACTTTCACACATTTAATTTTTCTGATGAAAGTCTTTATGAATAGGTACTTAAATAATATTATGTTATATGAATAGCAATGGATGAATAATTATGAATTTGAGAGACTGCGTTCACTTTTCCAATAGTAAATGTGCGACATGTAGGCGGGAGAGGCCCGTTTGCGCCAATATTTATATTCAAGCACTCCCTATTCTTTGTGTATTTTTTGTGTGTCATAATATTATGTGTGTGCCAATTTATATACTTAAACATATTACATTATGACTTTATAAGACTTTATAAGACATTATAATATTACCAATGACAAAACTATTTATCCAAGGATCAAATTTTTTCCTTCAACAAAATCTGCGACCGAGTATTTTTTTTTAATTGTTGTTACCACTTTAATACCATTTGGCCCCAGGCTAAGGTTAGGTCATATCGTTGTTAGAATGACTAGAATTCCTAGAAAACCACCTGGGAAATTATAGGTCTCAACTTTGAACATGAAAATTTGATAGCACTATAACAGTTTGAAAATGCTGTGCGGATCGTGTAACTGGTGTTGTAACTATTTAAGTAGTTTGGGAATATAAAAACAGAGCGAGATAGAAAATATCAGCCTCTTTCTTACACATTTGTTCAGGTGTTAAAGTTGTAACCAAAAATTATCGTAATCTAAAGCATACTGTGTGATTCCAATATCTGATTTCAACACAAAATCATACTAATACTAATAAAACGATTAATAATATAAGTACTTAATTAAAAAAAAACATACTTATAAAATTATTAATAATATTGTGCCAAAATTCGTCAATCTCGCGGAAACCGTACATTTTTCAGGGATAAAATAGAATCTTGTGTCCTTTCTCGGGACTGTATATAGTATCTGCAGTATGCACACCAAACATCAAAATCGGATTAGCGGTTTTCGCGTAAACAGGTCAAACAGACAGACACACTTTCGCATTTATTATATAATATTAGTAAGGATATAAAAAGAACGAGATAGAATAATTAGTCTATCTCTTTCTCTTTGTAGGTTGTGTGTGGGTGTAATGCCGCAAAGTGATAAAATTGTTTTGGATCCGCTATGGCCTATGGCCCATATTTTTAAGTGGAGCACGCTAATCTGCTCTCAGTAGGACGCTGCTTGAGTTGAAATCAATTACTTTTTGCCGCTTCAAGCCCTTCTCTGTTGGGTCTTTTGTAGGTCAAATAATAGAGCCGACTATTCTAGAAATGATTTTGTGAGTATAATTTAGAATATCGATTATGTTAGCACTCGAGAAAGTACCAAAAGTTTGCCTTTGCACAATATGCCTAAAAATATTTAAACACAAAGTGAATACGACGACTGCAGGAGTGGTTTAACTATATTTATTAATTTCATATAGTGTGCTTAAGTATAGTTACACACGACTTTATGAAGAACTCAATTAGCGATTTTGTAAAGCAAGCGTCGTGCTCCTTTAAAGCAAGTCGGTTAAAGAATTAAAAGATAAACAATCGTTTAGAATCACGATAGATTTTTTGAAATGTTCGCTTTAAACATTAATAATACTGCAATGCGTATTTTATTTTAAATTTAAAACCATCCAGATAAATGCCTTAGAAGTTAGGAAAATTGGTCAATTCGTCAACTTAGGATTCAAATTCTCCATTTTTCATGTGAGACCGTTTGACAAACGGCGAAAATCCATCCCCGGTTAGAAAAGATTCATTCGTTGAATGGATGGATGGTTATTAATTGATATTATGGTTACGAATTACGATATTTGAAGAGTTATGGATAATTCTTTGTCTAAATTAATAGATGGATGAATTATGGATATTATTATGCTGTCACAAAGAAAAGGACATCCAGAAAAGATATTTTTATGTGTATTAACCCCTTAAAAAATTGCACAACCGTTAATCTAAACCAAAATATATACTTCATTAATATTCAATCTGTCATTTTTAAGAAATTTTTTTGTGAGTAAGATTTATTCGATCAATTTTTGATAGATATTAAGTAGCTGGTGTAGATACAGGTCGTACTATTAACGATAGCAAAGAAAACATAATATAAAAATAAGAAAAGCTATTCTAAAATTGCATCTAAACGAGTTTATTAAATGGGTCGATGTGTAACCTATTTAGCTGTGAGTGTGACACAGACAGACAGACAGATGTCAGGAGTTCGGCTAATAGCGAAGTTTGCGGATAAAATCGGATTTTTGGGTAAAATATGTATGTCACGGACTTACGACTGGCGATGGCCGGTGGACGGGATTTTTAATTATTCATTTTTGGAGATAATTCTATTTGGGGATCGCTATAATTAACTGTATGAACTATAAAGTATATTAATACATAATATTATAAGAGCAACAAAAACACGTTTAATCCTTCGATCGCGGATTCTTGGAAATGCTATTTTATTCTATTGTTGTCACTTGTCGCGATCACCGGTGCTCTTATGGTACTTGAAGGATTAAATGAAATAATCAAAGGTTTGATTTATTCTAATAACAGCTTATAATATGGCTGTTTCACCACTTCCTGATAAGTGCCGGATAGGCTATGTACTAGGGAATGCAATACCGGGATACCGGGATCCCGAAATACGGGGATCCCGCATGCATTATGCGGGACTAATCCCGGTCGAAAATTTTGCGGGATCCCGCGGGACTGGCGGGATTACAAAAAAATGTGATTCATATGCGTAACTTTGCGCGCGGAGGTGCGTGAACTGGCTACAGGCAGCAGGCTTAACAATTTAGCTTCAATTCACCTATAATTCACTTTAAATGACAATAGAACTAACCAGCGTGGATGCTGAGCGAGCATTTCCAGCTACTTGTGTCGAATATCAGGAACCGTTTCGGAATCTTTGGACACAATTTTTACCTATATTTCGAAAAAAGTTTCGATAAATAAGAGATATATTTTTTAATTTTTTATAACTATTATTATTTCTAAACTATTATTATTATTTTCGAAGCCATTTCCAAAAAAATGATTAGTTTTTCTTTCATTTTTTTAAGTCTGAAGTATGGAGGTGTTAATAATTAAACCCTTGAAAAAAGTTTAAAATTTAGTTTAAACTTTTTAGCAACAACGTCCGTCAAGTCCGTCAGACTTGACGGACGTTGTTCGTAGAGTCCACATCCTGAGGATGCTCCGGTGTTGGAGCGAAACGCGCGTCGAGGTTTTCATCCTGCATGGTGATGAGGGGCCTTGCACAGATTTGCCAACATTATTGCTTGTGTGGTGGTGGTGTTTGCAAGTTCTTGCATGCGAGTGTACGCATAGGCAGTGTGGGAGGAGGGAGGTGCTGTACGCATGCCTATGCGTGCACTCACTCATTTACTTAAAGGTGGAAGTTTATTTCGCGGAATATTGCTAAAAATAATAACAAACTAAATTTTAAGCTATGGATTTCCGCAAAGTAACGCCCGATTCCATTAAATACTTGAAAAAAGTGTCCGATAAAGTTTGTTTTCTTTGAGATTCTAAGAATAAAACGGGGTATATCAAGTAAAGTCATTATAACGATTTATTTTAAAAGTTTAAATCCACCCAGCGGGATCCCGCAAATACCGGGATCCAGCGGGATTGTGATGGTTCAATCCCGCAAATACGGGGATTCAAATTCTCTTGCGGGATTGCATTCCCTACTATGCACCACTAAACTTGACAGAGGATAGAGAATCTGTCAAATAAGTTGTGGATAGCCTATCCGACACTTAATCAGAAAGTGGTGAAATAGGCTCTAAATATTGCAAGTTCTATCAATACCTTCTTTCTTATTTCGTTTATTTTCTTTCATCCAAATTGGTTCAGCGGGTGAATCGTAAAAATGTGCACACTTTCGCTTTTTTTGTATGAAATAAGGGGGCAAACGAGCAAACGAGTGATGGAAAGCAACTTCCGTCGCCCATGGACACTCGCAGCTTTTTAACCGACTTCCAAAAAACGAGGAGGTTTTAAGTTCGATTGTGGATTTTTTTTTTTTTTTTTTTGTATGTTCAACGATTTCTCCGCCGTTTGTGAACCGACTTTTAACCGACTTCCAAACAGGAGGAGGTTGAATGTTCGTCTGTTTATATATATATATATATATATTTTTGTACTTATGTTCATATAATATTAGGATTAAGTTATCAGTATGGAATATGGATAGCTTGACCAATTTTAAAGCATTCAGTTTCCACGGCTGTATGATCGTTTTATGGTGTTTTGAGATATTCACTCGGCCGTCGCCGGTCGTGCTATAATGACGAACATTTGGCAGGCCGTCGGGTCACGTCGGATCACGTCGGCTCGCGTCGTGCCGCGTCGTGAATTATTCATTTTGGCCCGGGAACGAATGAACTACGGAATTGTCATGAAGATGTAATTTTTATTCCAAAATAGACACGGAAACTTACAGTGCTGCAAGCATGTTGTGGCACTTGGATCGATATATTATCAAACATGAAAATGACACCCATATTCTAAAATTAATAACTAGAACAGAGGAGAGGTTCCCAAACTTATTTTATCTATCACTTTAAGAGCAAATGATGAAATAAATCACTACACACTACACAACGCCCTCAATTTTCTGGGTTATCGCCCACTTTGGGAAAGGCTGAACTAAAATATGATCCCCGCAACTCCATTACGCCAAAATCTGCACCGCACCTGCAGCTCTTCTGGTCTTCGAGTGTCCATGGGCGACGGTAGTTGCTTTCCATCAGGTGACCCGTTTTCTCGTTGGCCCCCTTATTTTATTTAAAACAAATCGCGCGATAATAGATTTTTCCTGATAAAAAGTATTCAATTCTCAAAGTATTTCCATACCAAACAGCAAAATCGTTTTAACAGTTTGAGCGTGAAGAGGTAACAGACGGACAGACGCACATAATTCGAGCCTGAGCTATCTGTGATGATTATTATTTTAATCTTCTCTCCTCGTATGCCACTCCAAATCAAATTATTTAATTAACATTAGTTCCACCTGTAATATCAATCAAAGATTTAATTAACAACACATATTGCTCCAAAATATTGATTCAACTGTATTCTAACTCCTGACGCGATAAGGCTGATTTACATTATCTCAACAGTTGTTTATTCAGCTTCATACTAAAGTCTAGCAGATATGACAAAATAACAGATATTAATATATTATTATACAGGGTGTAACAAAACTAAGTGATAATAATTTAGGGTGTGTACGTGTTCCTTGTAGAGAGTTCACTGTGAAAGTAGCAGCACTGAAAGACCATTTTTTTTCACTTTCGTATGGGGAAAGTCGTGACGCCGCATGTGGGCGCTTGCCCATACAAAAGTGAAAAAAAAATTGGTCTTTCAGCGCAGCTACTTTCACAGTGAACTCTCTACAAGAAACACGTACACAACCCTAAAGTATTATTCACTTAGTTTTGTTACACCTTGTATGTTAACTACATTTCGTGGGAGCAGTGCATTTTTCCGGTATTAAATTATTTTATGTCATTTCCCTAGACCTAAGGTCCACACTGAATTTTTGCGCGTATGCGTGTGTGTAAGACCTTTTAAAATTTGGTTTATCGATAAAAAAAATTATATTTATTTATGAACCCAAGAGGGTTAATCAAAATGAACTTAAAATTTTGTCTGTATCGCTAAAACTTGATAGCGGCTGAACTGATTTGATAATTTAGTCTTGAAATATTCGTAGAAGACCGGGAAAGGCTTATATTAGGACAAACACGATACGAAATTAACCGGGTCATCTAGCTTATAATATTTTTTAATTTCTAGAAACCTAGTTAAATATTTAGTAATGGCTTACAACTGAAATGAAAATGCTATGTAGATTTAATTAGTTAGTAAATAATTGCAAAAACATTTGAACAGTAATTTCATGTGGCAGGTTGCGGCTTTAAATCCTATAACCAATTAACAAAAAAGTGTGCGGTTATTGGCAATTATTGTTATCCCATTAAAAAATGTTTATATTATGTTTTACGTTTACGCCCACACTTTAAGTAACGCTTATTATCACTTGAAAGACAAAAGTTTTACACTCAATATGTAAATGTGAATGTCAATCAAAAAATTTTTTATTCATTTTGCATGTACGTAGTCAAATTAAGTATATATATGTTACGCTCAAAGACCGAAATCGCTCAGTGAGCGAAAAAATAGCTCACAACGCGTTGTGGTCACAGTGAAACAGCCACGACGCGAAATTCGCGTTGTGGCTCTATTGAAAACGGCCACGACGCGTTCTGGCAATTACAAAAAGACCATAACGCGAAATTCGTGTCGTGGCTGATATGCTATTCGTTTTTCTTGATAAATGTTCTTGATCAATTAATCGTCCGTAAGTATGGAAGATTATATTTGATTTTGAATTACCACGCGTACTACAAAATATTTTTCTTCATTACTAAATTAGTGATGCCTAACGTGTTTTTCATTATTATTCATAAAATATCCATAGTTCCATACTATCCGTACTAACATTATTACTGTCTGTCTGTCTAGCGCAACGTGTTATTGTTTGTTGTTGTTTTTTTTAATATAAAGTACAATAATTTAATATAAAGTTTATATAATAAAAAATTTGTTTTATTTTTATTTATAAACCTAATGTAAATATAATATTTACTACTAGTTAATGCCCGCAACTACGTTGCACCAGACAGACAGTAATAATATTAGTACGGATAGTATGGAACTATGGATATTATATAAATAATGATATGATAAACATGTTATGCAGTGATTTAGTAAGAGAAAAAATATTTTGTACTACGCGTGGTAATTCAATTATAATCTTTCATACCTATGGACGATTAATCAGTCAAGAACAAATCAAGAAAAACGAATAGCACTGGCTGGCTGATAGACACGACCCACGACACAAATTTCGCGTTATGGCCTTTTTGTGATTGCCAGAACGCGTCGTGGCCTTTTTCATCAGAGCAACAACGCGAATTTCGCGTCGTGGCTGTTTCACTGTGACCACAACGCGTTGTGAGCTATTTTTTCGCTCATTGAGCTATTTCGGTCTTTGAGCGTAACATATATAAGCCGGCCCCTAGACGATCAATAATTGTATTGTCAAAATGACGCTTCAATTTTATTGAACAGTTTATTTGACAATTAGAAGGCGACAGGCGTGCAATATTAAATATCAACCCTAGACGGTCAATACGTGATATTGCGCAATAAAATTGCTCGTCTAGGGGCCCGCTAAATCGATGGTTGGATTGGAATCAATGTCAGCTGTTTAATTCCCATGACAATGTTGTCCACGTGCCAAAATATTCTTGTACTAGTCTAATATCAAACTTTAGAAAATTATATTTATATTCTTTTAATCCAATGAATATATACATTTAAAACTTTTTAATCTTTAATTTTTTCCGAGCGTTGAAACCTCGTCGCCAAAAACAATAGATTCTGAATTTCTGACTGATCGAAATTGAAAAAGTTTCGGCATTCATACATTATACAGACGCTTCGGTTTTATCAGATTTGCAAATTACTTATTTTGACTAAATTGCCTCGCAAATTCTCAATTTCATTGTGAAAAAAAAACCCTTGGATCGTATTAGTTTTACGAACAAAAAAGTGAAGCCGGTTTTACATTGAGTCAAACTACGCTAACAACCATTCCACAGAAGGTAACGCGAAGTAGCGTAGTTTTTATCATAGCCGATACGGTGCAAAAGGTGGTACCTACAAAATAATTGGACATTTAGTGCCCATAAACCTACGAATAATAAAAACTATATTCGTAGCTATAAACTATATTATAGTTATTAAAAATAACTATTGTACCATTGCATTCAAATAGGAACTAGAAATTATTCCATGCCAAGTGTTATAGAAAACTAACAACGGCACTCATTTTTGCCCATAAACTTTTAACGCCGTTATTTAGTGTATTTACTAGTATAACGAGGTGAATTTACGACGTCACATAATACCCACCGAGCGCCGAAAGCCGTGGACGGAGGAGCTGGCTAATTGGCTCTGCATTAAACGCTTATGATCATATAAGTGATTTATAACCCGCCCGTGCCGCTCGTGTGTCCTGTCCATGATACCCACCGCTGCCACCACAAAATAAAGCTTTATTAAAATCTTATAATATTATGATGATGTGTTTTTGTCACGTGGATCGATGATAAAGGTTGCAAAGGCGCAGCGCAGACGACAGACTATCCGTGACGCACTTTTTAGTCGGTGGGAAATAGAACCTTTGCAATTATGTATATGCAGTGACGCACACGACGCGCGAAAAGTCCGCATATAATTGCATAGGTTCTATTTCCACAGACAAAAAGTGCGTCACGGATAGTCTGTCGCCTGCGCTGCGCCTAATAGTAAACTAAAACCTGCATTAGCTCTTGTATATTCTGTTAAACTTGAAGAGATGTAATAAACAGTGAAATGGTAATAAATGTTGCAACACATGATATTAATAGCTATTACTACTAGTATCAATAGTTACCCAAGACTAGTAAAAGCCCCAAATTTAGGTTGCTAGTGTAAATCATGATTTACTTATAATAAATTGAGAAGCTGAGAAATCGGTTATATAATATGCGAGCATAGTAAAGCCTAGCTTTAGAGGCTTCTTGATAATTCAACTTAGGTTTTGCGTTGCAAATCTTCCGAAAATTGCTTTTATAACCTTTTGTTACTTAAAATAGGAATATTAATATTATGAATTCCTTCTTTTTCATGAATATTATGACTTTTTTATTTTCTATTAAATCAACTCTCATTAGAATTTTTTTCAGAAAATACTGATGACTGTTGAGTCTTGTATTATGACAAGTTGTATAAAATTGGTATGATAAATATTTTTTTTTTCTTTTCAGGTAAGCCACAAAAAGACATTGGTATTCATAGAATAGTTGATGGTGCCGTTGGCCAGCAGTGCAAGTAACGTATGAATTCGGTTTGCGATAGCGGTTTCGGATAAAAAAACTAATTCATTTTAGTATTAAAAATTAACTATTTAAAGATTAACTACTGATTAACTATTTAAAGATACTGTTATACTATGAAACATAATAGTGAATAGACAGACTAGGACAGGAGTCAGGATATCGGGCATTTTCGTTGGTTTGTTAATGATCAGGACATAAGTTTCTTATAATTTTTCTCTGCGAACTTGTTAATTTTTAAACAATAAAACAATTTTAAAGTTTATTCCTCTTGCCCCAGGCAATCCTATACGCAATTGGCAATTCATTTGTGTAAATAAATCTAGACATGAAATAAAACAAAATGTCAAGTAACATTATTTCAGTATCATATTTCTTGTGAAAGTATTAAAACTCGGATTTCAATCTTAAATTCCAGCGAAACCCAGACTAGTTATTTAGAGAGACTGTGATAATAAACGTTTTATAGAAAACAGGCGCCAGGGTCAAGGCAAGAGCTCTTGCATACACCTGATAATATATATATCTTGTAATATAAAATCGATGATTCTCTTTGCGGGATGGACGTTTGAGATCTACTGTAGTGATCGCTCTTGCATTATCGTCATCAACATCGCCAGGTTTCTTACTTCCTGTAGCATTTTGGTATTTTCTTTTAATATGTTATCAATACCTACTTCCTTTGACGTTTCCGAAAGAGCTTCGGCTTTGATGAAATCTCCAAAACAATACATTCATTCATTTGAAACGGATTGAAACAATCTATCGTAAAAGGGTTGCCGTCCTAAGACACATTTTCGTCACGTCTCAAATAATTTCTTGAATAGTATCATCGCATAACCTTCATAACCTTATATCTATTTAACAACGAACAATTTTAATCAGTAAGTTTAACATAAACAAACCTTATTATCTTAATGTAATCTTGCAACGTCGATTCACGTGCAGAGAGCATATGTAAAACAAAATTTACAATCAACGGGTATCTTGGTGAGATTTTATTTGAATAATTTAAGAGGCGTCTTCTCGCCCGAGGCTCGATGTTATCTGGTAAATTGCACCCTCACACGAGGTTGGGGCTATGGATGTGCTTTATTAACATTTCTTCATATATTCTTCAAAGAGACGAACAAAGGGGTGTGGATTTTACACCAGGAATAGCATAAAGATCAGTTGTTATGAATTTTGAACTATCACGCAATCTAAGGGTAGAAATTTTTATTAAACTTTTTCTGTTTGATTTAAAGTTAGTAGTAAAAGGTTTTATGTGCCCCCAATCCCCATAGGTTCAATAAGAAGCAGTGGCATGACTTCTCTACTTCTTACATTTTCAGGAGACCGTCATCCAAAACCTTACCACAGGATAGGCAGACCAGCCTTCACTAACTAGGTGTACCAACTGTTCCCTTGTCATATACTATTTTTCAGATAGGTTTCGAATTTTTTAATTTTGTAAACAACGTATCCTATATCAATATCACAATTCTATTCTTAAAATTCAGCAAAAACGTAAACAGAAAAACCTTTTTTTTCCTTGCACACCATATCCAATAATACGACTTCCGTAAGAAGAAAAATATACATATTACATTTGGGCGAGGTGGCAAAATATTTGGGGTTAACTACGGTGTGGAGTCGAGGAATTAGACGTGTACATTTCTGAATAACTCAACATTTTTGGAGGCTTCTTTAACGACTTATATTATTACTTACAGTAACTTCAACAAGTTAAACATGGCGAAGTTATGACTTCTTGTAGGCTTAAAGGTAGTGCCAATAGGCATTATAAATTAGAAAGAGTGTTACTAAGTGTAATTTAAAACATTTGTAAGAAAATCATTTCATATTATTATTAATTGTTTGATACATACCTACCTACGAGTATTTTTTAAATACTCTGAAGCTTAAACAGCATTGTTTGTCAACATCAATGCTTTGTCTCCAAGTAAATGTCATACAGATTTCCCCCGAAGGTTCCGCCAACCGATCAATACCAAGTGAGCCGTAAGTTAGTTATTAATAAACGAGTTAAAGTTGTCTGCGTACTAACTACGTCTCCCCAGACGGGTCGAGTTAACAAATTAATGCGGACTTGGCTCATCCCTAGGGCGCGATAGATTGAATCAGGTGTACTAGGAAGGTTGCACTGTAACTGTGCTAACGATTTGGGACGTAAAAGAGCAATTTTTTATATCTTTATTTAATAAAGGGCTTTTGCCTTTTGCCATAAAGAGCAAAATATATTAAACAAAAATATATAGCAATAGTTAGGGTTAATGGAGGCAGGTGCAGTTTTTTTTTCGTTAAGTAGTAATTTTAATGTCCTCCAAAAATATCCGCTGGGATTAACTAAACAAGACAATGTAAATGAGGTTCTTATAATGATATTGGTTTTTAAATATTAGATACGGGTTACGGTACCACGATAATTTTAGACGACAAACTCGCTAAACTGTATATTATTGACACAGTTAAATACAATATACATTCATAACAAAAATGTTGCTAAGATCAATTTAATGACCAGTTTAGTACTTTTACACTAAAACACAGTCATAAGAAGTATGTAGTTATTATGCTCAAAACATCCGTTGTTGATTTTACAAAACTTAGGTTTTGTAAAATGAAGAACTATAGTAATCAAAATCTTTTTTTTTATTTCCTGAGCTTGGACTTAAGAGGACCTCTCTCTTTGCAAACTAGTTTCGTGCGTTTAAAAAAAAATCTATTGTACTCTTAAAACAATGGTTTAAAAGTGAACAATCGTGGGTATTTCTACTCGCGGTAACTTTAAAACCCAGATCGGGCTAATTAGTGCAGTTAACGTATGGAAATCGAACCTGACTGGAGCGGGAATCGAACCCGATATATCGCTTGCCTTCTACTAATTAAAAACAAACCTGTTAGGATTCTCGGTACTAGCATTGGAATATCAACTTTATCTTTGGAAGGATAAGGTTTAAAATTCGATTGAACGAAGTCCTGAAGATCAAACGAGATTTCATTTCAACTAATGCGGAGTGAAACTGATTCACATTCGAATTGATGGTTGGATTTTGATAGTGCTCATACCTCATGGTGTTTTTAATGGGCTAGCCTAGCTTTATGGTAATCGACAATAGGCTACTTGACCTATATTCAATTTCATTGAACAAATGCATATTTTTAGTAGAACTTGGCCTATGAAACCGTATTTCACCCTTATTATCAAATAAAAGCTTATGATTGATAAATAAAGTCGATTTGAAAATATGATTTTATGAAAATAGGAATTGTACTGACGAAAACGCTTTTGCGGTACTTCCGATTGGGATGTGATGTCATCCTCATACTAATTTAATATCTTTTATTTATCGCGCTCGATATATGTAAGTTTATTTGTACATAAATAATAAAAATAAGCCTATTATATATTTTCTTCAATAATTCAAATAAATTATCAGTTTTATATATATTATCTCCATTTATTGTAGATAGGAAATGAAATGGCCAAAACTTTTCTCCAAAAGTTTTCAATATTACAAATGATTTCTAATTTCTTATATATTTATTTTATAATTTTTGGGCACTTTTAGACTCGTACATTTAGCACATTAAAAAATTTTCAATAAAGAGGGTTTAAAATACAAAGCGTATGACGTCACACTATGGCGGACAGTGTTTTCGGCGCCATTTAAGAGGCATATTTTTCAATAAACATTTTTATGGGTTTCTACTGTGTAAAATATTAAAATATTAGTTTTTTTTTAAATGAATGATTATGAAGCGATTAGCATGAAGAAAAAAATTAGGTCAAGTAGCCTATTTTTGGGGCCACAAAAGCTGAACCACATGTTTAGTGTGATTCAGTTTTTCTTGCTCGCCTTAAATCAAATTTAAACAGTTTTGGCTAAACAAAAGTTTGGTTGTTTTTTTTTAGATATATTATGCACTAGCTGTCCCGGCAAACGTTGTTTTGCCATTTAAAGTATTTCTACTTCATCAGTTGATACAAAATCTTACCCCGTCTTTTGTCCCCTAAGTTGGGTGGGGGGAAAAATTTTATACACCAGATGTTAAATTGGAAAAAAACAGTTAATAATATGAAGTAAGTCCATTAAAGACGAAGGGGGCGTGATTTTTATATACCAAATTTTGAGTTGGAAGAAGACAAATATATCTGCGAAAACCGTATGCAAATCGGATCAGTAGTTTTCGTGTTAAAGCAAAAGTCTTGTACAAAATCTGACCCCCTCTTTAGTCCCTTTAGAAGGGTGGGGGGAATTTTTTTTATAGACCAGATATTAAGTTGGAAGAAGGCAAATATATCTGCGAAAACCGCATTCAAATCGGATCAGTAGTTTTCGTGTGATGCTCGAACAAACATACAGACAGACAGACAAAAAAACTAACCACATTTTTGGCTTCTATAGCGATGCAGTAACACCCCCGCTTATTATTTTTTGAATATCTATTAAAGATATTCAAAAAATAATAATAATAGAAATGAAAATTCTGTACATTAAGTACAGAATTTTCATTTCTACAGTTTTATTATATTATGTATATGTCGCAGGGAAAAGAGGATATCAGGGATTTCACGATATCCCTAGGGATATCACGAACTCCCGGAAGATGCCGAATATTCTTGTTTGTTACGTCTTCTCAATAAAAATATCTAGTGATATGTCATTTCACTAAACTAAATCTAGTGAAATGTCAGAAACGCGGATACCGCCGAATAAAAATCGAGCCACTCATTTTTCTCGCTCGCTCTAGTTCCCACACGTGACACAGGCACTAGTGGGAGTGAAACAAATGCGTCGTTCGAGCTGGTACGGCTCGTCTAGCCTGGATACAGACAGACAGTCTAACCCTTTGGGTACGGAACCGTAAAAACTAGGATGATCGAAGAGCTGGAGTACCTGTAGTACCTGTGCCTGTACAAGAGCCTAACCAAACTAGAGATCGACATGCCACCTTTACAAAAAATATTCAACTTGGTCGGCCGCTTCACTTGACGTCAAAAATCAAAGGTCTGAAGTATCTGATGAAGAACCCTCAGCTGTATGATTCAGAGATATGGTGATGCCCTCTCAGATCTATAGTTGCATTACACATGTGATAATAATAATAATGTGGGATAAATGCGTGTAGGCCAAAGGAAGATCTTCCGACCGAGCGAGGTGGTATGCCCGGTCAGGCCGAAGCCCACGTGATATATTTCAGCTGTCGTATATATACCGCCGCGCTCAGAAAACTTCGATAGCGCGATGCAGGAATGTTAGGCGAATTGTTGGTACCGCCACATCACTCCCCCCCGAAGACCGGAGGTCGAATCTTGAAGTCTTGTCGCTTGAGTCGCCGGTGCCAGTGAGTTCCAGTGAGTCGGAACTGTTGCAGTGAGTCCCAGTGAGTCGGAACTGTAAGCTGCTGCACGGGATCCAGTGAGTCGGATAAGCTGCCGTGCGGGGCCGATGCTACGTGCTGACCAGGAGAGATGTGCTCTGCTTGCTGACCGGTCGGTGTAGTGAGAAAGCCCGATGATGCCGATACGGAGTCGCCCAGGCCGCGGTACAACTGCGGCTAGTGGACGATGTACCCGATGAGGCGATGCTGGCTGGCGCGGTGCGGAGGGGCGGGGAGTGATGATGATGAAGGAGGCGTGTTCTGTCGAGGGTCACCAATGTGGGAATAAATGTGTGGTGGCCACAAAGGAAGATCTTCCGACCGAGCGAGGTGGTATGCCCGGTCAGGCCGAAGCCCACGTGATATATTTCAGCTGTCGTATATATACCGCCGCGCTCAGAAAACTTCGATAGCGCGATGCAGGAATGTTAGGCGAATTGTTGGTACCGCCACAATAATAACTCCCACTATGATTTTGGTGACGGTGGCCGGTTTCATTGAAACCAGGCCAAGAGTAATTTTATAGTGCCTAAGTGTGTGCGCAGTACTCAAGAGCAATCTCTATATTCCTTTACTCGCATAACCCGGTGGGACGGAAGACTGATACGACCGGCGAGAGATCAGGCGCAGGACGGACTTTTTACATGCCCATCCGTCGCATGGATCTTACTTCATACATCATACATCTTACTTGTCAGATTCAGATTTTAGATGATCCTATCAAAGTACCCGTGTGTATACTAGAGCAAGCGAGAGAAATGAGTGGCTCGATTTTTATTCGGCGGTATCCGCGTTTCTGACATTTCACTAGATTTAGGGCCTGTTTCACCGCTTCCTGATAAGGCTATCCACCACTTAATTTGACAGATGGAGTATGGAAAATCTGTCAAATAACCCAATCGGGCACCTTATCAGGAAGCGGTGAAACAGGCCATTAGTTTAGTGAAATGACATATCACTAGATATTTTTAGTAAGAAGACGTAACAAACAAGAATATTCGGCATCTTCCGGGAGTTCGTGATATCTCTAGGGATATCGTGAAATCCGTGATATCCTCTTTTCCCTGCGACATATAGATTTTTATCTTCTATTTAAGTAGTTAAAAACTGTTCATTGTCGATTGTATTTTTTTTTAAGATTAAGTACAATAATAATTTACATTTTTCTCGGATGTTGAAAAATAATAATTATTTTAATATCCATACTTACGTGAAGTGAGTCTGATTGTCTGTTACCTCTTCACGTCCGAACCGCTGAACCGATTTGGCTGAAATTTGGTATGGAGATACTATGAGTCCTGGGAAAGAACATAGGATGCTTTTTATTCCGGATTTTTTTATTATGTATTTATTTTATTTTCTTTATTTAGAACACATATGGCATTGTTACATACAAGTACTTAGGTATACAATTAAAAAAGACTTATAGTTACTAGTAATAATTAGGCTCATAAATTAAGTTTTAATATTACAGGTGTTGGTTACTCGTGTGTGAGGTGTGTAATGTATATTATATCTCTGTTTAGAACCCTTAAGATGTACGGTTCCCGCTCGATAAACGAATTTTAGTTCAACTGAGCTGTGGGCTTCATCTGGTAAGAAATAAAATAAACGGCCCATTTACAACCTAAAACTAAAACAAAGAATCATATTATCACTTTCATGATAATATATCTGCCTGTACTCGGCTTAATAACAAGATAAGGCTTCATTCATACGAGGTATCACCGTATCAGCAACATGAATACATGCTGATATCCATTATTGTTGTGTAAGTTGGTAACATTGTAAATTGTAATCTTATGTAATGTGTTATGTGAGTGATATCAGAACATACCAAACTTCGAAATTAGATTAAATTATGTAGTCGAACTTCAATATGTGACAGTTTAGGCTTTAGGCTAAAATTAATTATCTGTCATAGGTATTAGGTATATAAGTATTTGTGTATAGCTTTCAATCAGTTTAAATATTAATATCAATCATTCAAATCACAATATAATATTCTTACAGGATGTAATAAAACTTTAGGGTGTGAACGTGTTCCTCGTAGAGAGTTCACTGTGAAAGTAGCAGCGCTGATGGAGCATGCTACTTTCACAGTGAACTGTGAAACTGCTACTTTAAGTGAATTCTCTGCGAGGAACACGTACACAGTACACACCCTAAATTATTATCACTTACTAGTAGTTTTGTTACATCTTGTATACGTCCTAGGATTCCTAGGCAAAGGAAATACATAATATACCTAATATTATTTAAATAAATTGTTACGAACTGTGATGAGTGAGTGACCTTGAATGCACGGGCGAACAGCGCGCGGCAACAGCGGCACGCGGGTGGGGTCAGAGGCTCGCTGCTCCCCCCGCCCCCTGCTGAGACCCCCGGGCCCCGCACGCTGCCCGCGCGCCCCGCAGTCGGAGCGCGTCTGTCGCAAAGTGAGCTAGTGCCGAGCGTACTAAACATTGTACCTAGCGTTTTTGTGGTTATTTTAGTATATTATACGGAAGATTAATAATTATTGTGTTATTGAATAGTTGCTGTCATTACGTAATAACAAGGTACGTGTTTGTTTTACATTAAAGCTTTGTTGCGTTTTGTAGTTGAATACATTACAAAAATTGTTTTGTGAATATTTGCACTCCACATTATCGTAGATATCTATACAGATTTTTGTATTTATACTCGTAGATACCTACTATGGAGCATATCAATACCGAGCCCGGTTCGAGTTCATCGAGCGGTCCCGCCTCATCTAGGTCGATCGACTTTATAGGCCCGCAAACATACGAACTATTGAAACAAGTCATACAGGGAATACACAATGAACTCAATAAACTGAACGACAAGAATGTTAATCATGATGAACTAATAGTCTGTACAACACGACTTACAGGATGCCACCCGGTGACGATACTGAAGATATTTAAGAAAATGCATACTCTATTCGGTAAAGAACTAGAACGCAAGGCGGTACATTTAACGTTCAAGAATTTTTGTATAGTTCACAAGAGATACCCGAATTGCTGCGAAATGCTCAGGAAGTTATCGGCTTTCCCGCATGTCGTGTACGATATGCAATCGTTGGTGAGAAGTCTGACCGGCATGGGGTACTTGTTGAGGAGACGTCCTGGAGGTAAAATACCGTTCATCGTCGAAAGACCGGAAGTCGCATTCGAAAGGTTTCTGTACCTCAAGAAAATAACGGGTCATCGGTCGCATAAGCGAAGTATATACTACATAGGCGAAGCGTCGGTGTCGTCGGAGGGAGAAGTGTTCACCTCGGAGGAAACCCTGGCGTACTCGAAAGGTCCCGAGAAGCGTCTCTTCCCATTCTTTTACGTCGTCTTCCATAATCCAGATCACGAAACGACAGTTTCGTGCAGTTTTAGTGTCGTCGAGGATTTGAATTCTTGTAATTTTATAAAATGGATAAAAAAAGATGTTCTCGGGACGGCTGCAATACCCGATAATAGCGTTATTGTTTTAGATAATTCGGAGAACCACAACGAAACAATTTGTACGCCTCTGACGGACCTAAATAAAAGTTTGAAATCCGAGATAAAAGAATGGCTCGAGCATCATCGTGTTCCTTTTACGAACGATATGTCAAAAAGGCAGCTTTGGAAACTGGCCGAAAAATTCACCGATATCCACAAGAACGTGTACGTCGTTGACAATATACTGAAACAACATGGCCACTGCGTGTTGAGGCTGCCGAACTGTATCAACGAATTGAGCCTAGCCTCTGCCGTCAGACACCTCGTTAAATGTTCCGTAATTAACAAAATACAAGAAGAACAATCGTTGCAAGTGACTTTAGAATGTATAAAAACTGCTATCAATTTTAACAAATTAAATGGATATAATTCTTGTCTAATAAGAGAAGAAAAAAAACTTTTGGATTTGGATATCAAAACTGAAAAAATAAGGGATTTATTGGAAGAACCCATTTGTTGTTCGCTCGGAGAAAATGATGATCAAAAATTTGATATGGAATTTCCATTTTTTGTGGACTAAGATTGATGACAATCTCGTAGGACCACTTGCAAAATGGAATGATTATCATTAAAAATACTTTGTGTCATACGATTATTCAACGCATAATCTTATTCTATCGTTTTAAGTATTCCTTACAAGGAATGCCAGTCCGGATAATAAGTAAAAGCTCATAACTTTGGATCACCTTACTTTTAATTAAAAATAAATGTGATTAATTAAATAAAGCAATTTTTGGTTACATAAGAATGTTTTATTAACACAGACAATTTTGTAATAAGACAGTAATGCTATTTCTGGGAATAGGTATTTTTTTAGCTTTTATTACTTTTTTCTGAAATTTTACCAATAAATAAGAGCTTTTGAAATGATAATATTATTGAGTTTACTTGCAAATTATTATTATTATTATTATCAGAAAAGAATCGCAACTTTAATAAATAAAAATCTATATACATATATAAAACTCAAAGGTGACTGACTGACATGGTGATCTATCAACGCACAGCCCAAACCACTGGACGGATCGGGCTGAAATCTGGCATGCGTGTAGATGTTATGACGTAGGCATCCGCTAAGAAAGGATTTTGATCAATTCTACCTCTAAGAGGTTAAAATACGGGATCAAAGTTTGTATATAATATTAATGATACTTTTTAACGCGAGCGAAGCCGCGGGCAAAAGCTCGTGCACATATCAAATTGTTAACATACGTTTAGTTTCTTGTTGAATTTTAATATGATTTCACCTAGAGATTACACTGAAATAATTTGGAGTGCACATGTTCATATTAATACTGAAATAAATTAAATATTGTTGATTTTATAAATATATTTTGAGCATTTCATCTAGTACTGCTAATATTACATAGACATTTATAAAATTTTAGCCATTAAAATTATTATTGTCACTAAATTTAATGATATTTTTTTCTGCCTTAACAATTTTATTACGTATTATTTATACGTAAGCATTAGGTCAAACGCAAAAAATATGTATTAGTGGTTAATTTTTTATAAGTAGTTGATCAAACAAAATTTGCTTTTTCATGGCTACTCCATTCACAGTGTATCTTATCTTATTATATATATTATTATTATTTATTATTATATAGTGTATATTACAGGGGTGGCCAACCGGTCGATCGCGACTGTTAGTCCAGTCGATTGTGGCCTGGCAAAAAATATAAATATAATTAGACAAGACTTACTTAGTAGTCAGTCTGGTCTAATCCATACTAGTCCATACCCAAACTAATATTGTAAATGCGAAAGTGTGTCTGTCTGCCTGTCTGTTACCTCTTCACGCCCAAATAGCTGAACCAATTTTGATGAGGTATGGAGATACTTTGAGTCCCATGAAAGGCCATAGGTCTAGGATACTTATTATCCCGGAAAAGTGTACGGTTCCCGCGTGATTTACGAGTTTTGTCGCTACGGAATTGCGGGCTTCAACTAGTTATTTATATTTTTTCTAGTTTTAGTAGACTGGTCAATAAAAGTATATGATTGTGTACTAAACTATGCTGTTTAATTTAAGATTTTAAGAAGTATGTACTTGGTTATTTTTTTAATGAGGAACTCCTCTCGGGTGAAGGCTTCTTCCAAACCTAACCATTTTTCTCGGTCACGGGCCACGTCTTACGTACGTGCGTACTTGGTAGATCGCACAGGGTTTCGTTAATAAACAGTAGATCCGGTCTAATCAAGTTGGCTACCCCTGCAGGGTAATCGCGCTAAATTTTTTCAACTGAACCGAAAATAAAACTCGGACGTTGATCGACTTTTAGAACGATTCGGTATCGCGCTAACATTTTGACAGCCAGTTGAGACGTTAGGGCCAGGCCACAACATTGCGTTGCGGCATCGCATCGCAGTGTTGTGAACTTGTGACCTGGCCCTAACTGAACCTCAGCCCAAGCGCAAACGCTGTCAAAACAAAAAGTTGATACAATGCTACTTCTACTGGCACGTTTCTAAAACGTTTCTTATTTTGGTGTGTTAAATTGACGAAAATCGATGGAAAAAAATCAAATTATATTAATATAAGCTTATGTTTTACTTCAAAGCTGTAAAATAACACTACGGACTATTTGAGTTTGTTACGTAAGTCGTAAATGTTTTTCGCGCCGCAAATAACCTTTAGTACAAGTCACGTTTGTAAAATGTAGTAAAATAATATGAATTTAACTACGTAAATTAAAAACTCCAAGTACATAGTGAACCTGAATTGAAACGTTAAAAATAACGCGATTACCCTGCTGCCATATTATCTTATTCTACTTCTACACTCTACTACCTTACTGTTTTCCTTTGCTGTACCTATTTTACGTTCTTTTAAACTGAACCCAATGTAACTTGGTTTATATATTTTAAATGGTAACCATATTTATTTAGACTTTCTACCACATTTCAGAAAATGCAACGTGTCATCGAGGATGTGGAGGAAGAACTTAGAACGAATGATTTTAGAAGCAAACTGATGGTCGTAAGAAACATATCAGACTCATGTAAAGCCGATTCAATGTCAAATAGGTCGTTTTTAGCACACGCTATACAAAATGGAACATCCGTTGATGACTTGGTCACACATTACACCTGTGTAAACATTGAATTGTTACATGAGTACTTAAAACCTTTTTTAGACAACCCACATGCTACAAAAACTTTTAAATTTTTTTGCCAAGAAACAACTGAAAAAAATTCAGAATTCAATGAAACTTTAAGGAACACTATACTGTCGTCATATTTTAAATTAGAGTATCCAAAAATGTCAACTTTGATCTCGAGTATCAGTAGTTCAGAGGAAAGTGGTGAGTTGGGAATGACTAACTATACACAGCAAATTATCGAAGGAACGTCCAAAGTGATCCTAGTCGAAAAGCCTGAAAAGTTTTTCGAAAGATTTGGTTACTTAGAAGATATAAAGCGGTTGAGGCAAACCCATAATGCTGTTTACGTTTGCAAATATGATACTGACATTGAAAGAGATTTAACAGCATACGCAGCTATTTTTCCAAACGATGGTCTTCTAGGCACATCCAAATTTAGTTTATCCTCACCGAATACCTCCAAAAAGCTCGAAGGTTGGATATTGTCTGAAATTGTACCAAAATTACTTGCGCCAAGCGTGATCGTGCTAGACGATACCATCGAATCAAAGGATCGTATAACTCTGCCCACTATAAATAGTAAACATAGCGAAATGATCAATTGGCTGAAGGCTAAGAATATTCCACACGATCCAGATATGCATAGACCTGAGTTGTACGAATTGATTAAGAGATCGAAAAGAGGGGAGCCCGAAAACATTTACAGGATTGATACTAAGTTAAATGCGAAAGGCCATAAAGTGCTTCGCCAGCCAAAAGGCGTAGTGTGCTTGAAATATAATATTAACAAATTACAAACCGATATGCGAGCTTGTAGCAGTAGACACGATACAACAACACATTTAGAAAGTTGGCAACGTTTAGAAGAAAGTCTTATAAAGTTAGAAGAAAAACTATACAATGAAGATTTGGAATTAGAAAATATGATCGATCAACTATTGACACTTGGCAAATATAGTCCCGAATCGTCGCATCTTTTTGGTGACAAGTTTGATGATGTGCCTGAGAATCTTAAATTACGTGAAATATTTGAAGATCCAATTAAACAACGATGTCCTATACATGATTCTTATTAAATATAATAAATTGTTACTGCAATTTTTCTATATATCCATTATTGTGGTTTTATTTAAGTCTTTACTTAGCAAGCATCTTAGTGAGCTGCAGTGTACCTACGTAGTTTTGTATTGGCCCTAAAGTACACGTTCTATGCACTTAGACAATACACAGCATTAATCGTATATCAATAGAAAATCCAAGACATATAATATAGAAATAATTTAAAAAGTATCCTGAAATGTTTGATTGAAATATGTACCAAGAAATAAATGAATATTTATGGTAAAAAATGATGCACTTTAATGTAAAGGTAAAACAATTTCATTAACTCTCAAGTACGAAATCGATACAAAAAATATATTTCTGCGTAAACCACCTCTCGGGAACCTTTCATTAGGCAATGATTTAAATATCAAAGGAATATATTTCACCGCGACTCACCTCCACATTCATTATGTATCCGGAGATTTTTCACCTTTTTTGTTTCAATCGGTTATAAAGTCTCACGCTTTGCCGTGCAAAGGTTTCATAATTTATTTCCAACGAAATAGTGGATAGGGAAAACGGTGATTAGTTCTGTTCTGGATAACGAGTTTTGAAAAATCTTATATTCCCCACAATCGCACGCTCTTCCGAGTTTTTTCCCGTTGTTTTTCTTACTTTTTGCCGAATCCAACATAATGGAAACTCTTTTTGATATCCTTTCAAGTCTTTCGTTCCATTAGTGACTACGCAAATTCTGAGACTGAGCGACAAATGAACCTGAAGAAAGGGCAGTGATGTATGCTTTTTGGGGCGGCTTTTGATTCCTAAATATTGGTTTCACTCTTGAGAAAGTAGTTTAAATTGTTTTAATTCATACAGTCAGTTAGCCTAATTGTCGATCCGTCTGTCTGTTACCAACTTCTTCCCAAGAAATTAGCTTGAGATGAATTAATGGTAATTAATATGCTGAGGTGACAAAGGTGACAAACACATCTTAGTATTCTAGTATGCTTCTGGTGCTTAATGAAGTTATGACTCACATTGGAGAAAGTAAGCAGATGGATCTCCTAGTCACAGTCGTGTCGCAGTACTACGAGTAGATATAACAATAACGTGCGTTTACAAAACTGTGTTTACAACTCGAATGTAATAGACAACTGGGTGGGCGGTAAAATCAAGCGTACAATGTGTTGAGATAACGTGGACGATTTAGAAAATGACGCTGAAAACATACGGGAGTAGACTTGGATGGAAAACGTTGCTATTACTGAAACCATTGGAAACAGTTGCTTTAATTTTTATAAAGTGAAAGCCCTTTTGGAAAGAAATTATGAAATCCTATGGACACCTGCATAACCAGAAGACTTCGAGTACGTTGCTTTTTAAAATAGAATAAGGGTGGATTGCGCCAACTCTTTAACTATAAATATAAGAAAATATCAAATGAGCTGTCAAATCTCTAGTAAAAGTCAATATTGGAATTATTTGACGATAACCTTAACTATAACGCCTCTGGTGCAAGTGGTGCAACTCACCCTTAGTAATCTTAAAGTTTTGTTACTTACATTTAAGTAATAATTATTATGTAGGCAAAATATTGTAAGTATTGTATTTTCAACATTCATCTTGTACCTAGAGCGTACAGAACATAGACAGGTAAATTAAGGCATAAAAGACAATAATTATTAAAAAAATACAATGTGTTGTAAACATAATGACCTTTCTGTTCACTACTAAAAATAATTTTGTTGTCCAAAGTTAATGCTTATCCCACATAAATCACTTTTTGCTTCTTAATCGGTTTTGAACATGATATAATTCTGTATATTTAAATTTTCTCATCTGGCCCGCGTCCAGTGTATCTGGAGCTCTGGCATCAGTCCGACGCCTAGTAGTTTGGAGGACAGGAGACGGATGATGGGTCCTATCTGACTGGTTCCTGGAATATTACCTGCGCGACATCGCTAATGTGTCCCTTATGTTGGCTCAACTAAGCCCCGATGTTTGTCCTATTATTAGTTCTTAAGGATATGAACATTATTAGACACTTCGCTGTCATCCATACTTCCATATCTACCTAATATTATTATTTATTAGTGAGAGAGTGTGTCTGTCTGTCTGTCTGTTACTTCCTCACACCCAAATCGCTTAATTATCGCTTATAAACTTTGGCGCAACGAAGTTGCAGCGGGTGTCTCTAGTTATAACTTATAACTAAGTATAACTGAAGTCTTAGTCTGTCTGAGGCTAAGCCTAGGCTTCTAACTCCCTTACAAATATACCTAATATTTTTACTGAAAAAACTATATAGTATACAGTCTTCTTATCTTGTCTGGACTCTGGCATAATATTGATAACGCTGAAAAAGGTATGGTATTAAATTATTATGTTTTAATGCTTTAACTCCCGAGCTAAGCGGCTATACCTAAGATAAGCTATTATGTCTGGTTTTTCCACGATCGAGGTATTAAAATTGATAATATTATTATTTAGTAGGTAAATTATTTATAGAACTCCCTACAAATAATTGAATTGAGCTAAGAATTCCTCAGAATAAAATCTTAAACTAAGAATATTACAGTGGCAAAAGTCTTGCAGCTTTTAATAACGACAGCTCCTCTAATCTTGATGATAATACTCTGCGTTAATAACGTTTGCGGCAAACGTTTCAGCCGTCCTCATAAAAAGATATTATTGTCATATATGAAATTTTTCTGCCTTGCCTTGTAGCTTATAGGCTCTTCTATGTTACATTTAGGTCGTTTAGCTTACATTTTAATTGACCTTCTTATTAGTTATTAATTTCGAAATAATTAGTTTTCTAGTTACAATATTATACGGAATATAAAATGTATAAGACGCTGTTCTTTTACTAATTAAAAGTATACACTGAGTGTGCAAATGTTCTAGTTATACTATGTTTTATCCTTTTCTAACACGATATGAAATTCGCTTAAAAGACAAGGACAAAGCATTTAACTATAACGACTTGCAACTGTATACATAATGGAGAACTTTCTATCAGTAAGTGGGTATTGTATTATTATAGATCTTATTAATAAATTTGGGTACATAATATTTTGTATTTACATCCAGGGTTTTCAATCAAGCCCGTAAACTAATCCAGCACAAAATCTATCTCCATTTTGTATAGTGAAGAACATGCTAACGCGACCACACAGCTATTAGTTCCCCATCAAATTTGGGCGGGGGCTAGCGGGGCCTGGCTGGGGAAGGCAAATTGTGAACGGGGTGGACGGCACCTAGATTTGTTTAGGAGTTAATGAGGAAACGTTTTAACGCGGTCGCCTCTTACATCGACACGAACAGACAAAATAAGCCAGTAAGCTAGGCTAAAGCATTTTATTTCTTTCAGAAAAAAGGAGCCTGGAGCAATTTGTAATTCAAATCAAAACATGCGGTGATCTTAGCGCATTAAACCAGCCTGCCAAAACTGCTTTAATGCTCTAAGGCGGTGATATATTATCAACTTCGCCGTGATAGCAAATCTGAAATGTTAATTACTAATTATTTTTTTACAAAATTGGCAATTGATAAACAACATCCATACTAACGTTATAATTAATGCGACAGTATGTACCGTATGTCTCACAACTGCACGTTTTTTTAACCCGGACCCCGGGAAATAATCTACGGTTCTTGCGCGACAAAGGATGTTGGCAAAATTCTATGAATTGGAGCAATAAACTAAATAACAAAAAAATGAAAACCGACTTCCAAGGTATAAACAATAGTAATATAAACTAAAACGTATTAAATAACTCTTACTCTTTAATAGTGCCTTTTTCAGAATTCGTCTAAATCTCAACTATATCTGTACATACCTACTACAGTCTTCATTATTTTGAAGTCGGTACCAGCTAATTTAATCGTGAGTTCAGTAATGACAGAATATCTGGAACTTTTGGGACTGGTACCGACTTCAAAGTAATGAAGACTGACTACAGTCATACCTAGTAAGATATGTACAGAAATAGTTGATGATATCGAACGTACCGTAAATTCTTGGTGGAAATTCATGTTTCACAGTAATAACTTACACTTTTTATACACTTTTTCCACTTTTATTAATTTATTTTATTACAATTATGTTTTACACGACCGGTTTCGATAAAATCATCATCAGGTGTAGTGCAGGTAATTTTAAATTTTTAAAAAATTGGTAAACAAAAATAGGGTTGTCAGCATCATGAAAAATTTCTACCATTTAGTACAATTTTCGACCAAAAACAATTTCTTCTACCAAAAAATTACAAACTAAATTTTAAATGTACTTATAGCCTTTGATATAAAGTATAAACCTTTGATATTAATAAATTAATGACTAAAATAGGAGTTGTACTCAAATAGCAACATAATTAATATAAACTGAGTCAAAATATTCAATTAAAAAACAATAATTACATTAAATAGATCAACAATTCGATTTAAATGTCCTATAACTAAAATTACTAAATAATTATATTATAATAATAATTCATAAAATGTCAATTGTTAAATAAATAATGTCATAAAATAATAAATTCATATAAATCATGTCAAAGTAATGCCAATGTCAATATTATGTAAAATTTCTAATACTAAATTAAATGTCAAACTTAAAATAAAATTATGTCTAATAAAATGTTAAGTATCCTGTAATAATATAGAATTTGAGAGGCATGTCTGATCGTTAAGAAGATTCCCATATTTCTTGTGTCTATTTATTTCCAGCGCTTCTAATGCATCCATCTTCCTGCTTTTTGGTAAAACGTGTAGATATTTAATACCTTTATCGGGATCAAAGAAATGGTAATTATTATTTAGGTGTTCCGCAAATGTAGATCTGTCTGTTTTCTTCTTCCATGCTGTTAAATGTTCTTTAATTCTAGTTTTAAATTTTCTACCCGTTTGGCCTATATATATTCCTTGACATGTATCGCAGGTAAGTTTATATATACCACTACTATCCGTGATGTTATATTTGTCCTTATTGTTACATAATATATTTTTGAGGGAACCTGTCGTGTAGAACGCTACCCTTGTATCCTTGTTTTGCAGAATTCTCTGGAATCTATAGGATAATGGACCAATGTAAGGGATTTTTACCCATGTACTTCCTGCTTTTTCTTTCTCCTCTCTATGATCGTACAGCATTTTTTCAATCATTCTTTTCTTCGCTCTCTTTAACATCTTGTCAATCAATTCTTTTTTAAAATGCTGTACGATCATAGAGAGGAGAAAGAAAAAGCAGGAAGTACATGGGTAAAAATCCCTTACATTGGTCCATTATCCTATAGATTCCAGAGAATTCTGCAAAACAAGGATACAAGGGTAGCGTTCTACACGACAGGTTCCCTCAAAAATATATTATGTAACAATAAGGACAAATATAACATCACGGATAGTAGTGGTATATATAAACTTACCTGCGATACATGTCAAGGAATATATATAGGCCAAACGGGTAGAAAATTTAAAACTAGAATTAAAGAACATTTAACAGCATGGAAGAAGAAAACAGACAGATCTACATTTGCGGAACACCTAAATAATAATGACCATTTCTTTGATCCCGATAAAGGCATTAAATATCTACACGTTTTACCAAAAAGCAGGAAGATGGATGCATTAGAAGCGCTGGAAATAAATAGACACAAGAAATATGGGAATCTTCTTAACGATCAGACATGCCTCTCAAATTCTATATTATTACACGATACTTAACATTTTATTAGACATAATTTTATTTTAAGTTTGACATTTAATTTAGTATTAGAAATTTTACATACTATTGACATTGGCATTACTTTGACATGATTTATATGAATTTATTATTTTATGACATTATTTATTTAACAATTGACATTTTATGAATTATTATTATAATATAATTATTTAGTAATTTTAGTTATAGGACATTTAAATCGAATTGTTGATCTATTTAATGTAATTATTGTTTTTTAATTGAATATTTTGACTCAGTTTATATTAATTATGTTGCTATTTGAGTACAACTCCTATTTTAGTAATTAATTTATTAATATCAAAGGTTTATACTTTATATCAAAGGCTGTAAGTACATTTAAAATTTAGTTTGTAATTTTTTGGTAGAAGAAATTGTTTTTGGTCGAAAATTGTACTAAATGGTAGAAATTTTTCATGATGCTGACAACCCTATTTTTGTTTACCAATTTTTTAAAAATTTAAAATTACCTGCACTACACCTGATGATGATTTTATCGAAACCGGTCGTGTAAAACATAATTGTAATAAAATAAATTAATAAAAGTGGAAAAAGTGTATAAAAAGTGTAAGTTATTACTGAGAAATAGTTGAGATTTAGACGAATTCTGAAAAAGGCACTATTAAAGAGTAAGAGTTATTTAATACTTTTTAGTTTATATTACTATTGTTTATACCTTGGAAGTCGGTTTTAATTTTTTTGTTAAAAATAATAATTTCACTCTTTTTAGTTTGTCTACAAAATAAGGCTTTATGCGTAAATAAGTAAGCGAAATTGTGGTAAATGCTTGCAGTTATCTAAGCGATGCTGCAATTTCCAAACTTTTATCTTTAAAGGTTCAGGAGTTCTGTTCAGTGTCTTTGGACCAGAGACACCTTTGTATGAAATTTCTCTTATTCGTAATATGTGTTTAACTTACTAGAAACAACATTTTAATCACTATGAGCGTTTTGATAACTTTCAAGGATTTCCCTCGATTGCTCATAGATCCCATCATCAGCTCACCACTTTCGTAATTGTTATACAAAATTAAGATTATATCCTATACAACAACACGAAAATTTCGAAAATCAGTCCACAAACAGTGAAATCATCGTCAAAAACATCTGTTTCGATGCAAAATATCATGAAAAGTACCAATAATTAGATCATAGTGTGATGACCATGGTATAATTATGATTATGATGATGATGATTAATCAAATTGATGAGTTGGCTTATGCTTTCAGTTTTTTAAACAACGCCGAAATCCCCGAACTTGTACCTATAAGCATTCAAAACTTCTGCTCGGTACCTTCGGATCCAGGGTATAACCTGATGCGAAGTCTTACTTTTTGGTAGCATTTACCTCATATGCTTATAAAAAAATCGAAATCACTCCTCGAAAGGACTCCTTGAAATTTGTATGGAAACATATTTTCCATACAAATTTCAAGGAGTCCCCTCGATTCTTCAAGGATCCCATCATCAGATCACCACTTTTGTAAACATGGTACCAAATTCGAGTTAAACCCTATGAAAATCGGACCACAAACGTTAAAATCATATTGAATATAATAAAACACAACTTTTTGTGCACTTTCGTAACATAGTGGGAAAATTGTACGAAAAATTGTGTTCAATTTGTAGTTACACATCGGTGTGAGTGTCGTCGTGTCTAGGAGTATCGTTCAGTGTTTTATCGCCATCCATTACGCGGCAGCGATAGCCCATCGACCGGTTACTGTAATGGCTTAGAACCTTTTAAATTAATCTCATTTGTACTTAATATACTGGTTTACTGCCATTTTGTTAAGTTTGTTCTTTTAATGGTACGGATTAGGATTAATTGAGTACTGACCGAATTTTGAGGTTTGACAGGAGATTATTCAATTCCACATTGTTGATTGGTTGATATTCTGACGCCAGCCAATCAAAAGCATGATATGTACAGAGTACACTCCTGTCATAAAATCTCATAAATAATTTGTTTAAGGCAACACTTATATTTATTGATATTTGTTCTGTTAGATTATTAACGTAATTTTTTTGTGGCATATTCCAAGTAGGCAGCATGACTCCCCCTTTTTTTACTAATTTTGGCGATGTCTAATGAAGGCCCATAAATTCCAATCAAATGATGAGAAATCGGCCAAATGTGGCAGTTGTCAGCTTTTAAATTGTATGGTGGCAGTAATTATGGGTTCCCTTTATTCCATCGTCTGTTTCGTTGTTGTGGTTGCGGGTCCAACCCGAACAACCGCAGGTTACGGTCGTTTGACACAGATGGGTCTTAAAAACCTTTATTATTTAGGCTTACTTTAACTTGGAGCGGACAAAGGTTTTCAGGTAAGCGTGAATTACGAAAATTGGAATAAACAATACGTTAAAATTTGGCTCCCAAAATTTGGTGATTTTTTAAAAATGAAATAAGGGGCCAAACGAGCAAACGGGTCACCTGATGGAAAGCAACTACCGTCGCCCATGGATACTCGCAGCATCAGAAGAGCTGCAGGGGTGCGTTGCCGACCTTGGACCTTTTGGACCTCCGGTAAACTCACTCACTCGGCGAAACACAGCGCGAGCGCTGTTTCACGCTGGATTTCTGTGAGCCCGTGGTATTTCTCCGGTCGAGCCGGCCCATTCGTGCCGAAGCATGGCTCTCCCACGTCAAAAAATTGTGGTGATTGCAATACTTACGTTTACTATAGCCAATTTCTTAATTGTGATAGTATGAAATCTTGCTACTACATAAAGGATTTCTTGAATCCAAATATGGATACATAGATCAAACAGCCGCGGGCGAAACACAATATCTAGCAACCCGTGAAGACGTCAAGTGATGCGAAAGTCAATTTTTGGGGTCCCCCGCTGCGGTTACACTTGACGCTTGATAAGGGCCCAAAGTTATTTAGTTTGCTACATTGAGATTTGAGACACACTGCAATGGGGATCGGCGAGTCTTTGTTATCGGCTCATGATGTCAGTTGTCAAGTGACCAGAAAATATTAGTTTTCTTTTATGGACTATGATTGGATACTCGTGAAAAGAGAGGTAAGATGAGTTGAAACTCTCATACCCAAAAGTGCGCAAATATGAAAATTACGTTGATAGCTGATGTGTTGCAACTTCGTTCTTTTCGATAATCTTCATTAAAATGTACAGAAACATTTTTAAGAGTACTTACTTTGAAGCTATATTATATCACCCAAACTGAAATTCTAAACTCCGAAGCACCAAAAAACCATTAATGATGTTCAAGTTTTGTCTCCGTGAGTTCCATTTTCTTCAGCTGCCGTCCCGCGTTTTTGCGATATAATAAATTATAGGTCGGTATTGTCCGATGCTATCGCAACTTAGTGGGTCTTAAACGGGTTCCACATTTATAAACTTCATTGTCTCCTACTGGAATTGGCCATTTTGGACCAGAAATGGACCGGAGTGCTCCGAATGTCCCGGCCGTAATGAGAAATTCTGAGCGTCTCGGTCCAATCTTGATCTCGTAATATCATGGGTTACAGATATTGATGTTTGGTTCCTTCTGGTCCCTCGCGAGGTTTAAATTTTCGTGATAAATCGCTTAAATTTTATTCCGCTCCAAAAGAATAAAAGTTAGCGTATCTAGTAGATAGTATCTTTGGTCTTGCATCTTTCGCAGATCTTATCTTACACAATAATTTATTGTGGGTCTAACATAGATGCAACGGAATACATTTTATGTATCTAAAGTTAAATGTGGTTGAATTTTATAATAATCACGCGAAGAACACTGGCTCATCAATTTAAAAACTTATCACACGATCTTTACAAGCTCGATAATTTTAAAACGATTAACTCTTATAAATATAAAATTGAAATTACAACGCCACGTAGCACATATAATAAATATAGCTTTACAAGCTGACTATATCAGATAAGGACATTTCACGTCCTGACCAGATTTTATTGGACCACCCGTGAATGGACTTTGCATTCCTAATTTGGTTAATCGATTCCCTTTCTGGAGAAATTATGTACAAGAAACAAAACTTTTTGCTCGATGGTTTTTATCCAAGAAAGTTTAAAAATAAATTAAGCGTGCACATTTTAGTGAAAGTGTCGTTTTTGAATATTATGTATTTTGATTTATGGTTTATTTTGGTATCATCCAATTATAATTTTCTTGATTCAATATTCAAATCTCAAAGACATTAGATTCTAAAGTACCCCGCAAACGATCATATTCGTTTGACAAACATGTTTGATGTAATTTACGTTTTCATCAAACAGCAGTGCAGAGTGCAGACGAACAAACGTGCATCAAACAAGTTTGTCAAACAATTAGCTAGAATCGTTTTGAGATCACGAGATCTTGTTTGACAAATACAGCGGAACATATTCAAACACGTTTGTCAAACGCTACGCCAATTAAAATTTTCTTCAAACCGGTCAACCACGTAGTTTGTTTGACAAACGCTTCAAACAAAGCTGTACGCTATCGAATTGTTTGACAAACACGTAAAATTTGACAAACAATTTGATCGTTTGCGGGCTACTTAAGAGGTTCCACCTTTAAGTAAATGAGTGAGTGAACGCATACGGAATATTGCTAAAAATAATAACAAACTAAATTTTAAGCTATGGATTTCCGCAAAGTAACGCCTGATTCCATTAACTACTTAAGAGGTATCATCGAAATAAGTACATCCATGACTAAAAAGTTTATTTAAAAAAAAATCCAGACTATAATTATTATATTCAAAGTCAGCCCGAGCACCAATCTAACGTGTCCTAAATGCAAGCCTGAAGAGTCATGTCCCAAAATTTATAATTCGTCCCAACTCCCAAGTTATATTTCCTCAGCAATTCCATTGTAAATCCAGAAATGTCGTCGCAAATGGAATTAAGACTTGCTTGAGATTCACATAAGTGGTCGGCGATAACTAGGACCACGTCATCTGGACCACTCGCGGCTTGGACCAGCGCCAGGGCTGTTTTGCCCACGCGATCCGATATAACGATATCCCTGAACTCTTCTGGATTTAAAATCATATCAGAACTTTTCTGCTTCCTTTTAATCTATCAGATGTGTTGATGTAGTAGACGTCTGAAAAACAAAAATTTTTAACCTATAATGAGGCTATAAAAACTTTTTTGTAGTCCCTAAATACATACATAATATAAAGTTTTGTTGTAAAGGTTAAATTAAGGACATCTGATAGCAAGAAAAAAATTGCTTTATAGCAAATACATACATTGCGTTTTTTATTCTTTTTAATCCTTCAAGAATCAAGCCCCATAAGAACACTGGTGATCGCGACAACAATAGAATACAAGAGCATTTCCAAGGCTCCACGATCGTAGGATTAAATTTAAATGCTATATCTACTTTAACATAGATCTGTGTCTAGACTAAACAGCAATTTTACAGAAAAACTTACCGTTTCTTCGATATTATACTCGTACATCAGCTTCTAATATCTTTTCTCTCTTTGCTTTCAAATCCATTACTGATAACTTTTTCAAGAGCGGTTTGAAGGATATTAATGGAATTGTTTTATTGTTAGCTTTAAGGAAATTGATCTATTTTATATGGATTGAAAGGATTTTATGGTTTGTGTTACATCCCCCAATCACATATTTTTATCTTTTCAATCACACCGGCTTAACGCCGGATAATCTTGCTCTCCGTGCTTAAAGTCTTTGCGGTTGTGATTTTATTCAAAATGTGTTTAGACTTTTTATAAGGTAAAAATTTACAATTTTATCATGAGACGAGGGTGATGGTAGGCGATATCTACAACAATCAGGAGTCAGCTTTCGTCAACCCTTAAATGTTTCTTCCTTACGGTGTGTCCACATTTGTATCATTTGCGCGATCAGATCTCCGATCAGATCTCCGTCGTGATCATCGCGCCGTATCAAGTATGCGTATCATAGTGTGGACGCCCAAGGATGCGTCCACATTTGTATCATTTGCGCGATCAGATCTCCGTCACGTATCGAAGCGTGTCAAAATGATACGCGTATCATGATACGCCCCGATCGCTATTAACCGCGTATCTGATACTTGTCATATCAAATACACGCATGATCGGCAGAGTGATCTAATAGGCGTCCACACTATGATACTTATACTTGATACGGCGCGATGATCGCGACGGACATCTGATCGGAGATCTGATCGCGCAAATGATACAAATGTGGACGCACCGTAATAGATCATTCTGCCGATCATGCGTGTATTTGAGACACTATACGTATCAGATATACGCGGTTAATAGCGATCGGTGCGTATCATGGTACGCCTATCATTTTGACACGCTTCGATGATACACGACGGAGATCTGATCAGAGATCTGATCGCGCAAATGATACTTGAAGTGTGGACGCACCCTAAAACTGATTTAAGAATTGTCAACTTGTAATGGATGCTTCATTGCTATGTGCAAGTTGAGTCTTGAGTTTATGCTGAGGCATAAACGTAAATCCAGACCGCTACTCACATTGCTTTTTTAAATTCAGAACTCCTCAGACTTTCGCAAGAATGCAGAAAGATTCATGACGGAATAAATTATTTCATTTGGATGCAAATGTTAAAAAATTAGATTCACAACTTTTGTAAATGATTGGCTCGAAAATGAAATTGCGAGGGAATTTTCTACGTTAATATTATGAAGTTGTAAAGTTTGTGATTGCTTATTTCTTGGACCTTTTAATCTCAGTTTTTGAAGAAAATTATGTTTTATACCTAATGTTAAATTCGTTTACATCTTATGTACTGTCACGACGACCTCTGTGGCGCAGTTGGTGGGCTGTTGGTAGCTCGAGCCGAATCAAGGTTCGAATCCCGCCGACTGAACAAAAAGTTTTCAAAGTTTGTATTTTGTATTTGTATTATTATTATCAGAGAAGTTGATCCCTAGGCAGATGGGGGACCTAAGTAGTTTGGTTGCGTTACGTTAAACCCAGCCGACAGATCACAATTAACATTAAATTGACATGACGCGACTAAATGACGTTGGTCTGGCAACTGCCTAGGAATCAATTTCCTCGATGGTACATAATTAAGAAATTATAGCTTCAAAATTAGTGATACACACAAGAATCTTATTCCGTTAGGATGTAAATTTTTAGTTATTTGTATGTACATTTTTAGTACTTGTGTAACGCAACTTCCATGTTTTCCTTTTTTTTTCAGTGATTCTACTGAAGTTTGACTTTTTCTTTTTGCTATCTAAAATATTATCCATAATCTACAGTCGATTGTCCCTGGCCGGTCTCTATCAATACATCTTTCCACTTATTTGAGAATTTATATCGTTTAATTTTCCAATACATTTCACTATTTCATTGGATCGCCTACGTTAAATTTATATGGAGACTGTCCCATATCTTGGCCCTAATACGCGGTTATTGTAAGATGTAGATAGAATTGATGTAGGTAAAATGTAGATACATTTTTGTGATCCATTCATGGATGTGATATTATTTTATTAGGTTTACTGTTCTAATTTTGTGAAAAATTTGTTAGAAAATCTCCGTGCCTACCCAAGTCATATTATAACCTATTGTCTAATTTGTTTATTATGTGGTGGTAACTTAATCTCAGATTAAAAATATATATTTTTAATTACTAGCTGCTGACCCGGTAAACTTCGTGTCACTTCCCTAATGCAAACCTTCCCCGGACTTCCATAAAGATTTCAAGACAAAATCGGTGGAATAAATAATAATAAATTATTACAACCTGAGACTGACGGCGAATATTGTTTGTGCGACGAGATAGCGATCGACGTTGCCATGGCGACATACTAATTTAGTCACTTAAATAAAATAATATGGCAAATATATTAAAGCAAATCAACGTTTGCCGGGACAGCTAGTATTATTATAAATCTATCCAAATCTGACAAGGTATATAAACTCGTTTATTTCTGGTAAAATATGGCTTTGTGGGTCTCTAAATAGTAAATACCATTTTAAAAACATCTGCCAATATAAAAATAAACTCCCTTTGCGGTTGAATTGTCAGCATAGAGTTTTGTATCGCTCGGCGTCCTCTCGGGGCAGTGCCGTTTACTCACTTATAAATCTTAGACGATAGGGGCTATGCAAATGGGAGTGTGATAACAGGCGAATTTACGTCCCACTGCGATGGAGAATATATACAAATCGTCAGTATGTGGAGAAAATCCCTACTAATATAATAAATGCGAAAGTGTGTCTGTCTGTCTGTTTGCTACCTCTTCACGCCCAAACTTTCAGCAAAATCGGTTCAGCGCAACCAATTTTGCTAAAAGTAATGGGTATACTTTGAGTCCCAGGAAAGGACAGAGGATACTTTTTATCCCGGAAAAATGTACGGTTTCTGTGCGTTTGGTGAAACGGAGTTGCGGGCGCCAGCTAGTAAGTAGTAGAAACATAGACATAGATCAAGATAGACACCGCATATCGCTCCAATTGTATGAAAACGAGCGTGCCACTTTTTCCTACCTACTGTGACGTACCGATGATAACAAACGTGCTCATTACCTAGGCTAACGTTTCTATTTGAATTTCTACAGCTCAATACGGCACTTTTAGGCATTTAGGCATTTTTTAAATTTCGATTGACGTCTAATTACGATAACAGACTAAAGAACAGACTTTCGAAAGACGAGCATTGCTCGTCGTTTGGGAACACAAAATGGCACACGAAGTACATACACATGCGGTATCTATCTTGATCTATATATGTGAGTAGAAATAATACAAACTCTGAAAATCACCAGACTTTGTTTAAAGCCCGCCTAATTAAATACGATTTGCCTAACGGCTAACAATTGTTTTGTGTCGATGCAACGACTTTTTTGCGATTTTAAACTGAAATGACTCCATCGCAAAATGGGGCCGGCCAGTAAACAGTGATAAAATGTTTTTTTTTTCCGAAATTGGTGAAAGACTGCAAGCGGATCGTATACACAAACAATTGCGCGAGTCAGCAGAACGATTTACCACGCATCGATACCCGCTATAAACCGTCACTGGCCGGCCGCGATTTACATTTGATCTGCCCCCTTTTGCTCCACTCTGCCCCCTTATGCCCCACTCTACCCCCCTTTGCCCCGTTCAGCCCCCTCGCCGACGATAAAATTGCAATTTTCCCCACTATTAGTTTGCCCCAGTTTGTTTTCAATGGAATTTATTTGGGTTTTATTTGATTGTGAATATGCTGATTTGTATCGTGTGTCTTTATGACTTTTTGTTAAGCTTTGTGTACCGATGCGGACAATTGCGCTTTATCGGCTTGTCGAATTTAACTAGCAGCAAACACTGTTTTCTTTGGCTGAATACGTTTTATTGAAATTACGAGTATATATACGTACGGTTTATGCTTTTTTACACGAATGTATCTTAGATATTTCAAAATATGAAGAAAACCGTGCGAATTACTACGCTTTTGTTTGGCTAATGTTTAATACATTTAACAATCAGTAACGCCGTAAAAGTAGTATTAGTTTATTTAGTTTCTTTTTAAGACGAATCATTTTTTATTCATTTTCGTGTTTAATTCTGCATCTTTCTCTCTAACTGCGCGCTTTGTCGGAAAATGAAAATAAAGTACTTGTGTCACTTGCGTGAATAATAATTACTCGAGTGATTATATTGTGTTAATCAAATCAAATCAGATCAGAATCATCTTTATAATCTCAATCACTTCACATCATCATTAATTAGGCGATGTATTATCACGAGCGACTTTCAATCTTAATTCGTCAAGTGATCACACACAATGACGTGACGTCATGAGACGTGATGTATCACCCCGATATAATTAACTGCGTCCCGTTGGGAACTCAGCGTCATAGTGTCACGTCGTGTCACGTTAGGTATATGGCTAAAAACGACTCCGTTACCTGTTCATGCGTAGTGACGAGTAGGGACTGCTATTACAAATGCTCTTTATCTGTTTTATGTCACATTGTGTCACGTCAATTTGTGACCTTCACGTCCTAGAAGTAAGCAGAAAATATGCTATGTACTATCAGAGAAGTTGATTCCTAGGCAGATGAGGGACTTACGTAGTTCGCGTAACGCGTTACGTCAAACCCAGCCGACAGATCACAATTAGACATAGAATTTACATGATCCGACCACATTTTGTTGCAGTCTATGCTGACGCGATTCGGAGGCCCTCTCAGGAGCTGTTTGGTCAGCATTTAAATTTCTTTGCATTTCTACTGTGTATACTAACTACTTACTATATTCTGTAATTTAGGAGCAAACGGTTCTTCTGACAATATTTCACTGGACTATTCTACGTAAGAAAGAAACTGTGCAGAACATTGACTGGTGATATGCCAAGTTTTTAAGAGGCAGCCACTATTTACCATCTTCCAGTCGCCACCATCTAAATTCTAAATCATTAAAGATGGTGACTTGTCCATTTGTCCGTTCTTTTATGTTTCAAAACAAGACCGGAATGTCAAAGAAATTGCCAAACAAGTGCATGTGTGGACAGCTTTAAATCGACGTTTATATAATATAATCGTTTAGAATTAGAGAATTATATGGAATCATCCTAATTTCCATGCTATAAATGTGATGTCAGGGGTAAAATAACTTTAAACGCATTGTAGTTAAAAATATTTCCAGAAACAACGAGGGACCATTTCGTTTCTCCGCACAGCTCATTTAGTTTCCGAATTTAATAAAGTTGCGTTATGCACTGTACTCGTAAAGAAAATAAAGCTGAAATTATATGAGCACGACAAATAAAGACTTTACTGTTTAGTGTTAAGAATACGGCGACAGCCAAAAGGATTTTCATAGTTATATAAACTTGTGATACTGTTTTAAAAAATATTATCTTATGTTTTTGGAACGCAAAATTTTGAACCTAACAAATCAGTTCACATTGCAAATACAACGTGATGATGCAATGCGAAACTGAACTTTATTTACCACAAGGGAAGATACTAATTGAATTGACTGAATAGTGACTTGCTGTCCGCGGTGTGTTAGGAGGTGTTAGCAGTTAGGCTATCTGTTTCGAATAGCTCATTTATGAAAGCGTCTCGATACCTTGTGGCTTTGCATTGCAATGAAAGCGTCACGAATTCGTATATCCTTGTCCGAATTTTCGTTCCGCCCTCAATTTTGCGAAAAACTTCGCAACATTAAGGGCAAAAGCTAGTCATATACGGGTGATGTTGTTAATAAATAAGCGAGGTGCGTGTAGGCGGTATTTATTGTCGGCGGTTTTGGACGAATGATCCTCCGGACGGATAATGAATCACACTGTATAGCACGCGATCTTATTTTTCCCGCACATTCGTTGTGTCAGATGTTTCACCAACACTAATAAAGATAATATGCATTTTCCAAAGATATGTAAAGGAGAATTCTGATTAAAAATATTCCTGAAATTGGTATCCTGGAATTATCTTTGGAGTTCCGCGTAAAGGTTTGAAGTTCCTTCAGTTTCGTGACCTCCTTACACTGATTCCACTTTTTTAATCCAATATTAATACAGCTGCAATATCACAAGATGTTGGTCTCATAAAATAACCAACCAACGTCTTGCAACGTTTCTGAGTTATCAAAACCCAAACCAGTCGTTTTACGTTTGTTTGACGTATAGGAGATAGCTGTTTGATAGGAACCAAACTGGACTGACCAAGTATTACTTGTATCGTTTTAATGCTGTATTTAAACTATTAAAACCACACTTTATTGGTTAATGCAATACTGACAAATTACTTAATAATATTATTTCAATTATCCTTGGTGCGAAAAATCTATAGAATAAATTTAAAAAAAAGGATATGGGCGAAAAGCCCATAGACGGTCCCAATTTTCATAAAAAAAAATGCAATACTGACAATTCCATTTTTTGTTTCAGGTAAGCGACAATTAATATGGCGTTGACTCCATATCGGTAAAGGCATTCTAATCCTAATATGACAGCTGTTACCAAGACACGGGGTAACGTAAAAGGATATGGTATGATAGAGGCAACGGACACCTTTAAAGGTGTTTTTAACCTTCACAGTTCATAGAACATTAGAAGTTAAAACTTGTTTAAATTCTAGACTTGTATGGCTTTAGTTTATTTAATTGGGGTCACGGTCGGCCAGGGAAGAGATGGCGCGATGAGCTGGAGGCATACCAGCCGGGCTGGCCAACAGTGGCGCAGGAGCGGGAAAAATGGAAGACCCTTTACCCAGCAGTGAGACAGCATAGGCTAATTAAAAAAAACTCTTTTAACTAACTACACTTCAATAAATAAAAATACATAGGAGTGATAAGGTTTGGTGTGCTGCTTTTAGTAGGTGTTTTTAAAGCAACATTACATGAAAAGATGGAAGTTCTAATTCCGGTCATGCGTATAATGTCCTTGTAGGATTATTACTTATTAGTCAACATTGCTTTGCTAAAGTAATTCGTTTCTAATCAAATATTATTTTTAAACACTGACGAAAAAGAGGGGTGTTATAAGTCTGACGTGTGTGTCTTTCCTGGACATCGCTGCGTCCACGGGTGGACCGATTGTGATGTAATTTTTTGTTCCAAAGCTGACATAATATACGAGACCTATATTCGCCATAATCATATTGCTCACCGCGGATTTTTCTTTAATTATTCTTAACTTAAGTATACTTATCAGTTATCACATTGGGTCTTACATCCACTACTTTTGGAATCTAACAATGTCCATTCATCCGCCCTTATTACCAACAACAAGATTTCCCGACACAATTTTTCCGACTCCTTTAACGTGTGCTCCATTCATTACCGACCACGACGCTTTCATCCCCGTCCCCACACAAAAGCGTCAATGGACGAGTGACTCTTCGAAGGTGTCGTATTAAGGCATCTTTTCAGACTGTTTGTACACTCAATAGCACTTAATTTTCTACAGGCAATGCTACAATAATAACCCACTAACTTAAAATGGGATTTGGAACTAAATGGAAGTAGGTCAACTATTTTTACAATCTCACGCCATTTTAATTAATTCTGTCATTTTATATTCAAATATTTGAGAAAGCAGTCTTTTGTACGTTATAGGGTCAATTCAGACCGTCTTTTTCTATTGTGTTGGGTTGGATTTGACAGTTTTCAATTACGTCAGACGTCTCGCAAATCTGTCAAATCATAGGTAGATTTCTGTGCAATACGATTGGCAAATGAGTAGACGTTTAATAAATAGGGCGGTTACCCTGAACAGCGTCGGCTTAACAAGTATTTTGCTCAAAATCTTGATGAAATCCATTTCTTCAAGAACTAACCAAGTACCTAAAATACCAGTATTATTTTATTTCGTGCAGATAAAAAAGAGAAATGGTTCCTAAGATGATTAAGATAAATCAGATCATAAAGCATTCGCAACCAATAAGCCTATATTCGGCGGAATTTCATATATTGCCCCTAAACTATCATTTGCCGATCCGAATTGCGACGTTAGGGAATGAATAATGAGAGTGTTTGGTGGGATGTGATACATTGCGGGCTGAAGATTTTGTACGGTTCACAGATTTGGTTAGTTGCGTTATATACTTTAGCACACGCAAAATAATTAATAATGTCAACCTAAAACTCGATTGCAAATGTTAATTTAAAAATGCGATCACGTTTAGTAAAAAAGTAGATTATTTTGTATACGAAGAGTTATTCATAAATCAAAATGCAAATGGAAGGAGACATTTCTGTCGTCCGCGAGGTCGACTCAGATTCTTTTCACGTCTAAAGTTTCGGTTTAAAGTTGATAAGATAACCAGTTTTCTTTTTCATTGAAAATATCCTTTAGCCAAAGAATATGTTTACCTATTATGTGTAGCGTTACTAAAATAAAATGTCATAATTAAATCCAAACTTCCAATGTACAACGTGCGTACGAAAGAAAACGCGCCGATTTGTCTGAATGTAGAACGACATAGAGATAGGATTGATTCATAGTAACAATTACCTTCCTATGTTGTACTTGATCCCTTTACGAGGTAATAAGGGTCAGGTATTGGCGAGCCCTGTCTGTCTATCATAATTCATAACCTCAGAAAATTGACAAAAATGTATAGTAAGAAACTAAAAATATTTTGTGGCCAAATACAATAATTATTATTGATATACACTAATGTTACAGTTATGCGAAATATTGCCTTCTTGCTACCCTTCTTGTTTGTCTGTTACCTCTAAAACGCTGAATCGCTTTTGATGAATTAAATATTTAAATCCTAGGAGATGACATAGAATAGTTTTTATCCCTAGAAAATCTTGCGCGGTTAACTGGAGCTATTTCGTAGTTCATGCAGTGGAAAATCTATACAGATTAAAAAATGTTGTAAAGAAACAAATAACTACATAAAAATAATAATAACAATAATTATAAGTAGAAAAATATTTTTTGAGTTCCCCGTATGGAGGATGCAGTCCAAACACAGAGCGGCGTTCGTTAGACAACTCGGACAAACTCAATTTGCGCCGCGGAAAGTGTCTAATATTTGTCCTTATTTACCCACCGGAGACAATGGAAACTCTTAACAATTTTCTGATATTATAAATCAGTGTATTTTATTATAGTTATTAGGTCAGTATAACGTCTTTGTGGTGCAGTGGTTTAGAGCGTGGTTCTTGTGGTCGTGAGTTAACCAATCTTAACCAATAACCTAACCAATCTTTGAAGCATATTTCTCGCGCAGGATTTAGCGCGAGAAATATGCTTCAAAGATTGGTTAGGATAGTGCAGGCTGATCATACAATTATTGTCTGACAAGATAATACATTTATGTGTTGCACAGGAAAGTAGTCGGTCTTGGGCTTAATCTCGATTGTTCATCTGCGCACACACTTGGGCATTATAAAATAACTCCGGCGTAGCTAGCGTAATTCTATAAAACTCGCCATCGTCACCGAAATCGTAGTGGAAACTAAAATACCATATTATTATGTACCAAATTTTGTGTAGCCTCATGGTTTAGAGTACAAAAAATCCTCTAGCTAAGCTCGTTTAGACTAAGTATATAAAGTCTAGCATCTAGATTCTAGACTTACCGCCAAGCGGTTGTAAAGTTGGACGTTTGTGACGTAGTCGGTAAATTTTTACAAAATATTTAATATCTGCCGCAGAAGAGCTCCGTTGCGTACCATAGATTGAAGTGACAGGTAGATATAGGAACAAAAAGATCACCTTAGTTTCGCACCTTAGTCGCGCAGGTGTGCACACTAGTTTCGCGTTGCAGACGCTCCCGTCCCGCGTCCCGCTAGGTTTGACCGAAGCCTTAGAAATGCATCAACGCGTCGCGTTGCGGTCTGAATTGACCCTTACGCACCGAATACATAATATTAGTTTAACAACCTTAGGAATAAAATTAGGTGTTGCAATTTTGTTGCAGAGTAATTCGGTTGTCGCGTGAAAGCCGTAAGTTTTGCTGGGATAGGAAAATCTTAACTTTTCCTGAACTCAAAGTATTTCTATACCTTTTGTAAAAGTTACATCAGTAATAAAGGCTGACAGAGTTTTTAATAAAAATATCATTAGCTGTTATTTATTTGATACGATACTATTTTTTTTTTAATTTGCGGACCCGACGGTAATTGTCCTGTACATAAAAATATGTATGAAAGAAATTAAGCGTAAGCTTTTATATGCTTTTATTCCACTAAAAATACATAGCATATCTTCGTATCCACAGTACCTCTACGTTTTTCCACTCTATGGTTAAAGTACACCACAAATATGTCGCGCAATAATGCACGTTATTACACCGCAACAAGGTCCACGTAATTTCCCGTTCAACCGTATTAAAATAGAGTGTTTATTCATATGAAAATAGATGTAGCATTAAATAAAGTTGCTAACTATGAACCCCTGTACTTTAAAGGCCAAGCTTTATATTTGCTCAAAGTTTTTAATGTATGGTTTTGTTCAAATCAGTGGCGTGGAAAGCTATCAAAGGCTGAAATATCAAATTTTCACTTGTGTTCATTTTGCAGTTAAATATAACTCATAAATCGCTTAGCAATGCAATAAGCAATGGTCGTATTATATCCTCGTTTCGAGGGCACATCTTTAACTATCTCCCCTAGCATTGAGATACTTGGCGTCAACATATCGAGCGAAGTCCAGTTCCAATATCATCTAGAGGGTAAGGCCAAATTAGCCTCGAAGAAGCTTGGTGTTCTTAACAGAGCGAGACAGTACTTCAGTCCGGACCAAAGCCTATAACTTTACAAGGCGCAGGTATATGGAATATTGTTCTCATCTCTGGGCAGGGGCGCCAAAATACCAACTGCACCCTCTGGATCGTATCCAACGAAGGGCCGCTCGAATTGTTGACTGCCATAGTGTTTCAAACAGCCTGGACCCCTTGGAATTACGCCGAGATGTAGCTTCACTCTGCATCCTCTATCGGTTGTATCACGGGGAGTGCTCTGAGGAATTGTTCGGAATCATACCACCTGCAACTTTTCGCCATCGTCCCACGCGAAAAACATACCATCCTCATCACCTTGATGAGTGGCAGTCTTCCACAGTGCGTTTTTCGCGTAACTTTCTGCCGCGCACTGTAAAACTCTGGAACGAACTGTCACCAGCAGTATTTCCGGACCTATACGACCTGCAAACCTTCAAGAAAATAGCGTATTCCCTCTTAAAAGGCCGGCAACGCACCTGCAGCTCTTCTGATGTTGCGAGTGTCCATGGGCGACGGTAGTTGCTTACCATCAGGTGACCCGTTTGCTCGTTTGCCCCCTTATTTAATAAATAAAAAAAACATCGCCATTGCATCGCGAACATGCACACATCTTAAACATAGTACCTACGTAGTGTTCTGAGCTACAGTAATTTTAAAATTTTGCGTTGGGTGTGCTAGTACAAAAGCAATGGTTTCAAGGTGGTAAAGCAGAAACTTTGCCGTTATTGTTTGACCTTTATTTCTTTGATAATGGAATGAGCAACAGAGCAAAATATTGCAAATTAAGTACCATGATTCTAAATACTTATTCATGTCTGACTAAGGACCTGAAGCATTATTTTGGGGTTTTTAATTAAGTTAAATTAATATTTATCATAGAATAAAGCGTCCCATTTGTATCGGACAAGACAAAGTATTTAATTACATTAATTAATGAATATCGGGCCAGGCGGGAATACTTACGAGTTACGACAGAAATTGGGTTTAGACTTACAGTGGTACTGACTATTATACCGAAACGAGCGAACTTTAAATTTTATTATTTGGTTGTATGTAGGTGTAGGTTCTAAGTGTTATCTACAACCAACACTTAGAACCCCTAAAGGGTGGGATTTTGAAAATCCACCCACAATAGTGGTCAAATTTTGAAAATATTATACTAAGTACACATAAGTAAAGATTTAGTTGCGGGTAGATTTTTAAAATCTCACCCCCTGGGGAATTCGAAAGAGGATCAAAGTTTTTAAACCAGGAATACTATTTCACGCTATCGAAGCTGCGGGCAATAGCTTATAAGTTAAAAAGTAATGTATTGCCCGTAATTTAAATTAAATGCAAAAATGAAAAATAAATAGCGTATATTAAGGAAAATAAAGCAATTATTTTATTCATTTTTCATGTCGACGTGGTGTTAATCAGGAATGAATATGTAAAAGTCGACACACTTACATTTTAATGGTGTTGAAACGCTCTTAATTATTTTATTTTCATTTGTACAATAACGATTTGGCATTTTCAGCCGACTAAAGTTATTTATTTTGCAAGAATTTGAGTCAATAATTACCTGCAAACGTCTCAAAATGGCATCTTTTTAACCCCTTGGTTTAAATATGTCAAGTATGATTTTGTTTTCGATGATGTTATTTTCACTATGCAAATGTCACAGATGCATGATTTATTTGAATCCCAGCAACCTAAAAACTTTCTTAGAGCATCTCAAGACTGATCTGAGTCTGAAACTCGAATCTGAAGGGCCGATGATGACGATAAGGAAAAATATCCAATAAGAAACAAAAGTCGTTCGCTGCGCTACAATATCTATAAATAACGAATAATGTTAGACCTCTAAAGGTTCGTGCCCTAAATCAAAAGTTGTGGAATATCGCATCCCGATCTGGGTTCCGATTCTCAGCTGTCGAATGTCGTTTGGAGCGCAGGCTGTCTCACTCGCCTGTGCACAGTTTAGGTAACCTAACCTGTCACCTGTGTGCTGTCTCCCACATAAGGCCTTAATTACATCTACCGAGTATTATAGTGGTGAGACGTTGCCCTCGGTCGACCACTCGGTATGTTTTATCCATATAAAACATACCGAGTACCTACTCGGCCCTGATCACTCTCTCAAATCGGTAGGTGTCATCAAGGCATGAGCGGTATGGCCTGCAATCGAAATGAGATTCGACGCTTGAGAATCGGGCCCCGGTCGTATAATTTGTTGTAACTGTTCTATCGAATATTGAATATTCAATTTCCTCGAAAATTACAATGAGTGCTATTTAATTCGAGATACGATCGAAAAGTGGTTTTTATCGATATTGTATTTCGATTACAGTAATGTTTGGGGTTTTATGGTTTCTGTAATTTGTGAACACTTTAGATGGCTTCCCTTTGTGTAATTCATGAAAAATGCTATGAGTAGTTGCAATTTTTTTGTTAAAGATTTCTTTAATTACTTCTTTCGTTCTAAGATATTAATATTATATTGTGTCTTTCTTGTGAATTGTCATAATTAATTTTTGTATGAAATATTTAAAAAAATACGTTTTTTTCACACTAGATGACTTAGTGAACTTTGTATTACTTCCGTATATTAGGAGGCGCTAACCTAACCTTTCCTGCAGGGCAATCGCGATAAATTTATTCAACTGAAACGCAAGTGAAACTCGGACGTTGATCGACTTTTGGAACAATTCGGTATCGCGCTAACGTTTTGACAGCTAGTTGAGACGTTACTGAACCTCAGCCCGAGCGCAAACGCTGTCAAAACAAAAAGTTGATACAATGCAACTTCTACTTGCACGTTTCTGAAACGTTTCTTATTTTGGTGTGTTAAATTGACAAAAATCGATGGAAAAATATAACATAGGCTATAATTAAATTATAGTTTAAGCTTATATTTTACTTTAAAGCAGTAAAATAACATGCAACGGACTATGTTTTGTTATTTGAGTTTGTTAAAAAGTGAATTGAATTTTGACATTACTTCTTTACGTAAATGTTTTCTGCGCCACATAAAACTTTTGTCACAAGTCACAACTCACACTATTTGTCACTATTCAACACTTATATGGCGTTTGTAAAATATAGTAAAACATAAGAATTCATCTACGTAAATTAAAAACTCCAAGTAATAATCATTCACATCATTGATCATAACTACCAAGTACCAAAACAACTTCACTCGTGTCATATTTATCCATATGTAAATAAACAATTTATCAATTGACAAATTAACGCATCGGAAAAAATTTGTTCATATTTAAGCCAATCAAAATTAAATCAGAAGGGCGCTGATTGGTCCGCTGCATTGTCTATCTAAAGGTCAAACGTTGCGCTTCGTTCGAGTTCCATCTAATGTCGGCACTACATATAGGCGAACGCGTTGGCCGACGCGTTTGCCAACGCGTAGGCCAACGCGTTCGCCTATATGTAGTGCCGACAAAACGCGTCGGCCAACGTCTAAATACCTACCGCCAACGCGCGAGTCGCCCGTTCTACACATTGGGCCGACGCATTGGCCAACGCGTAGGCCAACGCGTTCGCCTATATGAAGTGCCGACATAAGGTTGAGTTACGGTTGGAACGTTAGCACGATACTGAAATTTGCTAAGACGCAGCGGAACCGAACCGTAACTGAACCACAACCAAAGCAGATGTGAACCTGAATTGGAACGTTTAAAAATAACGCGATTGCCCTGCTGGACTTCTACGAATATTTCATGACCAAAATTAGCCAAATTGGTTCAGCTGTTCTCGAGTTTTAGCAAGACTAACAAAATTAAAAAAAATGTTTTTACAAAAGATAGATCTCATAAGGACAGAATCTCTAAGGACATTAGAATAAGAATGTTGCAGTACGGTGTAAAAGCGGTCCCCTGGTTTATTAACCGAGTCAATTGCATCTCGCGAATCAGATAGATTGGAAATAACTCGACAAGCGGATCTGTTTGGCGATTAGTGGTCGATGGTCATCCGATACCTGATGTTAAGGGTCCGTACGCACTTGGCGACAGGGTGAACAATCCTTTTCACCTGTCCAAAAAGCATGTGATGGATGATGGCTGTGAGCAGTGTCTTATTTGTATAATTTTAAGAAAAAATATTTGCGTCTCAGTTCAAATTGAAACATGATGACACGAATACACGATGTAATGCATTTTGAAACGAGCCCTTCAAAACTTAACTTTATTCGCTTTAACAAAAGATAAAAAATTTTGTGTTGTTCAAAGTTGGGCCGCCTGTTCATTGAAAATTGAATGGCCATTTAAAAACGCATTACTTTGTCACGTTGCTATAAAATAACGCGTCCGTGGTCTAGTGGTATAGAGCGCGGCTCTTGACTCGGAGGTCGTGGGTTCGATTCCCACGTTGGAAACATGTTATTTCCAAGTTTGGCCAGGACAATGCAGGCTGATTGTCTGACAAGTAAGATGATCCATGCGTCGGATGGGCATGTAAAAAGTCGGTCCTGAGTCTGATCTCTCGCCGGTCGTGTCGGTCTGCCGTCCCGTCCCGTCCGTGGGTTATGAAAGTAAAGGAATAGAGAGTGCTCTTGTGTACTGCGTACACACTTGGGCACTATAAAATTACTCCTGCGTAGCTGGCCTGGTTTCAATGAAACCGGCCACCGTCACCGAAACCGGTGTGGGAGCTATTATATAAAATATTATTTGTATGAAGTCGTTTGATCTAAACCGCAACACGGCACCGGAGCTACGCTAGGCGACAAGAAACGTCTGTATTCTGTAGGTACCATCGTGGAAATTGATTCCTAGACAGTTGACAGACCAACGTCATTTGGTCGGCTCATGACAATTTTTAATGTTAATTGTGATCTGTCGGCTGGGGTTGACGTAACGCAACCAAACTACATAGGTCCTCCATCTATCAGAGAAGTTGATTCCTTAAACGGCCCATTCACTATCATGCATTGCAGTCCTGCTGCAGTCCGCCGTGCAGGCCTGCAACACCATGCACTATCCTGCGTGCAGTCCGCCGGCTTATGCAGGATAGTGAATGGTGTTGCAGGCCTGCACGGCGGACTGCAGCACTCAGCAGGACTGCAATGCAGGATAGTGAATGGGGCCTTTTATAGGGAATCAACTTCTCTGATAGTACTTAAGTGGAGTGTCGCGTTGCGTAGCTCCGCTGCACTCTGCAGCATACTGTCGCTTAGTACAGTCTCACCTTTACGTTGCGTTGTGTGAACACGCCCTTAGGGATTTGTGTTTTTGGGTGTTTTGATAAATGACGGCAAACAAATGTGCCGCATTAATTCAACTAATAACCCCTGCGGCTGTTCGATATTTGAATTTTAAATTATCTGTACACGCTCTGTTCGGATTCGCAATTTAAAAATATTTCGAATTCTGTTATAATTTTCCGGATTATTCAAATGTGTAAACTCGATTTATGCCTTATTTACAATATTTAACCACATTTATCATATTTTATGAACTAACTGGATTTATGGAATCGGTTTTGAAAAATTCAGTAGAATCTGAAACCATGGGATGGGTACAAAGCACTAAAAATTCTAGTAATAATGTAGGTATGTACGGTACCTATTATGACTTTTAGGTAAGCCATTTTTAATCGACTTTCAAAAAGTAGGAGGTTGTTTGTTTCTGTTGATATATTTTTTATATACGTAACTCAATTAGGCCCTCATAATAAAGAAAAAGTTTATTGTCATTACTCTCTATTAGCATGTTTAGTGCATTGGCTAGTTATTAAATGTTGGATTATTCATACCTCTATTATTATTAGCATAATATAAAATAGTAAAACCTAGTGTTCAAAAATTCAACTCAAACTAGCAACACAGGAGTTTTAAATTCTTCCACGGAGCGCAAACAGAGGCGCAAATACTGTGGAAACTGTGGTACTGGTAGTAATTTGATATGGATGCTGAATTTTTGCAAGTTTCACTTACACAACTTCGCCAGAGTTGCGCTGAGAATATTTATTTCAACTAGAATTTATTAGTACTTATACTTAACTAGATCTTAACTTAAACTGTCCACATTAGATTGTTTTATTCAATAAATTCGCCAGTCATTTAGTGAAGTGTAGCAGGTTCAAGCAGGTGTCTGCGACACAGATGTTATAGTTATTCAATGTTTTGTTTTTGTCTGATAGGTTACTAAGTTGCTTGACTATTACATTATATTTAGGAGGTATTGATTTTAATTCAGAGAAATTAATATGATTTTGTTTCAGACTCGTAGGTACCACTCTCCTAAACTGCCATACAACCTTAATATTAATTAAGGTTTTATGGCAGTTTAGGAGAGTACAAAATCTTCAGTGCATTAAAATTTAAAGTAATCATTAGATTACTTTAAATTTTAATGCACTGAAGATTTTGTACACAAAAATAGTTTGTCTGTCAATATCTGTGTACAAATTAATGTACGGTCGAATGACACTAACTATTGAAGCATAACTAAAATTAAATAAAATACTATGTAACATATTACGAGTATGAAGATGAAAGTGACGCTTCGCAAGTTTTTACATTGCAAATACAGAACACGTAGACATGTTTAGCGACGATGCACGTTAGAAAATAGAAAAGGATAGACATGAAAATACATATAATTTTTATCATAATAATATACAGGGTGTAACAAAAATAAGTGATAATAGTGGGCAAGGAGCCTCACGAGTTTCCCCATACAAAAGTAAAAAAAATTTTTGGTTCCTTCAGCGCTGCTACTTTCACAGTGAACTCTCTACAAGGAACACGAACACGCCCTAAAGTATTATCACTTATTTTTGTTACACACTATATATTATAACGTTTTTAAATACTTGTGTGAAATTCCGTGAAATCGAAAATTTTACAAGATTTAAGTAAGGTGCATTGGGGTAACTTCGGAAGAAAAAAAAATGGGGATATTTCGAAAATGGCAAATAATTGCCAAGCAGAAAGTAATTTTGAGTTCTGGCCACATTTACCGAGAACCCAATTTAATCACCTCCCCCGCTTCCTTTCCCTTGAGCCGTCAGCAGGGAGTGCGTGTGCGCTAAATTCATTTTTCGCGCCAAGTGCAAGTTTATGATTTTTTGGGATTATCGAAATTACCCCGTTTTGTATTACACAGAAATTAGGTAACTTACGTGATATTTTGTTTGTTTTAAAGAAGCTTTGACGTTTTTTTTGTTTCTTAAGAATAGGTAATGTTGCTCTAGCTATGATTTTTAACAAACATTCTAAATAACCCCAGTGGGGTAAATTTGGTAACGAAATTTCCCCAATAATTTTTCATAGTCTTTTGCAGGGGTGCGCAACATATAAAACATTTACCTGCCTTTACCAACAAACATAAACGAATGAAAATACAGAGTCCAAACTTGACTCGACTCGTACAAATCATGTCTTTTTTCGACATTGACAGGTTTAAAACGTATTTTTGAATAGTGTAGAATCAATTTTTATTGTTGTTAAAATAAAAATAAAAAAACAGTTTTAAAGATTACTTATAATCCGGGTTCCCAAAAACATTTTTTTTTATTACTATCCAGTAAATGTTTAGTGAGTAGCTTCATTTTGATAAGACGAACAACAATTTCCTTTACCTAAATTCTCGAAAATGGTAGCTAACAGATATAGAAAGAATTTAATATTTCTATTTGATGGTCCTAAAATATGGATTGTTCTATTTGTAGGACAAGGTTACTCTTGAATTTTATAACTATTAACCTATCAATATACTTACAAAAAATCTGCTCGTTAGGGTTCCGTTTTAGTCGTTTTAGTTCAATCATCAACAAAACTTGGTTGACTACGGAACCCTAAAACACAACCCTAACCAGCTGATTTTTGTTTATTGATAGGTTAATAGTTCTATCTCTGTTAGCTACCACTTTCAAGAATTTACGTAGTGGAAATTGTTGTTCGTTTTATCAAAATGAAGGAACTCACGAAAAATTTGCTTGATTGTAATAAAAAAAATTGTTCTAGGGAACCTGTACATATAAAAATGGTTTAAGTGAAGAAGCTACTTTTATTATTTGCAGGTGTCAACTGCTCGGGTGCTGATTGCTGACGTGGTTTTTAAATGCAGAGCTAAGGCGCGCCTTTCCTCTGCAATTGAAAACTACTTCCTTTTTTTAATTTAGTTTTAATTTTGATTTAGCTATTTACGAGACTGAGTAAAAATTATTTTTATTTTTAACAAAAAATGTGTTACAATTTTATTTCGTTTCGTTAGTTATAGTTTTGCTGGGTATTAAATAAATACTTAATACAATAATATCTAGTGTTGGCTTTTTTATTGTTCTTAACTATTTACTTCTTTACTACAAATCCAAACCGGTGGTAGGCATAATGTAGACTTCCAGAAAATATTTGCAAAAATGTTTTTATATGTGGTAAAAACATTGAGTTTTCGAAATTACCCATGAAAAGTAAAAATAGGGGTTATATTTTAAAGGGGTAGTTATACCAGAATCCGTAAATACTTTTGAACTAAAAAGGACACAATTCACATGGAAATATGTTTATTATAACTAAAATGTTAGAGTTATAGGTAAAAATATATACAAATTCGTCTTTTAAAGTTGAAACAATGACACAATAGCTCACTCTTCCAAAAACTTTACGAGATTACCCCAATGCACCTTAAATGCATGGAGTATAAACCTGTTATTACTAAACTTTTTGGCTGAATAAGGTTTCAGTATAATGGTATTTGCTTATCAAAGTACGTTTGGCTTGGACCACTCGAAACTGCACAGGTCTGAAATACAACCTTTGCTACATAAAACAGCAATAATAATATAGTGTGTATAATTAGAAGTGGTGAATAACACAGACTGTCATATTTTAACTGTTTTGTAAGCATCGCCTGTATGTCTCACGATCTTTCCTCACATTTTTGTATCGTAGACTGTTGTAAACATCATTACCCTCTTTTTTTCTTCGTAAAATATATTTTTAGAGCCATATCTAATCGTTTCCTTAGCATCACCTGTACGAGCACACGATCTGTCCTGGCAGTTTGTTGCTCAGTTCCAGTTGTCGCTAGTTCCTCTAAATGCTATCACGTTTTTAACTTCGCTAATTGTGTTACAACTTTACACTTATATGTACACTTATTAAAATTTGTTTATACTGTAGTAAAAGGGGTTTTAGATTTGGTTTAAGGCTTTTGCCTTTTAGGAAATATACTTAAGTTGGTATTAACCCATCAAGCCCCATAAGGACACCGGTGACCGCGAAAACAATAGAATAACAATAGATTTCCAAGAATCCGCGATCGAAGTATTAAATACAAATATAATGAGAATAAATAGTAATAACTAATAACTAATTTAAAGTAAGTTGTAGCAAAATTTAACAAAGCTAAAAAAATATTTAATGTTAGCAACGACGCTTTTTTTCTTATCCACACTAATATTGTTCATGCGAAAGGGTGTCTGTTTGTCTGTACGTCTGTTGCCACACGCCCAAACCGCTGAACCTATTTTCCAGTGGTTTGTGGATACTTTGATTAGACTCATAAACATGGTGAACTTTTCAATATGATACTCCCCTTTTTCCGTCGAGGCACGAGGGTTAAAATACCCTGTGTATCCATTGCCCGAAAACTCTCCTTTATGAAAATAGATGTGCGCATCTGTCTTGTATCTAACATAGTGAAACCAACAGTAATATATCAGTCTGGTTTAGAGTAAGCGTTAAAATTATTAGCCGAGAGCCCGCGCCAAATTCTCTACTCTGTTTTTCCACACAGCAGCTACTAATCGCACTATGAGATTATTTATATTTATTTCATTTTTTAAACTCAGGGCTGTCACGACTTCATAATGTTTATGATTAAAAAACAAAATTACTTAATTGAATATTTTATTGCATTTTAAAATATATATAAATCTCCTGTCACGATGTTTGTCCGCGATGGATTCCTAAACTACTAAACCGATTTTAATGTTTTCTTTTTTCCAACTTGAGAGGTAGGATAGCTTAGATCAGTGGTCCCCAACCTTTTTTTCGTGCGGGCCACAAACATGTTTTGGTCTTGGTGTTGCGGGCCGCAACAAATTTTTTTTAGGGTTAAAAAATAAAATTCTTCAAAATTAATGATTTAAAAGTGGAAAAAATTTAACGACAATCACGTAGACTACGTTATTTTGCCGGTGGGCGTGAATTTGAAAACATCACGTTGGCCACAAATAAAGTCCCGTCGGGCGGGCGAGTAATACGGGCGACATACTTTATATAATATGGCAAAGAAACGTTTGCCGGGACAGCTAGTAAAATATAAAGAAATTAATATTCTGTCTGTCAAAAACCTAGATCATAATCGTCTACTTCTTGTGTTTTCGCCGAGGGGTCAAAATTAAAAATCCCAGAATTCACAAAATAGATTTGACCCCAACAAGAAAATCTTGACTCCTTTATGGTAAGTCGTAACAGTTTAACTAAAAATGTCGTTACAGTTCCATTTTAAATTTCATAAAATAGGGCGCAGGTCAGGCGTGAGAGGTTAATACCTGGAGTGGCTGAGAGGCTCTCCAGGCCAGGTGAGAGCGATATAGAGTGATACTGCTTGTTGTTTTTCGAGTGCGAACCTGTTAGGCCGTTTAGATCTTGCAGTATTTATGCCTCTGAAGTTACCGTTTCTATAGTAGAAGGAAGTAATTTAAGCTATATAGCTACATCTAAGCCACGTGGCGATTATTGCCGGTTTCTATGATTTGACAAGAGTTTATAAGTTTATTGGTGCTTTTGATTTGAAAACGTAAAAATTTTAAATTATTATCAGCATCGCTTTGAAAAGATAAACCCGTTAACAGACCATAGAAATGAAATGAATGAAAAATGAAATGGCCATGAAAAAATTACTAATAAACCTCGTGACTTGACTCCTACTCATTTGGAACATATTATCATAGTTACCGCCTTACCAGTAATGTGTATTAATTAATTTATTATAAATTTACTATAGCATTAATTATGGTAAATCGTAACCAGCTGATCGGTAATGTTTTAAAAAGAATGCGAAAATCAGAATAGCGTTTGCTAAATTCAAAGCTTTCAGCGAATTGAGTTGCAGTTGAAAGTTTAATAGGATGCGAATTGAAAATGGAGCGGTGGAGAATCGTCAAAAATGTACTAATGAAATAATACTCGTAGTGATCCACTCGGAATAACAATTTTAACGTTTTTAACGATTTTAACATTTTTAACGATCGCGAGTGCAGAATCGTGTAGCGTAATTGCGTCCGATCCGCTAGATTGCTTTCAAATTAAGCGGAAAGTAGAATGGAAAAGCACACTTGTTAATAGTCTTCATGCGATTTAATGGATCCATGAAAATACACTTCCAATAATATCATGAGTTCACACTTTTTCGAGTGTAATGCAAATACATTTGAAAAAAAGTTTTTCGAAAGTGGCAACCCTAATGCACGGACAAGTTAGCAGTTGGCACTTTTAAAATGGCACCCTTCAGGGTTGCGTCTAATTTATTGTTAGATGTTTTACACTTAGCTTTTCGGCGTAGCTGCACTGAATAAGCACAGAATGTCGTTTTGATAACGTTTGTTTTATTTATGCGAAAATCCGCTTGCATGAACTAAAAGAACTGTTTGTGTAATGGAAATGTTTTGTTTATAATAATTATACTTACAGGGATTTTTTGTTCTTTGTCTGCTGGAACCTTGCAGTGTATCCATCCTGATAATATTATTAGTGCTCAACGATCGTCGTTTTCTGTCACCATTTATTTATAGCAAAGCAAAGATAGTCACAGTATCCATCAGAATGGTTGTGATGCCTTGCTGCCCATAGATTGGTAAAAGATGCTTATTATTTTCTTTGTCATCATTTCTAACCTGTCTAATCAGTATTGTATTACATATAGGAACGATTCATGACTTCAAAACTGCTGCTCCAAATTTGATGAAATTTAACAAGAAAATATTGTATGGCACGATGAGACCACAATTTTTTAAAAAGTTTAGATCATTCTAGTCTAGACTCAAGAACATTTAGAGTTCATAAAATTTTAACGAGCTCGGATACAAAGTGGCAATAACTGAATCTCATAAAACTTCACAAAAAAGAGATGAAGATAATCTTAATGATAATGATTACCTTAATAGGCTGTATAATACTCATTAAAGATAGGATCGCCTTTCACAGTAATGAGATAGGGTCCCTGAGTGACTGAAGTGTCCTAAATCCTAACGATCCTATTATCGAGTACTAGACACATTAATTACTCATCATCATACTTACAACCCCAGTTAATTGTCTAGCTGTAGATAGTTCTACGATTACTCATGGCGCATTTTCACTGGTCGACAGGGCCCGCATGCGGGGTGCGGGAGGTCATGCCTCGACTAATCAAAATGCGTCATTAGTTGTCATAGACTCCCCGTATGCTGTATACCGCACGAGTTAACGACTAATGAAAATGCGCCCTTACGTGGTGTTCATTAGGTTGCGCTCTATCTTTACTGTCACTTCGTTGGTCTCAGTGGAATACAACCTATAGCTTGGCCAGACATAATGTACCAGATTTTCTTTGTCAATCTGTCACTCTGTCTAATTTTCGGTAAAAATAAACTTTTTCTACGATATAAAGAGAAGTTTTGCACTGCACTTCCACAGACAAATAAAAACATCCCTTTCGATAGTTTTAAACCGCTCTCACATAATATCTCGTACGTCTTTGTCAATTTCGTAGCAAACTATGCACTGCACGGTGCAGCTTAAAAATAAAAGACAATTCTGGTTACAGCATCAGCTTGTGCGAATTTTGTTGGAATATGATAATAAAACGTGCATAAAATTGCAACTTACCGCTGCATGTTAAAATATTCTTGGCTACATGTTTTTTTTTTCACCTAGTGTTTACATTTATATTAAATATAAAACCCAACTTTTGTCCACGGCTTCACCCACGTGACATAGTATTTCCTAGATACAAACCTATTTTGCTCCCCTATTTAAGCCCCTTTCAAAAGGGACTTAGAGAAATCCTTTCGTAGTGGATACTTACATCTTAGGAGACTTTCATGCGAAATTTCAATTGTCTGGCTCTAAGAGTTTGGTCTACGCCTTGATTTATTACTCGTAGTCGATCAGCTTTGATCAACACATTTATAAGCAACTTTAGTTATGTCATTGTAATATTTAAGAATATGAAGAAAGTAAATGAGATACGTAATCATTATCTTATACATTAAAAAATCTAGCCAAGAAATTTTAAAACATTAGCGTTTAAGCTGCCATTTGGGACTATATTTTAATAATAGCGGGCTGATTTTTGAAACGTTCCAAAATTCAGTAACACCTTGCAGAATACAAGTCCCACTTACGAAGTCCCAAATTACAATTTGTATCACAAACAAGCGGCCCAAATGATATTTTGGCAAGCTTTGTCGCAAGTTTTTCGTTTTCTTTCACGTTCCGTTTCGTGATTTCATCTAAAACCGTCGGCTCGGCCAACTTCGGCTCGGATTGGCCCAGCGAGGAAAATGTTTTGATTTCTTGAACAAACAACTATGAATTTATTTACTATATCTTTGATTTTCTCACAGTATACGGTTTATATTTCTTGGTTTGCTGTTCTTATTTTTGCCGAGAATCCCGTTGTTTACGACGGGGTAAATCATTGATAGGCTTATTTGAACCTCTTCCAGTTTTTAACCCATTTTTAAAAGAGGAGTGTAAACTGTTAGCTTGACATGGCATAACATCCAAACAGGTGGACCGATTTTGATCTAGTTTTATTGTTTGAAAGCTGACATGACCGAGAGTGTTCGTAGCTATTGTTCTTTGTCATTTGTCACCAACCAGCTCATGCTGGAAAACTTTTGTTTATTTTTTTCATGACTAAAGTGAGCATTCCTGACTTATTGCAGTTCGTCAGGAATGCTCACTTTAGTCGGGGGTTGTTTTTAATTACTTAATTTAACATTGTATTCTATCATAAGTGACAAAACAATATATATTATTAGCTGTATTATATTGGTTGCTTAATTCCATGTAAAACGGTTTGCTCCGCCACTTCACCCTGTGTACCCGCGGTTGTCTGCGGTCGTTGCGGTTGCACAAGTCCTATAGGGCTTCAACCGCAATTGTCAATAAGCAGCCGTTTAGCCAGGTTAAGCGTGAAGACTAAATGACTGAACTCCGACACTCAACTTTGATAGGTAGTAGATAGGTATAGGTAGTTCCCCCTATTTTTAACCCCCAAAAAAGGGGTATTATAATGCTTGGTGTATCTGTCTCTGTGTGTGTGTGTGTGTGAGCCTGTCCGTGGCATCGTGGCAAGTTGACATGATAGAGAGTATTCTTATTCTTATTCTCAATTCCACGTTTTTTTTGACAGGATCGCTTCAATACTTTGCATTGTGTTTGCACCTTTGTTTTGTTCATGTATATATTTTTATTTTTTATTTAACTATGATTAGTAACAAGTATTATTGGTCTGAAAGTTGTATTAAATATTTAAATACTAGCTGTCCCGGTGAACTTCGTGTCACTTTAAAACCTTCCCTGGACTTCTACGAATATTTTAAGACTAAAATCAGCCCAATACGTTCAGCCGTTTTCGAGTTTTAGCGCGACTAATACATTTGATAATCCATTTCTATATTTAAGATTATTTCTCCTTATTTAACCAAAGTGAAAATAATAAAGTCTATTTATATAAATCTGGACGACAAGTGACCAATAGCCGGATAAACTGGCAGAGAGCTCGAGATGAGTGGAGCCGTCAATTACGATCCAAATTGGATGCCCGCCATCTCGGGATCCTCGCTGCAGTCCCGTGAATCCCGGAGAATCCCGGAATCTTGGATAGTGTTGCCAACACAGTAGTTTCTGGTAACACTAAATTTGGCAGTTTTTTCGGATCTTATATTTTTGAATTTAGAATGTATTTAAGTAATTATTTATTCTTTGATTTGCAGCTGCATCAGCTCCCAGTTTTCAGCTTTGAAAGAATATCCATAATCTTGATATTAGTGCTTTTAATGCAATCGATTTTACAGCCTTTGTCGAGCATAAATACTAACATTTAGCTTCATAAGCGTTATGAAGATTTACCTATATAATATTATATATATGTTTATTTTTGTAATTTTCTCGTTCTTCCACGGATCACTTCCTTGTTTTAGTAGAAAATAGCGAGTGAGTGGTTTCTTATTAGGGTTGGCAACACCGGCTGCATCCCGCGAATCCCGGATACCCGGAAATAAATGTCTTAGTGCAATCCCGCTCATCGTTCAATTCGCTTTAGCAAACGGAGTGTTATGAGAACTTATATTTGCGGGGCTTACCCGCACTGGGATTCCGGTATTCCCCATTTAATAAAGTTATGATATCGATAACAAAACCATTTGATTCGGAATGTTTATTAGGTCTCTAAACTTATTGGTTTGAACTTGCTCTTTTGTTTTTCGTTTTGCAGGGGATAACCCCTGAGTTGATAGAAAGAACTGCACTATCACAAGAGTGGCAATGTGTGTGAATGGTAGATATTCTTTGTGACAATTAGTCAACCAATCGACAGCGTTATATACAGATATTCTGTCAAAACGACAGAAAGTCACAATTGAACAACCTGAATTTCAGCATTTTAACACATGTACTTGGGGGTATTTTATAAGCTTTGTCCACACTGGGCCTTTTTTGTTCATCAAGGGCATGCGTTATAGCGCAGTCACCGGCGAACGTGAGACATGCCCGTGACGCGCGTTGAAATCGTAGCGCTCGCTATGACACTTTTCTTTCAACGCGAGCGGATTTTGACGCATTCAATTATTGAATATGCCAAACGAAAGTTGAATAAAAAAAAGATGACGAAAATTGAATATAAAATTGCATAATGTGGACATAGCTATTGACAGTTTCGTGCGCAAATACACTAAACGTGAATTATATACCAACGCCCACATCTTCACAAGTGAAATAGAAAATTAGGTGATTAGAGAATGTAGAGCAGTTGGTTCAACTCGAGCTGTCCTCCAAACTCCAGACTTGTTGGAAACTTCGCTAATCCAATTAACTAAAAATTAATCGCTTTATCGCTTACTTGCAAATAACAGTGGGTTTAAGTTTAACTTTAAGGTATGATGGGGCTAAAGATAGATATAGCTGTTTATTTCTATCAAATTCCAAAATAATTAATGTATTGTCTAAATTTTCCAAAATAAATTAATTGCACGATGTAGAGAAAAATAGATATCGAGGAATTCTAATGATATATTGTTATCACTTTTTTTACGTTCGTCAAGGAAATATGAATTGAAAGATATTGAGTTATTGACATATCTTGTTAAGGCCCTGCTGTCAAAACGCTAGCCCCGCCTATACACAACGCTATCCTCCAATCGTGAAACAATAATTCTATGAATCGTGCTCCCGGGTAATGTGTTTTAGGCTGCAGCTAATAGTGAACAATATCGCGTAACTACGGTTCCCGCATTATACTCGTAGCACGAAAGTAAAGATCGTAAGTCCCAAAACTATTTTCATGATTACTTAAAGACTAAATACAAAACTTATATTTCCTTTAGCTATTATTTTATAAAGTGTGTGATTGTAGTAGTGCAAGTTATTTTATGATAGTAACTCAATAAGTGTAACAGATATTTGTTGAAATGCCCAAAAAGGTCTAAACTTTGTCTTTGTAATTTGATTGTGCACAATAAAGTATATTTTCATTTTCATTTCAAGATACATAATTTCGAAAAATAAAACTATCGAGTCAAAATAAGTGAATCGTGTTTTCCGTTAGCTAAGTATCAGATAAATATATACAATGATTAAATAAATCTCAATTTCATTTGAGTCAATCGTCTTCCGGGATCGTAATACTTATTAGAAAACATAGCAAAATTGCACAGCCCGCTCTTAAGTTAAAATGGGTTAAACCTAAAGTTGTAACTAAAGATGGATGTAGCTGTTGCTGATGATAAACACAGAGAAAGTGTAGATCCAGTTTTATCACTTGGACGCGCGGAAAATACAGAAACATTTACGAACGTCACAGTTAGGGTCATATGGCGGCAATAAAAAGCAGGTTCGGTCGTTAGATCAGCTGTTAGATACATACATACACGATTATGTCGATTTGATGATACTACTGCTCCGAGCTGGTTTCTGAAAGTATTCACCATCACAGATTGTTATCTGTGTGACACAAAAAAGACGCCATTAATGTAAGATAACGGAAAACTTAAGCTATTTTTAGTTCCGTTTACAAGAATTTGAGCTAGAATTTATTTTTAACTGACTTCAAAAAAATGAAGTTATCATATTTTCGACCCGTATGTATGTATTATATCCAGAACTGCCTAGTTTTCGTATAATATGTTAGTATATATCAGCATCTAAACAAACGTGCCCAAAAGTGCATGTATGTATGTATATTTTTATGTTTGTGTTCGCATATCTCCAGAACTAAAATTCTTACTAAGTGATTCTTTTTTTTGTTTTATTTGATACTGTTCAACTTAGGGAATACTGCAAGTTTCATCAAAATTGATTCAGTAGTTATTTTATCCTAGTTATTATTAGCAGTACAAAATCAACTTAAAATTTACGGCACGATAATAACGAAACTTTTGCCCGAAAAGGTTTTGTGAAAAAAACTAACCGGCACTCTTCCGAAATTGTTTGCGTTTGACAGCTGTCAGAAGGTTCCCGCCATTAGTTCCCGCGCTAACGATGATTTCTTTTGTTACTGTACGAAAACGAAAACTTGTCTTTCGTAATAACCTCTTTATAACTTTTTTATAGTCGACGAGGAAAAAGATTGTTAAAAGCTTTGAGATGTCATTACAAAAATGTCGAGTTAAAATAGAATAATATGTTTATCTTTGATCAATTCTAGACGCAAATCGAAATCTCAGTGCTCGAACGCTAAAATTACCGAAACACTACGATCTTCACACTTGCTGCGTTTTATGCAAATGTCAAGAATATTAATTGAGTTTTGTAATGCTTATTTTATAAACACAAAGCCTTTAAAGCTTAAGAATGTTCGAAAAGTATATTGCTTTAAAATTATTATATCGTTTCTGTTTTTTTAGTGTTTCAAGGTTTGAAGTTTTACGTAGTAAAACTATATTCCGGAAAAACACAAAAATGTTAAAAACCTAGCTATTCTATTCTCTTTGTAGTCTCTTCATCAAAGGTCAACAGTCCGCAACAATACCTGTATTAGACACTTCTTTTTAACCGAAAAAACACAATACACGACCTTGTAACAGGATTCATTGTTACAATAAAATGTTTTTGGGAAAATGTGGTTAGAAACGTAGACGTTTTGTACTGTTGTCCGTTTATTGTAGGATTTGTGGGTACTTTAAGTATTATATATTTATCAGCGATTTTGTTCAAAGGAATAGATCCTATTATGTAGATCAAATAAGTATCTGATATATTACATACGACACAACATTGTGCGTGATACTGCTTAATTTTAATCACCTTATCTATTCAAAATGAAGCTTTTTCCTATGCCAATTCGGTTTTAAATAATAGTATGATCACAATATTCTATAATTGTGATCATACTTTACTAAGCTGAGGCCCGCACCGATTGAAATCACGCTCTAACCTGTGCCGGTTTACGAAGATCTACAGTAATCGGCTGCGGCACGCACCAAGTGTGAAGCTCCCTCGCGTCGAGCGCCTCTCGTTTGAAATGCGTCCGCGAGATAAATCAAACGCCACATGCGACTGACGATCTCCTGATCGATGTTTTGTCACGGTTTCGTTCCCTCATATCGCGCAACTTCGGACGTTACGATCGTCTAACGTTGTTTTTATTTCGTCGTACGGTTTTCATAGTTGCCATCTTTGTGTGCTCGCTACCTGTGGTTATTGTGGCGATATTGCCATAAAATGTAAAACCCATACTTCCATACTAATATTTATAAATGCGAAAGTGTGTCTGTCTATCTGTTACCCCTTCACGGCCAAACCGCTATTTTGCTGAAACTTAGTATGGGGATACTTTTTATCTCGGTAAAATGTACGGTTCCCGCGCGATAAACGAGTTTTGGCGCAACGGAGTTGCGGGCATCGTCTAGTTTTCTGTAACTACAAGGAGAACATTGTTTTATGTATAGCACGGGAGCCTCAAATGTCGCATAATATTATGACGTATCGGGGTATGAATGAATGAATGAATGAATAATATACATTCATTCATTCATTCATTGTACGGGTACAAACACCCGTGCCTACGTGTACGGGTACAGTACGGCTATCAAAATTAAGTCGTTGATAATATTTCCAAATAAAAGAAATGAAAATGATTGTTAATTAATCCTTCGATCGGAGGTTCTAGGAATTCCCATTGTATATGGTGCTCGCGCGGGGCCTGGAGGATTAATTTATACTTGACTAGTACTTAAATTTGTTTTAGTTTCAGTGGTGTGCTATGTAAATGTGAGAGAATTTTATGTATCACAGTAAAGTACCAGCTATTTTTTATTAATTATCGAGCAAACCCTATTATTAATTTAAACGTAAAATTGTCACAATTTTATAAATGAGTTAATTAAAAATGATGAATTTTAATACATAATTCCGCCGCTGTATCAACAGTGAATGTGTAATGAATGAAATTGTATTAATTTATCAGATTATCACTTGATTTCGTTCACTAACCGCCAGGTTTTATATTGGTAAACCATATTTTTGTTTAAAATGTTTAACATAAGATTTACCTTGTACAAATTACACCCATATAAAGAACAATTGTCGTGGCACATAAGAACAAAAGAATAGCAATATTATAACTGTTCTGAAGTTGGGTAAATATGTGTTGATCTTTTGCTAAAATGTATGGAACCAATATGGAAGTATGCTCAATAAAACTGAGCAAGAAATTTTTAAATCTGTCCAAGCCCTTTCAAATAATTAAGGAACATACACAGAATTAGGAATTTGACAAAATACTAATAGATAGCCATCTTCTGTCCTAAAAAGGTTGAAAAAATTGAATCCTTGAACAAAGGATGTCAATCATTATTGATATTACACATCCTAAGGGTTAATTCAGACCGCAACGCGACGCGTTGATGCATTTCTAAATTTGTATGGATTTGACAGAAATGAAATGAATGAAATGAAAGGCGGTCTGAATTGACCCTAAGGCCTCTAATAATGTTGATGTTGGAAATGCTAGCTGTAATCCAGCTAATCGTCCATCACGTATAAAATGTCCCCATGTATTCATTAGACCCAGCTGCGGGTATTGGCAGCGCGTCAACGGAACTGGGCCACGCTATTAGTTCTGCGGTGAAACTGGAAAAATCTACTTAGACCTCGGCCGGCGGGGATTCCCCACGATTAATAACGCTTATTACTCTCCCCCATTTGGGGCAATTTGTGTAGATCTGTAAGATTAAAATAACCGGTCAGTTTTGGGATATTAATTGCCTAATTAATCGTCTGGATTATGAAGTGAATTCTTCAAATATTTGTCAATGTCAAACCTTCTAAATTACCCGCGACTTATTCCATAGTTGCTGGTAGTACTCACCTCTATGAGGGTCATACTCGTATGTAGGTAAAGTTTCAGCTTTTATAAAATGACAAAAATCTGGCTGTTGCTGGCTCTTCGGTTATAAAGCACCTAGCTCAATTTTGAAACTAATTCAACATATTTCAATTTTTTGATTCATCAACAGAACAGCATCGAGGATGATGATGAAACAGATACCTGAACACGATGCAATCGATGCCCGCCGAAGTGTATTAACAAAGGCCTAATGCACGGAACCCGTAAAAGTGGTCACAGAGCAATGCGACATCACGGCCGCCGGATTACTGGGGATTCAGCTCACATAGCCCTACCCAGAGACATAGATCAAGATAGATACCGTATGTGTATGTACTTCGCGTGCTGGCGTTCCCAAACGACGAGCAATGCTCTTCTTTCGAAAGTCTTTTCTCTAGTCTGCTATCAGAATCAGATGTCAATCGGAATTTTAAAAATGCCTAAATGGATAAAAGTGCCGTATTGAGCTGTAGAAATTCAAATAGAAACATTGGCCTGGATATATGGCACGTTTCTTATCATCGGTACGTCACAATAAGTACGAAAAAAGTATCACGCTCGTTTTCATACAAATGGGGTATCTATCTTGATCTATGTCTGTGACCCTACCTGTATCTAGATATTGGAAGTAGGTACAGTTCAGCCTTTACGACCTTTGATGGAATTTTCCCAAATATCCCAGAATAATGGCTATTCTTTAATTTAAAGTACTATCAGAGAAGTTAATTCATAGGCAGACGGCGGATCTAAATAGCTTGGTCGAGTTATGTCAAATCCAGCTGACCGATCACGACTTACATTGAATTGATATAATCCGACCAAATGACGTAGATCCGTCATCTATCTATATATATAAAACTCAAAGGACATGTTGATCTATCATCGCACAGCCCAAACCACTGGACGGATCGGGCTGAAAATTTGCATACAGGCAGATGTTATGGCGTAGGCATCCACTAAGAAAGGATTTTAATAAATTCCAACCCCAAGGGGTTAAAATAGGGGATGAAAGTTTTTATATAATAAATAATACTTCTTACCGTGAGCGAAGCCGCGGTCAAAGGCACACGAGCACGAATTAATAGCTAGATGAAGTCATAATTATTGTAACATCTAAGAAGATGTTACAATAATTATGACTTCATCTAGCTATTAATTGTTTGTAACGCATTAAGTAGGATTTTAAGGGCTGATGTGAATCTGAAAAAAGTGTGTTTTATTTTATCATTTTATATTCATTTGGGAATTGCTTACTGGGTGCTTTCTATTCTTCATGTATCTGGAACCGGCAGATGCATGGCAATTTCTAACTTATTTGGAAATAAACATCTGATATTTCATTTCAATTGATTTCATCCCTTTGTGCCAGTCAGTTCCAGATCTATTTGCGTCATACAGTAGAAACCACTCAGGCAACTGATGTATTTAGTCCATCAAATACCTTTACGTCTATACGTAGGAATGTATAGATATACAGATGTCTAAAGCATGATCTAAACTCGATTGCAACCGTCACCTTGTGTGATCCGCACAAAAGCAATTTCTAGTTTACTGATGCTATGTAAATATTGCTATGCCTTTAAGCCAAATAAAATCCTGGAACAAACATTGTCATAATAATATCTTCAATAAAATCATTATTTATGTTCAATAGTAGAAATGAAAATGTGCCACAAAAAAAAACAAACGAACCCAAAAATACTTGCATTATTTCGTCAATGTCAAAATGATAAAAAGTATTTTGTAAATTCTGGAATTCATTTTGGGGTTTTGTGTCTGTTAAATATATTTCCCATAATTCCCTGTTTTGCCTCAATGGATCCAGTGTCCAAATAGCCCAAACGACGATTAAAGTGTTAAAAGTGGTGTGCCGATCACTCAACTAAAGCCGTTTGTTGGCGTTCAACTATAATAAAGATTATTCTTTTGTTGTTGCTAGGGTTGGTCACTATTTTTTTATTAATTGAGTTTTTACCGCCTATATTTTTATTTTTTACCATTACTACTCCTGAACGTCAGTATTTAAGAACAAAAACATGCTTGATGTCTTGTAACAAGTTTCTAAAATGTAATTATCGAAAGGAAGAAGGAGTAAAAACGGGAAGAAATTCCAGACTGATCAGCGTTCATTGCCAGAAAATCTTCCCATTTTGTTTCACACGAAATTTTGCGAGCGCTTCAGAAGTGAGAATATAACCAAGGCGAAGCATGGGAATTGTCCTCGAATCCACTTGCCCCCTTATTAGTTCTTAGACACGCCAACTGACTTTGTTGTTTTAAAAAGCTTATAAAAAGCTTGATGCAAAGAATCCAGGTATTTGTGTCGGGACACCGGATATTTTCCTGTGATGCATAAATTATTATTGTCGTGTCATGATGGACGATGGTGTCTATAATACATATAGATCCATCTACAGTACAAAAGTCCAAAATGTCACGAGTAATGGTGCCGGTTTGCAGTGGGCGACATGAAGCATCCGCAGAGGGCGTGTCTCCGCGACACCACTGGCAGAGTAGACAGAATTATAGTGTATGCCGACTTAGAACTGATGTTGAAATTTTTAAATTTGGCGTATTATGACGAAAATCGTCGCTAGGGTTGTTGACTTGTTACCTACGAATTTAAAACTTTGACATATTCGCTGGACGTGTTCCTCTTTGGTCGTATTGTTGTTTGTGTTTAAAATTTTCAGAATCCAATTTTGAAATCTTTATTTTAAATATTTAAAAATAAATTATATCAGCCAGCGCGAGGCACATTCCGTTCATAATCCTATGTGAAACCCGACTAATTTGACAGACATTGTAACCTATCCGTTTCTTTGCAGTCGAACTACTGGTAGTTATGTCTATTGTGCTACTGGTTTCTATGTAATTAATCCCTGCGCAGCTAGCGACACGAAGCTAGCGACACTTTCATAAAAATACATAAAAACAGTAGTGTAGCGACGACACGTCGTCTGCTGCCGCTTCATGTCGCCCGCTGCCAACCAACCTTTACTGTGTCCGGACACCGGATATTTTTTGTGATGCATAAATTTTTGTTGTCGCGACATTGTGGTGTCCTTAGGTCTGTCTACAGTAGTGACACACTTCCAAAATGTCACGAGCTGATGGTAATCTGGAGTCTGGACGCACCCTAAGGTGTCACTAGCAGGAGCCAGGGATATTCAAACAATGGTACACAAAATCTATCCGGTGGAAAATGAAATTGTGAAATATATTTTTCATGTAAAATGTTGGAAACCCTCGCAGCGCCATTCGTCCGGTCGGATAGAGGGGTTAAGGAGATCAGTATTGTGTGGACTGGATGAGTTATAGGTTTTATTCTGTGATACTGCCGCCAGATTTGACGTTCGTAACGACTTTGCAATCCATAGTATTGCTCATAAAATTGATAGGCAGTAGCCGAGGCCAGAGTGCTTAGTCAAAATGCATTCGCTAGTTACGATAGCGAAGTAAGATGTCAATAAAAGCCAGTAAAGGAGAACTATCAAAAATGGGGTTTTTGTATGATTGCAGCGTTAGTTCCTTTTTTCGTCACGTTCACATAAAGCCTTGTCGAGCTCTATTTATTTATTTTATTTTATTTATTAATTTGTTAATGAGAATCACAGAATATAAAATGAATGGCTCTAAACTAGCCAATGCATGTTGACTCAGAAGCATTTGAAATGGGGTCTTCAAAATGTAACAGCAACCACAAATTAACTAGTAATAAAAGAGAATGCTATGTAACTAGCTCTAACTCCCATAAGAAACCAGTTCATACCAGTTCATTGATGATGATTAATGACACATGCGACGGATCGAAACTATCATCTTTATCCGTACTAACACTAATGTTATGAATGAAAAGTGTTTCTGTCTGTCTGTATCTTACTTCTGCACGCCCAAAGCGCTGAACTGATTTTCATCAAATTAGATACGGAGGTACTTAGAGTCTCGGGAAAGGATAGAAGACTTTTTACCGCAAAAATGTAAGGTTTAGTAAGTTTTTTGTTATATAATTTCATAATGATTTCATAAGGGAGAGGACCTAATGGTAGACACTGAACTAATAGATGACACTTATGACAAAAATACCATAAAAATAGGAATTATTCTAATTATTTCTCACCACTGTAAATTTTATAAGCTTCTCAAGCTATCTGTTGAATTGAAAAAATATATTAGAGACGCTTTCGGGAACAAAATTTTAAAATGGGATCAGTTTTCGTTGTTGATAAATGTGATCTGCATAGTAGCATAATACAATATCTTTGCTTCTTTAAACAACGCTGAAACTCTCTAATATGTTACATAAGGAATCTGAAGTTCTCTTCAGTAACTTCGGAAGTTATACCACGGGGTTTATAACTGTAGCTATGGTGCAAAATCTTACTTTTTTGAAAAAAAGGTAGCTAAGGTCATGCTTAGATAAAGCTAAGCTAAGAAAATGCATCACAAAAAACTAAAATATCCACAGCCGAACAAATAGGTACCTACTTTTAACTAACTTTCACCTTTGGAAGTCGGTAAAGTCGAATATGTTAATTGAGATTATAATTATTTCTTTTTAAAATTTGTGTATCGGGACTGGAACCTAGCGCTTTACGCATTATCACCGGCTCCCATTTTGAGTGCCAGCGCCGGCAGCCGTTGTTTTATTTTATTTGACAAATTGTCAAATGTGTGTTTTGTATTGACGCTGCCGCTTCGCAGTCGCGTGGTGGCGTAGGTTTGCGCTAAGCATTATATCTCGGCTGCCGGCAGTGTACTTACCGCCGGCTCCCATTACTGATATTTTTGGAAGCCGGCGCCGGCAGCGGAGGCACTCCCGACCCTCGTTTATGAATTACGATTAAATTGTTACATCTTGCATAACACTGTCCATGGCGACTTTGTAAAAATTTAGTAATTATATTATTTTTTGATTATTGCATTTTACAATAACATGTAAACTTAATAAGACAAACACAAAGAGACCAGCTTAATTTTACGCAAATACCCTGGCATCCAACTTAAATAAAGTAATAAACCATCTTTTTGGGCATGAACGTAGAAAAAAAGGCGGACGGAGTCTTGTCATATACAAAACTGTGTCTTCACTTTTCTTCAGAGTCGGCCTCGCACACATTCTGACGCCTGTCAAATGGTATGGACTAGCGCAAGAATGATGTGTGCGTGCGGACCGTGTACATACAGCCAGCTGGCTGTATGTACACGGTCCGCACGCACACACTCTGAACGACACAGTTTTGTGTTTGGTGGGACTCCGTCCGCCTTTTTTTATACGTCCATGTTTTTGGGCATGTTTTTGGGTCGGAAAAAATACAAGAACTTTACCTAAGCATAATTTAAAAAAAAATCACTTACTGATGAAACTTGAAAGGTTATTCCTGTATTAAAAGTCGTATCTGTATGACTTCTACACCATTTCACAGGGCATTTAGGCATTTTAACAACGAAAATTTTGTAAAAAGCTAAGTACGTAAAAAGTAACAAATTGTAAAATGAGTTTGACAATAATTATCATGTCATACTGGTTGAATGTCACTCGTGTATACACGAAAAATGTGTACCGAACACATGCATAAAGTATACATGTATTCGGGTCACATTTTGTAGCCTTTTGGTGCACTTTTTTTGACGGAGTTACTCTTCCTGTAGTTTAAAGTTCACTGGTAAAAATACAAAAAGCAATTAATCAAATACAATAGCTTATCCGTAACGTGTACGATACACATCGGAAATTAAAAGTTCGATAAAAACCCGATGAAAAGTGGTTTGTTGGCGTTCATTTATTTATAAATTGACTTTTTTCGCGTAAATAAATCAAACGGTTGGTTTTTTTATTGTTTTTGTGTCGTCACGTTTTGTTATTAAATAAAGCCAGTACAAACGCAGTTGCGTTTTTATTATTTTTTTACTAGTAAATGTAAAGGCGTGTTGTCACTAGGGGACATATTTTGTCTCGCAACCTAGTCGCGCGACACGTAATGTACGTGTCCCGCGACATGTCGCCCGACGTCGCAGCGACATTTACGGGTTGCGGGACTTGTCGCTGGCGACATACTATTCACCACTGACTAGTGTGAACAAGTCATATGTCGAGGGACAAAGTTGCAGGGGACAAACTACGTAAATGTCGATCTCCGTGACATGTCCCCTAGTGAAAACACGGCTTAAGTTTAGCCACGTACAATATTCGGAATGGTTTCATAATCTAAAATTCATAACCGATATTTCAGTTTGCCTCATGCCAGCCTCATAACCAGATCGCATGACTATTACAGATCGATATGAGAAAATCTTAATACCTCGATCGTGGGAATCGCAGACACAATAGATTTTCAATTGTTATGCGACAGCCGGGTGCCGCTTGGGATTGATGGGTTAATCTGAAACAATCAGAATGTGTGATGATTATTATCATATTGAATTAGGTAATCAGACATTTTCAATTACTTAATATATAATTCATATTATGAATCAATGGAGCCATTAATTCGATTGTTTACTGCGCGTTTTCTGCTCGCCCGTAGCATAGAACCTCAAATTGCTGTAGCGTTTGGAAAAACAAGCGAAGCGCGCAGAATCGGCGCGAATAAAAAACGCGCACGTCTGAATGCGTCCTAATAAAGTATGTACTTATAACTATTAATAAGTAATTGTATTGTAATGTTGGTAAATTAAAAAGAGTTTTTTGTATAGTCCTGTAGTCTTACCCAATAATTACTGTATGAGGCTTATCAGTAGGTTACAATTATTTAACGGTAAAAAAGAATAAGGATAGTTTCAAACTGCCAAGTTTCAGAAACTACTAAGTTCATCTACAAAATTGAATTTCATAACGAAAATTCAATTAGGTGAAGACGTATAGCGTATTCAATAATGCTAGATGCACACATTAGAAATTCATATCAGCATCAATAAAGTGATATTGAATATTCAGGGTGGGTTGCACCAGAGGTGTGGTTAAAGTTAAAGTTATGGTGTTAGTTAAGGCTAACTTAGCTTTAATCTTAACTTTGACCACAGAAATTTACAGATGTTTATTGCGTTTATTTTTTTATTAAAGCTACAGGTAATGGGATTGAGAGTATAAAAAATTGAATTATTCGTAAAAATCGTCAGGAAAAATATAACACTGTGAAACATAGTAAATCTTCACGAATGGCGTCGGACGCCATATTTAACGGTAGCCAAATATTTGACATTTTGCACTGTAGTTATAGTTAAAGTTACAGCTGTTATAGTTAAAGTAAGTTGGTGCAACCCACCCTCAGAGTGTAAGCTGCGGGTAACGACGGGTTAACCTGTGTTCAACGTGTCATTACTTTAGGGTTAGATTGTAAGATTACAATGTGTCACAATCACAATGTTAATATACTGAAGGTTTTTAACCGACTTTAAAGAAGGAGGTTATCGAATTTTGACCCCCTATGTATGTAATATTTCCAGAACCGTCTAGTTTTCGTATTTGTTATGGCCTGTATTCACTTCTATTAGTGATAAGCGCAGGTGATTAGTAATCAGGAGAAAGTAAGTGTGGACATCAACTGATTAGTGCAAGTCCTTTAGTCCAAGTACTAATCATAAAAAGTTTTTAGGAATAAGGCGGAAGACGTTTTAATATAAAATTGTCATTATTGTAACATTTCCCATGCTTCTCCCATTAGATTACATCCGCCCATGTCAACAGCAAAATAAATAACAGCATGCAAATACGAATTATGTTTTATATGCAAATAAAATTATCGATGTCGGCTCTATAAATATTTATACTGTTGTTTATTTTCATATATTACTGTTGGTACACTGCATCCCCCGAGAATTCGTCCGGATTCCATCATGTTGAGCTACGGAGACCGTAGGAGCCAAAAGTTTGAAATGTTCTAAAGAGGTATTAGGCCATGGTTTAGCAAAAGCACAAACTATTGGCTTTCTAATATATAAAATTCTCGTGTCACAGTGTTTGTGTGCGACATCCTCCAAAATGGCTCAAACTATTTGAATGAAAGTATGTACATTCGTTAGGCCTGAGAAGTGAGAATAGATTTTTATTTACTATTTATGGAAAAAACCGCAAAACAACGTTTTCCTGGTTCAACTAGTTATTTTATAAAATCACTCAAAACTACCTTTGATTAGCAAAAAATCCTGTCAAGTTAAAAGTATATTAATGACTACAGAGATATAAGAATATAACACTGAAAAGAATATAAGTAACGACAATTGCAAATCCCAACGGGCTATTCAGCTTTTAATTAAGTGGAAATCAGTACTCCGCCGACACCTACAGAAAGAATTTCAACGTTATCTTTCCATTCGGCCGGAGACTATGTCACTTTTAATGAAGTTCAAGTGCTAGAATAAAATTAAATGATACTCGAGGATGGGTTGAAAGGTTTAAGTATATCCGCTTGGGAATGTATCATTGGTTGAATTAATTTTGTTTTGATGGTATTCCTGTTTTATTCCGTCGGGATGTGGAGTCGAAATGTTCTCAGAAATAATTAACGTTGGCCCTTTTGAAGTTATTGTATCTCTTATTATAGCTACAGCAACAATTAGAAAGAATAGAAACGCTGACAGGTTTTAGGAACAAACTGACAAATCTCCTACTGGGAGGGGGAGCTTTGCTCTGTTCAAGAAAGATAGAACTCAATAGCCGCGGTTTTAAAAAGATAAGACTAGTTAAATCGGATTTTTTCCTCTAATTGACGCTATGATCTTTATTAATCTTCACTTCTGGCATCCGCGTTACCTTAAATGAAAGTCCTTTTTTGCCCTTTAAATTAAGGGTGTAAAAATTGGCAAGTCGTAAAAGAAAAAACCGATGAGCTTGTCACAAGGTCTATAGGGACGACCGCAAAATTGAAAAAGTTTAATTCGTCCATGTCTAATAACCGATTACGTCAACAAAAGTAATTAGTATTCTGCCCAGATCTTGACCTTGACCCGTTTTGGTTGGGTTTAGGGCGTCCCCTAAGGGTAAACGGGACCCAATACGTACCCTAGTTCGTCTGTGTGTCTGTCAACAGGCTGTATCCTATTTCTAGACCGATATAGTTAAAATGACCTCAGATTTTTGTTGTTGTAACAACGACAAGCTTAAACTGAATGAAATAATTATGAAGTGGCTAGTTCTATGATTGTACAACAATCATATTTAAGTCGATTTGACGGAACCCTTCGTGCGCTACTCCAACTCGCACTTACCAGGTTTTAGTTACGTATTCTTTTGCCAGGAAAATGCAGATTTCGCGTGATAGTATCTCGTAGTTCACGCGACACTTATCCCTGTTTTATAGACAGCTATTCTTCCGATTTTCTCCAATTCAAAAGAATTTGTTGTTGGAATACATTAAAGTAAACCAAGCACTTGGAACGGAAGGAAAAATTCTAGATTTGTTCTGCGCCTAATCGGTTTTCTGTCAGTCTGTCTGTTTGCTGAAAAATTTTATAATAATACGCAATTTGTGGATTAAAAATAGTGTTCGTATGTTTTATCCTCAACAGCTTTTGCATTTATGGTGCTATGATTTGGTATTTAACGGTGACTCAAATAAATTGTAAAATGTTGCTTGGCTTCCTCTTAAGAGCCCGTTCAGACTTTTCACGGCGCGTTCAGGCTTTCTTCACGCATGGATTCAGCTCACGCGAAAACAGTAGAAAACGCGCACTTCTGAACGCGCCGTGAAACTACGCTTACACGGTCTGTCTGGCATCAGTTCAGTCCATCAGTCTGAGACTGACGCCAGAATGATGGCTGAAAAGTACATAAATGATCAGTCCGTCAATTAACCGGTAAGACAACCATTCTCCCGTCATTCCGGACCAAATTGATGGACTGACCTGATGCCAGACTAACCGTGTATCCGTACTCCGTAGTCAAAGACTTACCGTTACCCTCCATCTTAATCACATTAACCTGCTGTATTTATCGTAAACATTTGGATGGTGCTGCATGGTAGCCTGTCATATTGTCCTCATTAGCTTTTACACATGGGTCCGTAATCTAGTATTTTACTTAAAGAAATTGGGACTATGCCCTGCCTGCCTACCCTGCACCTCAATCGCATTAACCTGCGGCATTTAACATAAACATTCGGTTGGCGAGTCAGCGCTGATCCTGCATGGTTCAGATTCCCCCTGACCCGAACAATAGCTGGCGGCACCGAGGTATTTCATTACATCTCCGGAATGCCCAGGTTGCGCGCTACGTGCGAAATGCCCGTATTGACTGCAATGACATTAACAATATCGCTTATTGACTTCCTTATAGCTCGGCGTATTTGCTTAAAGAAGAGCTGCTTTGTAAGATTCCTTCTTGTGTATTTACAATGGAGGACAGTGTGTTTACGATAGCAAACTTTTTCTATATTTACAAGAGGAAAAGCTGATTGCCTCAACGTAGAGGCTAAACCCTTAGAGCTAGAAACTTGATATTTCTTACACGTGTTCCTCTCAAGGTGAAGACATTTAATAAGAAATGTTTTTTTCACAATTCTACCCCTAAAATCTTATATGTACATCAAAGTTATATCTTGTATAGGTACTATTTCATGCGAGTTAAGTCACAGAAAAAGAAATCTTTAATAAATCCTTATTCCCTGCCAACGCAATAACAACCCCCCTGGCCGTTCGCGATTGATTCCATTCCCTTAAATTATTCTATTTAAAGTCAATAAACGGCGTGAAAAGGAACTTAAAAAGTGTGAATCGGAGCTGATGAAATATCTCGAGCCGTGCTTATTGAATTTCATTCCTTAAGTAATCCGATAGTCGAAAGAAAAATAAAGTTTAAATGTGGTCAGGGCGAGGGAATCTGCAACGAGTCTCGGGTAGAATGACAATTAAATTATATCTATATTTAATAGCCTAGCTCAGCTTTCAATTAATAATTTCAGTTCGTTCAGCGTTTCTATGAATTTTGTGCGAATTGATTTGAATTTTACTTTATAAGTAGTTAGTTTTCTGCGACAGTAACATATTATAATTTAAAAAAATATCCACAGCCGAACATACAACTTTCTTTCTTTTGGTAGTCGGTTAAAAAGACATTTAGCACTATCATGCCCCTAGGAGGTTAAAATATATTCCGTGACGGATTTACATGATGCGGACAATCGCTGGTAGACTCTATCGTACCCGCAACTCCACCGCGGATTCTTGTAAATCTATTGTTCTCGCGGCCCACTTGAGCCTTATGGGAGTTGAAGCGTAAAGTGGAGTGGAGCGCCATGAGGTAAACCGACGCCCACTTGCTACGGCCGATTACCCCATTTCGTAAAGAAATCACTTTAAAAAATCTTTTATTTTTTATTTCAGACTTATTTCAGGACTAGATCGTGAAGAAATTGTCTTTTTGGTTAGAAAAGTAGACACGTGTAAGGCTTATTACCATCTCCGAAACATTTATCATAAAATATTCATGGATTTAGTAAGAAGTATTCCAATTGAACAAACAGTTCTGTTTGTCTGTCCTATACAAATAAACGCCGCTAAAGCATGCCAGTTCTTGGTACTTTATTTCGTTCCGGCTAATATAAACAACACCTGACATTATTATCCATAAATTGTGGATAAGATCTAGTAAATTAGGTGTGTTACCAACTGCAAAGTTACTACAGGTTTTCGTAGTTCCCGCGATTTTACCATATACGGGGAGTGGAGCACCATTAGGTTTTAGCGAGTAGAGGAGAGGGTACCCCCACATACCCCGGCCGATGTCCCCAATCCGTCGGGGATGCGTACAGAGCATTTCCTCGTGTAAAGGAAAACATTATTCTATTTCACATTAAAAGATAATAAGCAATTATAATTCTTTCGTAAATCCTTTACAATAGTTAAATTATATAAAAGGTGTAACAAAAATAAGTGATAATACTTTAGGGTGTGTACGTGTACCTTGTAGAGAGTTCACGTGAAAGTTGCAGCTCTGAAAGATCAAAATTTTTTTTTCACTTTTGTATGGGCAAGGGCCCGAGCATCACGAGTTTCCCCATACAAAAGTGAAAAAAATTGGTATTTCAGCGCTGCTACTTTCACAGTGAACTCTCTACAAGGAACACGTACACACCCTAAAGTATTATCACTTATTTTTGTTACACCCTGTATACAGTATAATGTCACTTATGTAAATGTTTCTATAATAAATGGCTATTTATTGTCACCATTAGGGAGATCGCACACGTCACACTTTTTGTGTGATCGAGTCTGCGGCTTCCATACAATCAGCATGGCGCGCGCCATCAGATTGTATGTAAGCCGCAGACTCGATCGTGTGCGATCTCCCTTATTATATAGCGCATCTTACAAGCGAAGATTGCGAACGTGTAGAGTCACTAGTCAGATTCATCAGGGCGAGCGAAGTGAGATACAAGGGCTCGCTTTAACAGTAATTTTTATTTATATTATCTACATACATGTGTTAGCATCGGTCGGTCCAGATTTGGTTACTATTTATTATTTAACCTATCAAGCCCCAAGCGGCAGCCGGCTGTTGGCATAACAATTGAAAATCGGATTTAAAAAAACTGCCTTTAATATTATTACTACGCAGCAGAACCACGAGCCCTTACAAAGCTTGGTTTTTAGCTATAATATAATATTATGAATCCGACATTCTATATCCCACGTTTGACGTGTCGATTGTCCACGATCGACGTCGGTTAGGTATACGAATACTATACTGTCATAGGTATTGAGAGTTGAGACTGACATAAAACAGTAATGATGGTGATTTTTCTTACAGAAATTCTTTTAAGTTTAACTATCGGAGTTAACTGTTAGACTACGGTAGTTATATATTTCCTCCTACACGTAGATTCCTGTCGTAAACCTGTTTATTTCTGTAGCGGACATCCCAGCTATGTCCTAGTTTAATAAAATTAAAATTTACTTGTCTAGATCGGATCTAGAGTCTTGAGACTTATGTTGGAAATTGACTTAATCTAAATAAACAAAAGTACATTATTATAGTCCCATAACTTTCTTTTAGGGTTTTTTATTAAAATCTGTAAGTACTTTTAATACAGCATAAGGTTGAAAAACCCATCTCTGCCAACATGATACGTAATCTACGCCTAATAATTATTAATTATATTCCATTTGAAATTAATATTACTTTTTAGCCAGGTCCGTGCCCACAAAAAGTATATTCATTCTGAATCGAAAACAATAAAAAAATACCATAGCTTCTCTAGCACCAGCAGTATGTGGAAAATCCCAAAATTTCATATTATAATACTCATATCACTATGCCTGTTTTAAACCGACTCGCCTAACATAATACGAAAATTCCGGATAACCGAATATTTTTTTCATTTGGTGTAGCCCCAGAGGGTCTCATTTATATTTTGTTTATTCCAGGTAAGGCTGTTATCTTTTTATGCCGCTTCTTATGACAATGTCGGTGAGTATTTTTATTTCGTGTGCGTATGTGTCTTTTTGCCGCTTGTATACTTCTGTGGCTTTCAGAATGTTACGTTTTTACCCGACAATGGCCAAAAGGAACGGTAATGGGTAATGATTTTGTCATGTACTATGTGCCATCGTTGTGGCTAAACTGGTTAGATTTTACTAATTGAGGGGTCAATAGATTGTCTACATCATAATATAGTTTGGCGATTATAAACGACTACATTTAAGAATCAAAAACAAATCTGGTATTTGGATGTATAAACAATAAGTGTATTTTGATATACGGTAATATTAAAATGTATCGTACTAACATAGACATGTTCGATACATCTTTAGTAATTGTTTATTTCAACTCCCAAGAATGCGGCTCGATACCCCCAGTATAAAGGTATAGAATATAGATGATGATAGATCCCTGACCTATTTAAGAATTATTTCTTTCCGATCTTTTTCAGCGAGGAAATAATATTATTTTAACTTGAAACAGCATCCAATGATACTAAAAGACGGCATTAAATCTGTATTGACGCACTAAGTAATATTAAATGGGTCGAGCTTTTAGTCTCTAAGGCCGTTTGTTCACCGTCGCGTTCAACGAGACGTCAACGATAAAAATTCAAACTAGATGAGATGACGCCCGTAACTCCGTTGCGCCTAAATTCGATATCGCGTGGGAACCGTACATTTTTCTGGGATAAAAAGTATTGTATATCCTTTCCCGGGGCCCAAAGTATTACCATACCAATTTTCAGTTAAATCAGTTCAGTGCTTAGGGCGTAAAGAAGTAACTAAGATACACTTTCGCATTCATGATATTAGTGATATGGATTTTCTACCGATATTGGTCTAGCCGCCGCTGCGCTGCTTTGTAGTGACGTAGAACAAAATGAAACCTTTGGGGCCGATTCACACCGGAATGGCAGAGCCCGCAGAGGCGAGGCGAGCAGTTTCGGTGTCATATGATTTGAAACCTTATCTTCATTATTGTAATGCATAGTATCGCTTGAGAAATCTACGGCCGCCCGTGGACGCTCGTGGCCGCTCGTGGCCTCTTGCGGCCGCAGGCGGCGGCGATTTCTCAAGCGATACTATGTATTACAATAATGAAGATAAAGTTTAAAATCATATGACACTGAAACTGCTCGCCTCGCCTCTGCCATTCCGGTGTAAATCGGCACTTAGCCTCTAAGGGTCAATTCAGACCGCAACGCGACGAGGCGGGGCGAGGCGCGACGCGGCATAAATTTGTATGGATTTGACAGATTTCAATTGCGTGAGACGTCTCGCAAATCTGTCAAATCCGTATAAATTTAGAAATGTATCTACGCGTCGCGTTTGTGATCTGAATCAACCCTAAGGCAGCGGTCGGCAACACGCGGCCCGCGAACGTCTTACTTGCGGCCCGTGAATGTTTGTGAATAAGTTATGTGTATCAAAAACAATGTTTTCTAATACTGCCAGTAATCGCCACTTAAGGGCGTTCCGTCCGGAGATTCCGTAATTGACCGTATTTAAAACCTTATAAACACATAATCTGAAAGCTACAAAGTTACAATAAAAATACAACAATAATCTTCAGTATATCAACATTCCTTTCGCCGTTTTAAATTTTCTATTTTTGTTATTATACTCATGATATCAGCTTCCAAAGTAATGCCAATTTGTTAAAGTTCGAGCATACATTCAGCATCTCCTTAGCATTTACAAATTACTTTTATTTGAAACACACGCCAATAGATCGACAATATCATAAACTACATAATATTCGCCGTTTTAAATTTTTTTATGACAATTTTGAACTAAGATAAGTAAAAATAATAGGGTTTTGGCGCGATCTCGACAACGCGGCAAATGTATGGCCAAGGTCGTTTGCTCGGGGGACGGCCTTAAGTACGTAGCTGTTTATGCCAATTTTAATAAAAAGTTATTTCCTTTCAATATGTGTAGACTGTAGGTATATTGAGCTTCTAGGGTTAATACGAGTATGAGGTCTGTGGCCCGCCTTTAGTTTGTTTTGCCACCTTGTGGCCCTTGCCTGCCAAAAGGTTGCCGACCATTTTTTTTTAATTTTTGTCGGTGACGTGCCGTTGACGGTGGCGGCGGCGGTAGGTGGTGGACAAACGCCCTAACGATATTATTTTTTCAATCAAATTCGGACGCCTTTTTGATTGCGATTTATTTAAGATTAAATGGGATTATGTAGACACGAATTTGTTAACGTATTTTGTAGAAATTGTTGGATCAAAATGTTATTATGAAATGTTTATTTTAATTATTGTATATTTTTCAACATCACTTGATTTAAGTTATACTTGTGGGATTGTTTAGCAGAAGTTAATTTACAGACATCTTATTATATACATAATATAAGGAGATGTCAAGTTAAAATATGTGTATTAAACTTGCTACAGTTACTTTAAATATTACTAAAAAGGTTTTAGCTGGAATAATTGACAACTATGTTTTCAAATTTAATAACCATATTTTAAAGAAATCATTTAGTGTTTCGAAATAACAATTAAAAAAGTGATAATAAATAGTTAAAACATAAAAGAAAATATACGTTATTAAATTATTCAAGTAACAAACTCGATAAGAGAAACTTGAATCCTGTAACAATTAGAAATAATTGAGTCTAGTAAAAGAATACTGCTTTTCATAATCGTTTAAAGTACTCGCTCTACAAGTATTAAATGCTGTCGTAAAAGAACTAAAACTTTTAAGAATTGCATAAACTGGACTCGTTAGAATATAATGTTAATTGTTAACTATATAAAACATCCATACAAATATTTTAAATGCGACAGTTTGTCTGTCTGTCCGTTAGCGCTTTACTCCCAAACATATAAATCGATTTTGATGAAATTTGGTATGGGGCAATTTCAATCCCGGAAAAGTACAATAATAATAATATAATAATAATAATATCTATGGACGCTTCACACCACGTCAGTCTGGCCCCGTGCTAAGTACCTAAAGGACTTGTGTTACAGGTACCAGACAACGGAAATATATTTAATACTTTTATACTATACATATATTTAAGATTTTTATTATATCATACACATATTTAATACACATCCAGACCAAGGAACATTGAAAACTTGTTCCGTCGGCGGGATCCGAACCCGCGACCCCCGGCTTGCGACCCCCGGCTTACAACTGAGCCACAGAGGTCGTCAATAGGATACTAAATAGACAGACAGATACAATTTCGCATTTATAACATTCGTTTGGATGGTATGTCTAATGTCTAAATTAAAAGAAATAAATTTCCAGGAAGTTTTCTAGATCAAGTTAGACGTAAGGACTTTACTAAGAATTATCGTTTTCTTGAACAAAAGAAAGCAAGAAAAGATATTAATTAGTTGTTACACTGTGTGGGGTGAAATATCCAATTTAGAAACAATTAAAATGTTATTCGTTTAAAACCAATTTATCAATAAATTTTTAGTTTATAAATAGTAAGGTATCATATTATAGCAATGCACAGAGTTTGATACATTGACCTTTATGTAAAGTTTGGTGGCCCGGTCCGCCGTTTGAAGTAAAGTCTAAATTATGATACCTAAGTATTGCAAATACTGTCTTGTTTGATAAAAATGTCTGGTATATTTTAATAAAATGTCAATACAAATATGTGAAGAATATTCCGGGAAGTAGCTCGTAACATCAGCCCGGCCGCCCAGGCCACACAACGCTCTCGATCCACTCGATATATTTCGATACTCGTGTGTAAACGCCGGGCGCCATTTTTCTTCCGCAATCCCTCCCGAAGGAGGTGATACCAATAATTCTGTGTAAAGGGAACGTTCTTATACAATCCACTGCCTCCTCCATCACCTGCAGGGGGCCCCCCGAATCCCCCTGGCAGGTATCCTTCCCGCCGTTGTGGTAATCCCCCGCGCAGAGCTGATCTTCCAATATACCCCGCTCCAGAACCTTCCGCCGGATCAGAATTTTCATCGATCGATTGCAAATCGCGTTATCGACGACGTCGACATCCACTTTCATTAAAGTTTGGCTGGTATTCGATAAGCCCGATACTGTGGTCCCGAACCCGATCGCCGTCAATTTGGCTGCGGGGAGCGTATCGCTTAAATCCAAACAGGCTATTCTGATGTCCCTGCTCAGTTGGAAATCGCGATCGCTTCGCATCAACGCGATGTCGTGGTATTTGGACGGAGGTTTGTAGTCGGGATGCAGGACTACCCGAGCTACTCGCTGCTCCTGCTCCAAATCTTCCACCTCGTCGAATTCAAAGGTGGCGACGCCAATTTTTAGGACGCTCGCTGGCCCGTCCTCCGTGTCCTCCTTGCAGTGCGCTGCAGTCAGAACCCAACTAGGGCTCACGAGCGACGCGCCACACTTCCAGGCGGGCTGCTTCGTCTCGTCCTTCCTGAAGCCTATGAGCACCATGTGGGGGTACAGCAGGAGGTCGATCGGCACCCTGACCCGGGACGCCGGGTGCAGGATGTTCCGACACTCCGGCATGGGCGTTCCGTAGTTTTTGCACGCCTCGAACGCTTTTTCTCCCACCGCAGCCAAGCATGCGACGAGGGTGAACAAGTAGACGTACGTTTTTGCATCGATCAACATTTCCCATAAAATCTTTAAATAGCTGGCCCCACCGGCAGTGCGTTAGCATTACGACTAATTCGTTTTGCCGAGTTAATGGCACATGAATATTCACGGTAAAACTAATCTCGCCGTTTCGAATCGATGTAACGCGGTAATGGCGGACTCGCATGTTCGTTTTGCACCCGTCTTATTTGTTTTTTAATTCTGTTTGATGAGTTGCGAGTCGATTTGCAAATTTGATCGTGATCGCCTCCGAGAACCCGCTCGGCCGATGCGCTTCTATTTGTATAGAGTCGTAAACGGGCGATCGCGGAGGCGTAATAAAGGAAGCAGGAATACTTTTCTCGGTACACATGAACCTATTAAAGTTTTACGATGATACTTCATTCTGAGAAACGTAGGCGAACTTTTAATAATTCTAGAAAGTTGTATCCTATGTACCGAGCTCTGACCGTTCGGTGCCGTTTTGCCTCAGATGAGTTCTTAATGTCAACAGTACTCTTACAAGAGTCGTTGTTGTAGAAACTTCGCGGAATACGCCGAACTACTGCTCTCTGTCAATACGGCGTGATTCCATAATCTCGGTATTTTTCTAGTTTTTCTACTGAGATTTCATTCAGACGCTAGTATTGGTATAAAACTAATAGCGTCTCTGTTTGCAAAGCAGCCGTCAGCGATTTGCAATTTGACCTGAATATACTCTTATATTTAGGGTGACCACTATGTGTACAAAACATGGAATTAGTTATTAAATATATCAATTAGTTTTTGTAATATACGGTGCAACGCAATGTACAATATTTAAGCCGTGAAATAGATATTTTTCCAAACATTTTTTGTTTTACATTTTGCGTGTAATGAAACTCCGAATACAAAAACTTTTCTGTTTTCAATAACGAGGCAAAAATAGTATAAAATTGGGTTCGGGAAATTTTCCCCGAATAAAAGACTACATTGTGCGTCCGCATCGACAAAAAGGTTAATTGTATACCTTTAAATGTCATAGCAAATATACGTGTGTATGTTTGAAGCGTGTTTGGGGTCACACTTTTATAATAGTGTCGAAATAAGACGACAAATTGGCCATGTTATTACAATGTGACGATTTATACGCAATTTATTTGATAACATACAATTATTGTGATTAAACAAATTGCTCAAGTTTTCGCCGTTGCAATCAGTTTGGTCTTTCAATTTGTTCGACAGTGTTGTGCCATCATTATTATCTAAGATTACAGTGGTGTGCACTTACTTCTTAAAACACAATCATAATTTGCAATTAATTGTATGATTTAATTTGTTTAAATCACCTGTTAGGAAAATTGTATTGAGAAATAATTTCTTTTAAAACTAAATTTTGTTTCCTTTTAGCTTTTATTTAGTTTCCATTACGGCTTCTATAATATAATATATAAAAATAAATTAATTATTTTTCAATACATTTTCTCAGAAAACTTTATTAACAATTCCTTGAAGTATAAATTACCATACTATCAATAAAATGTACAGGGCGTGTGTTGTATTATTAAATAACGTTATTTTGTGTATGTAGCGTGAAAAGCATGAATATATTTTTCGAGAAAAACGAATGCAATTTGTATGCTATACGTAAATAATGTATTCTTGTAAAAGAAAGTTACTTTACTACGTGTGTTGTTTTACAATGTTGAGTTCGTCTGTTTTGTTTAAGAGATCTGTGGAAAAACTTACTAAAATGCTCTTCAAAATGCACGCTCAATAAAATTGTTTGAAAATTCTGAGAAATTAAGAAATTTTAAGAAACGAGGAAAGTCCTATAAAATTCGAAATGATGGTCAGCGGACGTATTATGTACCCATGAAGAACAAGCTTTCAAATAAAGACTAGACCAGGATCTAGTGAAATTGTTTTCGAAAAGATAGTGTTTAATCTCACAAAGAGAAGTTTAAAAGTGGGTGGAATCTTTTGTTTTAGAATGTTTTTTATAACTGCGTGCGTTTATAAGACGTTAATAGTACTGCTATGATAATTGTTACGGTGATTCCGTTTGCTAAATTATTCATTTTCAATTAGTTATTCATTTAGTTATCACATATCTCATATCACAAGTAAAATTTGCATCTGTATATTTGGGTCACCGTTTCATCAAAATGTGTACTGTGGTAATTTCCTTTAACATTAGCAACATTTCTTTGATTTTACCACAAATAAACTGGTTTGGTTTTAATTTTATCCAATCCATCCCACTCTGGCCAATTTTAGGTTGATACTGGCAACACTCATTAATATTTTCCGAACATTTGGGAGCTCCTCACGGCGGGCTTTTAAGCAGAAACTTCATCATACGATAAACCTTTGAACCCATTTGGGAGGTATATCGCTTTCAGTACTGAATATATAAACTTTTAGCAACTGGTGGAATTGTGGGTTGAGGTTCAGTTGAGATGAGCTATAACAGTAAAGACGTTAACTAAAAGTATGGCAATAAGGCGATGCCTTGATAATTTGACTGTAGCGATATCGATTTTTCTCAGCAATGACTAAAGCTAAGAAATTAAAGTTCATTGTCAGTATTCATCATGTCTTTGAATTACCCATAGCATAACATCATTGGTCAACTTTTATAACACATAATAATCAATCAAAAAGACCTCTGTAAAAAAGAGATTCCAATTTTGCCAACAGAGGCTTCCAAAATTTGTACATTGATTGGTTCAAGCATACACTTTAATTTGCCCATAGCTTATATGAAATATATTTATGGTTTTACGCGACAAAAACCATTTCGTCGCTTACGCCCTTTCCATTTCTTGCTGTTCCATTGCTTGTTTTCGGCCGGGCCGGCTTCTCATAGAGAAAAAGCAATCTAAAACGTACCCAACACGGTTTTTTTACTTTAACGCGGCGTCACCTTAAATCAGAGATATTATATTCGATGTCATTATCGAAAAATTAGATTCTGGTCTTACGATGATCTTTTTAGAAATTATTAACACCAAATGTCCAAAATTATTGCTGCACGAAAAGTGAAAAGCGTAATAACTGAGAAAAGCTATTTTTTTTTTGAAAAAAAATACTAGCCTCTCTTTACTACCCCAAAACCTTATAAATAGATCTTGGAAACTAATGTGAAGATCTTGTAGAGTGTAGACGGATTAAAGATTCGATCAGTTTATAGTAATCATGATACAGGGTGTAACAAAAAAAGTGATACACTCCGTAGTAGTGAAATATTTGGAATACGGCGATAGATGTATATCTCTACATTATAAAATACATTAAGTTAAATAGAAATGTGGGCTCACCGCAATGTGGGCCCGGCTACAAGGCACAAGCCACTATCAATGTTAAAGACGTAGATTTTAAGTCAAATGCCCGTAGGGTTGTCACTTGATAGTTTTAAAAATATTAAATAGCTTTAAAATCACTTATAGGCACAGTTTTTGTATGACAAATACTTTAATGTATTATTTCCAATCTTTTTTGGTAACAATTAATGGCTTTTACTATTTATGGTAGTTTTTAACAAAAAGTTCGATCACTTCGAAAAATATAATTTTATTTTCTATCAACAATAAAAAATAATATTGTAATGTGTTCAATTAAAATATAAATTATTATAAAAAAAATAATTAAAATACAATAATTAATAAACCAAGAGTATGTATATATTTAAGGTAGGTTAAAAATACATCATTGTGGACTTCAAGAAATGTACTAGGTTTTAAAGTCAACAGACAACAAGTAGTGTTTTAGAGTTTAAAATATTAGATAAATTGAAAATGTCTTAGTGACAACCCTAGCGGTAAATGGTGTGAACTTTCTAACAGTAGAAAAGGATTTACAATGATTTATGTAAGAGCCTTATATTCTTGTAAAGTGCTTGATATTATTTAAACCTAAGCCTCACGTCTATGGCTTCAATATAATATTTTAAAACAGACGCATTATACATGTAAGAACATTATATTATGTATTATAGTTATAGTATCTTGCAATCTAGGAGTGCGCGTCGCCCTTAGTTGTGTGAGTGACCATATCTATACACGCGTACATGGCTCGCTCGCTACTGCTCCGTCTGGTACGCACACTAACGAAAATGTCTATTCACATTTCCAACTACAAATAAAGGCGACGCGCACTGTTAAATTGCAAGAACTATACTATAATGTTGTATGTCCATCTCTCTTACATCTTAAAGCTCTACAATATCTATGGTCTAAAATCTTGATTATGAAATGACAAGATTCTTACCCGACTGTTTTAAATTAATTATATTTTATACTAGCTGTTGCCCGCGACTTCGTCCACGTTAACATAGTATAATAACAAAGATGGACAGTTTTACCCTTTTTGTGGTTCTTTATACAAAGGGTAAAAATGGGACCCTGATTAAGCAAACGCCAAACGCAAACGTCAATAAACTTTCATGTTTATAACTCAAGAAATGACGGACTTTTACATTACCCCTATTTCACCTTCTTGAGGGTAGAATTACCAGAAACGCTCAAATACATATCCATTTATTTTTAATCAGCAGACCAAAAATAAAATTTCATGTTTCTAACTCAAGAAAACACAAACTTTCATTTAAACTCTTAACCCCTATTTTACCCCTTTGGGGGTAGAATTTCCAAAAACGCTTAAACACGTATCCATTCATTTTTAATCAGTAACCCAAAAATAAAGTTTCATGTTTCTAACTCAAGAAATGACCGTGGAAATGACGGACTTTCATTCAAACTTTCAACCCCTATTTCACCCCCTTCGGGGTAAAATTTTCAAAATTCCTTCCTTAGTGGGTGTCTACCCACATAATAAAACAACCCTACTTACCAAATTTCGTGGCTGTAACTTTAACAGTTTTTGCTCAGCGATGATGAATCAGTCAGTCAGTCAGTCAGTCAGTCAGTCAGTCAGGACATGTAATTTTATAAGTATAGATTAAGTTTTGTGACCGATGGCTTGGACCATAAAAGGCTTTAAAGTTTAAATGATTTATCACACTACCATCATTTGCGCCGCGAATTTGCTGGGTGTTCACCGCGATCAAAACGCCTTGAAATCGGCAGTATGATAAGACTCTTAGGGCCTGTTTTACCATAATTCCTGATAAGTGCCGAATAGGCTGTCCACCACTTAACTTGACAGATGAAGTATGGAGAATCTGTCAATAAATCTGTGAATAGCCTATTCGGCACTTTATCAGACAGTAGTGAAACAGGCTCTTAACATTATGTTATCCTTAAAACAGTCATGTTTCCCTACTAACTTGTAAGTAATTTTTCTGCTGTCAATACTTAGAAAAAGTTATCCAATGCAGTATTTTCAAGTCGGTGCGTTTTAATCTTAGTATTTGCATTTTGCTGCCGACTGTACCGCGTACAGTCGAGCACAAATGTGGGTTTTATTCACGATAACATTTGTGGTTCTAACTGTACCGGGTACAGTCGTGTAAAAAAGTGCGTTGTAATTTTAGTATTTGCTTTGATCCTCCAACTATACCGCGTACAGTCGCGCGAGTCGTGCACGAAATCTGCGTTTTAATCTCTATACTTGTTGTGCTAACTGTACCATTCTATACCAGGTATAGTCGCTCACATAAGGTGAGTTTTAATCTCTATATTTGTGGTATTAACTGTACTGGGCACACTGTACAGTCGTGCAAAAAACCTGCTTTTTTGTCTCAGTATTTGCGTTGATTTGCCGACTATACCCGGTACAGTCGTGCACAAACGTGCGTTTTAATCACGATATTTGTTGTGCTAACTGTACCGGGTACAGTCGTGCACAATAGCGCAATCGGTGTGCGCGCAATCATGCGGGCAGCGGGCTCCTGCAGACGGGAAGCTTTATTTTTTCCACGTTTCCGAGGAATCGAGGAATTGTTCTGTTTGCGACTTACGTCACTTTGTCATCGGACGTCTTCTAGGGTTTATAACAAAGTAGAGGTTTCAGATTTCTTCGGGTTTTTTACATAAACTGTATTTGTTCCAAAATAATTAAATACAATGCTGTTCATTTGGTTATATTTTAAAATTGATAGCATATTAAGCTTTTACTTAAATTAGGCTTGAAATTCATCTAGCCAATGTAATTAGTAATTACTATCTATTATCTAGTAATTCAAATTGTATGTAAGTTACGAAAGTTTCTTACAATCAAAAATAATTTCCTCAATTAACATCACTTAACATTAAATCAATAGACGTTCCGTTGTTAACATAATAAGATCAAAAGATCAACACTTTAATTAATTGAACCACGAAATATCACGTATACTTAATTACACAATCCTAGTAAATTGATACTTCAAAGCGTCTTCGGCGTTAATTTATTGTAATAATCAGCCCAGTATCTGTTTCAAAAATGAATAACTTGGCAATAAGGTTTCGGTGGTGGAAAATATACTCGGCGAAACAACTCGGCGGTAGCGGTCATTGACTCCTTGTCAAAAACTTTTCAATCGTGGCTTTTTATTCAAAATGACAAGTTTTTGACATGGAGTCAATGACCGCTACCGCCATGTTTCGCCGATTACAGTATAGTGAAGTAACTTCGTTGTCTATGAAAGTAGCTTTTTAATTAAAGTATATTAAAGTCTTTACATTGATTAATTATCAAAATGTAGAATGGTAGCACAGTTTTAGAAAATATATTTTTTCGGGCGGATTTGAATTCAACACAATTCGCTGTCTGTTAGTAACGAGTGACGACAGACTTACTGTGGAGTTACGTGTAAAGAAAGAGAAAAATAAATTATCGAAAGTGTGCGGTGACTGTGGCTTTAGTTCTCGTTTTACCTCCAAAACCCTTTAAAACATAATAATTCCCCAAATACTTGCAGCCGTCGCATTGCCTAAAAGCCAAATACACCTTTGTTAAAATCGTATAAAGTACCTCTAATATTTACCTCGCAACATGTAAATGAGTAGAAAGTTTGTTAGATGAAGTATTCATATATTATGATGCCCGAATAATGCCTCTTGAAAGTTTTTGTCTATAACATACTATAATATGTTATAGTACTTCAGCGACTTGGTACCTTGCCAGACTCGTTATAATGTCGGATGGAATCTATATTAATAATGTTATACATAATATATTATTATTTGAGATTATTTCTGCAGGTTAAACATTATCAAGACTACAATAGGTCACGTAGATGGGTCAGTGTAGTATGATTAAATTCATCTGGATGCATTTGAAATTGAAACAAGGTGGGCGCTAAAACATAATCCTTTCTCAAAGTGGGCAGTAGACTAAATAAGTTTGGGAACTAACGCTGTAGAGGAGACGAAGCACCAGAAGTTATGTTACTAATATATAAGGTTTGTGCTTCAGTTATAAATCCATAATATTGTAAATGCCGAAGTGTGTCTGCCTATCTGTTACACTTTAACGCCCAAACCGCTGAAACGATTTTGCTCAAATTTGGTATGGAGATACTTTGAGTCCTGGGAAAGGACATAGGATACTTTTTATCCCCGAAAGAAGATCCTTCGATAAACGAATTTTGGCGCAACACCAATAGATTTGAATATCAAATGCAAAATATTAAATAAGTGTACGAAAAGTGACATAGCAAAAATGACAGTCAGGTCGGCCTGCCACCAGTGAATTTGATGCCTAATTTTCGCTTTTTCCTCATACTTAAATGTCCTAAAGACAATATCAAAAACTCTATAGTTTACCATTTTCCTTTCTTAAAGCTTCTTTCAAATGAAATATCTCTCAGAATGAAATAAAACGGGTAACAGGTTTACAGTATTGGTGTAATTAAAAGTTTTCACTGCGAGTGCCACAATATTATCTGCGCGGGTAGAGTTATAACTTGCACTAACAATATTCTCATACGAGCACTAAGAGGACTATACATTGGAGAAATAGACGCAGCGGTTGTCGCTGCGATTGTTGCGTTTGTTACGATCACAGATAAAAGTATAAAAAAATGATTAAGTAAGTACTTACTTGTAGAGACGGAAAATTAGTACCTACCTACCTAAATAATTAATTAAGTAAGGACATATTACATTAATTATAGATTTAATTTAAAGCTGTCACGTGACATCAACTAATACTCTCAAGAATCATTAGTCTGAGGTAGGTAAAAAATGGATCCAACTGCTACTGTTCGAAGTTGTAACTTTATATCCTATTCAGATAAAACTTTACAAAGGTAATATAAATAAAAAAATCACTTACCGGCATCTTAAAAGCCTTATTGTGCAAGCGAACTGGAACGATCTGTATTGTGTAAGGCTCTCAACAAGAAGCCTATTATAATGAATAACTCGAAGCGCGAACGAAACTGTACACTTACGCTTTGATAGACTTCACTTTTGGATTAGTTGCATAACAACTTGGAGCTTGCATTTAACTATTGCATTTTCTCATCGCTTCATTATAACGGGAAATTTTCGATAAGGAAAATAGTTGCGAAAAACTATCTCGATTTATTATGGTATACCTTAGACTTTAGAGGCAATAAGTACGGAAAATTCAAGTTATGTGTATGCAAAATTAATCCTTCAAGCCTCATAAGAGCACCGGTGATCGTGACAACAATAGAATACAATAGCATTTCCAAGAATCCGCGATCGAAGGATTAAATCCTCTATAAAGATAGCAAAGAATCGTTAAATTACATTTGCGTTACAATATTATTGTTTAAAAGACTTAGTAAAGGCTGGTTCTCCTCTAAAGAAAGCAGGGAAGAAGAAAGAAGGGATTTAGATGAGTGAGATGACAATCAACATGTATGACAAGGAAAACCGACAGAAATGACGTCACTCTTGTTTGGTTATTAAATAGTAATTCTGAATATTAATTAAAATGCATAATTTGGTTGTTCTGCAGTTGTGGTGGATCGAAAGGGGTGAAAAACCTTTGGGGGAGGCCTTTGCCCAGCAATGGGACAAAATAAGCTCTTACAAAAATTGCTGCAGTTTTTGTCACGTGTTATTTTAATCACCAGAATCGGCTTTTAGTATATAATGTGAATACCCCTTTACGTTGCAACTCGCTACACACTACAATGTACATACAGTAAAACAATGAAGATGCCTCTCGCGTTGTCGTGTTTGTAGTGAGTTTGGGCTATCTGGACTAGATACGAGAATTAGGCATGCGGCCAAACGTCCTGCACAATTATATAGTTAATACCCGTGTAGGGCTAGCACAAAAATTAAAAAATATATATTATAAAGTTACTAGCTGACCATACAACGTTGTCTTGTCATATAAATTATTTCTAGTATCAATAATAAAAAGTGGATAAAAACATATTCTCAGGCCCAATGAATACATACAAAAATTTCATTTAATTCGGTTGAGCCGTTTTGGAGGAGTTCACGCACAAACACTGTGACACGAAAATTTATTTATTTTTTGTTGATGATATGATAATATTATATGACATAACTGTAGATATGTATGTGTTGTTAATCTAATATATATAAATCTCCTGTCACCATGTTTGTCTGCGATGGATTCCTAAACTACTTAACCGATTTTAATGTTTCTTTTTTTTAAATGTGTCCTTTTTTCCAACTTGAGAGATAGGATAGCTTAGATCTTTAATAATAGTCGCAATTTTATTTCATTGCAAATTATTTGTGTATAAAGAGCGATCATTTTTTATGCGACACGGGTCACGGGATAGCGATGGACGTTGCCATGGTGACGTACTTATTTAGTCACAAATTCAATAAAATAATACGGGCGATATACTTTATACATTTTTATAATAATATGGCAAAGAAACGTTTGCCGGGACAGCTAGTTGTTTTAATATTTTGCTTTCAAACATACATTTGTATCTATGGTAGGCTTTTTTACCCCTATGTAATGTTTACAAAAAATAAACAAGTAATAAGCGCCCTGGAGAAAATTGAAAACCATTATATTATATATATTTACCATACTTAATATTATTTCGGTACAATAACAATAAACAACATCCACGAATAAATTTTATAACCTAAGTTTGGTACAAAATATTTTTCGAGGTGGAAATTCCTCCAAAAGTTTTATCGAAATTTTTGTACAGAATGATTTCTGATCAATTGACTGTGAATGAAGATTAAACAGGGGAAGAATTTTGTGTAATTATTCATTCAAACGGAAGGTATGAATCGGAAAAAGGTATGTTTTATAAAGGTTCTTAAACAAAAGGTAGTAAAATTTTCTCTATTTCGATACTTATACTTTAAGATTTTGGTAAACACATCAATTCTGATTGTATCTATGCGGTTATATAAAGATAACGATTAACACCCCTCTTTTTTGTCGGGGGTTAAAAACCACAATATGGTTGAAACCACCAATGACCAGCGTACACATCGGCTTATTATATTCTATTCTATGTCATGAGTCATGACTCATGGCATATCTAATGTTCTTGTGGTAAAGTACTGAAAACCGTTACATCCTACACAATGTCCCCTCCCATTTCATATTTCATTTTTATAACGGATAATACAAGGAAGGTCAAAAATGGAAATACAAAACGCTGCAAACCACCCTACTTAACATTCGGCACGATACAATATCATAGTTCTGGAATAAAAAGTATTCCCTCTATGATTCTTATTCAAATATTTGTAAATAGCACTTGTTTCAGACGGAAAAGTGGGTCAAAAGTATCCACTTTATATGCTGACCCTACCCCGACTTTCGGGTTCGTTTAGCTCTAGTGTTGCCACCCTTTTCGTTAAGATATTTTTTCTACCTATTAAAATAAAATTTGTTAGTTATACATAATATACTGATAAGAAATTATTTGATTTGTTGATTAATATGTACCAAACGTAGTAGAAAAATGGCAACGTAGGCCATTTAATAAATTATTCAATACTTGAATATTATTTGTATTGAAAATTTTCGTCTCAGCGTAGTTAGCAAAAAAGTTATATAGGAAACTTTTAACTGTTCAAATTAGGGAAAAAATCCATACTTTTTCCACGAAAAGCACTTTCGTTAACATTACGGGCATGCCAATCAGCAATAATTGAAGTTAACCGGGGGAACGGAAGTATAATATTAATAACCCCAAAAGCCCAAAGAAAGCCCAACTTTGGGCTATTGACCCACTTCGACTTAATTAAAAGGAGCAATATTTAAATATTTTATTTTTCAACCCCCGTGGGATTTCGTTGTTAAAATTACATTTTCGCGGTAATGCCTACTTATTATGAAAATGTTTTTCGTTACGGACTACCTCAGGTTTCCACGAAATGTGCTAAATTATTATATCCACTAGATGCTGTAATTAATCGCGCGGTAACCGTACAATTTACCGGGGTGAAAATTATCTCTGTCCTTTCCTGGTATTGAGTATCTATCATCAAAATCGGTTCAGTAAATAAATAAATAAATAAAATATATTTTTATTCAAAATAGGTATCATGATACTCTTTTTGAAAGTCGAACGAAGAAGCTATGTTGCCTACCACCGGTTCGGGAACTACCCCGCCGAGAAGAACCGGCGTAAGAAACTCGCACGGGGCCATCTTTTACTAAAAAAATGGAAAATTACAATGTTATGGCTTACAGCTATGTAACAAAATTAAAAGTAACCTGCATGGAGCCACCCTATTCCCAAGGTGTGCTGTCCTCGATGAAATCATTGACTTTATAATACGCTAAAGCACACAAACGTTCTTTAACTGCTTTTTTAAATTTGTTTAAAGGTAGATTTTGAACATTTTCTGGGATTTTATTGTATAGGCGTATACATTGGCCTTTAAAGGATTTGCTTACTTTGGCTAGTCTGAACATTGGTATTGCTAACTTGTTCTTATTTCTAGTATTTACATTATGATAATCACTTTTCTTTTTGAATATATTTATGTTCTTTCTAACATATAAGAGATTTTCCAAAATGTATTGAGATGCGACGGTCAGAATTCTTATTTCTTTAAATTTTTGTCTTAGAGATTCAAAAGACGACATACACGACGACGTAAAGTTAAGGACCACCAAAGTACCTACGGGCTCTGCCTAGTTTGGGGTCAATTGCAATTTGTATGGCTTACATAACTAAAACAAAATTGTATACCTATTCACTTAAAACAATTTTTTTAGAATATCTGTGTGTAAATAAAGTTACTTTTGAAAATAGATTGTAAAATGTTATGTTATGTAATGGTTCAGAAATAAATTATTTATTTATTTATTTTATTTATGTATTAATTAAGAATGAAGACGTGGTAATAAAGAAATGTGGAAGAGACAGATTGAAAGATAAATATCGACATATTATAGAAACACAAACTGACAGATGGACGGACACAAAGACAAACACTTTCGCATTTAACATATTAATATAGATGACAGTAACATCACGCAACTCGACGCGACACAGCGTAAAAATGCTCGAACATTAAAAAATAAACTATGCATTCTTCGTGCTTCGTCGCGTCACCTCAAGTCAACTTATAAATGATGAAAAAAACACTATCGCGTTTTAAAGCACAATTATCTAGCAGTGTTATTCTTCATTTTTATGCGTCCTAAATCAATTTAATGATGTAGTCATCCTAATAGACAAATCAACCTCAATTAATAGACAAAAACCTCGACAATAGACCGTCGTAATGATGTCGATCGTAATTAAATCCGTAACAGTAGATTTGTCATAGCCTATTGAGACGAATTGGGGTTTATGAAGATTTCTCTTTAGTTTTTTATGGAATTGCCCTAATTATTAGGTATTTTGAATCTTTTTAAAATATGTATACAAAAATTACTTCTTTAATAATATCTATGAACGCTTCAGACGTCAGTCTGGCCCCGTGGTAAGTACCTGAAGGACTTGTGTCGGTTACCAGACAACGGAAATATTTTTAATAAGTACTTTTATACTATGCATATATTTAAGATTTTTATTATATAAAATACACATATTTAATATACATACCATGATCCAGGAACATTTTTGTTCCCCAGGTCCCAGGAAACTTTTTGTTCCATCGGCGGGATTCAAACCCGCGACCCCCGGCTTGAGCGCTGACAAGTGACAACACACCCAACCACTGAGCCACAGAGGTCGCCAAGGTCCTTACGTACCTACAAATAGAAATAGCTGATATTTTTGTCAGAGCTTTTTTTATTTTAACGGAAGGAGATAGCATACCTTCAACCTTGTGTATTACTAGCTGTTGCCCGCGACTTCGCCCGCGTTAACATATATACCTATATAGACTTTAGTTTAAACTTTCAACCCCTATTTCACCCCCTTGGGGATAGAATTGTCAAAAACGCATAAACACGTATCCAATTATTTTTAATCAGTAGCCAAAACATAAAATTTCATGTTTCCAACTCAAAAAATAACGGACTTCCATTGAAACTTTCAACCCCAATTTCACCTCCTTGGGGGTAGAATTTCCAAAAACGCTTAAATACGTATCCATTCATTTTCAATCTGTAACCCAAAAATAAAGTTTCATGTTTCTAACTTAAGAAATGACGGACTTTCATTCAGACTTTCAACCCCTATTTCACCCCCTTCGGGGTAAAATTTTCAAAATTCCTTCCTTAGTGGGTGTCTACTTAATAAAACAACCCTACTCACCAAATTTCGTGGCTGTAACTTTAACAGTTTTTGCTCAGCGATGATGAATCAGTCAGTCAGGACATGTAATTTTATAAGTATAGATTATGTAGTTCGCTGCGTTAGGAAACCTTTCTTGTTTTCCGTAAAACCGTTTTCGTCTTTCGTGATTTTGTCCTTATTCGCAGGCTGTTACATTTTTATGCACAATTTTCTCCGTGTTAAAAAAAAAACAAGTCACAATTTTTTATTTCACAATTTACCTAGAAAACACAGTGCAAACTCTTCAGTCTTCACCCCATTATTTTGAACAAGTGCAAACCTGTTATAAACCTTTCCCCTGTTTTATGGTGTAGTTAGTGTGATGGATCTGCCGTAGTTGATATTAATCGCCCATCGTTGTACCTGGGGTGTGATGGGTTTGTCTGGGGGGAGTGGAGGGAGGGGGGGATGATGGTGATCGGTGATGTGATTAAGTGTATGGAGGAAGTGAGATGAATAGTGATTTCTGGAGTCTTTCATTGGGCTTGAAATGTTGGCACATGCTTGGTCTTGGATGAAGTCTACTAATAATTCTTCAAGTCAGCATCCTTTGAATAGCTAGGTTAGATGATGTTTTTGTGCTGGCTATTTTAAAATTTTTGGATCATTTGAGTTTTCCTCATGTATGCGGATGAGCAATAACACAACAGGAATTAGTAAATTTATATTATTTATTTAACTTTTGGGAGACTTAGAACTTTATGTTCTAGATTACTCTGTTGCACCAAAATTCATGTATCGCGCGGGAACCGTACATTTTTTCGGGATTAAAATTATTCTATGTCCCGGTATGTAACTATCTCCATTCCTCATCAAAATCAAAATCGGTTTAGCGGTTGCCTGAAGAGGTAGACAGACAGTCAGACGGACAGAAACATTTTCGTATTTATATTATTTGCATGTAGGTATATAATCTGTAATGTAAATAACATGATCTGTCGAATGATATTTTTATTTGTAAAGTCGTATAGCTTGAAGCTTCACATAGTTATTTTATAGTAGTCCTTTCTTCAATCAGCATTACTATACCTAAGCTAGATATAGGTCTAGTGATGGCACTATAATTATTAACACACCGGTACACCACTTTTGACCTTATCACAGGGCACTAAAGTTTAAAACTGTTAAGCTGATCTGGCGCCTGTACTTGTGGTTATCAACGAATGCTCTACAGGCTATTTTAATTAACCTCGGTCTTTGTAACGCATGTATTACTTGAATTGTACTGTTGCGAGCAATGACGATGAGTATTAGAAAACTCTCAGTAATTGTCCTAGGGTTGGCGCTTTAAAGTTTTTCTTTAATTTCTAAAGACTCTTTCTGTAATGCGAGAGTGATATTGTCTGTGTTACTAAATTTAAAATGGTATCTGACGGGAACCCTATATTTGTCTCTTCGATTGGGTTGAGTTATATCGGCGCAAAAATTTTAACAAAATCGGTAGTTTTGAGCCTTTTTAAGCAAACAGTATACATTAGTATGCCAAATATGTTAATAGGGTGTTTTAATTACAATTCATTAAAATATCTTTTTTTTTGTCAAAAGTATCTGTAGAAATATTTCTTGTGTCACATTTATTATTTAACTAATAATAACTTTTTTGTTTCAGGTAATTCTTTTTCTTCGTTACATAATAGCAATAATGGTGAGAAAATTTTACATAAGCTATAATAGCTACTATACGAAAACTCATTATTTGCCACCTCAAATAACACTACAATTAGATACCGTCGTACATTAAATATGCATACAATAATTTGTGACAACCCTATGCATACAGCCCCTGTATTGTCATGTTCTGCTGAAATAGGAAATAATTATTAGATGATCATTTATTTATACAGGTACAGAATAATAGGCTAAGGTAAAGGAAAAAAATGTCCATATTGTACATATTATTAGTATTTCTTTCCTTCACATAATAAATATTATGTTGTTGCTATTTTATTAAAGAATTCGATATATTTTTTTAAGTTGTGAACCCGGTTTAAATTATTAGAATAGTGCCGTATGTTATGTTAATACTTTCAACGCTAAACCCATATAAAAGTTGAGATAGAGCTCCACAAGCAACAAAATGAAGCCGATTTTCAGTCATGTGTGAGTCAAACTAATACACGACGAGTCGCCCAATCTCACTACTAGAGGTAGCGTAGCTTAATGCATCTGTGTGCGTACTGCGTAAGCACGTGTCAGTAAAATTACTTCATTTATAAGTTGTAAGATAGGCCGTGCGTTGTCTATGGCTGACCGCATACACACGTTTTCCGTATTCGAAAAGTCGAATGCATGGAATCAGTAGAAATAATCTCCTCCTTTTTGGAAGTCGGTTAAAAGTACATGAGCTTCCGAATGGAACGACTTCCGCACATATACGTTTGCAAGTAGGCGCGTTTGCACGTGAAAAAAAAACTAACGTTTGCGCTAGTCTCATACGAGTAGAATTCCAAATCGTAATTCCACATTAGGAAATCTAATAAGAAAAAAGTATGCGGCCAGCCTAAGTTGTTTACCTGACGAGTTTGAACAGTGAAAGAATTCATTATTCTGAACATTATTCTCATAGAAGCCTCAGAAATTCTGAAGAACCTTCCATTTCAGAAGCCAGAAGGCGTAAAGCGACTCTACGACGTATCATTGACTTAATGAATAATAACTAATTTTTTAACGGCACCCGTGTCATTACAACGTGTGAAACCCCATCTGGCAAATTGTGAACTACTAACTACAAATTATACTACCTACATAGTTTTATTAATGGCTGCAAATGCTCTGAATATTCTATTTGCACCTTTTTATTAGCTAAGCTATTTATTGTTTATCTGTAATTTAAAATTATGTGACTGGCGGGAAATTGTAGCGTTACGTTTTGAATACGGTAGCAAATTAAAATGAACTTATTTTAAAAAGTACGTTAGATGTTTACTCCGTTAGTATAATATTATAGACGCCGTGAATAGCGAGAAAGAGACGAAAAATCGATAGAGTGAAATGTAAACACATTGTCGTTCGTCGTGTGAGAATAAATATGTCTTTCATCACATTACTAGCGTCTGAGGCTGCATCCAATTGCCCATAGAGCAGAGGCCCGATGGCCGATTCTCATCCCTAGAACGTCGCTATGAACGGCTGAGCAACGCGACGCAGTCTCGGCGCGCGCCGGTTGATATGACATACCTGCTACGTCAGACGTACGAGAACTCTTCTTAGGGTCAATTCAGACCGCAACGCGACGCGCAGATGCATTTCTAAATTTGTATTGAATTGACAATCTTACATGACGCAATTGAAGTCTGTTAATTCAGTACAAAAGAAATGCGTCACGTTGCGGTCTGAATTGACCCTAATTGCGCAATTTCACTGGTTGATAGGGACCGCATACGGGGTGTGGGAGATTTCTGAAACGCATGCTACGACCAATGGAAATGCGCCATGAGTACTGTTGTTTTCTCGGCTGCAGGAACTACAGGGACCCTTGAAAATGCGCCATAAGTCGGCCTACTGGTTAGTTCTATCTATTGTGGTAATCTATACTAATATTATAATTGGGAAGAGTTTGTTTGTTTGTTTGAACGCGCTAATCTCAGGAACTACTGGTCCGATTTGAAAAATTCTTTCAGTGTTAGCTAGCCCATTTATCGAGGAAGGCTATAGGCTATATAACATCACGCTGTGACTTTCAGGAGCGAAGAAACAGAGGAAAATGTGGAAAAAACGGGGGAAATTATTTGAAAGGGCTTATTTAACGCGCTAATCTCAGGAACTATTGGTTCGATTTGAAAAATTATTTCAGTTCCTGATAGCTTATTTATCAAGAAAGACTATAAGCTACATTTTATCACGCTAAGACTAATAGGAGCGAAGAAATGGAGGAAAATGTGGAAAAAACGGGGGAAATTATATGAAAAATTGATTATTATCTTAAGAACCACTGGATCAATTTTTATGTTATTTGGCAAACATGACGAATAGACCACGTGAAGGGACATAGGCTATTTTTTGCGGAAAAATGTACGGTAGTGTCCTAAATAACGCGGGTGAAGCCGCGCGGAACATCTAAATACAATAAAATCGTAGGAAGGTCAATCCTGTACATTGAATATTTTTGCACAATAATACTTAAGACGTGGCTACTAATAATTACTACTTATTCTAACGCGGACGAAGTCGCGAGCAATAGCTAGTGTTTTATAAATATTTATGTCGTCAATTCATTATCATATTATCATAATTGTCGGGCATATTCCGCTGAATACATCAGCATCTTAACGCCTACTTTCTCATTACTCATTATGAACCTTCGTTTTCGATAATATTTGATTATGCAGTGTAGAGGCGGCTTTATTTTCTAACTAGACGTTCCGCGCGGCTTCGCCCGCGTAAATTAGATATTTCACGGACAAATTAGTCCACACAAATAACCTATGATCCTTTACGTGGTCTACTTCTTATCTGTGCCAAATAACAGAAAAAATTCTCCAGTAGTTCGTGAGATAAGCCCTTTCAAATAATTTCCCCCGTTTTTTCCACATTTTCCTCTATTTCTTCGCTCCTATTAGTTTTAGCGTGATAAAATATAAGCTATAGCCTTCCTCGATAAATGGGCTATCTAACACTGAAAGAATTTTTTAAATCAGACCAGTAGTTCCTGAGATTAGCGCGTCCAAACAAACAAACAAATAAACTAACAAACTCTTCCGCTTTATAATATTCTAATAGAATGGCGACTTTTTCATCGAATTATACAAAAGTGGCTATGACACACGTATGGACAGACAACGAATCCATAAGTGTTCCGTTTTTTGACATTTGGTTACGGAGACCTAAAAAAGAACCAAACATAATTTTAACTTGTAAGTTCAGTTGAAGTTCGGTATTTTTATAGTCAGTGACTCTTATTTGTCCCGGCACAATGTGCGGTTCCGGGCAGTTTTAGTAAACAAAGTTGTGGTAAAAGCTACCGTTGAAAAACAAAGACAAGGGGTCGCCAAAGTCAGCAAGCCTCTAATTTCCACGCCATTTAATTTGAGTAGTCACGCGAGGGTATCTAACGCTGCACTCACATGTTAGCCAAGCTGTTTGTCAAGCATCTACTAGTTGTTACGCATATAAGTTTTAGAATAATATTTTCAGTTGATTAGACTGTCTATGGTCTTGGGGGTACTAGTTCCAATCATCGAGGTCACAACTTGTCATTATATTGTTATAATATAATGACAAGTTTTGAGCTCGATGATTACACAAAATAATTATTTTGTTTACGTAAAGTCTACTTTACTTGATACTCAAGACTTTAGTAGGCTGAATAAAAGCTTAAGATCACTCGGCAAAGCTAACTGTCCAATTTTTATGACTTAGGTCGCAAGTAAAATTATTAACCCTTACTTCCTCCGCTCGCGCTGATGTGTCAACATCTCTTCTCAAGTTTGCCAAACTGCTTCTCTAGCATGTGCGGGCACCATTACGCCGAATTTTGACGTTTTTTCGGCCATTTTGGGCCATGTGGTGGTCACGGACGATGACCACCAATTGATCTAATAGTTTTATAAAATGCGCATTACGACGGTTGCAACCACTACGAAATGGTTGCGTGCGGTTTTGATAAAAACAATATTAGGTGGTCCGTGGTTAAAGCCAAAAAATGTGATGATGTCAGAGAATATTTTTAATTCACATTATTATTCACACATTACGTATGTCTAAAATGACTTAATGATTCAATGATATATACATATATAATTACTAGCTGTTGCCCGCGACTTCGTCCGCGTGGACTTCAGTGTACTTACAGCGCGCGGTGTCAACAAAATTGGTGTCAAATTTAAAAGCTTATTTTAAAAGCCCTGGTACCTACCCCTTAAATCAAAATACCCAAAAACAGCTGTGCAGTGTGCACTGTGCACATAATATTTCATAACTTTAGCTTTACCCATAAACTATTTATCATCTAAGATTGGTAGGATTAAGGTTACGTCACTCACTTCATCACTGCATGGATAAAGTACTGAGTAGTAAGTTATAAATTATCAATGTGTATAACAATCGAAAGAATCGAAAAACGCAGCCTAATATGGTACCACCTCTTATAGAAAGACTTATGAGCAAGCGATAGCGCGATGTAGGAGACGCACGGCGCCATCGTTTATGAATTTTTGGAACTAACTTAATTTAAACCAATTTACGCATTTTCACCCCCCTACCACCCTTTTTTCCAGTTAAAAAGTAGCATATGCCCTTTCTCAGGCTTTAGACTATCTGTGTACAAAATTTCATTACAATCGGTTCAGTAGTTTTGGCGTGAAAGCGAGACAGACAGACTGACAGAGATACTTTCGCATTTATAATATTAATATAGATTATAAGTTACCTACAAAATGCTTTATAAAGTAGCATTCACATTTTTGTTATAAACTGTGAGGTTATTGAACCGTTAAACAATCAAATACCTCGGAATTATTGCTATAGAATGTCCGTGAAATCAAATAAGAATTTGCAAAGACCCACCCATGTCTAGACAATAAATATCATAACAATATTGAATACAAAACAAATCTCCAGACGATAAGTTACTTGAAATCGTAAAAAAGGTATAGAGAAATTGAAACTGTATTTGCCTCGGAATATTTTTAATAAGTTAACAAGAAAACATTATGTAAGATCCCCGTTCTTATACTTGAAGCGTCAATAAAGCTAAAAAATAACGTAGGAGAAAAAGAGCTCGGAAAAAATCTTACGTAGGTAGCCATTCTTATAACACTTCTGGGAATAGTGTCTTAGTAATAAGCTTTAATGCTGGATAATAGTTGTTACTTAGTATTTTTATACACTAATATGCTTGTTATGAAAGACTTTTTATAGTAATTAATATTATAACTTAGAAATAAGAATTTTTATGCTCAATTTCTTAGGTTTTCTCACCAATCAAATCAAACGCGCTAGGCGTTTGATTGGTTTACGTCGGAAACAACACGGTTTATTTGATTAATTATACCTGTCTAAAAACCTTAGAAACATGATATCGAACAAGATAACATTACATAACTAATTCGTCTATACCTATACATAGTGTAGGTCTTTTTATTAAGGCTCTATATTATCTTATGCATATAAACGAAACTGATTACTACACAATTTTAAAACAGCATAAACCCGCACTAAATCACAAAAAAACTAACTTCCCCCATAAAATTAATCCATCATAAATTGTCCTCTATAATGGGGTCCCACGAAATAAGTAACGGTTGGCCACACTAGTTATCAGTAGCCGAGCGCTGTGGAGCGGAAAATGAAAAGCGAGTAAAATCGGCCCAAACTGTCATGTAAGGTGTGTCACACGACACAGGTAACGGTATCCAATAATCTAGTGTCTATGTCGACTTTATTCGTTTTAAAATGTTTAGAATTTCTGTTAATTTTTTTTCCAAGTTCACGCGGTTGGACTGAGTGCAGGCCGATCTTAAGGGGCCGGGTACCCTCGAAATTCTTATACATACGTAATTCCAAAATCATTTTCTCATACGAAAATATTTAACATGTTAGAGTTGTTTTTCAGTTTAAAATAGTAATTATCTAGGTTCCTGCATAAAAACTTACTTCAAAATATTTAAACATTAAAAAAAATTGTTTCTAATTTTTTTTAGCAAATTTAGTACTTAATATTTAAACACTAAAAAATAGAGTAAAACACTAAAAAATATATAAATAAATAGTAAATTTACTACAAAATATTTAAATACTAAAAAATATTTTTTAGTTTAAATATTTTGTAGTAAATTAACTATTTATTTATATATTTCTTAGTGTTTTACTCAATTTTTAGTGTTTAAATATTTAGTAGTAAATTTACTATAAAAAAATTTACTTAAAAGCAAAAAAAAAATTTTTGTGTTTAAATATTTTTTTGGTAATTAAAAGATTCATAGATTCCAAAAACGAGGAACAGTATTGTTTGGGCGTTTTCATCAATCTTATTTTGTCAAACATAATTTTACGTTCTGTCAAAATATTTGTGCAGCACAAAGACTTTGACAGAACGTAAAATTATGTTTGACAAAATAAGATTGATGAAAACGCCCAAACAATACTTTTCCTCGTTTTTTGGTGACGCCTATGAATATTTTACTAATTACCAACTCTAGGCGTATAAAAGTATACCCAAGCTAAAAAATTCCTATTAGATTAGAATTCTTAAGACTGTTTTAAAGCCTTATCAAAATTATTTTCTAAATTAATCACTTAGGTATCAGGTAGCTTTCTTGATATTATATTTTCTGGCGACTTTTGTCCCTAAAAATGTCCCCGGCTGATATTTGGCAAAACACACGGGAGCCCTTGAGAATATAATAATCCCCCTCATGGATTTACTAATATAATTATGCATTAGATATTAAAAGTGCTCCAAAGAGCCCCACTTGTTATTACAACAACTCATTGTGTACGGACCCCATATTTTCCGAGATTCGATGAAAAATTGCCCGAAATCGTTTTTATGAGATACCGTGGTTAATTCGAAATTCGGATATATTCGTAATTCAATAAGTGCGCCTTTTTGTTTAGTATTTGTTTAAGGGGGTTATGTCCAGTTTTTGTGCGTTTTCGGTTGAGTCGGTGTCAAAGTAGTGTAAGAAAACTTGAAAATGTAATGAAATGGTGTTGCTATTAAAATATTATATTATACAACAGACAGTATTTAATTGCAAATGTAGTTTCGTTTCTGTTTTTTTTTTTTTTCTATCAAACAGCAAAAAAGCATTTTCAGATACCACTTCAACAAACATTAAATGTCAGTGTAAAAGTTTTGATCATTTACGCCGATTTTACTAAAGAATAGTATTTTGCATTTTCACCATTTTGCGTTTTAAATTATTATAAGAGGTTACTGATAATTAGTAGGTTTTATAATTTGTAACGGTAAATATTTGTAATCACCACAATATAAAAAAGGCTCTTACAGTTTATACGCGATTTACAAAGTAAGTAATAAAAATAACGCAAACCATTTACGTTGGCCCATAAATTTATAAAACACCACGTTATTTCGTAAACGTACGCTAATATTCAATTACGGCCAAGTTTGTTTGTGAGGATGTTTGTAATTTGCAATTTACTTTCACATTAAAGCCTTATATTACAGAAGGTGTGCATGCGTTGCCACAATTCGATTATATTTTCATAAAACACCCCGTTTATTTCTCATGTTCTTTCGCTCCAGATATGTTTTCTTATTAAAGGTCCTCATTCGTTTCATATTCGATAAAATTTACACATAATATTTTTGTGTTACATTTAAATTGAAAGTATTGAGAGTGAATATTGCTCAATGCTCATTATTATGTATTCTGTTTTTCTTATGCTTGTTTACAAAAAGACTTGAGGCTGATACGTAGCATGGTTTTGATGCCATGACCCAAATAAATAAAAGCTACGAAGGCAGAAGTGATGATGATGACGAATAAGATATTTTACTTGATGACGCCCACAAATGCTTTTTTCGCGCAAAAAGCAAAATCGGTTCAGTGGTTTGGGTGTGAAGAGGTAACAGATAGACAGATCGGAAGACAGACAGACACGCTTTCGCATTTATAATATTAGTATGGATAAATCGATCATTGACAACTATAGATAAATATAGACTGGGAATAAAACTGACTAGACAAGACTAAGAAAACGATCCTTTATCCGTATCACCAGCTCGCAGACGCACAATATAAATAGCCTAAATCCATAAAAATAAATCATATCAAAATCGACTTAAGGGTCCTACTGGAACAAATCTTCCCTTCGCCCTAATCCCTGCACTATACTTATGTGTGTTTGCCCAGGGCCTAAATCAACGGGACTCTATTGTGGTCTTGTTTATATTTCATTACACCATGTGCCGATGCAGCTAAATTACTAACGCAGATGTTTTGGGCGTCCAATTCATTTTTATATGATTTTAATTTCGGTTGTGTTGCGTCTATCATTATTGTTCAAGAGGCCACAGTGCTCTGTTTAGTTGCGGCAAAGTAATGGAACGCTTTGTATGCTATGTAGCTGCGTTGCGACAACGCATATAAGACAGTGACAAATCAACGCGTTATTCACAAACTTCATTTTCTGTCCGCTGTACGCGTTCGAAAACTCAATAAGGCCCAATTTCACCAACGCTTGTTAGTGTTAACAGCTTGTTAAAATGTCATGACCTCATGTCTTCCCTTTCATTCATACGAAAAACGAGAGAGGTAAAATTATAATAATTCGATCGTTAACTTTAATAGTCGTTGGTGAAATTGGGTTTTAGTATGAGAAATGTCGAACCGTCGCGTCGTGTCGTTGCGACGACGCTGGACAATCCAACGGAGGAATATGGCCTTGTTTTTCTGCTGCTGACCATTTAGATTCAGAAAGACCGCTTCATCGCTTTTACAAGAAATTGTTTGAGACTCCCATAGTAAACAGAAACAATAAAATAGTTTCCAACTTTATCTAGAACATAAGTTCTCGATCATTTCCCAGCAGGTTTTCATTTACAGTTGTGGACGTGAGTGGACGAAGGGGATAACTAATATTTTATAATAAAAGAGAAAATATATATTTTCTTTTCTGGTGTAATTGAAACAAACCTTGTAACTTACCTATTTCATAATTTTACCGATATATCCGGTTATACATAAAATTCTAAATGTTTGATTTCGAATAATCCGCTGCTCTCCAAGCACATTGCTCTAACAGAGCTCTTCTCGGAACTAAGATTCGATGTCCCCAATCCCCAAGTATAATCTAGCCCTAGTAGCAGGGAGCAAAACGCTCGTTGACTTACGGCATTGGCACGATGTCGTCGGGAACGTCGAGCAGGATCTGATCTCTCTCGATCACATTCAGCAGCCTCCTTTTGTGCCATGGTTGACTCACGAAAGGAGACTACAGCCGACCTAGAATTTTTCCGGTTCTAAAACCATTTTGCAAAGAGCGAACATTTTCAAATTGTTAGTTACCCACTTTATCTAGGTCTGTAGTTGTGGAATAGTCCCGTTGTTTCATATTCGATGAGACTCAATCGAATCTGCCTGTGGTCTGTAACGGCGTCTTAATTCGGCTCTGCGGTGGACGATTAAGGCCGAAGGGAGCCGTTACTTCGTTATTTTGAGGAAATTGTATTACTTTTCCGCGGATTGTTGAGCTAGATGCGCGCTGCGTTGGCGCAGAAGTTGATTAAGCTAGGTGTTATTACGATTTATGACGGGACGGAGACGGATTTTATATGGGGACGGAGTTGAATTGCTCTGCGGTACCCGTCCCACCCGCACTAGGCGCACGACGGAGGGCTGGGGGGGTTTTAGTGGGTAAACCTCGTGTAGGGAGTCCCACATACCCCTGCCCCTTTCCCGAAGGGGCGGGGGATACGTAAAGTATTTCCCCTCCTCAAAAAAAAAAGACAAAAAAAAAAAGGTGTTATTACGATTTATGATGGGACAGAGTGAAGCAGTTAGCAGACCGCTTTATCCCACACTGGGTTAATAAAAAATGCAGCCTGCCCCGCGGCTACACCCTATCTTAATTCTTAGGGTCAATTTAGACCGCAACGCGACGCATAGATGCATTTCGAAATTTGTATTGAATTGACAGCAAATTCGCGTCGTGTTGCGTTCTGACTTGACCGTAAATATGCGCAGTTGGTTACAAGTTACAATAAAATAATCCTAATATGTTCTTTCTCGGGAGTCATACTAGTTTCAGCTAGTTTCATTCAAGCGTGAAGAGGTAACAGTTTGACAGTCAGGCACGCAGACATACAAGCACACGCATGAAGTCGCTAAAACGCCTTCTAATATAATAAATGGACTATAGCTGCAGTCTACAATTTCTACTTTATTTACAGTCGAATTTGAAAACGTGAAACCTACTCTATTTCACTATAGAATTTCAATTTTTGCGGATTAAAATATATTTTAAATAAAACATATTTGCACATACATCGATAGTGTCAGCGTCCGCGTTATCACGTAAATTTATGTCACCCTACTGCGGCGGCGCGTCATCGCCATGATGCATTGTGGCGGTGGAATGGTTTTTGCCGTCATCGTTATCGAAATTGCTTTAATTTACATTAACAAAATAACCGGAAGAGTTTTCGGGTGCTCTTAATTTAAGCTGTGCTCGTAGATCACCGAAATTCCACTATTTGGCCGTGTTCAAACCAAACTGACTGGCCGCCGAATACGGTACGGTACGGTATCGAATGTCCACGCCTACGCCTAGCGTAATTTAGCGTATTGTCGGTAAGGGTCTACACAGACGGACCGCATTTCAACTGCAATCCCACCGCAAATTGCAGTTCGCGTGCAGTTGACACGACTGCAATATGACTGCAATAGAACTGCAAACCAAACGCGCAGTCGTATTGCAGTTCAGTTGCAGTTGGCGTGCAGTCGTATGAACTGTTTGTTTTGCAGTTCTATTGCAGCCGTATTGCAGTCATGTCAACTACATTAAAACTGCACTTGAACTGTAATTTGCGGTTGGATTGCAGTTGAAATGCGGTCGGTCTGTGTAGACCCTTAGGTGTGAACGAAAAAGTGAATATAATATGTATATGGAAATACAATAAACTGCGTAATGTTCGCTCACATTCGGCGGCTGTCAGTCAGTTTGGTTTGAACACGGCCAAGGGGCAACAACGCTGCATACGCATTAGCGTATGCAGCGTTGTTGCCCGTACGACACAGTCAGTTTTCTAACAGAAAACGAAACAGTATTATCATAAGTCTTAACCGACAATCTAAGCGATTTACTCGATAAGCTGGCTTGATCAGAAATCTTCATGAAGTCAAAGTGTCAACCTATTGGAAGTCAAGTTTCATAGGACTACTGTGTCAAAGGGATTGTGAGAATCAGAGTCCAAAATGCCAGAGGTATTAACGTGGGAGAGTTCTATAATTTCTCTGGTATTAGGGGTGTTGTGGGGAGGATTACGAACGCTTATTAGTGTAGGTGAATCGGCTGCACGCACACAAATGTAATGTGTAGCAATAATAATAATTTATGTAGTCCAACCACTCTGTAGAAGAAGCGGTCTTTGAGGAGTCCTAGTCTAAGGCTGTGTTCACACGTGCGCGTTTTCTGCGCTCGCGGATTCAGCGCGCGTCGCGTGTTTCCCCAAACGTTAAAGCAGTTTGAGGTTCTATGCTTGTTACATAAAGCTTATTTTCAAATATTTCCACAAAAACCGCGTACGCGCAGCGAACGCGCAGCGACAGAGCAGTCTACGATCACCGCCCGCGCGGCTAGTGTGTCTGTCATTACTCATTCCCTTTGAGACTTTCCATTTATCGAATGTCTTAATTTTCATTCGGAAATATTTTTCAAATTCCTTTTCGTCTTCTCGAAGTTCCTTGTATAATGTATGATTTTCACCACATTCATGTCGTCGGGTTAAAATAGGATGCACCCAATGTTTTCTCACATTCTCTTCATTTTTCCATTTTTTGTACAAGTAATACAAAATTATGGGCTTTTTCGCGGAGTACATGGCAAACACGTGTTTGAGTTCTGAATTCCGTTAGTAAACTGCGGGTGAATTTATGGATACCCTAGCAACCGAGTGGACGCCGCGCGGTCGCTGCGCGGTAGCTGCGTGTACGCGGTGAAAAGACGGTTGCTGCGTGTACGCGGATTGTGCGCGTAGTCATATGAACACGCCCTTAAGGTTTAAGAAGTCGTGCAGATTTTTGTTTAATTTATACTTCGGTATTAATCCTCATGATTCGTGTGAATCTCATTAAAATTCACCAACAGCAGAGCACAAGTGACGGAATCAAATCACGTGTTGCGAGCGCGGGCGCAAAATGCAAACGGAATAGATGTTGACCGCGGTGATGTGCCGCGCCTGTGCTGCGTTTACAGGTTACAGCTACTCGAAAAGTACAAGCCACGAAAGTAACTTAAGACTGTTATGAAAATGAATTGAAAAGTCTTAAGTTAAGGTGGCCAGGTAACAAAAAGTTTGAAATTAATGCAATTCTCAGACGAATTGTGTTTAAGAGCGTTAAATGTTTTTATTTTTTCGAAAATGGCGTGAATGTTAAGCGATTATTGCCTATAATATTACAGCCAATTTTCTACATAAAAAGCTACTGGAGTCCTAGTATCTAACTCTTAATATTGCCTATTGGCTTTTACATTTGTAGAGTAAGGTAATATTTTATATTATGTTGTTTGATATCACTGCAGTCCATCAGGCGTATGCGAGTAACAATCCTCATGTAAACACAGCATGGATGTCCGTCAGGAATTGAGTGTGATTTTGAGCGGCTGCAACTGAATCTCATTCTAATTTACTGGGCTGTCGCGCTCGATATTGTTTGCCAGTTAATGAGATATACCCGTGTCACTTGTATGCGAATCGATGGGATAATGGAATATGTCGTTTGTACACTTGATTAAAATTCTATTATCGCACAAAGAGGCGCTCAAAGCGACGATCAAAGTTTGCTCAGAGAAATGGATCGTCGGAAGACCGCGATCTATACGCTCTAATATCATTGTCTAAGACTCACGCTGATAAAGGAATTCCTCTTTTATTTTCTGACTGGCTACAGTCTTTGTCTCTGTCTTCCGGGTAATTTACCGAAGATAGTATGCTTCATATTTCTCAGGATATGACTTTTAAAAAACTATTTAAAGGAATTGCGATATTCTTAATTACGCCTTTGGGGTTAGTTCCCGATATAAGTAGATACAAGGCACCACTTCCCCTCTAACAAAAAAGTCACCAAATGAAATCTGAAAGCATTAATCCAATTTATTTAGTAATATCTTGACTTTTGATATCGTATCGTATTAAATATTGTAATTTGATTCAGACTTGTAATCTTGAAGTTATTTGCTAACAACGCCCCCGCGATTTGGTCGTCTGTCTAGGCTCGACTTATATTGTGATTTGTGAGTTATATTCTATGGAGCAAATTGCGTACCCGGGTGATAATTTTTCCGATTACCCTGGCCCACAGCCTGATTCTCATCCCTCGAATGTCGATTACATTTTACGTCGATTATGTGTTACTCGCGCATGAATCTGTGCGCTTTAAAGTTGGACAACGCGGTGTCCAGCACAAAAACGAACAATCGAATCGAAATTCGAGGTATTAGAATCGACTCTCAGTAACAATTTTCGTTGGGTAACCGCTTGTGGAGGCTAGTCGTTGCGGTTGTCCTCCGGATTATAGATGAGCCGTGAGGCTAATTGACAACGATTTTGTCCAAATGATAAATCAGAAGATTTTATCGATCATTAAAGCTAATATATTATGGTGATGGTGGAAAATTTTTCAATGCCATCAATTGGCACAAAAAAATCAAAATATTTTGGTTTTAGGCTTGACACTTCTACTTATAGATTCCACCATTAGATAAATAATCAGCCAAGTGCGAGTCGGACTCGCGCACAAAGGGTTCCGTACCGTTATAGAGCAAAAATAGGCCAAAAATGTATGGGAGCCCCCCTTAAATTTTTATTTTATGTAAATATTATTATTAATTATTAAAGTACACATATAATTAAGGCTTTTGTAAAAATTTCAAGTGCCTACTTGTCATCATTGGTACCGAGCAAAAACAATTTACTTAGCTTTTTAGGGTTCCGTTTTTACCCTTTGGGTACGGAACCCTCAAAAGCTAAATTGTTTTTGTTTTCCAAATAATATTTTGGATTTTTTTAATCTAATAATGAAAATTAAAGGGGCAGACCGAAAAAAAAAAGGCGCGCCACGCGACGAACTAGACGCTGTAGTTAAAAAGTGGCCAAATACGGCGAAGGATAAAATACTTTTATGTTAAAATCACATATTTTGGTATCCTTGAATCTGTAACATTGTTGACTTTTATGAATGCTAATGGTCGCGTGCGTACAACAATACATTTCGAAGTGGTCAAGCTGAATGCAGTCTTCCAAACCATTTACCTGTCTGCGATTTATCAAACTAATAGGTGCCTATTGGTGAATGAGGACGGTTGTTTAAGCTATAACTATAAATTCTGTGATTTCTTTGGCTACGTCTGCATGGTATGCAGCTTTTCGTTTCGATAATAATTTACTAGCAATTGCGCAGAAATAAAAACAGTATCCCAAAGTTATCGTTTACTTTACCGCGATAAAAAGTATGCCATGTTCTCTTGGTCTACTATATGTCTTTGCTAAACGTCATCGGAATCTGCTTAGTAATTCTGGAGCATATTGCAAACAAACTAACTTATCCTCTTTATATTAAGGGCGTTCCGTCCGGAGATTCCGTAATTGACCGTATTTAAAACCTTATAAACTCATAATCTGAAAGCTACAAAGTTATAATAAAAATACAGCAATAATCTTCAGTATATCAACATTTCTTTTGTCGTTTTTAATTTTCTATTTTTGTTTCTTATACTCATGATATCAGCTTCCAAAGTAATACCAATTTGTTAAAATTCAAGCATACATTCAGCATCTCCTTAGGATTTACAAATTACTTTTATTTGAAACTCACGCCAATAGATCGACAATATCATAAACTACATATTTGCCGTTTTAAATTTTTTTTAGGACAATTTTGAACCAAGATAAGTAAAAATAATAGGGTTTTGGCGCGATCTCGGCAACGCGGCAAATGTATGGCCAAGGTCGTTTGCTCGGGGGACGGCCTTAAGTAGATATTATTTTTTATATTACGCTCAAAATGTATCGTTGTACTCGTACGTACCTACCTGTTTTGTAAATGAACTAGCATTTTTCAAATATTCCAGTAACTATTTAACTAGTTTAGTAACTTCAAACCAATGTAATCTTCACTTTACACCACTGTCATTGGCATAACAGTATATTTCTTCTCAAACTAGTTGTTGCCAACGGAAAGTGCATTTTTTCGCTTCCTACATCAGCCTCCTGTACTTGTGGTGTTTCTGTAAGACGATAGCTCAGGAAACCCAACGTGTCAGTGGGGCAACGCAAGTCAATGAACTGAACTGCACATGCTGATTCGCTTATGTAATGTTCTGTATGTTCAGCTTGAATGGTTCAGTAAATAGAACTATTAGTTGTAGCTTGGAAGTAGGTTCGTTGATAGACAAAGTTATGCTTATTTGTTTATCGATAGGAATACTAATGTTACCTTTGCTATAAGCTTGGACTTTTGGTCCATATGCCATGGATCGGGAATACGGAATATGGATCGGGAATCCATACTAATATTATAAATGCGAAAGTGTTTCTGTCTGTCTGTCTGACTGTCTGTATGTTACCTCTTCACGCCCAAACCGCTGAACCGATTTTGCTGAAATTTGGCATGGAGATACTTTGAGTCCCAGGAAAGGACATAGGATACTTTTTGTCCCGGAAGAATGTACGGTTCCCGCGCGATAAATGAGTTTTGGCGCAACGGAGTTGCGGGCGTCATCTAGTACGGAATATGACGCAAAAATCGGAGCAGAGGGCGCTTCAAGCACACACAACAAATAATCCGATCTAAAGTTTTGGTAACAAGTGGGACCCCGTGTGAGTTTCTTACGCAGGTTCTTCCCGCCGGGATAGTTCCCGAACCGGTGGTAGGAACCAGTAGTATCAACGTTCTGAAAGCATTTGTTACAAATCTATTCAGAAATAAAACAATTTTAATTTTTTTATTTATCTATATATATATATATATAAAACTGGGTTTTCAAATGTGTTAGTCGCGCTAAAACTCGAAAACGGCTGAACGGATTGGGTTGATTTTAGTCTTAAAATATTCGTAGATGTCCAGGGAAGGTTTTAAAGTGTCACGACGTTCATCGGGACATCTAGTTAATAATATAAATTCGACATGTCGCCCACGTCATAATTTATTTATTTATTTATCTATCTATTAAGTATATCAGTATTAATATCAGAATATTGACAGAAACGTCCTCAACTTCGAACTAAACTTTTTGTTTACTGTGTTTGCTGGTGCTGCCTCTAGCTTTAAAACTTTGCAGTAATATATTATTATCCTATTGCTTTCTTTAATCGCTGATCGCTTTCATAACGAACCTTGTTTTCCAATAAGATTTTTTATGTTAATTGGAACCACTCACTCACTATTCTCACTGTATTCTGCAACCAGTCATACTTGCGATCCAAGAAGTCTTTCTCGTAATAAATAGAGAAATACTCCGAAAAGACTTTTTAGAAAGAAACAGGCGAGACAAAGCCGACAGGCGATATCAATTTTCTTCGGTCTTCGAATCTGGAACCTTCCCAGTAGCTTCCAAATACTAGAATAGTGAGGAAGTCGTAAAAATTAATATCCCAATCAAGTTCCAACGGTAACATTCTCGTCATTTCTGTCCAACAATAGGGAAACGTTCCTGTAAACGATCATCAAGATTAGATACGGCCAGCCCAATTAAATTTACGCTTCGAGCGTATTTATTAACGAAATAAGGCGGGAAATTTAAGCACCTTTTTTAATTAAGTGATTTTTGTAAACTTTTTTTTGTGGAGCAGATTCGTTCCGTTTTTGAACGTATGTTTTCTTTTTATTTACGAGACTGTTATATAGAGGCAAAACAACGTTTGCCGGGTTAGCTATTAGGGAGATATATAGAGGCTCTTGTGACATAGCCATTTACTAAGAAAGGATTTTTTTAACTAGGCGAAAATAAAAAATTTGCCCGGTCAAATGGGGAATCGAAGTTGTATCATACCGAGAATAATTTCTCGTAGGCAAAGCCGCAAGAAAATGCTAGTAATTATTATCGAAAATATATTTCCCTACTTTTCCTGGAAACATTTCCCTTGCAAAAAACCCAAGTCCATGATAGTGCAATACAGTTGCAAAGGTGGTTAGCGATCTTCCCCGCTATTACTCGGAAAAACAACCATGAATCGGCTGGAACGACCATTATCCCCCTTAAGTGGAACTTGGAGGAATAAATGCAAAATACGGCCATTTTCTTATCTTGCGAAGAATTATGTCGATGAAAATACTTGTTACTGTATTAAGTTGTAGAGTTGAAGTCGATAATTTAGATACCTAACTGTATAACGATTACAAATGAAAATAATATTTCTTTAGTGTCTTTAGCATATTAGATACGTTACACAAAGATATCGCACCTTAAAATTTTAATAGAAATACGCTGCTTTAATACATAATAATTAATAACTTTATTAGTAGAAGGATATAATATACTTTGTTGCCGATATGTAAAATTTAGGTTTCCACGCCTAACTTTAGACATAAAAAGGATTATTTTAGGTTATGATTTCAGTAAACTTCTTAGCGTTATACATACGAGCGTAGGTACAAAAGTTGGCACCATAAAATTTTTACGATTGTCGTAATATGATTTCTTACGAGTAATTCTTTTTGTGTGTAAAGAAGGAATTTTACTTTTTATGTCTTTTAAATTACACAAATTCTACTTTCGTTTTTTGTTACTCGTGAATTATAGTCTCGTATCTTGGCGCTTATTTTCAAATTTATTATAACAGAAAAAGCAAGAGTACACTGTAGTATATTCTGTTTTTATTGGGACCATCACATTTTTTGCAGTAGATATTTCCTGAGCATCGGATAGAACACACCAGTATCCTGCAGATTTTCTAGTCATTTTCGAAATGGAATGAAAGTGTCAAATTACACGGAAGACGCGCGTCCAAATTTTTGGCCCGTATTTAATAATTTATGTGTTATACTATTGAATATTAACATAAAGTTAATTGTGTTATGTACAGATTCGTTGTAAAAAGTCGCTTCCGTTCCATTCCGCGGCGGTGTAAATTGGGCCTTAAAATACAGTTTGAAATTCAAATTCCTAACACATCAGGAATCATTCTTCTGCTTCCTTAAATGCAATAAGTCTTCGCTTCGGGCTAAGCGGCCTAAATCAATCAGATGTTCAGAACCTGCGAGTGACGTCACTAGGAGATTCGATTGCTAGTGGATCTGATGACGTCATAATCGCGTTATGGCACACGAGGAATCTCCGGGGAATTCTGCAGGTTATTTACAAATAGCATGAGTGACATTTCATCATCAATACATACATACATAGTGTAAAACAGCTAATGCTTTGATCTTAAAAACGAAAAACGCAGATTATCTTCCTACAAAATAATATTATGCTCTTTCGTTATTTTCGTCAGTTCTTCTCGACGGGTTAAGATTGAACAGGTGGTAGATTTGGCATTCCTATAAAAGTTATAAGCTAATGAAAATGAAACCTTTTTATTCTTTATACCTACCTCAACGTGAATCCTACACCGCAAACTTCAAAATCAAAAAGTCCATCAATCAAGTTACTTTGTTGGGAATCAATGCGATACTTACATTTTTTAGGAAGACTCGTGTCGTATTTCTCCCCTTCCACGCGAGCGTGTAATGTGACCAGACGTGGCTGATTTGTCGGGACACTCCTGATTGGCTTTGTAGTTTTATTGGCGTCTGTACTTATTGCTTTTGGTGGAAATATTGGTTATAAATATACGCGAAAAGATACCAGATGAAACACATTTTTGGTTGGATTTATCATAATATCAGTGTTATGTTTTTGTTTATCGTTTATTGCATTGTCGTCAAAAGTGTTATTTTTAGGTATCATTCAGCTTATGATTAACTTTTATGCTAAGTACTCTCATACGGTTTTGCTCGATAGTTTTACTCCGAATCGAAGGAAATGACATATTTGACATATTTAATTCCATCGAGCCGGCTCGAAGCGAGCCTTCGAGCTGTCAGTTTTTCCGGTCTACACGGTGATTATTGCTCGATTTGGAGTAAAACTATCGAGCACAACCGTATGTCAGTACTGAGCCTCAGAATACATATGCTCAGTACTCAGAATACTTAATAAATTTTATAAAATAATATTTTAGACGTGGGAGAGCCATGCTTCGGCACGAATGGGCCGGCTCGACCGGAGAAATATCACGTCCTCATAGAAAACCGGTGTGAAACAGCGCTTGCGCTGTGTTTCGCCGAGTGAGTGAGTTTACCGGAGGCCCAATCCCCTACCCTTTTCCCTTCCCTACTCTTCCCTATTTCCTTCCCCACCCTCCCCTATTACTCCTTGAAAGGCCGGCAACGCACCTGCAGCTCTTCTGATGCTGCGAGTGTCCATGGGCGACGGAAGTTGCTTTCCATCAGGTGACCCGTTTTCTCGTTTGCCCCCTTATTGCATTAAAAAAAATAGAATTCTGTATTCTGAGTACTAAGCATAAAAGTTGGTGCTTCATAATTACAGAACAGTAAGAAAGTAGGAAGCTATTACAATATAGAATCTTTCATGTCAATCATCAATGGAATAATTGATGATTGACATGAAAGAATGGGCATTCTTTTCCAGAATCAAGTGAAAGTTTATATCACGAATTCAGGACAAATGGCTGTCCAGAACCCTTGGAAATCCGCGTGACTTGACAATTACTAAAACAAAGCCGGTCTCATTTGTCGCCACCTCCCAATTGGAAATCGGATAGCCGATGGTACTTCTCACCAGCGGCCATAATGGCTTATTATTCGGGCCCAGCGTGTTGTATTTCATTTCTTTTAATATTTTCAAAATTAACAATATAATTGGGCACCGGTACTCACAATGGACTACACGCATCTGGTGTTTTCAAAAAAATTGGGCGGATATGCCAAACAGACTTCAATGACTGTGTATCCTAAAGGCATATCGACGCTCCGCCTGGAACGCCCGAAACACCACCTAATTATGCATCTAGAATCTGCTTTAAATCAGTGATAATAGGGTCGAAATTCGCGCGATTAATTTACGGGATATAATCAAAAACTCGCGCGCAAACGTTAGCATCTGAACATCCCTTACAAAAGTTTTTATTCACGTCTCTTTTTGTACAAGGTTGCGTTAGTTGGTTGCAGTTGAATTTTCGAGTCTGTGCCTCGAAATTAGGGTTGGTTTTGGCTCGTGCTTTTTGAGTATAGAAATTGAATACAGTCCTATTCTTTGTTGGAGCTAGGTGTAGCGTATAATTAGCGATTTTATGAAATTGACAGTAAATTGCTATGAACTCGTATTTCGCCCCTTTGACGCGCCTTGTTAGCTGTATATTAAGCTCGTTTTCTTTTCAAATCGTTACATATATTATATTTGCTAATAACTCCCTGGCACCCTTTAAAGGTAAACATGTTTACGACTAGAACAGGAAAGTTCCATCTTCTTATTGCATTCAGTAGGTAAAATTATAATGAAATGTTTATGAACTACTCAAATGTACCACTATAATAATAAGGTCATCAATTTATTTGATCATACCTTCCCTCAAAGTGTTTATAGATAATTTGGTACGAATTGCGCTACCAATTTGCACATGACGCCACATTTTTGTGTTTTTTTATTACAATTATTATTATTTTTAACAAAAAATTAAAACCGACTTCCAAGGTAAAAACAATATTAACATTAATATGAACTAAAAAGTATTAAATAATTTTTGCTATCTAATAGTGCCTTTTTCCGAATTCGGCTAAACCTTGACTATTTCTGTACTCAATCTTCATTATTTTGAAGTCAGTACCAGATAGCTGAATCTTCAGTCCTCTGACAGAATATTTGAAACTTTTGGAACTGGCACCGACTTCAAAATTATGAAGATTGAGTACAGAAATAGTCAAGGTTTAGCCGAATTCGGAAAAAGGCACTATTAGATAGCAAAAATTATTTAATACTTTTTAGTTCATATTAATGTTAATATTGTTTTTACCTTGGAAGTCGGTTTTAATTTTTTGTTAAAAATAATAATAATTTCACTCTTTTTAGTTACACTAGTAGGTAAACCTTCGCGTATATTTTACGTATCTTATTACACAGTTCACACTCACAAAATAATATATTATCAGTGAAGTGAACATAATATTGTACTAAGTAATTTAACAATTTTAATACTTCAAACCCCAAGCGGTCACCGGCGATTGCGATTACAATAGAAAGGCTATTGTGTCTCGTTTTTCCACGATCCAAGGATCTATCAGATAAAAAATTGTATAAACTTGCATAGGATGTAGCGTAGCTACTCATCTAATATATAAAATTCTCGTGTCACAGTTTTCGTTGCCATACTCCTCGGAAACGGCTTGACCGATTCTCATGAAATTATGTGAGCATATTGTGAGGATATTGGTCTGAGAATCGGCCAACATCTATTTTTCATACCAAAAATTATTTATATGGCAAAACAACGTTTGCCGGGACAGCTAGTAATATAATATAATATTATCATAATTATTGACAGCTGTTCTTGTAATCAAGAATTCAATTTCAAATCCATTCAAATCGATACTTAGTGCGCCATCTATCGATTAATAAGTATAACTAATTAAAAAGACACTTATTGACTTTGTTTAGTTTAAATGCTCTTTTTAAAATAACTTTATTTTAATTCTATATTTTGTCTATTAAAATTTTATAAAGTAGTTAGTATAGTATTCGATCTGTATAATATAAAGTAGTAAAGTATATTCGATTCGGCGTATTCGGCGTATTCGGCGCTGACCGCCGTGTATATTTAAACAAAGTGTTGTTATACAGTATAAAATTATTATTATTATTAGTATATCCACACCTATGCCTTGTACTATTATCTATTCTGTGCCATGAGACATTGGTGACCTTAACACGACGTGGTAATGATGAAGACGATGATGATGATGATGATGATGATGATGATGATGATGATTATGATGATGAATATGAGTTGCATAGTAGCATATGCTTTCTGTTCTTAAAACAACGCCGAAACTCCCAAACGTGTATCTATAAGGAGTCAGGAGTTCTCTCAGCATCTTCGAAACCATGGTATACCTTGACCCAATATTTGACTTTTTGGTAGCATATTCTTAGTACACTTCACATAAAACCAAAATCACCATATGTTTCCATATAAATTTCGAGGAGTTCCCTCGATTACTCCTGGATCCCATCATCAGGTCACCACTTTGTGAACATGGTACCAAATTGGAGTAAAACCAAATACAACAAAGCAAAAATTTCGAAAATCGGTTCACAAACGGCGGAGTAATCGTTGAACATACAAAAATAAAAAAAAAAAAAAAAAAAAAAAAAAAAAAAAAAAATATCCGCAGCCGAACATATAACCTCCTCGTTTTTTGGAAGTCGGTTAAAAAACAGTTAGCGCCACTCTGTCGCCCTTAAAACGGTTGCGAGTTGCGACAGAAACAGATTTTGTGTGAGCATAAAAAGGTGAAACCCAAATCACATGCTGTCAAATATCGATTGCTTGATTTAGGAGCCTCTTACTTTTAATAATTCTTTAAGAATCCCTTCAAGTTTCGCTGTATTGTTTCTCTGTTTATGTAGATATCTCCAGCAACACTTTAATTTTTTACTTTTCAACTAGAAACTGTTGAATGTCGATGTGTTTGCGAATGAAGTATCTTGCGGTTGCTTCTTATGCAAACATTCTTGTTGGAAACTTTTTATTAATACCTCGGTAGATTTTATTCATATATTTTCTTCTGGTATATTTTGTTTCTTTAGCAACTTTTGCTTTTACCTCGCCGCTTGAGCTGTTTTTCTATGTTATAGATCGCTCGTTGGAAAAGTGTGTTCTAAAAATGTTATTGTATAATATGTTGGGAATATGTTTATTAATGTTCTTTATTTTGTTTCAGGTAATGAGAGGTTTCGTTTATTATTATCGTGCTCATAACACAGCTTCATAAATTATTATCATCAAGCGGGTAAGATAACTATGTATTATAATATTAATATTTAAACTTATTATTCATATTATTATTTATTACACAGCTAGTCTGGTCCTAGAACAAAATATAGAAATTAAGCTTTTAAACTGTATTTGTGTGATGTGTCTTTCACAGACTTAGAATTTGATATTTCGTCTCCAAGCACAATATGTGAGTCACATAGGTACCAATACGAGTACAATATATTTTCATGTGCGTTCAGTGCGTGTGAAGACTGAAAATAGGTCAAAGGATGAATTAATTATTTAACTTGTAGCTACATTTTGTTAGAAAAAAATACACAAGTCAATCGAAGTGTAGATTGTGTAACATTCCTTATTGAAAAATATGAAGCCGGTATAAAATAAAGTGAACAAACTGGCGGCAAAACAAACCAACTTCGAACAAAGGCATTCTGCTGCAGACTTCTTAAAGAATGTATTAACTTTGAAGTTTGAACGCTTTCTAGATTAGAGGAATCCATTCTGTATTAAAACATACACTTTTGTAACAATAGCGGAGAAATTCTGTATTGGTTTTATAATACAGTAGCTGTGCTGTGACTTTGTGTGCCCTTTGGGGAGCTGTACGTTTTGCTGCTATAAATGTTTGCCTGTGTAAAGTTGGTCTAGTTTTATTAAGCTCTAAACTCTAAAGGGATGATTTATGATAGACGATTAAAAAAAATTGATAGATGTTTTGAGACGAAATTTAGCAGTGGATAGGCTTATAATGATAATATCCTGGCTTTGAATTGACAAATAAAATATCGTATCGATAAGCGGTTAACTACTTATGAGCGAAGTTTTAATTACAAATTTTAATTATCAATCTCCTGTAAATATTGAACGTTGCATGGTCACGCAACTCGTACTGTCCTCGTAACCCGTAACCATCTCAAGCTGGGCGGGTTATAAATCGCAACCACGGGGGGCCGGTACGAGTTCCCATCACGGCGACCATAACTATTTTATGTCTCGCTCGCATGTGATCGATTTTTGATCATCAAAATAATGGCTAAGTTTAGAGCGACATAAGCCAAGGTATTTGGAGAGATTGGTAGTAACTTGTGAAGAAATTGACCCGATATTTGTTTAAGAGATCATAGAAGACGTGTATGTTGTTCTTTGTGTTTTATGTTATTTAATATATTGTCCAGCACTCTTTGGAAATGGGCAAAACGGCCTTTTTAGGGTTCCGTAGCCAAAATGGCAAAAAACGGAACCCTTATAGATTCGTCAGGTCTGTCGACAGACGGACGGACAGATAGACAGACATGTCTGTCTGTCTGTCTGTCCGTCCGTATGTCACAGCCACTTTTCTCCGAAACTATAAGAGCTATACTATTGAAACTTGGTAAGTAAATGTAGTCTGTGAACCGCATTAAGATTTTGATACAAAAATGGAAAAATTATTAAAAATTTTAGGGGTACAACTGAAACAAAAAAATGTTTTTTTTTCATCTGGCCTATACGTGTGGGGTATCTATGGATAGGTCTTAAAAAATCATATTGAGGTTTCTTATATATCATTTTTTTCTAACCTGAATAGTTTGCGAGAGAGACTCTTCCAAAGTGGCAAAATGTGTCCCCCCCCCCCCCCCCCCCCTCTAACTTCTAAAGTAGGGCCATGATAATTCTAAAAAAACAAACATATGATGTACATTACTATAAAAACTACCAACGAAAATTGGTTTGAACGAGATCTAGCCAGTAGTTTTTTTATACGTCATAAATTATAAACCTTAATTTAACTTTCATTATATCAAAAATGAAATATTAATATTAATTAAAAAACCTTATTTCTGCTTTTCTTTTTGCTGCTGCGGAACCCTTCATGGGCGAGTCCAACTCGCACTTGGCCGGTTTTTTGAATTTGGAATGTGGTTTATGAAAATATTTTTTCTTTTATTTTTTCTCCAATAGCTACTGTATAACAAAATTATCAGTTTAAACCAAAAACGAAATCTCACTTCGGCAGGCTTATAGGGCTCAAAAAGTTAATAGGTCCGACCTCATTATGACAGGCCAATAAAGCCCTACTGTCGGCAAATTACCATTTTAATCGCACTGTCTGTTGGTCAGTTTTATTGTTGGCAATTATTCTTCTGTTATTACATTTAAATACTTTGATTACAGTAGTTAATCCTGGTGAAGGACATCACTTGAAAGCTATTGAATATGTTATTTGTTTGAATATTATATTGCCCTGTTTTGTTTTTTTGATGGGTATTATTTGCAGGTTTAGGGTTAGGTATAATAAAACATTTATATGGGTATATTTTATTGCGGCAATAATATTTATCATTTGGTAAGTATTGATAATTTTTTGGAGTTTTAACCAATCAAAACGGGTCCGAAATGAGGCGACTTTAAAGTAAATTTCACGTATTAATTTTATTATGGAATTATTCAGCAAAATGTTCTTTCTAGTCATAAGTAGTCCATTTTCTTAAATTTTCACTGAGTATAAAGCAACCTTTTGAAATTTATAAACACCTTGGGTAAATTTTCAGGACTACAGATACCAATATGTCACCAAAACATCTATCACGTATTGCATTATCTAATGTGGGATGTAATCCATCTGCCATGTGCCGACGCCGGCGGCCATTGTAGTTTTTGTGAGCACTCACCAGATTACCAGGTGCCGTGATTTACAACACGTGACGTTTTCGCGATTCGGTGGAGTAATCAAGTGGAGCGTACCTCTTACCATGGGCAGATGGTGGAGAGTACGTATGCTACCGGATAAGAACACTTGCAAGTATATAGGGGCAGGATAGAAATAGAACTATGCCTAAGCGGGGAATGGATCACCATGGTGTTTTAGGGAGTGGATCCTACGGCGAGTCCCACATACCCGGCCGATGTTCCCAATCCGCCAGGGATGCGCGTGCATTTCCCCACGTAAAAAAGGATATTTGGTAACCATTGCAATCATTAATTAGCAATTAGTTCTTCTTTACCTATTTATTTACTAGAAATATCCCAGTAAACAATCAAACCGATCACCTGATAGGCTGATAATTAAAAACGACTTATATCATAGACACCCGAAAACCAGTAGAGTCGCAAGTGCCAATGGACTTTAACGCTTTTTAATCATCTTCTCCTTTTAAGAAGAAATTCTTTCTTTTCTTGAAGGCTGAAGCTTTGCATGTATTACACCATTATGTCACTTCTGTAACAACTTTGTGCTCACTCACCTTTACCCTGCACATGCACATACGTGTCATGTAACACGGAGTGACGGTGCTAGGCGTAGGGCTGAGTCGACCTGACGGGTGCAGGGCAATGACGTCACGTTATCGGTATTGCATTTTGCATCAAAATATTAACTAAGTAATCATGATCATCAAGATTTATCTTGATGATCCACCATCAGTAGTGTAAGAGCCACCATCAGTATGAGACTGACGCCGGAATGACGACCGAAAAGTATATACTTACTAAAAGTAATGATCAGTCCGTCAATCTAACGGTTACACGATCATTCTCCCGTCAGTCTGGATCAGACTGATGGACTGAACTGATCCCAGAATCCAGACTGACAGTTTAACCCTAGTCTTAAGTAGGCGGGACATAGTCTTAGAAGCAGCACGGAATGGGAACGATCGTGATGATGATTTGAAGAAGAAGTAGTTAGGTGTCTTTCTATGTAGCTCAAAGAGGAATGACTTAATCGTTCTTCTGCATAAAGGCTCTGAAAGTGTACTAAAGCGATTGACATGTAAGGTAATTTGACTTATTGGACAGCATTTAAATATATAATATTATAGGCTATAGCGACTAGGTACATGATTTAGCGGTTAGCAGCAAAAGTCCCTACGTAAAACCTAAAGTGGTTTGCGCGGAAATGTTTCTTGTACCATTTATTTATTTATTTACTAAAATTTTAGGACCAGAGTGGATGAACCAGATAACTAACATTTTATAACATAAGGCCAATTACTCATTTCCCTGTATAATTTGAACAAACCCTGTAACTTCAACTTCATCATGTGGCTAAAATATATTATGGCTATACATAAAATCCCTATTTATTTATTTGAAAGCATTTACCCACCCCTTTATGACAAAACGGCAATTTTTTTAACTGTTACTTACTTCATCCATTAACGTCTTTGTTTATGTCTAACGTTTGTATATATGAAGGAAAACATCGTAAGGAAACCCGCACCTGGTTGGTCCCAGACGTATTGACTAGTTCTTTCCTCTGGACTAGGCCGACTATGTTGCAAGATTGCCGTATGCGCTTGGGCAACCATACAGGCATTTAAAATCTTCGCTCTGAAAATGCTGTATAAATCATCCACAATGAATGCAAAGGCCTAGTTTTTATAGATGAGTAATATGACTGAATTTGACTACTAATGCTATATCCTGCAGTGCAGCTTTCATTGTAGGAATAGCGTGTATTCAGCTCAAACGCCGAGTAAGTCAATCCCGTGCATTTATCATTCTATTTCGTATTGATCATCGTTTATGCCACTTGTGCACTCTATATCATTTTCTGCCCGCGCCGAAATTCGCTGGTTTAGTTTCCAATTGGTCAATAGACTATGTATCGCAAAACCTTTATTTCATTATTCATGTATGTATTAATTTAACCTGACTTGCTTTGCTCAATTTTTTTTAATAACTAGGAAACCTTTTTTTTCCACAGAAACACCTTAGATATACTTATACACCAGTTTCTTCCTTAATAAAAATATATTTCCCTAGGGGTGGGGATCTTAAACAAACTAGAGCAATAATCCCATAGTTCCTAAACCCATAAGCACAAACAAAATAGAATAAATTGTTTGAAACGCAACACATAACCCCAAGGTTTCGTCCCCAGATGTTTGGGATAACAAACAATAACAAACAAATTACCAACTTTACATAATTACATCAGCTGTAAGTTGGTATCTCCGTATTTGCATTTAAACGTAAGTCGTGACGGAATTAATGTATGTACTTGGAAACATTGTTTACTTCTTTTTCTTAAATATTCTTATTTTTCTTAAATCTTAAGTACCTAACACTCAAAGTGTTGCTGGTGCAATAATTCGGTGAACTTTGTATCACTATTCCTTTCTGATCACTTCCCGTTTTAACCGACTTCCAAAAAGGAGGAGGTTAAGTATATGTTCGGCTGTGGATATTTTTTTTACATAAGCCTTCTCTGGACTTCCACAAAAATTTCAACTCTAAAATAAGCCACAGTTGACGTTTTCGAGTTTTAGCGTGACTAACAAAATTGAAAATTAATTTTTATTTTTAAGTAGATAATATTATTATGTATGTATGTAGATTGTAGAATGTAGATAGCTTATGGCAGTCGTATAAGCTTTAAAGGTAATAATATTATTGGTATAAAGACAAATCGAATCCTTGGAAAAGACGTAGGCTTGTTTTTAGCCCGGAAAAATGTACGGTTCTAGCGCGATAAACGAAGATCGTTGCAATATCTAGTAAGAATATAAATCTAGTCATTAATAGTCCTAAATCGGAATGCTATAAAGCACCTTATCGTTAGTTTATACGAAATCAATACTTTTTGATTGCTTTGTTTGTCTGAGGTTTGTCTACGCATTGTCAAGTGCTACATCGTTATTGATGCGATAAAAACTTGTGAAAAGTTTACGTAAATAACCTAAAGATACATCCATACTAATACATATTATAAATGCGAAAGTGTGTCTGTCTGTCCGTCTGTCTGTCTGTCTGTTCGTCTGTCTGTCTGTCTGTCTGTTACCTCTTCACGCTCGAACCGCAGAACCGATTTTGCTGATATTTGGCATGGAGATACTATGAGTCCCTATGTCCTTTACATAGGATAGTTTTCATCCCGGAAAAATGTACGGTTCCCGCGCTATAAATTATTTTAGGCGCAACGGAGTTGCGGGCGTAATCTAGTGATCTACATAATATTATATAAATAAAAATGAACTTTCAATTTTGTTAGTCTCGCTTTAACTTTAGAAAGAGTGAACCGATTTGACTAATTTTAGTCTTGAAATATTCGTGGAAGTACAGGGTTTATGTAAAGATGGAATTGATACCTACGAAGTTCACCGGGTTTTCTGGTGTAAGACTATGTAGTCCAAAGGACAGAGGCTGAGGGGAATAGCTTGCGGTCGACTGCAAAAAGAAAATTGAATGCACACAAAAATAGCTTTACTTTTTTGAGTTTTTGTTGAGTTAGAATTCATACAGATTACAGGAGACTACACAAGTTTTCAAACAGGACCAATTTTGCTACTTTAAGGTATCTGAATACTACTGTATATAAAGGTGCTCCCAGACAGAAGTTATATATAACGTTTTAGTATAACATTTTGTAACAAATTATAACTAAAGACACGTTTATTTTTTGACATGTCGCGTATGTTACACGATGTTATAAAATGTTATCGTGTTACACAATGTTTTATAACGTTATATAACTTCTGTCTGGGAGCACCATAAGAAACTATTGTACTTACAATAAAAATAACCTGGCACAGAATTTCATACTGTCATATTATATTATGCAGTTTACTAATGTCTTGAGTCGCCGTTATGTTTTAGATATTATTATGTATAAATAATTAAGTACACCAATGTACTGTCAATTAACCCTACAAAGTGCATGTATTAACCCTGCAGATGCCTCGTGCTCTCGCCAGCCGGCGAGGCCCGTGAAGTGCTGTAGCCTGTAACAGTATACGGAAGCCGGCAGGTGGTTGCGTGCCCGGGCCCAGGGGTAAAAAATACCCCACCTGTAAAAAACTCGTTACATTAGGTGCGGTTTGGATAAAATGCAGACCGTTTAAAAATGCAGCCATCGAGATTGAATATCAAAAATGTTGGTGAAAAAAATGTTGCGAGGGACTCAAATTGACAAGTTAGAGCAGGGGTTCCCAAACTTATTTTGTGTACTGCCCACTTCGAAAACAAATTATGTTTTAGCGCCCCCCTTTGTTTCAATTTAAAATGCATCCAGGCGAAAAAAATCACAATTTTTTTTCTGGGTCCCACACCGCCCACCTTTAGACCTTCAGCGCCCACAAGGGGGCGTTATCGCCCACTTTGGGAAAGGCTGAGTCAAACGCACATTTTGACGGGGTCAGCGGAGCGAGCCGCATTTGCCATATTTTTTGACCTATACACTACGTCATGGGAAAAAGTAAGTACGGTCGCACCACACATAGAAGAATGTGACCTCGGAGTTCGCACTGTGCTATCTCTCTTATATCACATATAAATAAAATAATATATAAAATAAAATATATAACACTTAAAGAAAAACGTACCATCCTCATCACCTTGATGAGTGGCAGTCTTCCACAGTGCGTTTCTCGCGTAACTTTCTGCCGCGCACTGGAAAACTCTGGAACGAACTGTCACCAGCAGTTTTTCCGGACCTATACGACCTGCAAACCTTCAAGAAAAGAGCGTATTCCATCTTAAAAGGCCGGCAACGCACCTGCAGCTCTTCTGATGTTGCGAGTGTCCATGGGCGACGGTAGTTGCTTACCATCAGGTGACCCGTTTGCTAGTTTGCCCCTTATTAAATAAAAAAAAATGATAGCGACAAGCGGAGATCTTACACACCGCCGCGCCGCACACTTCTGTAAAGAAAAATATCAACAATAGTTTTAAGCTATAAAGATATTGTAGCTTGAGAGGCAGTATGGCTTATTTTTATATGGCCTTTAACCCACTTGATATCGTAAAATCTCCTTTGTATTTCATAGTTGCATGACAATGAATGCTATGACTAGTCATAGAGTCAGTTCAGACCTCAGAGCGCTTAGGCCGTGTTCAAACCAAACTGACTGTCAGCCGCCGAATGTGAGCGAACGTTACGCAGTTTATTGTATTTCCATACATATTTACATTTTCGTTCACATAAAGGACAATACGTTATTACGCTATGCGTAGGCGCAGAATAATGTAGCACGTCACTACGCTCCGCGGACTCAGTAGTCAGCATAATAGTATGCTGACTATACGCTATAGCTGACGTAGCAACGTAGTATGGGAGTCACAATAGATCCTCATTGGTCGCAGTGACGCCAGGGCTATAGCGACCTGCCTTCTTTAAAAAAAAAAAACGTAGTATGAACGAAAAATACTATATAAAAAATAATATATAAAAATACGTGTTCGAAACGTAATGTTGGTCGAATTTATTGCTAATTTAACGCCAGTGAAGGTCAAACTAAGGTTAAACATATTTGTTCAAAAATATAAGTAAGTAATGGGTATTTTTTTCGTTTATATACAAAAAAACGATCACTGACCTTATTCCTCGAAATGTTTTTGTAATGAGCAGAATTAAAAAAAAATGGACAATCCGCATTGTGTTCAAAATAAGTAAGAACTTAGAATACAATTTATTCTGCTTATTATCACTGCGCTTGTGTAATAATAAAACTAAACTAATGGTCAGCTTAGTTAATTTGCCATTTAACCAGTTAGCTAAGCGTCGCCTAGCTGTAGTGTTGAACGTTGCAGTCAACAAGTCGGCTAAACGACGTATAGCCGTGTGATTGAATGGCGCTGTTCAGTCAAAGGGCTAGCTGTTTGATTGATCGGCTATTTAAACCAATTGGCTGCGACATTTACACTGGGGCTCACTGTGAGCCTGCTCACATTCGGCTGCTCAGTGCAGTGCAGTCAGTTTGGTTTGAACACGGCCTTAATAAAAATGCATTCGTTATTTTCCACAGCGAAGTTAGATGTCAAAAATGTATAGGTTTTGATTTGAATTTTCCCTCGGCCAATTACTAGGTATGTTTTATATGGACGTGCTCGGCCAATTTGGTTGGCCGAGAGCACTGTCTCGCCACTGCCTCGCCACTCTAGTCCGTAGACCGTGTAATCAAGCCCTAAAGTTTCGTTTCGATGCAAACTGACCCTTAGTCTATTTTCTTCTCAAGTTAAATCCATTATCTTGTTGGGAAGCTGATTTATTTAAAGTCGGAAACCCAAGCTGCAGCTGGAATAGCGCTGTTACCGTCAAAGCCTCAACTGGCTTAATTAATTCTCGCCCGGGCATCGAACCTGACACCTCACGGGGATTGGTCCCACAATTCTGTACACAGATTCGGTTATACATTAATACAGCTACGTCATAAAGACTAGCAAACAGCAAAATATTTTGATCAGTCCAACGTAAACCGTCAGATTTTTATAGTTTTGACCAATCAGAACGCTTTCACTTGATTTCAAGAAAATGTGGAAGCTGTATTAATCCTGGATTAAAATAGCAGAATAGACGAGATTTGTGATCTCTGTGAGACATAATAATAATTACTGTGCACAGTGCCTTGGTTGTGGAAATGTTGATAAAAAGCAGCTGAAACAAAAAGTTGTTAAAGAACTATATTATGTAGTTCTTTAGTAACAACTTTCTTGCATTATAATAATTATAATGCAAGAAAAACATCTATCAACGGTCCTGTTCGCTAATTTTATTTGCTGTATTAAAGAAATAAACCAGTAATATTGGTCCAATATATAATGTTTAATCTAATAGGAATTTTTATCCAGAAGTAATCATAGGTCTTACTGACATAAGTCCCTACGCTCTTCCGACTATCATAAGTCGCAAATAAGAAATCTGATTTACCTATAAATCGCATTTGCACTTGCCAGTAACTCGCTTGCGGTGCTAGTAAGTCAGTAACTTCTTGCTTTCTTTTTTTATTCACTATTCGAAACTCACAGCCATGATGATCTATTGTGACTTATTTCAGTTGTTTTATGTGTTATATATATTATGCGTTTTTCATAAATCAAAATTCAGCTAGATTACTCAATTGCTTTTTGTTGTATCCTTAACTATGTCAAGATCCATATTGCAAATTGCCCTGTGACATGACTATATTAATAGGAAGATTTCTATTTTCCAATACTTGCAAGTTGCAACCAAATGCTCGCTTACTGTTGTGTTATGGTGAGAAAAGTATCTTGTTAAGCATTTTGTCCTGAAATTTATACATAATTATTATCAGCTATGCAAGTTACTCTAACACAACTGAATCGATCTCATCCCGATCCTTTGAAGTGGATGAGATTGGAGCAGATTGGATAAGATGTGTCACCTGACGTCGGTATAGATACACATGTTTTACAATACCTACAGTCTACACCTCCTTAGTGATGTATTAAAACATATTTAGGTACCTATTGAATGTTTTATTCACAGTTTTACTGGTTAATGAAGTTGAAAGAGCATTAATTGGTACGAATTTTTAGGCTGGGCATGATCAAGAATCAAGATTACATACAGCCTTGCAGAAAACCGTAAAATAACGTAATGAATATGCATAATTAAAAGCACTAGGAAAACGACGCTGGAATAGTTACAGAATAGTGTCCATAGGTAGTATCTATAAGCGATAGTCCTGCTTGTTATCTGTCCCATTTCATATAAATTATGATGGGAAATGCCATAGAGGTTTAGTGTGACCCTAACTTATCAGATAAGTAGGTTATTAGTGGGTGGGCTGTTACAATATGATACTTGCAAGGGTAAATTAATAAAATTATGATATGAATTAAGATTATAATCAGAAAACTGATGAACATTATGCTGTATCATATTCATAAAGGTATACTTATGTCTCGCGATATACGGTAGGGCTGTCGCTTGGTTGCTTTTAACCCCCGACAAAAAGAGGGGTGTTTGACGTCCCTGTCTGACTGTATATCTGTGTCTGTCCGTGGCATTGTAGCATTCAAACGGGTGGGCCAATTTTTATGTAGTTTTAATTGTTTGAAAGCTTACATTATCGAGCGTGTACATAGCTATAGTTCATCACTAGCTGTTGCCCGCGACTTCGTCCGCGTGGACTTCAGTTTATAGCGCACGTTACCCATAAACTATTTAATATTTATCATTGGTAGGTTTAAGGTTACGTTACTGCAATAGATAAAGTACTGAGTAGCGAGTTAATATTTAATAACGTGTATTATGACAATCGAAAGAACCGGAAACTGGGTACCACATGGTACCACATCTTAAAGAAAGACGCATGGGCAAGCGATAGCGCGATGTAGGCGTCTCTTAGCGCCATCTGTTATGATTTTTTGGAACTAACTTAATTTGAACAAATTTACGCATAAACACCCCCTTACAACCCGTTTTTCCAGTTAAAAAGGAGCCTATGTCCTTTCTCAGGCTTTAGGCTATCTGTATACAAAATTTCATTCAAATCGGTTCAGTAGTTTTGGCGTGAAAGCGAGACAGACAGACAGAGATACTTTCGCATTTATAATATTAGTATAGACATCGTTGTCAGTTTGCTCAATGCTGAGAAATTTGAGTACACCTACTTAAAATTATCAACCCCTGATAAAAAATGTTTGTTTTTAAATTTCTTAATTATTTAACGTTATTTCAAACTTGAAATTAAAGTGTATTTATTGAGTATAATATGTATTATCTATTAAAATTATCAGTCGACAACCCTAATAAACACAATATGATACTTTAATGTATCCTACACATTCTGTTTATATTTATTTTATAAAACCCCGAACCGTGGAGAATTTTGAACCTCCTCTTAATAATTAGGATCACAAACGTATCCTATTCCCAAAAAAAAGAGTTCCCATACCAACCCACCTTGATACACGTGAATTCGAACCCAACGTAATTAAAATAGAGTTTGTTTTAGAGTGTCCTAGGGTAAAGAAATACAAAATCTTCCGTGGATTAGCTGAAATGTAGCGGGAAGTGTTTTTGCCCGGGCAAAAAGTCCGTCGTCGTCGTAATAAATCGTAGTTTTTACTGTAAAGTCTGCGGAATTTTCGGCGCCATTAATAACGCGCTTGAAATTGTTCCTACGACACGTGGGGACTAGAAGTTAGGATCACTGATTTAGTCGAACATCTCAAGCCTTTCGCCAATCACAGTTGAAGTTAATCCTATATGAAAGTAATCCATTATCATGCATGATAATAACTGTATGAAATAGCCGCGAACCGCTTTGAAAACTGTATGGTGAAGGTCGTGCCTTTGCTCTAGATTTGGCTGGGGCACTGCCGTAGCCCCAAATTATAACTACGAGATTTAACATCGTATTTAACCGATAAGGATATCTTTAACTCTAATGTAAGTTATATTAACCATGTTTCTTGATATACTTAAGTAAAAAAACGGTAACCCTTCTACTTAAATCATATAATATGATGTAAAATGTAAATGGTATGAATATATTATCATCATCACTATTATCTTTGCAAAAAATTCAAAAACTGGCCTTAAACCAGGCCCAACTTCATAACTAAAGCGATCACTTTTCTGAGCTTTTCACCACTTTCATTGCAGATTTTTACTGTGACGCATTACATCTGCGAAGCTCTATTTTAAAATCGCATCAAAAATTCATCTTACGTATAAAGGTAAATTTTTGATAGATTTTTCATCACCCACAATATATCGGAGCAGCTATAAATTTCCAATATGGCGTGATATAAGGAATATAATACGGCGAGCGGTATCGCAGAACCTAGAATGGCTATTTTAAAACGGCTTTTTTACCAATTACAGTCTTTGTACACAGATTCTTTAAACGCAATATTAATGCTGCTTTGTTCCTTGGTAACTACAAATTGGTGATACAAGAGTCGATGGGAACGAACACAGGATTTTTTATCATAAAAATTAATGTACGGTCCCAAAAAATCTTGAGAGGTGTCAAGGGACACCCGAATGTGGAACGAAGTTATTTCTTATGTTAAAAAAACCTGTATACATATTATACACTCCAAAAAATGGTACTAATAAAAAACTGTCGTTACAACATTTTCTGAACTACGTTCCAAAAAAATATATAAGGATGGCGTGAAAATTCGTACAAACATGTTTGTAACCAAACTCCTTCAAAATGGCTGGACCGATTGCCATGAAATTATTGATTAGGTGTTATTATTCTTCCTGTCTGAGTATCTGCTTATTAGTAGCTGCGAGTACTTCAAATTAACGTATAGCAAAACAACGTTTGCCGAAGCTTACTGAATAATTTCTTCGATAATTCAATTAGAAAATTAATTTTTCCCCTATTGATATTAGTGTGTTAGTATGCACGCTGGACTACACTGAAATAGTGTTATTATGCAAATGGCCGACCTCTTAGAACATGTGGACATAATAGGGGCGAGCTAATGCTTGAAACCTTATTATACTGGGCTAATGCTATTAGCGTTCTTTGTCTATGGATTGAACATGCAACTATTAAGTTTTAGCTTAGTTGTGAGTATGTCAAGCTTAATTTTTGTAACGAAAATAATGAATATTTAGAATAAATTAACTAAAACTTAGTATATTTTTATGAAAATAAATAAAGAAAATAAAATTTATAACGGTTTGTCTGTTATTGGTCGAAAATCGAAATTAGTTTTGGCGACACGTTACTACTTAAATCGCCATAAATTGCGGGCAACATTCAGTTCTTAGATATTTAATGTTATGTTTTAGAAAGGTTTTTAATTCTATTTTTCTTCTGGAATCTAGATTCTATACTAATACTAGCTGTCCCGGCAAACGTTTCTTTGCCATATTAAGTAACTGTCGGGACAGACTAAAATTAAAATTCGAATTCGAATATTATTTAAAATTTGACACTGCGATGGTAGCGCTGTCTGTCGGATCCAATGTAAAACAATCCAAAATCAACAACTACTAATAAATTAAAAATTAATTAAAAAAACATTGTCCAGCGGACAAAATTGTGAATCTAAACCATTCCCAGATCCCCTTGAACACACACAAAAAATTTCATCAAAATCGGTCCAGTCGTTCGGTCCAGTCGAGAAGTTCAGTGACATACACACTCACAGAAGAATTATATTATATATTAAGATTATTAAGCGGAAGAGTTTGTTTGTTTGTGTGAACGCAGTAATCTCAGGAACTACTTGTCAGATTTGAAAAATTCTTTCAGTGTTAGATAGCCCATTTATCGAGGAAGGCTGTAGGCTATTTTTATCACGCTAAGACTAATAGGAGCGAAGAAATATAGGAAAATGTGGAAAAAACGGGGTGAAATTATTTGAAAGGGCTTATTTGAACGCGCTCATCTCAGGAACTACTGGTCCGATTTGAAAAATTATTTCAGTGTTAGATAGCCCAGTTATCGAAGAAGACTAAAAGCTATATTTTATCACGCTAAGACTAATAGGAACGAAGAAATACAGGAAAATGTGGAAAAAACTGGGGAAATTATTTGAAAGGGCTTATTTGAACGCGCTAATCTCAGGAACTACTGGTCCGATTTAAAAAATTCTTTCGATGTTAGATAGCCCAGTTATCGAGGAAGGCTATAGGCTATATTTTATCATGCTAAGATTAATAAGAGCGAAGAAATAGAGGAAAATGATGAAAAAACGGGGAAATTATTGGAAAGGGCTTATCTCACGAACTACTAGAGCATTTTTTCTGTTATTTGGACTTTTTTTTGGAATAATTTTTCTGTGAAATATAGACTTATTTACGCGGGCGAAGCCGCGCGGAATAAATAGTAAGAACTAAAACTTAGTATACGTATGATGAAAATAGCATTTATACCGGTTTGTCTGTTATTGGTCAAAAATCGAAATTAGTTTTGGCGACACGTTACTACTTACTTCGCCTTAAGTTGCGGGCAACGCATTCAGTGAACTATATTTAATGTTATGTTTTAGAAAGGTTCTTAATTCTTTTTTTCTTCTGGAATCTATATCTATTCTATACTTATTAATATTATGAAGCGGAAGAGAATGTTTTTTTGTTTAAACGCGCTAATCTCAGGAACTACTGGTCCAATTTGAAAAATTCTTTCAGTGTTAGATAGCCCATTTATCGAGGAAGGCTATAGGCTATTTTTTATCACGCTAAGACTAATGGGAGCGAAGAAGTAGGGAAAAATGTGGAAATTATTTGAAAGGGCTTATTTGAACAAGCTAATCTCAGGAAGTAGGTCAGGTTCATAAGCTATTTTTTGTGGAATAATTTGTCTGTGAAATATGTAATTTATGGGGGCGAAGCCGAGCGGTACGTCTAGTATTCCATATATTTTGTAGACCACCTATGTAAAACCACGGAAATCGCGTAAAATGCCACATCCTATGGTCGATGTACTGTCGCCACGAAAATACCTCGCAGACATCCGCCTGAACGCGACAACTTTATTACTCGACTGTACTGTGTAAAGTCTGCGTCATCTAAATGTTAGTAAATACTTGATATAACCACAGTATATACATTTACAGTAGAGTAACTATAATATTTTTTCTCACCTGGCGGAAAACGTCAACTTTCTTCCGGCGCGGGCGCTACGCTTACCGATGTTGCCGTTTTCCGCCTCCGTCTATTAGAAAAACCGGCCAAGTGCGAGTCGGACTCGCGCACCGAGGGTTCCGTACAAACAAGATTCTAGGTCGACTTGAAGTACCCTTTAGGTTTTGATTCCCTTGCGAGTACTTGCGAGTTTCAAAATATGCAGCTTAAATTGCTGTTTCTTTTGATTGCGTTGACATAGAAGTTTGATTTTGTTACAGCTTAAAGGTATTATAGACCTGAGTATTTGGTATGAATTTCAATTTAATACCTCTACGCGTTTATGAGGAAATGGGTAGTAAGTTTAAAATTATTAAAAAAAAATATATTATGTGATGTAACTAAAAATTTATGGTTTTCGTAATTTTTCCTTTATCTATGCTATAAGACGTTGCTTCGTACCAAATTTCAAGATTCTGAGTTCACGGGAAGCACCCTGTAGGTTTTGATTCCCTTGCAAGTGTCGAAAATTTGCGGCATAAACGGCTGTATCTTTTGATTGCGTTGGCTTAGAAGTTTGATTTTTTCACAGCTTCAAGGGACAGTAGACCTGAGTAATTGATATAAATTTCAGCTTCATACCTCCACGCGTTCCTGAGAAAAAGGGTCTTGACAGACGGACAGACGGACAACAAAGTGATCCTATAAGGGTTCCGTTTTTTTCCTTTTGAGGTACGGAACCCTAAAAATAGTATACGTAAAATGGGCAGTAAATAAGAAAGCCTCAGATCACGAAAGGCTTCAGCCTCAGCCAATAATTACATGTGAGCTGAGACATTTCTAATTTTCCTGCCCTAGGTGCGTAATGTACTATTCCTTGTAATCGAACTCTGCCGATACAATAACAATTTTAAGCTCGCGCGACTGCATTGTTTGTTTTTTTTTTTTCAGTGATTGATTTGTGTTTTGCGGTCTTGTATAAAAACCACTGTATTCAGCAGATAGTATCATTGAATTCTCTTAATGCAGTAAAGTACCTACCTACGTGCGATATTATATTGTAATAATAATAATTATATTTACAATCCGTATGTGTGTGCGTGCGTTGATTCGGGCAGTCTAGTTCGATTTACGAATAATAATTATGGTCTACTGCATATTATGAAATATATTCTGTTGTGCTTACTGCTTGCATCTAGTAGGTTTTTAAATAAGTTGTTTTCATTAAAATACCATTTAAGTAATAAAATAAAGACATTATTGAAAATATGTGTAACTAGCAAGTAGATAGGCATTATTGAGACACCAAAGGTAACTGTCAAGTCGATTGTTAAAACGCATAGTATTTTGTTATGTAACCATAAAATCAGAATAATAATAATGACAACAAGCTATTATTGTATAATATGAATTTATTATAATGTCTAAAAACCCTAGCGTCCGAGTCAAATAATAAAGTTCCATTATGAACAAGTTAACATGCAACTGTTCTCTCACTTATAATATCCTTTTTCAAACCTTCAGGATACTTTTAATTAGAATTCTAGACAATCGGAGCGAGGTACAGTCGAGCACATAAGTAAATAAGTGCAAACTTCTTTAGCGGCGTTTTCTACTTTTTTTAAATATTAAACTGAGGTCGATTTATTCGATACTAGAGGTCGCACGCAACTCCATTGCGCCAAAATTTGTTAATCGCGCCGGAACCGTACATTTTTTCGGGATAAAAACTATCCTATGTCCTTTCCCGAAACTCAAGGTATATATATCTATGTCAAATTTCAACAAAATCGGTTCAACAGTTTAAGCGTGAAGAGGTAACAGACAGACAGACAGACAGACACACTTTCGCATTTATAATATTTATTCAATTCAATAAGACAGAGGTAGAGTAGACAGCCGCACCGACACATAAGAAAGGAAGTAAATATGGCCGTCTCTTTCTATTGCGAGACGAAAACTTCTGCCAGCTTCTGCTCTATTTTTTTTTATTTCTACCCGCACTCCCGCAGTGTTTTCCTTTTTGTATACCATTAAACTTTACGCACGCCATTATGTATGTCGTAAATATTTTCTGTCGTCCAGAGACAAAGATGAAGCCATTAGACGAATAAACAACAATAATTGCCGTTGTTCGGTTGTCGTCGGTCGTCAGTCAATTGTTTTCGATTAGGGCAATAAATCAAAAGGCCCTTTCCGGTGTTGACATATTACGGAAAAAACTTTTATACAGCGTGCTCCCGTTTGGGAATATTGAGTTACATGATTTATCGTTGTGAAATTATGAATTCTAATTTTTGGCGCGCGTGATGGCTTGTTTTCGTGTTTTTTCGATCATCGATGTCGAATAGGTATATTTTTACAAACATGTAGTGCCAAAGAACTTAATTTCAATTAGTTATAATTTGTTATTTTAGGCACGTTACATTTGTTAAAATTAATACAGCACAAAACTAAAAACTTCATTGCCAATCAAATTATTCAATGCTAAATTTATTTTTTAGACATTTGTGTCTTCTAAAGAATATTTGCAACAAATTCTTACGTTTGTGTCGCTTTTATTATCAGCCCAGTTTCGTATCTCGTAATACGAACACGCTGTATAAAATATTCTAAACGCTTATGTCCTCGAGTGTACCTTCCTAGAAACGTTTGTATAACAAAAGCGTTTGTTCCTGTGGTCCCAGTGTTTTCAAAATAATGCCTACGACTCGTCCCATGAATGTATTAATATTGTTTCAAAGGAAATGTCCCTTATTTGTTTTGACATAAGGTCGAAAATACAACGAGCAAAAAATTTTCATTGTGCTTTTGCACGCCATTGTAGAAAACTTTACGCCTACAACTAATTATATGTTTGTACGTTTGTAACATTAATTCATGTTCGCGTACGGCATAATGCTCGCGAATAAGCTTTTACAAGCTATTTTAGCTGTCATGGATACTGTGGTTATTACAAAAGTATTATTTTCTCTGTCTAAGTGTCTACACAAAAATGTACTTAGTTTTTTATGAATATTTTACTTCGCGTACTATTAGCATTTACAAAGTGACTTGCGGTCATTGAGATGTGGTCATTTGATGATGATGATGATGTATGATTGCTTGTGGTGGTGAGATGACCACTACACCACCACCATTTTATAAATTAAATATTCAATTAATGCCAAGTACTCACAATTTTATTATTTTGTTTCAGGTAAGCTGCTGCATCTAACAAAACATTGGTTATATCCTCAGTAAGGCATACTCTTTTTTCCATATATATATATATATATATATATATATATATATATATATATATATATATATATATATATATATATATATATATAATATTACATTTAATTTTGAACCTCGCCAAACCAAGGCTTATATTCTTTAGTCTTATGGCCTGTTTCACCACTTTCTGATAAGTGACGAATAGGCTATCCACCAATTAACTTGACAGATCAAGTATGGAGAATCTGCCAAAAAAGTTGTGAATAGCCTATTTGGCACTTTATCAGAAAGTGGTGAAACAGACTCTATGTCTCGCAATCATTCGAGTTTTGAGAATCGCTCCCCGGCTTTATCACAGCTACAATAATTCGAAACATTGTAAGCCAATAATTACGTTACAAAATACGTAGCAGCCCTCGGGCTAAACATCTAAAAGCCTATTGTATAAGCTTTGTATCGAAATGTCAATTGCAAAAGTTATTTAACGTTTAGTCCTTATCATGAGTAATTTGTACTTAGGCTGTATTTGTAGTTAGGCTGCTATAGATTGCGGTGGCAACCGTACTGCTGAAATCTGTAAAATCCATTTTGTGAGAAAAGGTAACCTGTTATGATTATTCTAGTTTTGCATTTTCCGCCAAAAAGTGCGTCTATTGTTTGTTAGATCAAACAAACAATACAAACTTTTTTTATTAAATAAAGACTATAGCCCGCAACTTCGTTGCGCAGATATTATATCACAAGGAACCCACAAGGAACCCACAAGGAACCCACAAGGAAACATATATTTTTTATGATAAAAACTATCCTATGTCCTTTACCGGGATTTGAATTATCTTCGTACCAAATACCATCTAAATCGGTACAGCGGTTTAATATGTTAGCGTGAAGGGATATATCTAATATTTAGCTGCAACTTACAAATCATTTAAAACATTATTTCTATAATAATACCTATATTATATAACATTATGCTACAAATTAAATAATGCAATATTAAGGTTATTGTTATTAATTTTGGAATTTACCAGAATATTCTGTACAATACAGCTTGGTCGAGACCGCATCATGCATTCCCGTTGAAATCTAATCAGGGCTGCTGCATGCCAAAGGACTGGCAATTTGGTGTACTTTGTTGGCCAAAGGCTTCAAATTTTAGCGGAATATTAACGCCCGGTTTCTAAGAATTTTTGCTAGGAGTATCCTTCTCCGATTGACCAATTAACTAAGCTGTATAATAGATAAACTCCAGTCAATAATTTAATATCTATCATAAAAGAAGGTGATGCAGAGTAGACCCCTAAGGTCAGCGCCTTAGGCCTTAGGGGTCTTCTCTGCATCACCTTATTTTATGATAGATATTATGTATTACATATTACATAAATTTTTAAATGTCACAAAAGAACACAAATTTTTATTCTCGTAGTGTTTCCAACGACTATCTAGATTCTAGAGTTTTAGAACTGTATTACAGGGTTGGCAAAACTACAAAAAATTATTTACAAACTCATTTTTTTATCGTTGGTGGCAGCCCTACAAGTTACAACTAATTAGGAAGTCACGGGTGTTGAGTGATCAACGTTTCTGTGCACTTTGTTGGCTCTGCTAATGACTGACTTGTGTAGTTTGTGAGACGGAGATATCGCTGTCTCGCTCCTGCAACAGATTCCAATCATCTGTCTTCTGATGACAAGTTTTTTTTTTTTCTACAAGACATTTTACGAAGTAGTTTTGTGTATAATTAATGGAACATTAAAATAAATTTTACTACATTGCGCCAAAGTTCGTTTATTGCGCTGGAACTGTACTTTTTTCCGGGATGAAAAGTATGCTGTGTCCTTTCCCGGGACTCGAAGTATCTCTAGATATCCAGCAAAATCGGTTTAACCGTTTGGGCGTGAGGAGCTAATAGACAGACAGATAATCTTTCGCATTTAAATAGTAGTATGGAAGTCACAGAAATCATGCTTAATTTATTCTTCAAATAGGAGAACACTTCACCAAAGTGTACTCGAAGCAATGGGGATTGTCCATTTTTTTTTAATTTTGCTCATTACAAAAACATTTCGAGGAATAAGGTCAGTGATCGTTTTTCTGTATATAAACGAAAAAAATACCCATTAGTTACTTATATTTTTGAACAAATATGTTTAACCTTAGTTTGACCTTCAATGGCGTTAAATTAGCAATAAATTCGACCAACATTACGTTTCGAACTTTTGGTAAGCTTGTCGTATCAGCTTTCACATAATGAGAACTTGCATTTGACGAACCAGCCATTATAAATAAGATTGATAGGAAAAAAAACATACTGCAGAGGTCAATTGGCCGCCGATGATGACGTCAGAGCGAAACTTTAAAAATTTATTGAGAACAAACTAGCCAATGAATTTCAAAATTATTGAATTTATATTCTTAAAATACCCTATTTTAACGAAAAAAAATATAAAAAGTACATGTGATTTTTTTTGGACAATGCCCATTGTATTTCAAAATAACAATGGTCAGACTTTCACAACAATACAAACAAAAAGTGAATGAAAGCAACAATCAGCACATATTGAAACTAATCATAACAGAGTTAGAGAGGTGCTTAGCAATCAATGCGGGTCTAAACAGTCCTCTAGTTAATGCAAATGACCCACTACGTGCCCAATTACGCGCGGTCTGCTAGCGGCCAAGCTTAGGCTCCGTACGCACTACGCGATCTTCACGCGAGAACACGAAACGCACGTTTTGCAAGAAAAATCAAAACTCGGTTTTTGCACGGAAATTAAACGCAATTTTTGCAGAAAACATCGAAATGCACGAAAAATTTAAACGCTTTTTAAAACAAAACGAAAAATCTTAGGCATTTCTAATATTCATTCAACAATTTACATCCTTGTTCTATTTTGTATATTTAAGTAATAAAAATCATGTAAAATTTATGACCTGTGTATACTTTAATGTATAAGTTAAATTTTTATCGATCTCTCAATTTAGTATCGCTTTTTGCATAAACAAATAAATATTTAAAACACAAATCGAACTGGATTTAAAATACGTTTAGGAATGTGTTTAAAATGTTAATTGTGTAAATTCCACAGTTTCAATAATTTATTACTAGTTACCTACACCACCGAAAATTTGCATTAATTTTACGTAGGCTTGAAGCAGTTTACCTACAGGTTTGAGCTACTAAAACGTGTTTATAATAAACGTTATATTCTTAGATCATCTTCAAACAATCTTATAGGTGTGGGACAAGTTAAGCGCAAGTATAATACTGCAATGTCTTATTAAGAATTCATAATATTATGAAGACCGCACGGGAAAAACAAGGCATGTCACCTTTTTTGTGAAACTGACTTTTTAATGCCATCTGTTAGCTTTTTTAGGGAAAGATTCTATTACAAAAATTCAGAATTGGGTAAAATCATCGGAGTCAACTGTTATAGTTCAATTTGTATTTGTTCGTCCATGGCAAGAAACTGTTATGTCCGCGCTTCAAACGTTAAAAACCGTCGTTGCCATTTGACATTTTGTTTGTTTTAAAGAAATTAAGGCCATAATATTTTAAAAAATGCTAAATATATATTTATTTATGAGACTTGGAAAACTTACAGCTAAGTGACATCAGTGGAAATTTTATATGTGGATCAGAAAACCAATTACAAGTTTTCACCTCTAAGTAACAGAGTAATTGAATACAAGATATTGTGAACGGTCTTACTAATTAGATACAGATATTATGTTTTTAAGTAGGATAACAAAACAACTAAAACAAAAAGTTTAAACTATAAAGGTAGGTCTGACTAAAAACCAGAAAGAAGAATATGCTAATAATATCGTACAATTTACCATAGTATTGTGGTTTGAATATGTTATACAAATTTAGTAAATCAAGTTATCAAAAAATTTGCAGCTCAAGCTCTTTCTAATCGACGTTGTCTTAGTAGTAAATACATCAAGATCGTAATCACGGCATAGCTTGTTGAAGTTGCGACTCGCTCTCACAACATACGAGTTTTGTCTGTAGTTGGTGGAAGCTTTTGGTACCGCTATTGGTGGGTTGAATCTTATGAATTTAGTAGGAACATTAATCGAGAATTTGGAAAGTAGTTGTGGGCAGTCTAATTCATTAGACATCGTCTTTAATAGTAAAGAACAATCAGCTATCATGCGTCGTGTTTTTAATGGTAAGATATGAAATTTCTTACAAAGGCTTAGATAATTGTCCGAGTGGTATGCAATTTTTTGATGATAGCACAAAAATTTGATAAAACGCTTTTGAATCGCCTCTATACGGTCTACATATTTATGACAGTAAGGGCTCCACACCTGCGAGGCATACTCGAGATGACTTCTGACATATGTGCAATACAACATTTTCAAGGTTTTCGTTTCATTAAAACAGTTCGACATACGCATCACAAACCCCAAGGCCTTGGAAGCTTTATTAATAATCGCCTCGATCTGAGTATCAAAAATTAGTTTGCAATCGTGATGTACACCTAATTCACGAACACAGCTTGACCTAGATATGATTTGGCCTCCTAATGAATAATTTTCGTTTATGGCAAAGCGTTTCCGAGTATACGTTATTATTGAACATTTGGTAGGATTAAGATCTAGTTTGTTCATTTTGCAATAGTTTTCAAGGTTGGAAAGGTCTAATTGAAAGTTACGAGCATCTTCAGATGATTTTATTATAGCGTAAATATTCATATCGTCCGTAAAACATAAAAGTTTTGCGAACTTTAAGCAGGAAGCAATGTCGTTTACGTAGATTATAAATAATAAAGGCCCGAGTAGCGAGCCTTGAGGCACACCGCTCGGTACACGAACCCAGTTAGATATATAATTATTGAGCACTGTAGCCTGAGCTCGATTTTCGATGTAAGAGGAGAACCACCTAAGAAGATCTCCATGTATACCTATATTTTTTAGCTTGAAAATTAGTAGTTCATGGTCGATGCGGTCGAACGCCTTGCTATAATCAGTGTATACACAGTCAACTTGACTACCATTGTCCATTGCGTTTGTAATAAAGTCATTAAATAGTATAAGATTTGTGATGGTCGATCGACCTCGTATGAATCCATGTTGAAAAGGACTAAAATAATTTTTGAGAGCATCACAAACTTATATGTTTAATATATTATTATTATTATGTATTAATTAATGTAATATTATGTAAAAAATAACATAGAAATGTTAAATATTTCTAATGTTATTTTTATAATTGTGAATGTCAATGCAATGCAAAAACCAGGAATGTCTATTGACATCGATGGTTTCAGCTATAGAATGTAGTCACTAATTTCAGATTCTGAACCATAGCTTAAAACTTATTTAAACAAATCAAGTTTTAGAAGTACATGCAAAGCATATTTTGTTAACCTAGTAATAAGTTGCTTCAATATTTCACTTAAAAGCGTCTAAAATGAAAGAAATGCAGACTTTCAAAACTTTAAAAACTGTTTTTGTCTTAATTCTACTTTTTTGACGTTCCTTGCTTTTCCCGTGTGGTCTTCATATAGTTTTGTCTCCTTTGAAACGCTCCTTGCGTTCGGCGCCTAATCTGTAACCCCAAGCCAGACGGCCTAATTATGTACGAGGTGGATTTTGATTTCACGTCCCGTGACATCCCGGCATTACGGGATATTGTTGCGGGCCCCGGGATTGCCCGGGATTGCCCGGGATTGGCTGGGATTGGGCCTCCAAGTGAATTGTTAACGGGGCCTCTTTGATACACACACTTATTACCCATTGTGTTCCACATCACAAAGGTATAATTAAATAAATTTTTTTGTTTGCCGGCCTTTATATTCCCAAGAACGAGATTCATACAAAGGAAAGTAATTTTAGGTCGTATCGTTGTAAAGATGATAATTTCAAATATTTTATATTGAAATAAAATTCTGATAGTATCGTTCCCAAAGGTGGATGATATTATGCAAAATAACTCCAGTATTTTCAGTTTTACTAAAATTATTCGTGTTCTTACTTGTTTTATTTGGTTTCTTATGCTGTTTCTTACTAATTAGGAATACAACAAGAATATTATGGGCTTTAAAACTTTTTTTTAACCATAACCAAGAGTTCCAAAGTCCAGAGCATGCGCCAGGTAGTTTTTTTGGGAATTTTTAGTATGCGACAGATATAATTAAATAGATTGGAATCGAATGCCTTCACCGAATCCTTTTGCCGGCTGTGGTTTTGTGAAACAGTATGCGAGCTTATTAATATTGTATCCATACTTAATATTATAAATACTTATAGACTTGTCTGTCTGTTTTAAAACTTATTTATGAATCGGGACTTAACGCGACTTATTCTAGTAGTAATGCTACTACGAGTACATACTTTTTCTCGACGTTTTAATTACATATATTAATGCAACGCGAAAGTTTAAGATGTTGTCTGTCTGTTACTTCTTCACGCTTAAACCGCTGAACAGATTTCAGGTATGAGGTATCTGCAATCTGCATTCCCGGGAAACTACATAGGTTACCTTTCTTAAAAAAAAACTATTTAAGTATGTAATTTGTTCCACAGCTACGTAATTCGATGGACAGACTGTCCTATGTACTTTTCCAGTTCTTTTCCCTATGATTTAACGTTCTTAGGTAAAGACCTTCCTATACTATGAACTATCACATTCCGAAGCGCAGTAAGCCATCATCAACACAAGCCACACTTATCTAATTTGTCTTTTCTTTCAAGATCTTACAAATTGATACCATGTAATAGATGCTTCATTATCTTATGGATTCGTCTTAAATGTTACCTGTGTTTTTTGTCCCACTACAACCCGCAAGCATTCCCATTGCGACCCATTGCGTTGCGACCCTTTGTTTTATTTGGAATAGTCACAAAATTTTAACAAAAACCGGAGGACGAATTTTAATTATTTATTACAGATGCCGCCAACCATCGGCTTATGAATAAAATATTTTTATGCGACTATTTATATTTATAATACGCGGCGGCCCATTGTGTCTGACGTATAAAATTTATAATTGGTTTCGATGAGTTTTTAATGGGGTCGACATTTTATTGTTTGATTTTAGAGTCGTAAAGTTCTTTGTGTACCGATTGCAGGAAATTTACAGATGTCTTAGTGAAGACTTCAAATTATTTTTTGACTAGCAAACGCCCGCAAGTCGCAAGGGAAAAAAAGTATCCTATATTCTTTCCTGGGACTCAAAGTACATAATATCTCCACATCAAATTTCAACAGTATCAGTTCAGTGGTTTAGGCGTGAAGAGGTAACAGACAGACAATAGGCTAGATGACTAATTTTTTTTCTTATTGGTAATTGAAAGACCCTTAAAAAATAGAAACATTGCTGAAAGAATGACTCCCATAGCTTAAAAATTCACCAAGATATGAACAATTCAAACATCTCATAAAATAGACCTGCCCGAAACGCCCCATACAAAGTGCTAAGAAAGACTGACGTCAGTCTTTCTTAGTTTGTACGGGTCGGGAGAGAACTTTGTTCGATAGGTATATTAAATATTGCGTTTATGAAAGTGGTTTCATACCAAAAGTTGCTTTTAATTGCATAAGTTATCGAATGGTATACAAATATTAAGAAATTTAATTGAAAAAAAAAACGACTTGATTATCCAACTTTGAAGGCGCCTAACAAAAAAAATACAAATGCTATCGAGCTGAAATTTTGGTAACGCTTATTTTTTGCCGTGCTTTCTTTATTTTATTAACAAAAGTCGCTAATCTTTGACCTTGTCATCATCCCTATTATAGACAGATATACACTAGACAGACACACTTTCGCATTTATTATATTATTATGGATGATTAGTATGGAAGAAAATTTCGATGAAGATCCGGTAAAAGGAAGAAGTTAAAACAGATATGGGGTACGAGTAGTAAACGCTAAAATAAACCTAAGTGTCGTTCTTCACAAACTCTCAAACAGCATAAACAGCGAATAGGCAGTTATCTGGCAGTTCACAGCGGACGAATTACAGTTCTGTGACGCGAGCGCCGGATACGGAACATAAATCTAGAATAAACTGGACTAGGTTTAGGTTTTTACGACCTAAACTCTGTTGAGCGCCGTCTCACAGTGTGTCATTGTCACTTATCGCTGTCATGCAAGACACTTTAATGTCTGGAAATAAAGAGTTGGATACAGTGACGGATTAAGACCACTTGATGCCCTATAGTCTGTGCGCAACTAGTTGGCCGCTCTGCCGGTATGTGAGTATATAGGGCAGAGGTATAGATATAGGGCAGAGCAGCCAACTAGTTGCGAACAGACTATAACTAAGCAATCCATGCCTGTGGGGCCCTCTATACGTATGTCAACTCGAATCGGTCTTTGAACTGTGCCCCTCAGACGTGAGGCCCTAGGCAGTTGCCTAATTTAATTAAGGGTAAATCCGTCACAGCTTGGATATCTTTCTTGAAACGCATAGTAGAGAAACTAGGCATATACGCGCAACTATCTCGCTTCGAACGTATCGATTGACAATATTTAATGGGAGATTTTGTCAATTTGGACGATACCCTAATTTTGACCCCACTTTTTGTCCATTTGCGTCTGCAAAACTGGTCTGCTAGAAGGAAAGTATGAGAAACTCTATGTTCATACTAGTTATTTAACGGTGGTTAAAAACGATTAACCGAAAACCCCGTAAACAAAGCACCCGTAGTTATAAATATAAACGTAACAATTGATCTTCATGGTGCAAGCAGTCAATGTTCCGAATTTCTGTTGAAAGGAATATGATAGATCGTGCAGAAGTTGTGCTGACTTAAATAAATATAGGATTTCTCAAGACAGTGTTATTTCAAGAAATTGTATACCTTTTCAGCTTTGAATAGCAAATAATTAGCAACTGAAATGCTCTTTATTAAAATCTTTCAAACGAGACATTCTTTTAAGTATTGGATTAAATTGACAATAATTGTACAATTTTCTCAGCAAGTATTTTTCAATTACATTTATGTTGTATTATATTGGAGAAAAAAATCTCTGAAATATCATGATTTTTATGTCTCAAATCGCGATGCGTCTTGGTGTGGTTTCGCCCTAAACGGTCACCAACACCTACGCTATAAAATATTAATATAGTTAAGTTTGTCACAGCACATTCATCAGCCATACCAATATTACAATGCTTCATACATATCAATGTATTTTTTGTTACTGTAAATATGTCATCTCGTCCTTGTTATTGTGATAGTAAGGCTGAGTGTACACTGTATTGATACTATGTTGCAGTTTAAAATATTTAAAAAAAAACGAAATTATTGATTTTAGTAGGTAAATAGTTAATGGAATCAGGCGTTACTTTGCGGAAATCCATAGCTTAAAATTTTTTTTTTTTTTTTTTTTTTTTTTTTTTTTTTTTTTTTTTTTTTTTATTAATTACCAAATTCTTGTCTATACTTCTAGAACTCATCAGAGGCAAAATTTTATTCGCTTACCTACTAAAAAAAAAAAAAAAAAAAAAAAAAAAAAAAAAAAAAAAAAAAAAAAAAAAAAAAATTTTTTTTTTTTTTTTTTTTTTTTTTTAGTAGGTAAGCGAATAAAATTTTGCCTCTGATGAGTTCTAGAAGTATAGACAAGAATTTGGTAATTTTTTGAACCTATTGAGCGTCATAATTTCGCTATTCAAAAGCAAATTGTAACAAATCGTTTTATACTAGCAAGCATCTATGGTACTAGTCTATCATCTATAATATATATACTAGTCAATTTTTTTATCCATGACTTTAGTTATATATATAATTAACATCCTGCAATGGTTCATAGATATCATAACTTACGCATTCTATCTTTCTTATTTTCTTCTATTTTCTACGCAATTTAAAACAAATCCTCCAAGATGCCACATACACTGTATAAACAACAGTTTTCCCTGTTCATAACACAGTAAACTTTCGCACGCATTGTCTGCTCCTAGATACTTATCTACATTTGTGGGGCTGACCCACTTTTTTCTTCTATATTAGTTTTTGACTTCATACACTCTTGACTCGTCGGTCGGAATTGTTTCACTGCGGTCCTGTTTACTACTGTGTAGACTCGGCCTAATTTAATTCATAATAGACGGTATAATTTCGAATTTATTTATTCCATGAAGTGGTTCAAGTATTTATACAATTCCATTGTGAAGTTTTATATAGAGTTATTGACTGCTGTTTCTTTGGTAGAGTTATTATTATGAAGGTTATAAAAAGACATATTAGAGCGGAAACCATAACTTCTAGAAATATATTTTTCAAAAGTGCCTAAAAGAAAAAACCTCGTCACTAGAAAAATTAAGAAAGAAGGATCATTTTGTGGAAAATTATTTTAGCGAGTAAAAACTTCTTGTATTTTTTGGCAAATATTGACTAAATCAGTGTTTTTCAACCTGTGGGTCGCCACTCGCCACCCTCTGAGAGGTTGCGAAATAATATTTTTTAATAAAAATATAAAACTTCCGTTTTTGTCTCTCGATTCAAAAAGTTGTCGACCTCTGCCCAAGTCATTAAGTAAAAGCTAATTGTACCATCAAACTTTGGAACACAAGGAAAAGTCGAAAAGTAACAAATTAAGAGATTCAAGTCCCGCTGTTTGGAGTTGTTAGCGACAATTGTAATTTTTTAGCGCGGCTTTAGGGCTTAACAATTAAGCTGGGTATTAATGGTGGATGGAGTGGAACTCAAATACATATAATTAACGAGATATACTGCTCACAATTAAAATAAATAACGACTGCGAATCTATATATATAAAAGAAAGTCGTGTTAGTTACTTCACTTATAACTCAAGAACGGCTGAACCGATTTAGCTGAAAATTGGCAGGGAGATAGTTTAGAGCCAGGAGAAGGACATAGGATACATTTTGTCCCGGAAAAATGTACGGTTACTGCACAATATACTTTTATGATTTGCGCGTAAACTATTCAATCGATTTTGATGAATTTTGGTATGGAGATACTTTGGGTCTCGGGAAAGAACAAGGAATACTTTTTGTCCCGGAAAATGTACGGTTCCCGCCCAATAAACTTTTATATCAAGAACGGATAAACCGATTTGGCTGAAAATTGGTGCAGAGGTAGCTTAGAACCAGGAAAAGGACATAAGATACATTTTTTCCAGGAAAAATGTACGGTTACTGCACAATATACTTTTATGATTTGCGCGTAAACTATTCAATCGATTTTGATGAATTTTGGTATGGAGATACTTTGAGTCTCGGGAAAGGACAAGGGATACTTTTGGTCCCGGAAAATGTACGGTTCCCGCACAATAAACTTTTTTGATTTTCGCCTAAACTATTCAGTCTATTTTATGAAATTCGGTATGGAGATACTTTAAGTCTCGGGAAAGGACAAGGAATACTTTTTGTCCCGGAAAATGTACGGTTCCTGCACAATAAACTTTTATGATTTTCGCTTAAACTATTTATTAATCTATTTTGATGAAATTTGGCATGAAGATACTAATTTTAATCTATTGTTTTCTTAATTATACCAATTCGAATTAAATAATCATCGTTAAGACAGGACAACGTCTGTCGGGTCAGTTTTTATGGCAAAGAAACTTTTGCCGGGACAGCTAGTTGTTAATAAAATTAAGTGTGCCCGGCATAGGGCGCGTTTCCATTGTGGGACGCCAAATATGTAAAAACTAAGGCTGGCATAGTTAGCAATAACATAGCCTTAACTTTTGATAAGTAGTCGTTGATTTTCATAATGTAACATACATTGAAAATTCCTGAAAATTCAGAACACATAATATTTATGATGCTAAATTAGAGATCTGCCCCCCTACCATGACATCTTATAGCAGTATTACTTTAATATTACTTTTAGATTCCGCACAAACAAAAAGCATAGCTATGTTTATATAAATAGAGATCATGTTTGTTTATGCGAAATTCTAAAGTAATATTAAAGTAATACTGCTATAAGAGCTCATGGTAGGGCCCCTGCTTCCGAGATTTTCGTTTCGCGAGTATGTATTTGATATGCCTATGGAAATACTTGCGATTTTTTTCCAAAAATAGCTGGGGTAGGCTTTGGCCTATTATGATATCACCTTTCCTTTCCAGAATTTTAGAACACCGTACGAACTTGACTCGCGACATAGCACGTCAAGTTCGACGCGTCGTCGTATCATGCTGTCCAATAGCTATGTCCACACTGTGCCTTTTTTATGCATCATAGCGCAGTCAACAGCGCACGTGAGGCATGCCCGCGACGCATCTCCAAAACTTTCACTTTGTTCTTTTTTTTCTGGAATTTCTTATGAGTTTATGACCAAATAAGGCGCACATATTCCACCTAGTAAAATGTTTTCGTCGCACATATTATTACTATAAGCTTACAGACACTACAACTGTTAATAAAAAATGACAACGTTGGCGTTGCGTTCGTTGACGCGTTCAATTATTGAATGCGCCAATACGAAAGTTGAATGAAAGATGACGAAAATTGAAGATGAAAGTGCACAGTGTGGACATAGCTATTAGGGGTTTTCGGTAATTCATTTGCCACCAGACGGAGCTATGTGGCATTAGGGTATTTCGTGTCAAATAGACGTATTGTGATACGGCCTTTACACTCGCGCTTCGTCCCTCGCCTCGTAGCTCGCCACTGCCCTCGTGCGAGGCTCGTGTTGATCGATGGTTAATAAGTTGCCTGTTTACACTCGCGTGCCGAGTTCAGTTGTCTTTGAGCTAGCAACAATGGAGGACGTCGAAGTTTTAGCAGCAACAAGTTTGTGCATACTGGGCTTATACTGCTACGTCACTAATTTAAATAAAAGGAAAGTAGCAAAGAAACATTCTTGTGGCATTTATGTTTAGGGTCCCAAATTATTCGTTCTTTTTAAAATATTTCTATTAACTTAAATGTTTCGTCTTGCGACCAATCCATTATATTCAAAAACGCATCGTATAATGATTATACGATGCGTTTTTGTTTTTGCGTATTTAAAACTAATCACAACCTGCGCGGCACGATGTAGAAGCCAGAATAAAGCAGGAGGGCGAATGTAAACACCCACTCGCGTGCGACGCGAGGTCCTTTGACTCGTGCCCTAAAAACCGCTCCGGACGCGAGCGCCGCGAGGGACGAGACGAGGGACGAGCCGAGCCACGAGCGTCTGTTCACATTCGCACCTCGCCCCTCGATTCGTCCCTCGCCTCGCGACTCGTACGCGAATGTAAATGGGCTATGACAGTTATATCGTGGCATCTGACAGGGATTTAACACGATAGATCCTAAGGGTCAATACAGACCGCAACGCGACGCGACGATTATTTTACACCTGGTGGCAAATAGAATATCAAAAACCCTCATTGCCATTATTTTGTCGTATCGTGCCGTGCCATGCCCAACAATGGAGTCGCGCCCCCACGGAGCCTTGGGCCGGATAATTAGCTGTAACAAGCGACGAACTAGTTCACTCAGCTCGCGGTTCGCTCAAATTTTATAATTCAATGAAAAATCCCGCAAAGATGCACCGTCGGTCGTTCTTTTGTCGCAAGTGAACTGGAACGGTTTTTGGGTGCGGAATGTATTTTATAAAAGTACTTGCTGGCCCGGCGAACATTGTTCTGCTTATGCTTACGTTATATTAAATAAATATTAATCCTTCAGGCCCCGCGCGAGCACCGGTGATCGCGAGAACAAAAGAATACAATGGGAATTCCTAGAACCTCCGATCGAAGGATTGTATAATGTACTATCAGAATAGTTGATTCATAGGCAGGTTGTGGACCTACGTAATTTGGTAGCGTTATGTCAAACTCAGGCGACAGTTCATCAATATAGAATTGACATAATCCTGCAAATAACGTAGGTCCCTCAACTGCCTATGAATCAATTTCTTTGATGGGACATTAATAAACCACTCTCTTAAGTGTGCTTTTTAACCGACTTCCAAAAAACGAGGAGGTTATATGTTCGGCTGCGGTTTTTTTTTGTATGTTCAACGATTACTCCGCCATTTGTGAACCGATTTTCGAAATTTTTGTTTTGTTGTATTTGGTTTCACTCCAATTTGGTACCATGTTCACAAAAATGGTGACCTGATGATGGGATCCAGGAGTAATCGAGAGAACTCCTCGAAATTTATATGGAAACATATGGTGATTTTGGTTTTGTGTGAAGTGTACAAAGAATATGCTATAAAGTCAAATATTGGGTCAAGGTATACCATGGTTTCGAAGTTGCTGAGAGAACTCCTGACTCCTTATAGATAGACGTTTGGGAGTTTCGGCGTTGTTTTAAGAACAGAAAGCATATGCTGCTATGCAATTCATATTCATCATCATAATCATCATCATCATCATCGTCATCATCATTACCACGTCGTGTTAAGGTCACCAATGTATCATGGCACAGAATAGATAATAGTACAAGGCATAGGTATATACTAATAATAGTAATTATGTACTGTATAACAAGTAACAACACCTGTTTGTTTAATACACGGCGGTCGGCAGACGACAGATCGAATACTTTACTACTTTATATACAGATCTAATACTTTACTAACTACTTTATAAAATTCAAATAGACAAATAGAATTAAAGTAAAGTTATTTTAAAAAGAGCATTTAAACAAAACAAAGTCATTAAGTGTCCTTTTTAATTAGTTATACTTATTAATCAATAGATGGCGCACTAAGTATCGATTTGAAATGGAATTCTTGATTACAAGAACAGCTGTCAATAATTATGATAATATTATCTATTATGAGTAGCTACGCTACGTCCTATGCAAGTTTATACAATTTTTTATCTGATAGATCCTTCGATCGTGGAAAAACGAGACACAATAGCCTTTCTATTGTTATCGCAATCGCCGGTGACCGCTTGGGGCGTGAAGCATTAAAATTGTTAAATTACTTAGCACAATACGAGTTCGTTCACTTCACTGATAATATATTATTTTGTGAGTGTGTATTGTGACTCTTAACAAATTGTAATAAGATACGTAAAATATACGCGAAGGTTTACCTACTAGTGTAACTAAAAAGAGTGAAATTATTATTATTTTTAACAAAAAATTAAAACCGACTTCCAAGCTAAAAACAATAATAACATTAATATGAACTAAAAAGTATTAATATAATTTTTACTATCTAATAGTGCCTTTTTCCGAATTCGGCTAAACCTCAACTATTTCTGTACTCAATCTTCATAATTTTGAAGTCGGTGCCAGTTCCAAAAGTTTCAAATATTCTGTCAGAGGACTGAAGATTCAGCTATCTGGTACCGACTTCAAAATAATGAAGATTGAGTACAGAAATAGTTGAGGTTTAGCCGAATTCGGAAAAAGGCACTATTAGATAGTAAAAATGATTTAATACTTTTTAGTTCATATTAATGTTATTATTGTTTTTACCTTGGAAGTAGATTTTAATTTTTTGTTAAAAATAATAATAATTTATCATCGAAATTCGCTGTGTTTAAAGGACTAAAGCGATTCTATTGATAGACGCAGAGATCAAGATATTTTGTAAAAGTTAAAAAGTTGCAGTTAATAACTACTATTAATTATCCTATTAAAGTGGTTAATCAGGAACTTTGTCGATATTACCGACCGTTAACCATTTATCAATCATCGAAAATATTTCACGGATTTCACGGACTGCGAGCATTGTTTACGAAAGAAAATTTATCATTCTCAGATCTTCAGACTCCGCCAGACTCTCGTCAAACTTATAAATTGGAAGCCCCGTAAAAGAACTTAAAACTTATTATAATGTAAATATTTTTAGGTACGATTACTCGTACCTCCATAAAAGTTTGGAGTCCCGCAGACTTTTTTCGAATTAGTTTAAGTAGTTTTTTATACTTTTACAGTTAAATTCCGTCGCGTCGCCGATGACATTTTAATTTCATTATCATAAGAAGTTGGATTTTTATATTGGTTGTAAAATATAGCACTTTTGTAAGAACTGTTAAGTTGACTAATTGGAGTAATTGGCGACTAAGTATGGCTAGACGCATATTATGGTCGATCGTAATAAGTAGATCTTAATAGTTATTTTCTATCAGTTAATGGTTCTTTTTTTTTCTATCAGTTAATAACTACTATTTCTTTTCTATTAGTTTTATTTAGACAAGACAGATTCGATAATTTTTGCAAAGTCAGAGATTAAAAATATATGAGTTTAATTTTAAAATAGATATCTAAGAGCATCGCTAGCACAATTAACTTACTGCCGCACTCAGAGTCTGCTGAAAAAAATATTTGGACATAAGCCCATTTTAATTGTCAAACTCTACATTAAGAGGGCGACTAACCCAAAAAATCAAACATCGTCCTCTCTTCACACTCACACTCGTCTTTCATATTATATTATGCCAATATGAAAGACGAGCGAGTAATGTTAAAATAAAAAATTGGCCAAGTGCGAGTAGGACTCGCGCACTAAGGGTTCCGTACCATTATAGAGCAAAATTAGCCCAAAAATTGTGTTTTTGTATAGGAGCCCCCTTAATTTTTTTATTTTATTTTAATATTATTATTAAATATTAAAGTGCACATAAACCAAGGAGGAGGAGGAGGAGTAAAATTCAAGTACCTATCTGCTGCCATTATTGATATAGAGCCAAAAAGGCCAAAAAAATCACGTGTGTTGTATGGGAGCCCCCCTTAAATATTATTTTTTTTTTGTTTTTAGTATTTGTTGTTATAGCGGCAACAGATATACACAATCTGTGAAAATTTCAAATTTCTAGCTATTACCGTTCTTGAGTTACAGCCTGGAGACAGACAGACGGACAGACAGACGGACAGACATCGAAGTCTCAGTAATAGGGTCTCGTTTTTACCCTTTGGGTACGGAACCCTAAAAAGGAGACGCGGATTCATCGCCAATTTAGTTTTTTCTCAATAACTTGATACATATGTATTTTACAACATTTTGAAAATCTGCTAGGTTAGTTTCTCAATGATAGAATTTTATATAATGTGTTAAAATATTAACACATTATACCTTAGTTCAATGCACGGTTATGGCAATATATTATGAAAAATTCGTGAAAATTAGATGCATATTCTTTGTGATTTTTTCTATCGAGAAAATTTAAATTAATCGTGTTTTCGCTAGGTCGGATTCGGAAATATAACGTAGTATCTAATTTTAGGAAATGAAACAATTCGGGGCTTATTTTTAAGTATTAAAATGAATTATATAATCGACAATAATTTAGGGTTAGTCGCCCACTTAAGAAGCATCCTCGCAGTCGAAATCGTCAAATGCAATTTGATTAAATACCATCTAGTAGTATATTCTGAATTATTAATTAGCAAAGATAACAATCGAATGTTATGTAACTTATATGCTACTAGCAGTTTATTTGTAAAGTAGGTATATTACGTTGGCAGTAACAGGCGAAAAATATAGTAAATTATTTAATAACAACGTAATAATTAATAAGTATAATAATATGGCAATGTTCACTGCGAGGTATAACATTGGGCCTCATTAATGTAATCGCTTTTTCGTCTTGTTCGATACACTAGCTTTTACCTGCAGTAATGTTTTTGGAACCTTTAATTAATGATCATAATATTATATTATTTAATATAATTGTATTATTGATTTGGCCACGCTTCTCTGACTGATTTTATTGAGAATCGGCCTAATATTTTTCTATACCCAAAAAAAAATATAGCAAAGCAATGCTTGCTTAATACTTTAAATAAAACGCAAGCGACATATTAAAGTAAAAAAAAATCTGAGAATTTTTTTATGGTTCTCGACTAAAAGACCAGGATGATAACAAAAATCAGCTTTTGAATCAAAAGCTATTTAACAAAACACTCACGTTAAAAAAATCACAGCCGAACAGCCTTCTCTTTTTTGACAGTCGGTTAAAAATAAGAGGACATCTCGCATACTTTGTCTCAATCAGGGATCCCATTATAACTTCGGTCGCACGCAATCAAAACTGGGGGAATAACTAGTTTTGTGACGGCAAAGTTGTATTTGTGTTACTTTATAACAGCCACCTGTGACTACACTTATTGTTAGTGAGTTGATGGACAATATCATCACTACATAGAATAAAAGTCGCTTTCCACTGTCTGTTCCTGTCAAAAACAAAGTGTATGGGTCATAGAGATCACTGTGAAAGTAGCAGCGCTGAAGCAGTTATTAGTTTTATGGAGCGTTTCTTATAAAAACATAGGAGTCAAAAGTAACTCTTTTGGCACTGCTATATAACTGTTTACCGTCACTAAAGGATTATCACAATTATTTATGTTAAACAGGGTTACTTACTTATTCAACTCAGGAGGCTCTCTAACGCTAATATGCAGCTCTATGATTTATATCGTCTGTATAAGCACTCTACAAACAATTACTCAACGTCTGCTGAGTCCCGACCCAGGCACAGCTCATAAAAATCATTGGCTTTTCATCAAACTTCTTCAGAAGTTTCAGCACTAATGGAAAACTGCCAGTCTTCAGCCATTTGCATCTGAAGCGTTGAAGCTAAAAAGATTGTATGGTTAAGTCAAAAATATCGACCTTACAGCTAGCTTCAAAGCGTATAATATATTTTTTGCAGCAACTAATGTTTTGAAATCAACTGAAAATGTACTTTTAATGACCTAAATCGAAACTAACTTCGCCACATTGCGTTATAAAATTGCACTTGATGGCTTTTTCACACTCTTGCCTTACGGATGTCATGTACCTATTTTACTTAATTCATCAAGCCCCAAGCGGCCACATCCGGCCGCGTCCCGCGATAACAATTAAAAAGTTATTGTGTCTCGTTTTGCCACGATCGATGGGTATAATGTTACAAGTTACAATATTATTATATTTAATGTCGCCAAAATGAAAACACTCTGTTTCTAAAGGTCATTTTACCTATAGAATAATGATTTGCCGTTGGTAATTTATTTTGCTATAAGTATATAAATCAGTACAAGATTATCATTTTAAATTTCACTCACGGCAGATTTTGAAATTTAAATTTCGTACGAGCACCGCATCGAGAATGTATACCGTAATAGATATCGATATTATACAGTCAGATAATATCGATATCGGATATCAAAGTCACCGATACCACGAAATACCGGCCCGGAACCCTTGTGGTCATATACAATTCATCATGGTAACCCTAATAGTGTTTGTTGTACAACTTGTACATTGCTATATAATATTGTGTTTGTAATGTAGCATGATATTATACTTGTATATTACTAGCATGGCTATTGGCTACCATAGAAAGGTAGAATAATCAGATTGGAAAGCTGTCAATATTACATTTCTGCTCTAGTCATGCCAAGCCTACTTTTTATAGCAGAAAAATATGGTACCGCATATTTTTCTGCTAAACTCCACAGGTCTATGAATGAATGAATGATCAAATTGGACATGTTATTTGTCAATATATTTATCTATTTAATTTTCAATAAAGGAGCAATGTAGTTTATTCTACATGTAATAACCATACGTAGCTAATACATGGCTTGTGTAATAAGACTGCGGGTTAAGCCACAAACTGCCGTAAGGATTGCGAGCGCCGGTGCAAGGGGTATTAGCTATATAAATAGGCACATTGCTGTGAAAATTCCTCTAAAATATGCCATGTCTGTAGTTGAAAACTAGACAATTTCTGAACGTTGAAGATAAATATTCAATCAAACGAAGAAGACCTTGCGGCAGACAGCATGCCGCTAGGCATAATTACTAATCTTATAAGTTATATATAAAATTCTCGTGTCACAATGTTAGTTACCGTACTCCTCCGAAACGGCTGTACTGATTTTTACCAAATTTTATATGCATATTCAGTAGGTCTGAGAATCAGATACTGGATACTTTTTATATTGATAAGTGCATTCGTTGAATAAATAGTAGTAAATTATTACAACTCGAGACTGACGGCGACCATTGTTTGTGCGACGGGATAGTGATGGACGTTGCCATGGTCACAGAATACGTATTAGTACAAGCCATAGTGCCATACTTATTTAGTCACTTCAATAAAATAATATGTGCGTATAAGTTATATATTACATCCATCCCCGTGGAGAACTCAACATCTGTAGTATAAATTTTCATAAAATTAGACTATAGTTTCGGAGTTAGAACTTCATTTCATTCGTCCAAACAAACTAACAAACTTGATCTTTTTTAATATTATTATAGATGGATTATTTTCTCTATAATCTTACTGCAAGTCACCATTAAATGTTAAAGTTCAAGAATGAAACGAAATGAAAAGAAAATGAAATGAAAATATTTATTTCTAAGTAGTTAGAATACCATTATATAACTATTCTCGTAACTGAAATATTTAAATTATAGTGTAATTTCAGTCATGGTTTAACCCTCACACATTCAACAACGATACAAACAAAATAACAACTTTGCTAAAATCAGGTAAAATCTTTTAACATAGAGTCCAGATTTTATGCAACAAGCACCATCTAAAATATGAAATCTTTTGAAACCCGCGGTTACTCAGAAAGGTAGATACTCGTAGCTCGGTGCAAATGTAAATAAATTATAATATTGCGCCTTTGAGTGGTAATGGAATATCTTGTCTATTTGGTGAGATAAGGACCGATTCACATGTTTCCTTACAATTTGAACAAACCTTGTCTTCTTATAATTACTTCATCGTCTAGCTAATATTATATCATATAAAGAATCCACAACTTTTTATTTCAAACAATTTTCCCGGTCCTAAAGCCTTCATTAAAGCATCAATAAAAATAAACGACAGTTCTCAAATTGTTATTTACCTGCTTGTGTCTTAAATTCTAATAATTAAACAGGTTGTTTAAGCAACTTAGGAAGCAAAACTATAGCCGAAATGTCGTGAATAAGAATAATCGGCCAAGTGCGAGTCGGACTCGCGCACGAAAGGTTCCGTACCGTTATAGAGCAAAAATAGGCCAAAAATTGTGTTTTTTGTATGGGAGCACCCCTAAAATTTTTATTTTATTTAAATATTATTACTAATTGTTAAAGAACACATATAATTAAGGCTTTTGTGAAAATTTCAAGTACCTACCTGTTGTCATCATTGATACCGAGCAAAAAATGTTTGAAAAATCACGTTTGTTCTGTGGGAGTCCCCCTTAAATATTTAATTTATTTTGTTTTTAGTATTTGTTGTTATAGCGGCAACAGAAATACATAATCTGTGAAAATTTCAACTCTCTAGCTTAATAGCTAGAGAGTTGAAATTTTCCGTCCGTCTGTCTCCAGGCTGTAACCCAAGAACGGTAATCCGTTCTTGGGTTACAGCCTGGAGGCAGACGGACAGACAGACAAGACAGACGGACAGACAGACAAGACAGACGGAAAGACGGACAGACGGACAGACATCGATGTCTCAGTAATAGGGTCCCGTTTTTACCCTTTGGGTACGGAACCCTAAAAATACTCCGCAAAAAATCGTAACTATAAAAGTTATAAAGCTTCATCCAAAGAAATTATTTAACAAGGCTATTAAAATATACTGACTTGCTGAAGTATCAAATTAAACTGAGCTGCGGGGCTAAAATGGTCGCTTAGTTGAATCCTGATATGAATCATAATATGATTAAATTCTTTAAAATCGCAAAATGCAACTCTGCTTGCAATTCATTTCTGTATTTATGTACTGATTTGACATTTGTCAGTTTGACAGTTTTGACAATTCATTTGCTAAATTGATTGAGAGAAATTACTAATTATGTGACCATTTTAGCCCCGCAGGCATGCAGAATCAGATTCTTTGTTTGCATAACTTATATCTGATATTTTCCCAGATATTTTATATTATAATAATGTTTTTGGTAGGATTATATTATTTTTATGCGTAACGTTGAAAATAAAAATCTGCCTTTCGAGCTGCGGTGTGAGTCCACCCTTAGGGCCTTATCACACTGGCGATTAGCGAGCGATTTGAAAGCGACGCGACTGCGCAGCGCACACGCCGCGATTGCGCGACGTGCACGCAGTGCCGCGACAGTGCAGCGCGGCGTCGTCGCGGCGTGGCGTGGACGCCATTTTGTACACTAGTATTTTGTATACTCCCCAGACGAGTGTACAAAATGGCGTTCACGCCACGCCGCGACAGCGCAGACGATCGCGGCGTGTGCGTTGCGCAGTCGCGTCGCTTTCAAATCGCTCGCTAATAGCCAGTGTGATAAGGCCCTAAAGGATTTATACCAGTGCAGCGCCCACATCCATTAACTTTTCCTTCATAACACTCGTAATTCTCGTATTATACTTGAATATTTTAACCAATGTTTTTCTTTGGTATATAACTAAATGATACGAAATTCACTCCCAAATGCGCCCCCACTTTAGTGGCTTTATAACCTGAAAATATAAGTCTCAAATTTTTATATTTCCAGTAATTTTTGCTACCGTTTTGATGATTTCGCTTAGTTTTAATTTTCCCGGAAAATTATATTTTTAGCATTCGTTAAGTGTTTATTAGGCTATAGTGTCAAATTAAAGTTTCAGTACTTTCAGTAACTAATATCTAGAAAAGGCAACAAGAATTTACAATCAGTTCCGTGTTTAATTCTACGTGGTTCAATACCTACTCTTAAATTATGTTCTCAATTTCTATACTAATAATATTCCGTATTAAAATAACTCTTATACGTTTCGAGAATCATCTAATATATTAACCACAAGCCTCGACACAACGGAAAACTCAATTCAACTTGCCATATTAAGTCACGTTCTAATTTGGCATTCAAATTTTGTTTATACCCTCCGCTGAGCACTAAAGAGCCGTGATTGGCTGGCGGCGCGTGGTGGGGGGAGTATAAAAGGCGTTGTAATGCATGATTCATGATCACTATTGTATCAGCCGCGCCGCCGTGTAGACGTCTCGGTTGTATTTTATTAACAGCCACTTTGTAATGTGTATAGCGAATGAGCTATCGATTGAAGCCGCTTGGCGCTTCTGAATTATTTGTTCCGAGTACCGTGCCGCTGCAGGTAAAAAGCGCTTCTGATATTTATAAGATTTTCGGGTTCACTTAAAATTAATTTTGTGTGCTAGGTGAGATCAATTTTCAGTTAATATTAGATGGCTCATAATTGATTAAATCTTTGAATAATAAATTAATGTGATATTAAAGCTTATTTACATAAGGAATAATTTGGTAATCTTTGACTGTATGGTAGTTAAACCTTCGAACGCGGATTCTTGGAAATCTATTGTTTACGCGGTCGAATTCGACCGCTTGAAAGTTGATAGGTTAAAGGCCTTATTCAACCTTCCTTATTCAAACGTCCTATTATTAGGATCCTAAAAAGAAGACTAATTAGAAGCTTTTGATTCTACCAATCAGAAGCCACACTTCTTCCGATTTAGTACGCTAATTAGGATCCTTAATTTCTAAATGCTATTTTACTTGACTAAATTTTTTTACTGAATCGATTTAGATATCTAAATTAGGAAAGGTAGGATAAGGACTTAAAGTACGAATAATAAAAACTATATTATTCGTAGGCCTTAAAGAATAACTGGAACCAAAGACCAGCTGGAACGTATCAAGACACGTCTATCGTCCAAATAAAATATTTATCTGGCTTCACATAACAGAACGATAGTTTCGAAATCACTTATCCAAATCGGAATTTGGGTGGGCTCGGAAACTTCGAGGGGAATATCGTCTGACAGGTCAAATCCCACTCCAAATAAACAGAATCAGAACGGATTCCCTCAGCATTTGCATGCGATAAGTGAAAATAAAACCGCGATAAATCTTACCGTTTGAAACTGACAAACCCCATAATCCTAGGTAACACTATTGTGCCATTTATTCCCTGAAAAGATTTCCCGCTTGCGGGGCGACAGGGCGCTCGATATTTTGTAGTTATTTGTTAAATGGACTGCCTTTGAGAGGATAAAGTGTGTTTATAAAAGATTTTTCACAATTCTTTCTTTGGTGGTCGCTGAAATGCTTAATGCTCGAGAATGCTTGGGCTTAAACTTTGTGCTGTGATTGTTGATGATGTTGTGGGTTGTTGGTTTGTTAGTCGGTTTATACGTTGAAGAGCATTTTAAAATAGCCCTATTGTAAAAATCCATACTAACATTTAATATTATAATTAATGCGAAAGTGTGTATGTCTGTATGTATGTCTGTTACCTCTTCACGCCCAAACTGCTGAACTGAGTATGACGAAATTTGGTTTACTTTTATATTTTGAAGTTTTTTCTAACATGGCAGCTATGAAAGTAATGTAGCTTTTTGTTTCATGTTTTTTTTTTAATCTTTTGTTATTATTTAAATTGTATTTGATCATATTTAATTTAATATTTAGATCATTAACCAACAAAATGTTTCCTTTGTGAAAGTATGTTGAACCTTCTATTTATATCCCTTAAATATGTATAATAATATCTTTTAAGCCTTTAATAAGGTCAGACGATGTGCCGTCCCACGCTCCATAAAGATATAGCTAATATAAATATTTATTATACGTTAATTGATATTAATTTTACCATCCTAATTATTCATCAAATTATTATATTATTTAGAACGCTCTAGAACAGTGGTACTCAACCTTTTTTATACGTGCCACAAACACGTTTGTGTAGCAGTTTAACAAGGCATGCCGACGTATAATGTTGATATATCGTGATGTGCATTTTACGTTACGTTAACGTAAGGGCTCCATTCCATCGCGGCGCACGGAGAGGCTACGCACGTGCGTCAAGCTTCGCTTTGTAAGAAAATATATGTGACTGTGTCCACTGCAACCCACGGACACGCTACGCACGAATTGTGTCAAGTCAAAGAAATAAATCCGTGCACGTCCACGCGTGTGCGTGGCCGTGCACAGCGTGCGCCGCGGTGGAATGGAACCTTAAATTTGCACGTCACGTCAACGTACCATCCCACGTTACCGCACCGTTCCACATTGACGACGCGACGTCGTGACGTGGAGATGTGGAAAGGTCCTTAGGGTTAAAAAATAACGTTCTTCAAAGTTAGCGATTTAACCTATCAAGCCCCATAAGATTTGTGATCGCGACAACAATAGAATCACAATAGATTTCTAAGAATCCCCGATCGAAGGATTAAAAGTGAAAAAAAATTCACGTCTTTCACAAGGACTTTGCACTATTTTGCCGATGGGCATAAATTTTAAAATGGTTTAACATCATGCGGGCTACTGATAAAGTCCCGGCGGGCCGCAGGTTGAGTATAGCTGCTTTAGAGTTTACAAATATTTGTATAATTTGTTACTGATAAGTTGATTACTCAGTATACATAAAAGTAGCAAAAGATAAGAATTTATTTATCAAATTATTTCATTTGATTCCTTGTACTATTGAAACTAGATGTTGTCCGAAACTTTACTGAGCACTGAGCAGAAGTCTATCGCGCAGGATCCGTACATTTTTCCGGGATAAAAACTGTCCTGTGTCCTTTTTCGAGACTATCTAACGACCCTGCGCCATGTAAGGCCATGTTCCTTTGAAGGCCAACTATCAAAAAGTCGCAGTTATCGTCATGTAAAGACATTTTCCTTCTACTACACACTTAGATCCATCAAACTTATGGCCACAAACGCGGCGGCGAGTTGATCGCGCCGCTATTGTGGCAGTGAGATCTCACTGTTTGTAGACTTTGGTTGTCGAGGCTACAATTGTAATTTCCGCACCCTGAAAAACTTTAGTTTTTAGTTACATAACCTATATCTATCTCAAATTTTATTGCAGGGCATTACAGTATAGGGATATATGTATGGTACTAATAAAAGAAAATGTACTTATGTCTCGATTTACGTTAAAATATTGGTAATGTTCCTAGGAAGGCCAGTGGTTCCTTATAAGGCCCAACCAAAGATTTGATAGTTGGCCTTGCTAGGGAACATTAACTTTACAAGGAACATCTAAACATAACATATAAACAGTTATTTTTAGTTATAAATGCGTACCGTAACAATTAAAATAATGTTGTTTTTTAAAACATCTTTACTTATTAGGATTATTAAACTTCTACACGCATATTGAACATTTTGGCCTTATAAAGAACGGGCCCATAAGAACGCCATTTTAGATTAAAAAAAAATTGATTGTATTATAAAACTCATTGGCAATTAGTTATAAGGTGTCAATGTGATACTCATTGCTGCTATTTTTAAAGAATTTCCATTTATATATTCTTAGTTATAAGATGATGTTCAAGCAATGTTCTTTATAGTTTTTTAGATGATATAAATATTTTGAGCATTTAATGTGTTTGCTTAATTGAAAGAAATTATAATGTTGTTTTAGTAAAAGCAAATAAATAAATAATTGTAACTCTATTTTCAAGTTAAACGACTGATGTATAACATTGGCCTTGTTTGGAGCTGTGTTCCTTGCAAGGCCATTTGGAAGAGCTTAGCAAAACTTAAGTTTATTTGAATGGCTGTTGATGCTAGGTTAAAAAGAGATTTATAATATGATACCTTATGAAACAGAGCATTACTTGAAAATTTCTTTTCTTAATTTATTTAGTTAATAAACGAATAACAAGCATTTTCCCCTTAGGTTGGCCTTACATGGCTCAGGGACCTTACATACCAAGACTTACCGTGAAGACAACATATGGATAGACATGCATTTTTGCTTACGTTATATTCCTATTGATGCCTGATAGTGCTGGTGACATTAAGAGCTTGTTTCACCATTTCCTGATAAGTGCCGGATATCTACAACTTAACTTAACAGAGTATGGAGAATCTGTCAAAAAAGTTGTGGATAGCCTATCTGGAACTTTCAGGAAGTGGTGAAGCACCTAAATAATTTTGATTAATCTAAATCAAATAAATAATTAAGGGGTTATTTCACCACTTATTGATAAGTGCTGGATAGGCTATCTACCGCTTAACTTGACAGATAGAGTATGGAGAATCTGTCAAATAAGTTATCGATAGCCTATCCCGTATCCGGCACTTTATCAGGAAGTTGTCAAACAATCCCTAAATAATTTTGGTTAATTTAAATCAAATAAAGAATTGAGGAGCTAATACACCACTTATTGATAAGTGCTGGCTAGGCTATCCACAACTTATCTGACAGATACATCATACTCTATCTGTCAGATGTGGAAAGCCTATCCGGCACTTATCAGTATATAGTTAAAGTGAAACTGGCCCTAAAGATAGTAAAATATATGTTTTTTTTAATAAATTTATTTCCATTGCGGTCGCAAATATTATTATATTACTAGATACATTCGAGGTTTATTTAATAAGTTAAGAGTTCAAAACCTCTATCTTATTATCAAATAGAATACTCTGTGATTTGTGAGCTCTTTCATTTCTAGTTATTATAATAATTTATACTTAATCTTTATTAAGTGGATATTCCTAGATTAATTAATTGAATGTTTGTTGCATAAATAATAATAGTCTTTGTAATATTTCAATTTTCAGTGTTTGAGTTTTTAGCCAAGTACCTATTGCTGCCTACGATAGCATTTAAGTTCTAAAATAAATAAAAAATTTATAGTCTTATAAAGTACTTACTTGGCGACGCCCGAAACTCCGTCGCACAGAAATTCGTTAATCCCACAGATCTCCTATCTAATGTTAATCCATACTTCCATAGTCCATACTAATATTATAAATGCGAAAGTGTGTCTGTCTGTCTGTTACCTCTTCACGCTCGAACTGCTGAACTGATTTTGCTGAAATTTGGCATGGAGATTCTTTGAGTCCCGAGAAAGGACATAGGATAGTTTTTATCCCGGAAAAATGTAGGGTTCCCGCGCGATAAACAAATTTTGGCGCAACGAAGTCGCGGACATCATCTAGTTATAATATATTTATTCTATGTCCTTTCCCGGGACTCAAAGTATCGTACCGTACCCAATTTCATCAAAATCAGTTTAGCGATTTAAGCGTGAGGAGGTTAACAGACTAATTGCAAAACCTAAGGACTTTAAAACTACATCGGATTTGACTAGAGAAAATATGCCTGCTTTATGTAGCTGTTATAGAGTAAGGGAAAGGTAAGAAGCACTGTTCTCTATCTTTCAACGCTGTCTTGAACCGTTAAAGACTAAACCCAGATGGTTTCAACGAAACCGACATGGAAGTTTATGAGAAACATAGATAAGGCATGGCTTTCATGAATTGTATAGAGTCGCTAACTCTTTACCAGAATATAAAATTAAGATTACCACAGCTTCATCTGTTAATATCAATGAGAAACAACAAAATCGGTCCAGAAGCTTAAAAGCAATATAATATCGTAGACAAATCATAATATTAATCCTTCGATTGGGGATTCTTGGAAATCTATTGTTTATGAGGTCGAATTCGATCGCTTGGGAGTTGAAGCATTAAGTATGTTTACTTGTTTTCTTTTTGTGATTTTAGTGCAAATACAATATGAACGCTGTAAAAAGTACTATTTAAATATTTATAAAAAAATCTTCCGATAAGCACTCCCCGCGTTTTTATTTCGTAGATATAAAAATTGTTTTTCGCGTAACATTTGGCTCGTTACGTAGCCGCTTTATGCCGAGTAGGTGTAATTAAAATTTGGCGTGAATTATTAGGGAAGGAGTTCTTCGGCCGCTCATGCAAATATTCTGGTCGCGGGGGACTTTCTGAGATGTCGTGGTGGCCACACGGCCGGATAATAGAGGAAAGTCTCGAAAAAAGTTTTTTGCATTGTGATTTGTGTATTGCAATTTTGATGTGTTATTAATTATTATACTTGTTTAGGCAGCCAGGTCTATTTAATTTTTTATAATAATATTTTGACCACGACTAACGGCCGTTCCCAATATTCAATCTATCTCTGGTTTGACATACAACCGAACGCAGCTAACATTGAATTGACATAAAATATATGTCTCTAATATGTGAGCTATTCCTATCTCTAGTAGAGCAAAACCAGAAATAGGTCAAATATTAGGAACGGCCATAAACGAACAAATACCAAGCTGGGAAGTGGGAACTGTATACAATTTTATGTCCGTAATGTTATTATATAAGTGACTTAGTAAGGCCCACATTATCAATCTTTTTAAAGATAACCCTGTGAAATCATGCCATTTTTCCCTAACTCTAAGATCGAAAAACAAACCATAAATTTATTTTTTAACCCAAAAGTTGGTACTACTAATAATATATTATATTCTGTGCCAAAAGTTTACTTTAAGATCGAAAAAATCATAATATTTTTCACCCAAAAGTTAACTTTAATCCAGCCTAGCGTAGGCCAACACACTTCAATAAAAAGTTTTAACACAAAAACTTGCAATACAAACTCCTATATTAATTTTAGACACTCGTGAACTATCGAAAAAACAATTTACCGAGTGAGAGGTATCGAACTTTTGTATCGATAAAAACAATATTGTTAACGATATCGAAAAACTTTCTGGCGTTTCTTATGAGTTAATAACCCAATGTTTCTTTGTTAGGCAGTTTTGTGAGTGATATGAAGGTTTGTAACTTCTCAAACTGTACTTGTTAGACGCAAAAAACCGGATAAACTTTCCAATATCATCATCGTCTTTCTATCCTTTTTCCTGAATTTCCTTTTTTTCGTATTTTTTTTAATCATAATAAATTTTGTATACGTTATGGATTTGTAAATTAATTAACTGACATTAAAAATCAACGGTAGAATTATGCTTAGCACAAACCTACGCGACCACGCAACTGCGAAGCGGCAGTGTCAATACAAAACACACATTTGACAATTTTGTGTTTTTTTCTATGTCCTGTCTATGACGCGATCTTTGTCACACGAAAAGCCTCTTCGGAATTGTTTGTACATTTTTAACAATAAATTAACCTTGACAGCTTTGTAGACGGAACCCAGGAATTCGTTTCGTATTAATTGACGCTTATTATAATAATTATATTTCGTTTTGGCTTCTTTGGCTTCTTGTGTTACCTACTAATTGTTTGGTTAATTGTATTTTGAATATGAACCTAAGTTTCACTAGCAGACAAATTTAAGATAATTATGAAATAAAAAACCTTCTTTTTTAATTTGGTTAAAAAAATATAGTCTGCAATAGTTATTTTACAGCGATTTCTCTACTAAACAGTACATGATTGGTTTATGTTTTGGTGTTAGCCAATCAAGAGCTCTAATGCTCTATTTAAATGCATTAACAGCGGTTTAAAGAATTTGAATTAATTCTTTAATTCGGTTAAGGTATACGGTGAATATATATATTATAATAACTTAACCCAAGTAATAACTTAACCCATTGAGCCCCGTACGAGCACTGGTGATCGCGACAACAATAGAATACAATAGAATTTCCGAGATTCCCGATCGAACGATTAATATACAAGCATAGTTTGTCTGTTTGCTTTACTTTTAACATGTTTGCGTATTATTTGCCTATATCGTAGCTAAGTTCACGACGTGTGGTCCCCAACAATCCCTTGTCTTCAACTTACACAAAACAAACGGATCATGTCCCTGGACATGGATATTGAAGATCTAGATTAAATTGTTAAGTTTTAAGACAATTATATCGTGAAGACGAAGGTTAGTAATATTTTTAAGTTATTGCATAGCTTCGATCGCGGACTTTGAGGCTTGAGCGCCGCAACCGAATCAAGGGTAACAAAAGAACCTAACAGCCCCCACTCCGATGCGGCGTTGCCAGATTTCGGCACGTTTTTTGTGTGCGTGATTATATGATTATATATTGTGTATAAAACAGACTTGCAGTAATACTTGCACTAATCTAAACTTAAGCCCGTTTTGAAATATGCTAAAATCATGCCGTCGCGTCATCATCAAAAATAAGTACATTTTTTCCTATACGAAAAAACAGAGATATGTATAATTATGTATCATGCCGTGCTCTATTGCAGGTTGATTGCAGGCTAATGCTAATGTTGCTATTGCTAATATTGCTATTGCTAATGTTGCTATTGCTAATTTGCCGGTATTAATCTCAGCGGGGCTAAGCCCCTATTTCACCAACGTCTGTTAGTTAACAGTTTGTTAAAATGTCATGTCTTCTTTTTCATTTATATGAAAAACGAAATAGGTAACGTGATACTAATTCGAACGTTAACTTTAAATGTCGTTGGTGAAACTGGGGCTTAAATGGTCACATTTAGCAATTCCTCTCAATCAATTCAGCAAATGAATTGTCAAAACTGTCAAACTGACAAATGTCAAATCAGTACAAAAATACAGAAATGAATCGCAAGCAGGTGGTTTAGATGAGGGTACCTTAGATCACATCTTCTTTTGCTGTCCTAGAAACCAATCATCCCTATATGACTGTCTTCCCAATTACATCCCTCTTCCTATCAATTTTAAATCGGTTTTAAGCTACGTAAATACCCCTTTTATCGAGATTTTGTTTACATATATACGTGTTAACAATATTATATTGTGTTGTCTTTTCTAACACTTGTTTTTGTTTTAGGTGAACCAACTTGTAAATATATATTATTATAATTATTATGTATATTATGTAACCATACCCTTGTTGCTTTACCAGACCTACATTAAATAGAGCAAAGTCTATCCAATACACTCTGACATTGGCAACCCACGAAACTGCCATTAAAGAAGAAGAATTGCAAGCAGAGTTGCATTTTGCGATTTAAAAAAAATAAATCATATTATGATTCATATCATGATTCTTCAAAGAGACCATTTTAGCCCCGCAGTACTCCATAATCTATATCTATACTTTATTCAACATCGATCAGAAAAGTTTTTACAGAACGGCCGGTGTCGATCTTCTGCCGATGCGTCAAGCTATTATTCTCGAAATTTGAGCTCTACCTGACACAGGTATGCGCTAACATGACGTCACTAACGAACCTCGCCATTCCTGCCTTCAAAATAAGGTTCAAAATGCACTAAAAGTCGGCAAAATCCAACCTATAATGTTGTCAGCGTACTAAGTTATGCGATGATGCCCACTGCGGATTATTGATGTAATTACGTTTTATCTGTGCCAAATCTTTATTTCTTTGTAGCGGGACTTAATTTAATCCCAAAATCTTACCAATTACGAGATTAATATCGCTCGTAAAAAGTTTATTGTATCCCCCCTGTTGGGTTTAAAAAGATTATAATGACGTGCGTTACCGTTACGCGTAAAAAAGTTGACATAAATAATGAAACTCTCAAATTGGGTAAAAATATATTATTTTTAATTCGACTGCAACTTCGTTGCATGGTCCAAGTATATCGCGCGGGAACCGCACATTTTTGCGATAAAAACTACCCTTTTCACAGACCGTATCTCCATACCAAGCTGCATTAATATCAACGGAACTATTAAAACTTGAAGGATTAATAACAAACAGACATAGCGTTGGTTTAAGCTGTAAAAGGGTAATTATATAGTAAAAATTTGACAGTAGCTTGTAGCTGGTAACACTAATAATAACCCAATATAAAGGAACCATTAAAAAATTACATTGCCGACATTTTTTATTCGAACATTAACGCTCTTACTAAAAGATATGTGCAGAACATTTTTGAATTTCGCAGCAGCACGAATAAAGCAGCAACAGCGTGTAATTTAGAGCTGGGGTCGGATTCTCAGACCTCGAATATCAATTCGATTGCAGGTCTTTCTCGCGTGATAATATTATTCATTAATTAATATTGCAATGGCGCGAGGGGATGCGAATTTAGATGGATTTTTAAACCATTCAAATTTGAGATAGACACCCGACACCGCTAGGGGCAAGTCTGTCGATTCAATGTGTATTTTCTCGTGTCGTAAATAAAGTTCAGTTTTTATTAATGGCTCAATAGCTATGTCCACATTAAGCAGTTTCATCTTCAATTTTCGTCATCTTCTTTTTATTCAACTGTCGTTTGGCATATTCAATAATTGAATGCGTCAAAATCCACCCGCGTTGAAAGAAAAGTATTATAGCGAGCGCTACGATTTCAAAGCGCGTTACACGGGCATGCCTCACGTTCGCTGTTGACTGCGATATAACGCATGCCCTTGATGAACAATAAAAAGGCCCAGTGTGGACAAAGCTATTGAAAAACATAGCGTTGCATCGACACGTAACGTTACAAAATACAATGTTATCTGTATTACGGACCCAAAGGTTCCGTGTGTTTAAATGTACCAAAGGTTCCGTGTATGTATTCGAAAGTATATTCGAATTTCGAGGTATGAGAATCGTGCCCCTATGCTGATGTATCGTGATCAGCTTATGGTATTAACTGTGGTATTACAGACAGGGGAGCCCTGGAGGTATTACTGCACATTTTTGAGGTTTTGCATCAAAGAGAGGCAAAAGCTCTATTGTGGGTACTATTTTAGTGCACTATTATCATACTCGTAAATTACTAAAAACTAAAAAGTAACCCATATCCATACTAATATTATAAATGCGAAAATGTGTGTGTCTGTTACTTCTTCATGCCCAAACCGTTAAACCGATTTTGCTGAAATCTGCGATAGGGATACGCGTTACTTTGAGTCCTGGGAATGGACATAGGATACTTTTTATCACGTACGGTTCCCGTGCGATAAACGAATTTTGGCCCAACGGAGTTGCGGGCATCATCTAGTAAAATAAAATAAATAAAATAAAATAAAAATTGTTTTATTTCCGAATAGATTTGTAGCAAATGCTTTCAGAATGTTGATACTACTGGTGCCTGCCTACTGGTGCCTACTGGTGGTGTAATAAATAATATTACGCTGTGGTCGGAGCAGAGGGCGCCATTAACACATACAGTAAATAATCTGACGAAAATATTGACAGAAACGTTGTCAATCATCGAACAAAACTTTTTTTTTTTTTATTAAATAAGGGGGCAAACGAGCAGACGGGTCACCTGATGGTAAGCAACTACCGTCGCCCATGGACACTTGCAACATCAGAAGAGCTGCAGGAGCGTTGCCGGCCTTTTAAGAGGGAATACGCTCTTTTCTTGAAGGTTTGCAGGTCGTATAGGTCCGGAAATACTGCTGGTGACAGTTCGTTCCAGAGTTTTACAGTGCGCGGTAGAAAGTTACGCGAGAAACGCACTGTGGAAGACTGCCACTCATCAAGGTGATGAGGATGGTATGTTTTTCGCGTGGGACGATGGCGAAAAGTTGCAGGTGGTATGATTCCGAACCCGATAGAGGATGCAGAGCGAAGCTACATCTCGGCGTAATTCCAAGGGGTCCAAGCTGTTTGAAACACTATGGCAATCAATAATTCGAGCGGCCCTTCGTTGGATACGATCTAGAGGGAGCAGTTGGTATTTTGGCGCCCCTGCCCAGAGATGAGAACAGTATTCCATATGAGGCCGAACTTGCGCCTTGTAGAGTTGTAGGCGTTGGTCCGGACTGAAGTACTGTCTCGCTCTGTTAAGAACACCAAGCTTCTTCGAGGCTAATTTGGCCTTACCCTCTAGATGATATCGGAACTGAACTTCGCTCGATATGTTGACGCCAAGTATCTCAATGCTAGGACTGATTGTTTACTGTCCGTGCTGGTGCTGCCTCTAGCGTCAAAACATTGCAGTAATATGTATATTCCTATCATTATGATACACTCATAATCCAAAAGACTATACCTAAATATATTATATAGATACAGATTTATTAAGTAACGATAAATTCATTTTATATCCGATGTGATTATCATGTAGCTACTGGAGAAGATGAAATATCAAATAATCATTAAAAAATATAAAAAATAACGAATCTCCAATTTACATATTGTAAAATAATAATTACCTAATGACATAATTTTAATAAAACTGATAATAACGACACAGCTTGTTAGTGTAATTGCTTGATAGACTGATAAAAGTTATTTTAAAGCAATCATTAATACTTACTACCGAACAACTTTTTTTGTTTAAATAATTAAATTTACTAGAGTTTATGCTACTTTTGTATAATACTACTAGTAATAATATTATTCTTGAATAGTATTCATTCTGTTTGAATTTATGAAAAATATCTAGGTACTTTTTTGTTGATGTTACCCGCTAGTGCGATGCAGCGTCGAGGTTCGCGTCTATCAACCGGACATTGCACATTTTTCCGGGATAAAACTATCCTAATTTTGGCTGGCAACGCACTTGCTACTCTTCTGATGTTGCGAGTGTCCATGGGCGACGGTAGTTGCTATCCATTATTTGACCCGTTTGTCCGTTTACCTTTTAAAAAATCCTAACAAAATCTGTTCAGCGGTAAAAGGAAAACAAACGAACAAACCACACACCTTCGCATTTATTATATAAATGTAAATTCGTAAAAGATATAACAAGAAAACATCAGTAATCCATATATATAAGCCGTCTTCTATTTCAGTTGGGGGTGAAAATATTAATATATCAGACAATAAGCGGATTAATTGTGAAATTATTCGAGGTATTATCTAAGAATATGCGTATATTTTTAATAACAAATGTAGGAAATCTGAAAAATGTATTGTTTCTAAGGGGATTGTGTTTTATAAAAAAAGCTTAAAAGATAAGTAAGTGTCTAGTTTAAGTATCCTTCAGTTCACACATTAAAGTAGGAAGGGGAGGGGAAGGTGCTAATTTTGTAGTCACTCGAGCGCGATAGAGACCTAGTAGGTTTTGTACATTAGGTAAAACTGATAAAAAAATAATAAGAGCGTTTTTTATTTTAGCGGTGGGTTCAGAAACTGCGGCCATTTTAAAGTTTTGAAAAAGAAAATATATTCAGAAAATAGCTTTTTTCGGTCAGTTATTATTATATTTTAGACAACAAGGACTAAATCATTTAGTTTAGTGCAAAATAAAATATCTGCGAAGTTTAGTTAGCAAAATATGAAGGTTTATTTTTTTTTATATTTTAAAATGTTCCTACGGGCTTACCTTATCTTTGAATCGTCAGTGCTTTTTGTGGTAGCTTTTTTGGGGTATATCAAACATCCACTATCTTAATCTGACAGATCGGATGACATTTCAATATTAAAAAAAAAAATTAACCCACCACGTGATAAATCTGATTTCTATACCATGATAACTAGACACATGTCGAAAGCCTATACAAGCTTAATATGACACGCTCGAGCTACTCCCAAATCCCCTCTTCCCCCTCTTCTTTTATTAGGCTTTGGATTTAGTAATCCGTCCTTTCTCCTTCCTTCCAAAAAAAATATTGGATATACATACTGTAATTGTACTTTCACGGACAAATGTGTACAGAAATTAATTTCAATTAAAAAATCACAAAATTAAAAAAGAGTTTGCTTAACATTTAATTAAAGACCGAAAATCCCAAAGAAATTTTAAGGGTATCAATATAAAGTGGTTTGATTTATTTAAATGGTACTCCATGCACCTTTTGGAGATAGGGATCATATCCCTCACAGAATCGAAGACAAATATAAAGTGTCAGGTCACTTGGAGTCCGGGTTGATGGGTTTATCGTGTTTTATTTCCACTTCGCCCGATTGTTATGTGCTATTTGGGTTAGATTGGGTAATCGATAGAAAGGCGATTATTTTTTATACATTTGGTGCTTTTTTTGCGAAAAAATCAAAGGGAAAAAATGCGAATGGTATCAACAGAGGTGGTGGTGTTTTTGGCTACTAATATTATAAATCTGAAAGTCTGTCTGTCTCTTTGTCTGTTACCTCTTCACACCCAAACCGCTGAACCGATTTTTCTGGAATTTGCTATAAAAATACTTTGAGTCCAGGAAAGGACATATTATAGGATACTAATTTTTATGCCGGAAAATGAAGTAAAAGTTTCTTGTTTTAGCTTAAAATTTGGTATTTCGCCCACTTATCAAAATATTAAATCATTATTAAAATGTTGAAAGTCCTTGTTTTGCAAGTATTATGCATATAAAAGATTTAGAGAATTGTACCTATTATGTAAATTTGAAAGCGGATCGCGATTCGCGACATATTTGTAAACATACAGATATTAATTGATTATATATTTAAATAAAACACCTGCATATTAAATTGTTATATCCGGCTACTTTCATATAGAGCCACTTTTGCTTTTTTTCAGCAATTCAGCCAATTTTGATTTAAACTTTTATATTAGGATTTAGGTATGTTTTATTATTATCTATACCTTTATTATAAAGCCGGAGAGTTTGTTTGTTTCACTAGTCTCAAGAACTACTAGTATCTTTAAATATGTAGAGTGCACACGTGTATTTAAACGGTGTATGAGTTTGTATGAGTAATGAAAAATTTATCTTTTCATGTCTGTACATAAAGGAATCAAAGGTAAGTGATTGGCCTCCATTTATTTCGTATTCCTCCATTTATCCTTTAAAATCGAAAATATGGCGGTTAAACGTATTTGCAAATTGCGAATTTATTTTTTTCTTCATTTTTTATTCACTTTCTTACTTCGATTTTTATAGTAAGACGTTATAGTTTTATCATTTAATTTAACTGATATTTATCAAATTCATACGTAACAAAACAAAAATTTAATTTTATAAAAGTCGTTTAATAAATTATAAGACAAGAACATCATTGTAAAATTAAAACGTTTACCTATATGGACTTGAATTAAACATTAAACTTTATTCAAAATTAAAATTAATTTGTTCGTCATTCTATTGTACCGGACGAGTGAAATATTTTATGGCGAATAGGTACCTACACAATAAAATAGGTTTATTTAAATGTAGAAAAAGATGGAATGACATTAGAATTTTTGGAAAACATGATACCGTATTGAGTATTCTAATATTATAAGGGCGCGTTCACCCGTGCTCTAATTTTACGCCGCGCCGCAAGAAAATACAAAAATCCAAACCATATTCGATTCGCAAGCAAAACGTATTGTCCGAGTTGTATTTGTTTTAGAATTGCAAAATATTTTCACCAGTCTGCAGATGTCGGGTTGTTTTACATGACATGGGGAGAACTGGGGAGAGTGGGGCAACATTACTGCTGTCAAAATCAGGTTTTTTTCACGTTTGCGAGTTTTTGTCAAATTTTCCCCACATTTCGGGTGAAATTGACGGACGCTGTCGGTTTATTAACACGGGTAAGCCGATATTTTAATGGTGTTTTTTAATAAAAGGCTTTGGGTGTTCGAAACGGTTTTAATTTGTGTCTGGAGTCCGATTTTTTTAGCTCGAATTTTGTTTCGACTCCTACTATCACCACGCGCGTGGTAACATAAAATCAGTCCCCTGTTCTTCGAATTTTTTTGATGGTGCCTGTCACGACATTCCTTTTTGAACTCTAATTTATAAAATATACAGAGTTCTAATTTCGTAATCCCTGCAGAGCGTATAATCCTATGTTGTGAAATCCTGTTGCACTTTACTTATAATAAGAATCACAACGCAGAATGATTTTGAATAGCACATTTAAAACATCGCATCACCTCGTCACGTTGCAATGTGAACTAACCCTAAGTTATACATTTTGGTACCCGATTGTTAAGTACATTCCTTGATCATTAAATGTTACTCAAATGACTCATAGCTAACTGGTTTAAAAATACCGAGTCACATCTATTTCTATTCTATAATTAAATGAAGGGAACTCTATGGGGCGGTGATTCAGCATAACACCATATGCCACAGAGGTAAATGCTATTGTATAGCTGGTACCAGCTTGATAAATTGTTAAATCAGCCCTTTGCCCTACTGACTTCGAAATCTAACCGTTTGCAACGCTGCTAAATGGTGAAAAATGTTTCTGAATATAGGGGTTTTATGCATAACCCAGTCGCCGAGCACGTAGAAATTCGATCATTTAAAATGAAAGTTTCAAATAGGGATAGGTGCCGAATTTAAATACATTTTCAACTTAGAAGTAATTAGGTCCTACTCCTAGGATATATTAACAGGCGACACAATATAGGCGTGGATTAAAGCTAAGTCCTTAATCACAGTAAGCCCGCCATAAAAAAAGTCTCATAATAATTTGAAAAAAGTTTTTGGTATTCTATTATATTTTTACATAGGCCGATGAAAAGGATTTGACAACATTAATATAATTACAGTCCTATGACAGTGTTTATACAGGTCTATACTCTATAGTCTATATCTATAGCGATACGAATTTCTCTTGCGACCGGACTATAGAAATAAAAGTAATGATGAAGTTTTGCAATTTTATATTTTCACTGGATTTATGATAAGGTTGAGGCATAGGATATTTTTTATTTATCCGATATCAAAGATAAGCCCTAAAGGGCGTGAAAGGTCTGTTACGTCCTACGCCTCAATGAAACTTAAACTTTGAACTCAATCATGTTTTTGTACAATATAACTTCAAACAAGTATCTTTCTCGAGTTTGTTTCGTGTCAATAAAGATTAATTATTTTGTTCTGTTCTTCATGAAAGAGTGGGACAGATTGCTACAACGATTGAATAATACTTTTCAAATTTTTTGTTGAAGCTAATAGTTTCCTAAGCCATGCTGAGCAAAGACAGTGACAGCCTGAGACAGACGTAAGTAATAATAATAATATGTGTAAGTAGTTATACGCTGCCTAAATATATTTTAATAATATATTTAGGTAGCGTATAAGCGTTTTGACACTAATGTGTTAAAATTAAACTTTACACTTTTTATCGCCGCGAAAGGGAAGTAAATTTTTTGTTGCTCTTACCCCAGACAAGGAAAACAAAATATGCCCATAATACCCCATAGCGGATAGCCCATAAGTAACGTTAATCAAATTCGACACTCCGAAGCCATAATCGATACTTATTACGAAATTCGGACGCGCCATTTTTTTATTTTAAGCGCGCAACAAATCATGAGCCATGTTTCTTTCGTCGAAGATTTTAAATACGAAAGTCGAAAGCTGTCCAAACAGATAAGAGCGTCCGGATATTTTAAACGATTTATTTTATCTTCATTTACATAAAAATATCGTTGCTTTTTACGATTTTGTATCAAACATTTGCTTGTCAATGGATAGTTTATAGCGAACATGAACTTGTGATATGCGGCCACTCCAAGTTGGAATATGATGGACAAATACGGGCGATCACGATCGTATTAAACGTGTTTAATTAATCGATTAAAACGCACCTGCAGGCTGCACCTCTTCTGATGTTGCGAGTGTCCATGGGCGACGGAAGTTGCTTTCCATCAGTTGACCCGTTTGCTCGTTTGTCCCCTTATTTTATAAAAAAACGTGGAGTGGAACATTAATTTATATAACGAAATACCAAAAGATATTTTAAATAAATTGAACGAAAATAATATAAAACGTATAATGAAAGCACACTATTTGGAATGTTTACGTAGGTAATACTTTATTGAAAAATATAAATAATTTAAATTAATACTTCCACTTTACTTAACATTATCTGTTCAGTACAAACATAAATTCATACAGCCAATATATAAAATAATAATGTGTAACATTTACTATCGCCCTGTATAAGCGACCGCAACACGGACGAGAGTCGAGACTTGTTTACAGGCAGTAGCTATGCCTATGCAAACTACAATCACGCGTAGCAGCACACTCGTTCTGCGGGCGCATAGCGTGCGCACGCGTTGTATGAATGGGGACAATTACAATTAGTATTTTGAATGGCAATGCAGTGACATGAACAGGTGAATGCTTATTTAATAAAATAATTAATTAATTGTACTAAGTAGAAGATATTTAAGTTGTAGGTCACTTAATTTTCCATTGTAGCGTTACTTATAATTTATATCCCGTGAAGCTGTGTTAGCACAAGCCCAGTATGGGCTTTTTAACACTGATATTTGTTAACTGTCTATTCATTTTTGTATAAGTATCAATAAATAAAAAAAAAAAAAAAAAAAAATTACTTAAATGCTACGAATAATAAAACCTAGTTTTTATTATTCGTAGGCTAAATGTAATCAATTAAAAATTTTGACATAAGCCACATACAGTATCTGTCAAACTCTTCATTAAATTGAAGGTTAATCGTAGTTAAATGTTTCTTAGTACGGCGTAACATATTTCAAAATCAAAGTAATTAAAAATGAAACCTACTTAGAAAGGAAGAACGCTATGACCATCTTATCATATTATACCAAAATCCTTCATCATTATCGTCTTAGCCAAAATTGTTCTAAAGTCATTATAATATTATGTAATTAGTATTCTACTAAATATGCGTGTTTACTTAAAAAATGTCGCAAGTCTGACTAGTTTATGATTACAAATTACAATACAAAAAACATAGGTAATGTTCTACCGATTCGCCTCTTACATGTTTATTACCTATAATGCCTTTTTAAACGCACTAGCTGTATAATTTTGAGGGTAGTAATTTAAGAAATACGTTTGTGAAATGTGTAGCAACTTGAAATAGTGCTCTGAGAAATCTGATATAAAAGGTCATGTTAGTTATAAGAGGTTATAAGCGAGATATTTTATTAAAATTACTTTTTTAATCCCCGACGCAAACAGCCCTTGCTTGCTTTGAGGGTTTAAAAATATATTACGGTGTATAATATTATGTCACTGTGCCATAGCACAGATTACTCCGTAAGCCATAGTTAGATAGAGAGCGGACTATAGATAGGTCGCAACTCCCAGGACGGGAAGAATTTCGGCCATTGACCTCAATGGCCGAATGCCTCTATACGGCGACAAGACTAGATTTTTGTCTCTTAAGGGTCAATTCAGACCGTAAGACGTAGATGCATTTCTAAATTTGTACTGAATTCAGTGAACTTTAAACTACAGGAAGAGTAACTCCGTCAAAAAAAGTGCACCAAAAGGCTACAAAATGTGACCCGAATACATGCACATTTATGCATGTGTTCGGTACACATTTTTCGTGTATATATACTCGAGTGACATTCAACCAGGTTGACATAATAATTATTGTCAAACTCATTTTACAATTTGTTTACTTACTTTTTACGTAGCTTTTTACAAAATTTTCGTTGTTAAAATGCCTAAATGCCCTGTGAAACGGTGTAGAAGTCATACAGATACGACTTTTAATACAGGAATAACCTTTCATCAGTAAGTGATTTTTTTAAAATTATGCTTAGGTAAAGTTCTTGTATTTTTTCCGACCCAAAAACATGCCCAAAAAGATGGTTTATTTAAGTTGAATGCCAGGGTATTTGCGTAAAATTAAGCTCTTTGTGTTTGTCTTATTAAGTTTACATGTTATTGTAAAAATGCAATAATCAAAAAATAATATAAGTAATTACAAAATGTTTACAAAGTCGCCATGGACACTGTTATGCAAGATGTAACAATTTAATCATAATTCATAAACGAGGGTCTGACTGACATCAGTATGGAGTATCTTATTTTTATAATGCCGTTCGTAATTCGTTTAGTAAGAAACGGACCCAATTGGATGCCGAGCCAGATTACTCGTTAATGTAGCATACACTTTAATAGTCATGATATATTTTGTAAGATTAATGACCGAAAATTAAAAAGATTACGAAAATCTGCGTTTGCACTGTAAGTTTTTTATTTCAATTCTGTAATAATTTAGCACATACATTTTTGTAATCTGAAAACGTCTTGTCTATGTGCTCTGGATAGTTTTAAATTCGTCCGAGTCGTACAAGGTTTGTTCAAAATTTTTATATATTATTATTATCGATGACTTAAGGATCAGAGGAAAATGTTTAATTTTAAAATAATAATTATGTTCTCCTTTCTTCGTGATAGTAGGTAATATTATGTTTGGTGTATACTGCATAATGCCATCCGCTTTTGAAAATTATTGTCCACGGCTTTGTTTCATAACTGTGACAGTGACAATAACCGTGCAGGCTGTCGTCCAGCGCGCAATATTATGATACGTTACCTGGGAAACGACCTTGGCGAGAATCTGAATTGTCATATTTTAGTGTTCGAAAAGGAGCCAAATTTAAAACGGTTGAAGTATGGGAGTTACGTTTCCTGTAGTTTTGTTATTCGTAGACTGAATTGATAGATTTCAATTGCGTGATACGTCTTGCAAATCTGTCAAATCCATACAGAAATGCGTTCACGCGTCGCGTTGCGGTCTGAATTGACCCTAAGCAAACAAAAACTAGAGAAATCGGACTAATTATTTCAAATTTTATTTTCTTTTCAATGTCGTGTACATATTTTTGGAGTTTATAACAGTTTATAACATATATATAATTTATATTTAAAGTTACTCAGCTGACTATAGCTAATCATTATGCAACGTAACTAATGTATTTAAATCTAAATATTCATTGATTAACAAATTAAATTTTACGGTTTCACAAAGTATGTTAATTATGTAAATGTATTTATGATGGCATTTTATACATGTTTTATGTATTAAATAATATTTTAATACAACTACTCACCAAATATGTGAAAACACCCTTTAGTTGTATAATGTATTCCGTCAGCCACTTATAGGACTCTTAGTTGCATTAGATCAGTCATTCTTAAAGTGTGCTTCACAAAGCCCTGGGGCCTCGTAGGGACTTCGCCAGAGGCGTAACATAATTTTTTTATAGAAATGTCACTAGACACCAGGATGGAGACAATTAATTTAAAGATAAAACATTATTTTTTGGGCACTTCTTAAAAGGGTTCCGCCAAAAAAGTTTGAGAACAGCTGCATTAGGCAATTTTGACAGCGAAGCCCATACAATCCTGAATTGGGGTTAATAAATTTTAGCCTCGAAATGCCATTCCTTCTATCTTGTTCAGTCCCCTGTTTTTCCAATCCATTATAAATAGCACCTAAATTATAACAAAAACTGTATGAAATTCCTTCTTTTATTAAGCTGGTACATGTAGGTAATTGTATATCGGGTATGTTTTATAAAATCCAATTTTACGTGGACGAAGCCGTCGCGTGTGCTTAATGGAAAGTTTCCGCAAATTGCCGCTGTCCGTCGGTGACCATTGTTCGGATATTTCGCAGGACGAGTCCCGATAATTGATTTAAAACTCGGTAATTCGATGTTAAAATCGATAATTTGTAAACGGTAACGGGGCAAGATTATGCAGTGTGCACGGATAAGCAAAGCGAATCATAATAATTGATACCTTTTAATTAGCAAATTTTTCCGCATTACATTTTTCGACGTTTTTGATTAATTATGTGACATTATTTTAATGGTATATTATTTGTTTCAGGTAAAAGCAACATTCATGTGATTTGTACAAATAGATAAGTATGAAATATAAAATAGAAAACAAGGACAGAACATACACGCATAAATAATAATAACATAAACGAGGCAGTAAATAAAAGCAATTATGTAATGACAACATCTGTCTTAATTATTATTATAAAATATACAAGCCAAGTCGTAAATTATGGTGGCGTAATAAAATCTTATGATTGTCGTTATGAATTATTATGCTGATTATGTATTTAAAGGTTAATAATTATTGATAATAAAATTATCAATAATTTAATAGGTTTCAATTTATGTATTTTATACATTATGTTTTTTTACATACTTACTAATAAAAGTATTTACATAACGTATAAGTTCTATATAATCTGATTTCGTCTGTCATATGAGTTATGACTATTATGCCAGATAAATACAAGTAAACCTTGTATAGTTTGCGCTGTTCTATAAGTAAAGTCTGTGGAAAATGATTTTTTAAATGATAACCTTTTTAAAAACGTTACACGGGAATTTGTCCTTAAAAATTGGACACTTGGATAATGTGGTCACCCCGGGGAATAAGTTGGAAGCATATGTCGGGCGAAGATTTGCGCTGATCTCCGACACCATGCTGCTAATATGGTCTAAATTATGGAATTATGAAAGCAATAAACGCCCTGTATAACACTAGTGATGTTCCGAATGCAATTATGGCTGTCGATATTTCGAATGTTCGATATTTTACAATTTAATATTTATACGGACAATAAGTTGCAGGACGTGTTATCGATATGTAGACGGTAATTGGGACGTCGCCTTTGTCCTGTGTCGGGACTCGGGATAGTAACAATGAAACATTGAAATGTTTCGCTTCGATTTAATTATTTGTTGAAACCTCGCCGCTTGTTAAAAGTTTTGCGCCTGTACCTTCAGTTCATACGTACACATTTTCATTTGGACTTTACAAACATACTGCCTATTAATTAATTGAATCTGCTGTTTTTTTAAATAATAAAACTTAATCGGACTAATTGCAGTCGTTAGGCATTCAGATATTCGAAAATCCGGACGATTAAAAGTATGAAAAAGGCGGTGTACAGTAGATAATAATATTATGTATTGTGTATTAAGAAATTATTGAGATTACATTTTCCGGGGGTAGTCCGGACTCCGGATAATCGCGAATCCGTATAACTGAGGGCTCGATAATAGAGTTATACTGCAACTATGCATACAAGGACTAGTAAATAGTCAGATTAGGAACCCAATTTTCTGTTGGCTTAAAGCCCTAAATTATGTAAGGAAAAATATTCGTGTCGTAAAATATATTTTAATACTTACGTAAAAAAATAATATTGTGCTTGGTTAAATAAATATAAAAAATATCTCGTGGATAGGAAAAATCCGAATTTACTAACTTATCAGTTATCACCCACCTACAAGTCGTCGAAGCTCATTCATTATCGATATCGATTCAAATCTTGACCTCATTTCGTAACGGCACATCCCTATTCCACAAAGATTTGGGGGCAATCAGCACGCTGCACTGGCGTCATTAAGCTGAACCAAAATATATGCAATCCACTTCCAAACTTGTCGAGTGGAACTTTCGAGTTTTATTTATATTCAGAAGCACTTGAAACCAAAAGGATTTTTTTTTCGAAATTCGAACACAACTTTTTTTTTTTTGGCTTCACGTTACCAGTGTCAAGAGTCAAGACTCAAGTGCCAGTTGAAGAAAAAAAACTTTATTCCAAATTTAAATTTTACTTCTTTCTCGAAAACTGAGATAGTAATATTGATACACCGCATTATAAAGTAATTTCGTTTTACAACTTGATAAAATCATTTCTGTCGTTTCATCGTTTATTCATTTTAACTTTTTATTAACTAAGAAATCATTTTTATGACTCCAACGATTATGCTATAAACAGGGATGTGTCTTGTGGGTTTTATGTATAAAGTGTTCACTTTAAAAGTCGATTAAAAACACAAAAGTGAGAAAATAAAAAACTACGCTTCTTAACTAGTAATATAGTTAATACGACTCCTATTGGGTAATATTATTATTTGCAAAATACTCCATTTAATATAATGTGCCTACAGCTGCCTACAGTAGTATATTGTAATAATATTATGTATAATATAGTAAATAAAATAATTTTAAATAACCTCAAGTTCTCAACAGCTGCTAATCATTGTTATAACTACCTAAAGTAGCAGTAAAAAAATGTATAAGAAGAATTTCTTTGGTTTTTCGTGTGAAGTTTATTTGCATTTTATTTCTTGGTGTGGCAGCCCTAAGTCATTCGTACAAATTGTCAATCCCGTTATACAGTTTTAGGTTGTTTATTAAACAGCTCGCAGATACTTCGTTACACCTTAAATCCTTCACGGTATGTGTTATCAATTCATCATCAATCATCACCAAGACTTCTACTCTATGATCTATAGTTTTATAGTATAGGCTATGGAGTATAGAGCGCTTGAATTCAAAAGGCCCTAGGCCTAATTAGGGTCGTCTTGCCTCATAGTAGCCTAATTAGTAGAATCTAATGAAAAGTTTTCCTCTTATAACACTAACCAAGGGCTGCCGCACACGGGCCACCGGCCACAACCACATACTGGCATATTTCCTGTAGTTTTCATACATTTTATATGGACTTCGGAATCGGTTAAGTAATTTACGGACATCGAGTGTTTACAATGATCTAATTTTTCTCTGAAGTCAATCTATATAAAAGTTACACCTGCTAGGGTCAAAAATAATTAATCAACAAAAAAAAACAGGATTTGTACGAACCACCTGCTACCTGACATTAAAATAATAAACAAAACGAGAAAAAATGCGAATCGAGATTACGAAATTTGCGCCACGCTTTCTGATTATTGCGCTATCCGTTGGCGCTATAGTATCAGATTGACAGATGTATGCCAGTTTTCGGGTAATTGCGGTAAAAATGCTAATTTCTGTCGGCGGATTTGCATACAGCTGTCAAATTTGATGGCCGAAGTGTGAAATTGCGTAATGAGACCGGGGACTGATTGTGGGGTCGATATGACCCGTTGAATCACACGGGCATGGATTCGTTGGAAAAACGCAGCGGTCGCGTTATGAATCAGCAAAAAGGATTTAATTGGTAGGTGGAGGAGATTAGTTTGCATTAAAATGAGACGGGTAAAACATGGGTATGTTATTATGGTTTTTATAAAGTTATCCAATAATTAAATCTTATAAATGTATAATAGACATTAAGCTATGCATGTCGCGTACGCATAGGTTATTAGCCACTAGGTATGTTTTACGTTAGACTTATATACAGTACTTATGTAAAACAAATGCTATAGTTAAATTAAATACTTAGAAAATTATGCTTTAATTAATTTATAATGGAAGGTTTTAATGAAATCAATTTAAAATTTAAAACCTATAGTACTTATTAATAATAATAAATATGTTGTAATGTTAAAAGAAAAAAAAATTGAATTAAATAAATATATTTACAATAAATTAAATTAAATTAATTTGCAAAAATATGCTATGTAAAGAAACAAATGCTATATAATTATTTTAAGTACTTATTTATTTAGTAAATATGTTTTAACTAATTATTATAATGAAATGTTTTTAATTTAAACAACAATTATTAATTGTAATGTAGGTACCTAATAAATTAACTAAATAGTATTTAATAATATCAAAATATATGCATGTAATCTTATAAATTTAAAATTTGTAACAATTACTGGTAATAGAATAAAGGCTATTTTTATTTATTTTATTTTATTTACTTTATTATAAATGATATAGAAAAATATGTTATGTTACATACTACAAGAGTCAAGATGCATATATGTAGTTACATAATAGTTACAGTAATAAACAAGACTTGGACTCTTATAATGATCCTTTTTACACTGCATAATACGTCAAAAAACTAGAGGATGCAGAGAGGAAGAGCGATATAATTTTTGCCTTAGAAGATAATATTATGGAGAAGAAGAGAGTAGGGGAAGGCTCAGAAAAAGCTGCAATATAGAGTATACATTTACGGTCATTGTCACTTTCTGTCAAAAACTTGTAATCTTATATATAAAATTCTCGTGTCACAATGTTAGTCCAGGAACTCCTCCGAAACGGCTTCACTGATTTTTACCAAATTTTATATGCATATTCAGTAGGTCTGAGAATCGGCTACTCGGTACTTATTATATTGATAAGAGCATTTGTTGAATAAATAATAGTAAATTATTAAAACTCGAGAAAAACGACGACCATGATAGCGATGGACGTTGCCATGGTGACATACTTTGTTTAGTCACTTCAATAAAATAATGCGGGCGATATACTTTATAATATGGCAAAGAAACGTTTGCCGGGACAGCTAGTTTTCTATATAAACCGCGATTGACAACATCTGACATTTCATTGTTAAGGACAAGTTTTGGACAGGGAGTCAATGACCGCTACCGCTATGTTTCGCCGAGTACAATATAGTAGAGCTGAAGGTGCCATAATTACTAAGGTGAGAATTCGCTCAGCTTTTCAAAAAATAAAATAACAAAATATGAGTTATATTACTCTTAATATATATCTTATATATTACTCTTAAAATAATTATAACCGCTATTCGCGACAAGTACCCTTACGTGTGTTTCTGGGCTAATTTAAATAATAAACAACGGGGTTACACGTTTGTTTGCATATTTGTTTGAAAGCTGATCGTGAAATAAAATTCGGGTCATTAAGGCCCCGCTAACTTATCCGATTACTAGAGGGTTAAAACCAAACTCCAAATCATTAGTCGCTTCACCCTTGACGCTTTATTTTTCGTTGTAACCCTTCGACAAAGACATGTTACAACAACTATTCAGCAAGAAATCAGAAAATGTGTTCTATGGTTCTAATTATTTATGTTTTCTATGTACTTTTTACTTAGTTTTTATGTTGTTTACTATGTCGGTGAATACTCTACCGATTAACCATTCTTTCTTTATAATATAGTACTTAGGTTAAATTGATAAAATATGTATAATCATCTCATAAAAAAACCGTTGCATTGAGAAACCTCCCCTCTTTTGGAAGTCAGTTAAAAATCTGACGGACTTTAAAATACTTTTCAGAAAGTTTTTTTTACTTTTCATAATTTTAAAATTGTTATTTCTTCTTTCATAATAATATACTAATTATAAAATATATTTACCGATATTCTATAAATTTCAATCCAGCTTCTAAATTATCCATACATGGATCGAATCAACATTTTTAGCATATTTTAAAACTGTGTCGTGTTAATATTTCACACAACTATTCGTAATGAATATTTAAATTGTGGAAAGTTTTAAATCGTTTAGCCGTTATGACATAAAATTTCATCAAAACAATTTTGCATTCTGATGAAATTCTCGTGGTGGTATAGGATTATTCGCGATCGGCGATTCTCGGGGATATGCTATGGTATTTCTATTGTTGTCGCGATCACCGGTGCTTGTGCGGGGCTTGATGGGTCAATATAATATTATTACATATTATTATTATTATTATTAACCTAGATGGCGCCCGCAACTCCGTTGCGCCGAAAGTCGTTTATCGCGTTGAACTCAAACTATCTGCATGCCAAATTGCATCAAAATCGATTTAGCGGTTTAGGCGTAAAGAGGTAACAGGCAGACAGGCACACTGTCGCATTTATTACCCATATTTTCGTAGTATAGATTGATACTAATTGCCAAATAACAGCAGGGCTCATTCATAAATTACGAAAGGTAAACTGTTTTTGGCGACAGAGCTACGTAACAAAACTCAGACAATTTATTTTTAAACTGTAATATCAACTCGTTTCTGTCATATAAACAGACGTTTGTGCGGTAGCTGGCCTTTATAAGACAATATAATAATACACTAGTGACAGCTACAAGACGCATTGACTGTAATATCCCGGAATTAGGGTGCGTGCCCTTACCATGTGGTCCGAACTCCGAAGGCGCAAATGCCCTCAGGTAAGCGCCTAATGAGTGAACGAGATTGACTGATTGATTGACAAGTTTTGAGGTAGATTTCATTTACGTAAGATCAACTTGTTTTTAAATTAAACATACTAAACCGTTTAACAACTAACCGTGTCCGACAACTTTTGTTTCTTCTTTGGTACAAGAACCGTAAATTTGAGTAAAACTATTTGTCAATTTTTCAAATTCCATCGAAATCGGTGCAGTAATCAGTGATTAAACCTTTTCAACCTTTTTCTATATATATCTATATCTATATAATATTTATATATAAAACTCAAAAGTGACTGACTGACTGATTGCCATACCCAACTACCAAATTTCTCTCAACCTACGTACGTTATAAGAGTACTGCATTTATAGATTACTTAAAGTAGTTTTGACATATGCTGTTTGCACTATTAATAGTTTTGAAAAATGCATTTTATGCTCAAGTCAGTTTATTCTTACAATTACACTTATAAGCCTTTATGAGTATGAAAATTCTTACCCTTATTAGTAAAATACTGAAGTACAGTTACTCCTATAATAAGCTCTTGTAGTAACTTATAAGATGACAGTTATACATGTCAAAAAAGAGTTACTAGACTTAAAAGTACTTACTCTAGTTATTTGTGCTTGTAAGCTATTATATGACAACATGTTTTGGCCTTTATAAGTTCCATCAGCTGTATTGGTAAGAGCATTATGCGAGAGTATTATTAGAACAATTTATCTTTAATCGTCTCCACCAAAACTCTTATAAGGTTATTTAATCTTCAATTGTGCTTGCTAGATCCACTTGCCAAATCAGGAGTTCTCATCTGACAAGTGGAAGCACAATATCGTTCGAAGTGATGAGGGTTCTGTACAAAATTATAATATAAGTGACAATAATTGTGAAAGAACTATAAACAATACTTATATTTATTTATATACTTATATTTTATTTCTTACTAGCGACCCGCCCCGGCGTCGCACGGGTATATGCCACAAATATATAGCCACTGAACAAATTATTAAAATCGATAGCCTTTTTTTTATCTTTATATAATTATTAAAATCGATAGATCTTTTACATGGTCTTTAGTGTGCCAAATAACATAAAAATAGCTTCGACGACCAATGTGGCTCAGTGGTAAGCGCGTTGGACGCTCAAGCCGGGGGTCGCGGGTTCGAATCCCGCCGACGGAACAAAAAAGTTTACAATGTTCCCGGGTCTGGATGTGTATTAAATATGTGTATCAGTGTATGATATAATAAAAATCTTAAATATATGTATAGTATAAAAGTATTAAATATATTTCCGTTGTCTGGTACCTGTAACACAAGTCCTTTAGGTACTTAGCACGGGGCCAGACTGACGTGGTGTGAAGCGTCCATAGATATTATTATTATTATAATAGCTCCAATAGTTCGCGAGATAAGCCCTTTCATATAATATCCCCTGTTTTTTCAACATTCTCCAATAGGAGACTAATAAGTCTTAGCGTGATAAAATATAGCCTATAGTCTTTCTCAATAAATGGGATATCTAACACTGAAATAAATTTTCAGATCGGACCAGTACTTCTGAGATAAGCGCGTTCAAGTTAGCCCTTTCAAATAATTTTACCCTTTTTTCTCACGTTTTCCTCTATTTCTTCGCTTCTATTAGTCTTAGCGTGATAAAATATTATAGCTTATAGCCTTCCTATATAAATGGGCTATCAACACTAAAAGAATAATTAAAAATCCGTTGCGTAGTTTTAAAGATTAAAGGGAACAAAAGGACATGAGGGAAAAAAGCGACTTTGTTTTATAATATGTATAGATATTTTATAACTTGATTTGCATATTTTAATTACAATACAGAGACATGGCTTGTTTAGTAGATATTTACTGCAGAACCCTAATCAATCACTAATTCGCAACATGGCGGAAGACAGTTTTGTAAGACACTTGAGTAAGTCCCTATTGAACTAGTTTTTCTGATAATATACTTATAAGACTCTTCAAAATGTTAGTAGAAACAATATGGCTGATAATGCAATTGATTATGAATAATTGAATAAATATTTATTGTAAATATTTCGAATTAGCGAGGCGCATTAAAATTTTGGGCTATAATAATAATAATAATAATAATAATTTATTTCAGATTATTCATCCATAGGTGTTAGTAACAATTTAGTCTTAACCTATTGTTAGTAAGATTACATATTTTTAACAACAGTGAATCGTAATCCACCTATGTAGCAGAGGAGAGTCCCATCTGTCGGTGAAAACTCTTAGGATGCCGTTGGAGGAGGATCGCAAGCGCGCTAGCATTGAGGCACAGCGTTTGCGCATTATGGCCGCGAACCCGTCCACGCGCGCCTCAGCGAACATGCCTGACGCGCTGCATCTCCACGGCAACCCCAACAGCATCCTAAGGGTATTGTTGTACTGAACGCGCAGGTCGTTGAACGCCCGCTGGGAAAAATTTGTCCACAGGCTGCACGTGTAGAATGACTGGCAGAAAGATTTAAAGAGCGCGATTTTAACTGCTTTAGTACAGCGAGCGAATCTACGTGACGCTATACCCTAATATACTTTACAATAAATTCCCGTTCCCCTACGAACACACTTAATGTAAAGCAACTATCAACAATACAAAAGAATCCAAAAATATTATTAATTAATAATACATGTAACCTTTGAAATGTATCTAAATTTTAATCTCGTTCCACTTGACAAGTGCAAAATATTCTCATTTAGTTTTATCACTCGCTTGCCTAATTTGTTATAGTACGATTCAGTTTTATAACACACTAGTTTTTGGTTATACAAAGTCATTACAAGTGTAAATCGGATTGACCAAGTATTCTGTTAGCATGGTATAAAAGCAAATAGTCTAAAAAAGGGCCCTTTTGGGGTCCAGGAGATAGGATTTAGTGTATTATAAGTGAAAAAAATGAATTGTCTTGAGATAATTATAAAAGTACTTTTTGCTAGTTGGGTAGTGATCTATCAACGCACAGTCCAAACCACTGGACGGATCGGGTTGAAATTTGGCATGCAGGTAGATGTTATGACGTAGGCATCTAGCGGATTTTGATCAATTCTACCCCCAAGGGAATAAAATAGGGGATGAAAGATTGTATATAATAATACTTCTTAACGCGAGCGAAGCCGCGGGCAAAAGCTCGTTTAAAAATAAACCTTATTTAAATACGATTACATTTAAAGTTATCTTGCGATGTCTAGGTTCAGCTGCGGTTGTTACCTAGAACCTAGGTCATAGGTTATCTAATAAGTAAGCACTAAGCAATATTGCGAAACTCCTAGATATTCCGGTCTTTAGTATTTATGATTGTGCCTCCGATAAATCATTTATAGAAGCGGCATGTTGTCTTACTTAATCATTTAGTTTGTGAAGCAATATTATATTGTGAGGTAAGACTTAGTAGTATAAATTGTATTTATTTGAAACTTAATACAGGGAAACTAAATAAAATAGAACTTTTAAACTAGCAACTACAGTCTATAATAGGTCTACCAGAATGTGATGGCAAAAAGTGAGAAAAGAAATTGACTAGCAATATCGGGGTAATTAGAATAAAACATTTTGATCGTTTTTTCCTTATAGCGGCTGATTCTGTGTGTGAAACATGCAAATATAAAAATTTATCCAATGATCAAGGATATTTTCCAAAAATCTGCTGTCAAAATTTGCCATCAGATCCTGGTAGAGCTTGTCTAATTTGAAATGACGCGCCCCACCACTTCAAAGTTGATATAAATGAAACATTTTTGTACTGTGAATACGAGGGACGGGCGCGTCATTTCAAGTTAGACAAGCTCTAGACCTATATGTGATTTTTGTGTAACGAATAACCCGTTTCTGAGTTCTTTTACAGAAGTTTATCTATTCACAAACGCTTTTGATTGGTAAGAACTAACCTCGAAGAAAGCTAGAACGTCGAATTCTATACCAATCAAGGACTCTGTTGAATAGTCGCTACTCGCTATAAACTCTATTCGAAAAACCACGAAAACAAGGCAATGTACCTAAGAGTTAATAATAAAATTCGATCAACTGGTAGGTAGTACCATAATTTTACGAAAAGTTTTGTTTTAGATTTCAAAAAATTAACCGCTTCAACGCCCATAAAACTATTGCTACATACTTTAAAGTTGAACCCCACGAAGAAATAATAAATGATCGAATGTAAACGTCTCATAAACCAGTTGATTTGTTCTTTATTTAAGTTCAAACAGATTATGATGAAAATATTAACATGTGAACGGGATACAAGTTAATCCTCGCCTTTAAGCCATAAAAAAGAAAAAAAACACAAGCAGTGGTTTGGTTGAGCGCGCTGTCACTTCTGACGCCGTCATAAATTTAACGCGAACAAAATCCAACGAAACGATTAGGCGGAGAAGTGCTAGCGTGACCGAAGTTAATTTTATTAACCGACTTCCAAAAAACGAGGAGGTTATATGTTCGGCTGTGGATATTTTTTTTTTTTTTTTTTTTTTTTTTTATTTTTTTTTTGTATGTTCAACGATTACTCCGCCGTTTGTGAACCGATTTTCGAAATTTTTGCTTTGTTGTATTTGGTTTTACTCCAATTTGGTACCATGTTCACAAAGTGGTGACCTGATGATGGGATCCAGGAGTAATCGAGGGAACTCCTCGAAATTTATATGGAAACATATGGTGATTTTGGTTTTATGTGAAGTGTACTAAGAATATGCTACCAAAAAGTCAAATATTGGGTCAAAGTATACCATGGTTTCGAAGATGCTGAGAGAACTCCTGACTCCTTATAGATACACGTTTGGGAGTTTCGGCGTTGTTTTAAGAACAGAAAGCATATGCTACTATGCAACTCATATTCATCATCATAATCATCATCATCATCATCATCATCATCATCGTCTTCATCATTACCACGTCGTGTTAAGGTCACCAGTGTCTCATGGCACAGAATAGATAATAGTACAAGGCATAGGTGTGGATATACTAATAATAATAATAATTTTATACTGTATAACAACACTTTGTTTAAATATACATGGCGGTCAGCGTCGCGGAGGCGACGGTATCGCGGCGCCGCCGCGCGTCGCGTGGCGGAAGACGCTAGATCGAATATACTTTACTACTTTATATACAGATCGAATACTTTACTAACTACTTTATAAAATTTTAATAGACACAAAATATAGAATTAAAATAAAGTTATTTTAAAAAGAGCATTTAAACAAAACAAAGTCAATAAGTGTCTTTTTAATTAGTTATACTTATTAATCGATAGATGGCGCACTAAGTATCGATTTGAATGGATTTGAAATTGAATTCTTGATTACAAGAACAGCTGTCAATAATTATGATAATATTATATTATATTACTAGCTGTCCCGGCAAACGTTGTTTTGCCATATAAATAATTTTTGGTATGAAAAATAGATGTTGGCCGATTCTCAGACCAATATCCTCACAATATGCTCACATAATTTCATGAGAATCGGTCAAGCCGTTTCCGAGGAGTATGGCAACGACTGCTAAAACTGTGACACGAGAAATTGTATAAACTTGCATAGGATGTAGCTACGCTACATCCTATGCAAGTTTATACAATTTTTTATCTGATAGATCCTTGGATCGTGGAAAAACGAGACACAATAGCCTTTCTATTGTTATCGCAATCGCCGGTGACCGCTTGGGGTTTGAAGTATTAAAATTGTTAAATTACTTAGCACAATATGTTCACTTCACTGATAATATATTATTTTGTGAGTGTGAACTGTGACTCTTAACAGATTGTAATAAGATACGTAAAATATACGCGAAGGTTTATCTACTAGTGTAACTAAAAAGAGTGAAATTATTATTATTTTTAACAAAAAATTAAAACCGACTTCCAAGGTAAAAACAATATTAACATTAATATGAACTAAAAAGTATTAAATAATTTTTGCTATCTAATAGTGCCTTTTTCCGAATTCGGCTAAACCTTGACTATTTCTGTACTCAATCTTCATAATTTTGAAGTCGGTGCCAGTTCCAAAAGTTTCAAATATTCTGTCAGAGGACTGAAGATTCAGCTATCTGGTACCGACTTCAAAATAATGAAGATTGAGTACAGAAATAGTCAAGGTTTAGCCGAATTCGGAAAAAGGCACTATTAGATAGCAAAAATTATTTAATACTTTTTAGTTCATATTAATGTTAATATTGTTTTTACCTTGGAAGTCGGTTTTAATTTTTTGTTAAAAATAATAATGCACGTTTATTTCAGCAAGATATTCAATTAGTTTGGCGTAGCGCCTCGATGCTCTCGCTACCTGCTATTGTTTTTTTTTTGGGTGCCGCACCGTGCCATGAAATAAACTTCACAGCCAGGGGAGTAGGGACTAAGGACAATGGGGAACATTATCGCGAACGCTTTGCCGTAACGTTGAAAATTAAAAAATGAGCACGTTCTAAATTCAAATTAAACGTCTGTATTTAAAGGTGAACGCAGATTTGGCCGCACCGCACGCACCGCAGTAGTCGCATTTCGAATTCTTTATATAATGAAGTTATAGGCAAGCTCGCATACCTACCCGCGCCGCAGTCTTCGCAACTTCTACATTCTTTATATGAAGAATTCGAAATGCGGCGACAGCGGTGCGTGCGGTGCGGCCAAATCTGCGTTCACCTTAAAAGAGTGTTCGAAGTTCATTTACTCTTTTAATTTTACAGCGCTGACAACAAAATAAAATGGCTTGTTAGTTTTCATTGAGTATTTACAGCGATATAATTTTATGAAAACTTCATAGCGTCGAACATAACAATGCGAACCGTTTCACTCTTAGCTACCTCGCCCTAAAGCCGCTTGGGTTTTTTGTGCGTCGAAAAAAGTGGCCGACGAATTAAAGTTTCTATTTCCAATCGTATTTCGTTGGTTTGGTTTTTTCTCCACGGAATATTCGAAAATTACTTCGCCCGAAGTAATCATTTTGCCGAATTTAGATTTGGAGGCGTGATTGTATTATTCAAAAAATTCTACGGTAAAAACTTATTAATAATATAATTAATAATGGTATTAGAGAAATTCAAGCCATGTTGATAATACGTCATGTTATGTACATTATATTATGTTTTTCTATATGTGGCATATACATGTACAATGAATTATTATTCATCAAAGATTTAAGCAGACATCTTGCTTTTGTCAACTGTTTTTGTGTGGGGTGAAGGGGATGCTTATTAGGGGAAAGTGCGTAATTAATAAATAATATTCATTAATTTTTGATGTTACAGCACCCTAATATCGAAACCCTTAGTATTATTAGCTCATATATCACGAGTATCCGTTTTATAGTATACAAGATGACGCCCGCCCATAATTCCTGTATTTGTTCTGAATTAAAACTATCCCATGTCCTTTCCCGGGACTTAAAGTATCTCCATACCAAACTTCAACAAAATCGATTCAGATTTCAACGGTTTGGGCGTGATGAGCTGTAACAGTTAACACATAGACAGAAAGACAGACACACCTTCAGATATTAGTACGGATATCGCATGACACGGCTGTCCTCCTTCAATATTAGTTTTTTCCTTGTCACAAAATAGTCGACCCAAAATATTGTGTACATTGTCGGCCAATCGGCCCGGGTCATCCCTTGGGCAAATTTATCGATATAGATACCGATTCGTGTCAAAACTTAAATCTGTCCCCGCACTATAACTATACAAAAACATTGCAAATTGAACTTTAGCTGAAGAGATTAGGAGCGAGTTTTGTGTGTGGTGGTTTCTGTTTAATTGTGACAAGCATGCGTGCACATAATGCGTCGTCTAATGTTCTTTTTTCGGTAACAGATTGAGCCTAATGGCTTTAGACTTCTGTGGTTTGTGTTCAAAAACTACTAATATGCTCTTTGATGTTAAAAGCAGGTGAAACCCAGAAATAAATATGAAAGAATATCATATGATTTAATATTATGTTTTATATTATTGTATAGTAAGTATTTTTAATTTCAGTAAATTGAGTTACAGATTGGTTTTGTTTTATGAGGTTTTATAGTTAGCCATAATATTATAAGTCTGTTAATACAGTTGCAGTAGTCAGTACCAGTACTAGTGATGTTCATTATCGCTTTTTTTCTTTTTTAGTTAATCGGACTATTTTTTATGTCTACTATACTTAGTTTAAAGTTTAAACTATCCTTAACCCTTATTAATATACGAGTTCATACATAACAATATAATATCAGGTAAGTATGCATGTATTTAAAATTCCAACTCTACATCCGAATAAGTTTTAAGCTCGAGTAAAACTTCTGTATTCAAACTTCGTCTGTGAAATCATGCGGTGACTTTACCTGTTTTTTTGGTACACATGCTAGAAAGAGACGGGCGATTTATATTGAATATAGAATGCGTTTCGACAATGCGTTCCTACCGATGCGAGCTGGAATGAAAGCGGCCAAGACGCGGGGCGACGGCACTGACAATGCACGACTGTCTATCTGGTTATGTAACCGGGCCGATTTCGGGACCCGAGGCTCCGCATCGATGCACCTCGGCGGGCCGTCCTCCCCGTTTTAGTCGGGTAATGATGTGAGTATAGCTAGTGATGCGAACGTGCGCGGCGCATTCTTGCTCCCCGACCAATCCCGACCGACTTCACGCCAGTTGCGTACCGACTGCCGCGCGCGACGGACCCGTGCCGCGCTCTCGTCCGAAACTATCGAACAATACAACACTTGCAGAGTTTAAAGTGACTCCGATCGATTGTTTAATTATTATACTAGGTGTCCGCGGCTCCGAGTCGCCATGGGGAGCGCCGCGAGTCGCCGGAACCGCTGACCCAGCGATGACCGAAAGTTTTAGTCGGGGCAAAAAAAGTTGTGGTCCGAATGCACTCCTGGACAAAAAATATTATGTGCTCGTAGTGGTGATGGCCTGATGGGATCGCAGTGCGGCCAAAAACGTGTAGTTAGTGATGTGAACTGTGATATAAGTTATCGGCAATCGCGTAGATGATTGTCATTTTTGTGTGTGATAAATATATTAGTTTATTAGTTACCAAAGAATCCTGATGATCTTGTACATTAGTTTGTGCTTCATATTGGTAGTTTTAGGTGAGTGCGAAACTAATTTCTGAATTGATACCGGTATTTGTGTGTTCGTTAGCGTTATCTCCGCGTTGAACAGACGTATTGACATAACATTTGCATCTTCGCGTAATTAAGTCGATTGGCATTCGTTGAATAAATTGAACGATTATGATTGCTCCAGTTTTGTCGAGCGATGCTCTCGGACGATAACCGTCGTCGCCTTTTAGAAATACATAAAATATCTCTAAATTAATTTGAATTGTCACGTTATAAATGGCATGCTCGAGCTTATAAAAAGCGAGAATGGAAACTTTATTGATATTCAAATTTATGAAACTAGTCGGGGCGATTGGCGAATTTACTGTTATCATAATTTCTAGATTAATAACGCTCGATTAAATTTTCGAAGTAATTTAACCGGTCGTAAATAACTCAATAAAAAGTTAATTTAAATTCGATAAAAACGACCGAGGCCCGCATGGCTGGCTCGATTGAGGACGGTTTGAAATCTTATATGGAGGCAGACGGATGCAGTTAAAATGTATCTCTGTTTACCGTGTCAATTAGTACCCCATTATGCCGTATTATATTTCCTCCGAGCCCACTAATTAATCAATCACAAATCCAAATTTGAATTAACGACGTACAATAAAATTCCGAAACCAAAATTCTTTCTAATTAGTCATCCAGCTTTCGACAGATATTTTTGTGTCGCTTAGTTTTGGACGATTGAAATAGAAAATGTTTTAAAGTTTTAACGATACGCGAGTGTTTACAATATTTTAATGGCAGTTACGCATTTCGGTTAGTTGCAAGTTGAAACCACTTACGATATTAAAACGTTATATTTTTTATGAGATACTGCCCATAGTTTTGAAAAAGTAAAAATAATTATTATGAAAAATAATTACTTACTATTCACTGAATACTTTTTTCTCAAAAAAATGTTTATCGATAGAAAATCAAGCGTAGTGTCCCATCACTAGCAAAATTAATAATTAACGGAGAAGATTGCGGATAAGTCTTTAAATTATTGTAGTAGTCATTAAGTTTACTTATACAATTGAAATAATATAATTATAAATCTTATTTAAAGATAAGTTATCAATTGTCGATATCGATTCGATTTAAATAGGAAGGTGTTTTGAATATTATGAAGTTGAACTAAAATAATGGTCATAGAATTCCACCTTTGAAATTCTGCGTCTAAAGTGCTTAGAGAATACATGTAACCCCGAACCATACACTTTGAAGGTTTAGTTCAGACTTCAGATATAATTTACCGTTAGTAATTTTAACCTTAAGTCTTTACTTTTTGATAATCAAATCAAATCAAGCCCCATAAGAGCACCGGTGATCGCGACAACAATAGAATAACAAAATATTTCCAAGAATCCGCGCTCGAAGGAATAATGTACTATAGCTACCTACTAGATTGATTCAGTTATACTCGTAAAGGATAGGTCCCATCAATCCCCAAGCGGCAACCGGCTGCCACATAACAATTGAAAATCTATTGTGGTTGCCATTCCAACGATAGCACTGGTCTTTTCTTTGCGTGAAAAAGGAGTAACGTTTAAGGTTAGATTTGGTTGGTAAACTATTTTATTAACGTTCGCGTGATTTTTACGAATGTGAAACGTTTTAAGTACTAAATATTTCAATAAATAAAAAAAAATCTTAACTCACTTTAATAATAATTTACCCCTGGTCTGACCTGTTTATTTATTTAGATCATCTATTTAGATGTACCAATCCTCTCCTGTTAAAAAAACCCCCGAAACCGGGCTTTAGTCTTAAGTCTGAAGTCTCTACTTCAAAATTTCTTGCCAGAAAACAATGGATCGTAAAAGTGGGACCAATCGCCAGATGAAAATATGTCAAAAATTCATACCTGGTCATTGGGCCCACTGGGCCTAAAAACCTTAGGACGAAACACCAGAGTACTCTTAAAACTTACGTAACATCAACGAAGAATCCTAACGTTTCACGTTATCAATTGATATTTTTTAGAAAGTGGACCAGCAAACCCGTGGCAAATAGAATTATATGGACGTGACCGTACCGCACGACCGTACCTTCTTGTAATATGTTTTGCTGATCGAATGAGTCGATAAATTTTTCGAGAACGTCGCGAAAATTCACCCCCGATGAATATGAGGTTTGCGAAAATACGGGCGATGAATAAGAATGCTTGTTGTGCTTTGTAGTGCTCGTAGACTTTAAAAGTCTAGGCTAGTCTGACGCCAGTCAGACTGGGTATACGGCAAAGTGACGAGTCCCCACTCTACAATATGTTATGGCTACTAGATGCTACTAGGTACATCAAGTAGAATAATTCTATGTCAATAATCAAGAAGATACATAATTTATTATAAAACTTGTACTCTTACAAAAAAAATTAACCTTTTCTTGTTTTTAAAATCTAATTTAAAATCTTTCTATTTAATTTCATAATCTTAAAATATTCCATAAATAAGCTTTCTCAGTCGTATTAAATGCTACTATTCATATATTTTATCAGTAAAACTTTGTTTTAATAAAACTAAAATTCAATCGCTAAGAAAGTTACGTTTTCAATTAGCCAAATTGATTCTATGTTACATAATATTTCAATAGGAGTAATTTCCTGATCAAGCATCGCGTTTAAAATGCGATTAAATATTACTTTCTAACTCGCTCGCACTCCTAGCGCCATCTGTTATCGGGTAGCGGAAACAACAAGTTGAACGAACTTTAAATATTTATTTTGTTAATAGCGCGGACGATGAGAATTTTAGATTAATTTGAATAATTATTATTTACGTGATATGTGAGTAATATTCGTAAATCCTTAATGATGTCATACAAGCATAATGACGTTAGATGTTTCATGTTATGTGAAAATATAGTCTAATATAACCAGCCCTTTTAATAAAGGACACAGACGTAATTTATATAATTTACGCACAAAACTCAGTTCTTTTAGCATACTAATACGACCAAGTGACGTAATCTTTACGATAAAGTGCGCGATTTATGTGTTTTCCCCGTAACCCGTAAAAAGTTACGGTTTCCCTGAAGCGACAATAAATACTCGTTCACATTTGGTTATGTCGTTTTAGGGTTAGGCTTGTATGTTTTAGCTTATCAATGTAAATGAAAGTGAGCAAAGTTGGCTTGGTATTGCAAAAAAGCAAGATCAAGACCAATTCATCACTAGTACTAACACTAGTAACATAGTAATATTATGTACATAGGAAATATTTTAAAACTAAGTACATAATATAACATGATAAAAAAGTTTCAATGTAATGAAATAACTTTTTTTTTTCAAATTTAAATATCTTTATTGCTAGAATGTGTACAACATTCTACAATAAACAGGTCTTATAATTAACTACTTATAGTTCTAACATTCTGCCATAACAATGGCGTGCAATTAAATTAAATTTATGTAAAATTAATAAGTACATCATTATCTTAACGAATTTTAAATACATAATTTGTCAATTGAAGAAATATATATTCAATTGAATAAGTATACAATAATAATAATTAGATTACATAGAAAATATTTAGTCAGTTTTTTTTGTTATTATTTAGGTATATCATAAGAGATTTTAATTAATTTTATTACAATATTATATTATACATTGCATTATTATTCCTTAAATGTCATATATTCGTTTAATGTGTAAAAACAATTGTTTAGTAGCCATTTAGTAATTTGTCTTTTAAAGTTACTTGCATTTAATGATTTAAAATGAACTGTGAATTTTATGTCGAATAAATGTCTATTATTATTATTATTATTATTAAAATTATCTGGTAATTTATTGAAAATCTCGATGGCGGTAATGTATACATTTTTCCTATATACAACCATGTGGCACTGTGGCATGCATAGTTTACATTCGTATCTTGGTGTAGCACTTCTATTGTTGACATCAGCATTTTTTGGAAAATAGTGCGAATGTTGCTTGACAAAAACACAAATGTCTCTTATGTACAAGCATACCAATTTTCTTTAATATTATAATTCAACTAGCTGTCCCGGCAAACGTTTCTTTGCCATATATATAAAGTATATCGCCCGTATTATTTTATTGAATTAGTGACTAAATAAGTATGTCACCATGGCAACGTCCATCGCTATCCCGTGACCCGTGTCGCATAAACAATGATCACTCTTTATAGACAAATAATTTGCAATAAAATAAAATTGCGACTATAAATTAAAGATAGCTATCCTATCCCTTAAGTTGGAAAAAGGCACACATTAAAAAAAAACATTAAAATCGGTTAAGTAGTTTAGGAATCAATCGCGGACAAACATCATGACAAGAGATCTATTATTATATTTCAATGTGAAAAGCTTTGATACCGGATAAAATAAGTGTAATTTCAATATCATAAACACAATATAATGATAACTTTATTTAATAAGTGTATGAAGTTATTAACAAAATCTACGTTAAATTAATTAATATTTTAAACTGTTTGAAAGCCGTCGTTAACTTATATTAATTGAAGTGCAATTTTCATACTTAAATAATTTGTTAGAAGTTAGTTCCGTTTCGAATCCTTTGAACACAAAGACATAAATAGTATGAGCAGAATGTTTGAGAACTTTAAAACCAAACAAGTAGAACTAAGAAACAATGTGTATGTTTTGACGACTAACACTCAACTCCCATTTCAACTGTCCACAGTTAAACGTCGGGTTAAATTTAACCGACAACTTTGACTGTAAGTTAAACATGTGCTGTTTACTGCATCATTAATCACCGTTCGACGATATTGTTAATTTATTATTGAACTTCCAAGAAAAATATATTCTGTTGCCACATAAAATACGACCACCCAACACAAAACGGTGGCTTTGTTGATACATCAAAAGTTATTAAGAAAGTAACAAGATATATTTTTTTATTTACGATGTTTCAAAATCGCATTTACAATTTCCTAACGTACTTATTACTTTTAAACATTCCAATCTAAATATATTACACTCAAAGGTGGCTGACTGACTGACACTCACAGCCCAAACCACTGGAACGAGCTGAAATTTGGCATGCAGGTGGATGTTAGGACGTAGGCATCCGCTAAGCAAGGATTTTGTTAAATTCTACCCCCAAGGGGTTAAAATAGGGGACGAAAGTTTGTATATAATAATACTTCTTGACACGAGCGAAGCCGCGGGCACAAGCTCGTTTATTATTATAAATCCGTCGTTTATTATTATAACTCGTCTCACTGAGGACGCTCAAGCGATTTTGTTATAGATTCGATATGGAGACTCTATGTCCTGAGACAGAACATGGGATAGTTTTTAACAAAATGTACACTAGAAAAAGTAATAAAACGACATTCAACATCTCTGCCTACTTAGTCAAAATCTTGAAGTAGAAGAAAATATAGTTTAAGACTAGGGTCACACGGTCAGTCTGGCATATTCAGTTCAGTACATCAGTCTCAGACTGACGCCAGAATGATGGCTGAAAAGTACATACTAAAAATATGACCAATCACACAATCACACTGTTAATAATAAAGAATATTACCTACGGTACAAGATACGTGCTAGAAACTTCCTGGTAGTCGGGAAAAAACACGATCATTTTTTTGTCAGTCTGGATCCAGACTAATGGACTGAACTGATGCCAGTCTGACCGTGTAACCCTAAAAGACCTAACCAGAATGAATAATCTATTCACTAAAATGTAACGTATTCGTATAACTTCAAAAACATTTCTATTTCTTTCTTTAAACTTTCAACGTAATATAAAATAGTCACTCACGAATCTCACGATAAAAAAGAGAATCAAAAGCACTTAAAATGTTTATAAGATTCTGTCATATTTATGTCACATTAAGCGGTAAGGTATCTCATATAAGGCGGTTAAAAATAACTGAACCGTAAGTTATGTTCGTCCGACCCGTGGGGAACCCCGGAAACGGGATTACGGGTTTATCTGTAAGCTTGGGCGGTTTAGGGTTACTTTTTCTGAATTCAAAATATTATACTCGTGTGATTCTATCGAAGATCCAAAAAGTCTCTTACTAGCTTTACTACCGTAAGGTTTCAATGACAACAATCAACGTCATTTTCTAAAAATCTAGATAGGTATTCTTTCTTTGTTCAAACTTATTATTTTTATAATAAATGTTACGTGTTTCTATACTCATATAACAATGTGTTAACAAATAAAAGCAGTCGAAGTCACTCTCAAATCTTTTAAGGGGTGACAGACGTACGAACTTAAAGTACGCGGGTTTTAAGTTCGCGAACTTACTCGGCTCGCGTCGGTGACACACGAGAATCGCTCACCATGCCCTCAAGCTCGCGGCTCGCGGCTCTTTGCTGACACACAGGCGATTATGATCGTCGAGCCATAAGTCCGCGTACTTACTCGCGTGTCTGTCACCCCCTGGGTAAGCGAGCTGACGAGTATTCTATGCTATCTTTATTATGTCAGCCTCCAAACCAAAAACCTCATCAAAATCTGTTCATACGTTTGGGTGCTGCAATGCTACGAACACAGACCAACACGTGAACTTTTTACCCCCGGCGCAGACCCCCGGGTAAAAATATATTTCAAAATTGTTCGCACCCAATTTGTTTCTTCCTTAGTCTAAAAATAACAGTGTCTCAAGAATCTGACAAATATGAAACATAAATTATAAGTTAAATATAATACATAAATATAAAAAATAAATACGGCAGACGCTAATAGCGGAAACCTGTTAAGGGGCACGAAAAAATAACACGCGGAAGGCATGAGTTTACCTTAAACGACGTGGGGTAAACACGTTACCCCTGTGAGGAAAAATGTAGGGTGTCATATCGTTTTAACTAAACAAATAAAATAAAAATTCTTTATTTCAGCCAAACCTTACAGAACTTCTAGAAAATATTGAAGTGACAATTTAATTTACTAAAATGATTTGCTGCAGCTCTCACACTAGGATAACTTGTGTCGTGGAAGTTGCGGATTCGAATTCGATGGATTTAAAAGATAGTAAGGTGTGGCATACCGTTTTGATTGTGATTTGGGTTGTAACCATTGGTTTGCAATTTTAGCTATGTAAACGTATACGTGAAAGTTTTTTTTATTAATTTTTTACTGTTCATCTTCTTGTCTTACAACTATTTCTGACAAAACATTGTTCTAAATTGAAAGTTTATAACTTTAGCATATTTTATGATCATAGTTCATACCATAAAATATGTCTGACTGATGTTTAAAGTTAGAGTTTCATTGAATAAAAGTTAAAGTCCAAAATGTGAAACATCCTTCCGCTTTTCATAAACTGTCAATCATTGGAAGTTTTCCCCAGTTTACCCTAGAAAGAAAAATTTAATATAAAATCATCGCTAGGGAAATAAAGACAGCTGTCGAAGTAGAATTAAGTGTAAGAATTCGTTGTCGAGGGGTGACAGGCAATCATTTGGAATATTTGCTTTTGTTTTGCGACAAATCTCTGAAGGGATTGTTTTAGGGACTAGCTTTTACCCTTGGCCTCATCAGAAATCGATTTTGTAGAGCTACGTTGTAACATTTTTGCGAGTGTTCTTAAAAACTTTTTAAACTCATGTTTATATATATTAATGAAATAGTGAATAGGTAATTGTTAATAAATTATTCTAATACTGAAAAACCATTAAACAGTTAATTCGGACCTCGCAAAACATTCTCCAAAATGGCTCAACCGAGGTTAATGAAATTTTTTATGCACATTCGTTAGATCTGAGAATAGGTTTTTATCAACTTTTTATATTTAATACTAGAAATAATTTATATGGCAAAACAACGTTTGCCGGGTCAGGTTGTTTGTAGTATAAAAAAGAAGCATCATAATTATTATGAAATATTGTCTACTATCTTATAACGGAAAACATAAAAGATTTTTAAAATTGCTCTCCTAGCGTCTGCAAAGAACGTTATAAATCAGACAGCTTTAAAACTTCTGAGTGCGTGCATTAGTGGAGGCGAATCTCTCAAAAGAATATTAAAAAGTTTGACGGAAAACGTAAACATTTAGATTAATTTAGTCGGCAATAAATTCTCTTGACGCCTGGCGACTGTTCGCGTACGCACTCCGCGCAGTTCACTGTCGCTGCGACAATTTTGTCGCAGACTCCATGCTTTTTGAGTCTTTGCACTTTTTTTTTTAAAATAATGGGGCAAACGAGAAAACGGAAAGCAACTACCGTCGCCCATGGACACCCGCAACATCAGAAGAGCTGCAGATGCGTTGCCGGCCTTTTAAGAGGGAACACGCTCTCTTCTTGAAGGTTTGCAGGTCCGGAAAAACTGCTGGTGACAGTTCGTTCCAGAGTTTTACAGTGCGCGGCAGAAAGTTACGCGAGAAACGCACCGTGCACTTAATTGTATAATATCAGATTTGTAGATAGTTTTTTTCGAGTTATATTAAAATTTAAAAGCTTTTAAACGGACATTGGACTCATACCACACGTATTGTAATTTGTAAGCCTATAACTTGTAAGCCAGGACCGATAGCAGTATCCATCTTCGAAAACTTTTCATAAAGCTTCAACTCCCAAGCGGCCACATGCGGCCGCGATAACGAAAGATAAGCTATTGTGTCTGGTTTTTCCACGATCGAATTAATAATAAGATTTCAGAGTGCTCGGAATACAAGCTAAAAAAAGTATCCCGAAATAGTTATCAACGGCTTCATTCATAATAATGATGGTTTTATCGGAATTAAAAAAATACTTTTTACGGTAATGTAATTTATAAAAAATCGCCAAGTGCGCGCACACCTTTATCACTCTGTCCGAAAGCGAAAATTGTTTTTCATTATTTATTTTTCCCCGCTGGCTTTTGCTATATTTATTAAAATTATCACGTAGCTCCTGTGATCTTTTTGTTTACATAATTGTATTTATTAATTTCGTTTTAGAAGCAATATTTGTGTAATATTTTATGTAGCTTGACTTTCTGCTTAATTGTAATCTTATTTACCCGAATAAACCCGGGTTTATAAATAAAATATGAAACGTAGTTCGAAAAACGCAGAAGGCTTTTGGGATGCCCGTGGGAATAATTCCTTATTTTCGAGGCCAAAAAAGAATTTCTTAATTATAAGAGACTACCGGAGAGATTTATGTTAGCTTTAATAACGGGGGTAATAAATTGATGGATTGATAACAGCCTTTTTTGTTAATAAAATTAATAGGTAGTTGGGTTAGCAGGTAACATGTTTTTAACGAAATCGGTTTTATATAAATTACTAGCTTACATTGTGACGATGATTAAAAATAGCCTATATGTAAAAGGAATAATGTAGCATTCTAATGGTGGAAAAATTATGAAAATCAGTTGCAGTAATTTTTGCGTGATGCGGGAATAAACCTAGTAGTAATTGAAACATAATAATTAATATCCTCTTAATACTATTGGCATAGACTAGTAGTACATGGTAGTACCTAGAGTAGTACCTACCTAGGTATTGTTTCAATATAAAACAGCTTTTAAAACTTGAGTTCTGAAGTTACATGTTGGTACGTCGAAAAGTATCAAAACTATTCGTGCGTTGTTCGTAACGATTTGAACAGAAATACGAAAATAGTTCGACCAGCTTGAATACTAAAACTATGCTTGTAGCTAGTATGTATGTATTTGTATTAAGCTTATAGTGAATCATGTGATAAATAGACCAAAAACGTGAACGTTTGCACTTCGCGTTGGTCCAAATAATTTGTTAGTTGGGGCGGGCGCAATCCTACATCGCACTATCGAAGATTTTTAAGAACTGCGGTTTATACGACAAATGAAATTATTATGGTAGAACTATCGAAGTTTATAATACGGCTTTACTTAAACTGCAGTTATAATGAATGTAGTGGACTTCGGCCTGCATATTTAACAGTTAAAGAACGTACAATAAATTAGGTAGCTTTTCCTTTAACCTGACCTACTGATACCTGAGTAATAAGTAATGACTAAACATACAAGCGTTTCCTCAAAAATGTACGTTCAATAAAAAGTGCCGATTGATTCGTCAAAGTGAGTCAGATATGAACTTACTTGGTGAATCATCTACGGTTCACGATTATCACGCTGTTTGCTGTTTGCACGACCCGTTTTTTAGGGTTAAGTAAACCGGGTTATTTTTTACTTTGATTTAAGTAGCAAAAGGCTCCAGGTAGTTATAATGAGTGACCATGCTTGCTACTTGCTACATGATTGCCAAGCTGTCTATATGACAATGTAGTAGTGGATTAACCCATCATGCCCCATAAGCTCACCGGTGAGCGAGACACAATAGAATAACAATAGATTTCCAAGATAAGATTCAAGAATCAAGAGTAATCATGGACGAATATTCTTCTAAATGTTCGTTATTCGAAAGGCCGTTATTTTAATGCGTCTGCGTAATCTGTCTGTCTATCTGTAACCTCTTCACGCCCAAACCTTTCTTTGAGTCCCGAGAAAGGACATAGGATACTTTTTATCCCGGAAAAATGTACGGTTTCCACGAAATCTAGTATACTGACTGTTGTAAACTAGTTGAAAAAGATTTTATCAACTTTCAAACAAGAGGGAACCGGGAAAATGTCAAATGTATGAAAGCTGTCAGAATTTTCACAGAAATCGCTTTCGATAATGTTAGAATTTCGACGTCCCTATTGAGGTCTGGAATCTGGATGCTTCATAGAATTTTTCCATTAGTTTGTGTCGCTTAAAATATTTTAATACAATATTATACTGTATACAGAAGACTATTATACTGTATACAGAAGACTATTATACTGTATTCAGAAGATACTCTCTAGTGGTAGGTAGTAGGGTCTATTTTATATCTAAATGTCTATTTTCATACCTAGACCTCTAGGTATGAAAATAGACATTTAGATATAAAATTTGTGTATTCTTACACAGGATTATTTTGGAATGCAAAAAATTGTTATTAATAATGCCTACGGATATAACCTACATATTATACGTAAATATATAGAAAGATAACCCTGTAATTTTTACACAATTTGTATTTTTGATGAACAAATTTATGTAATTTATGATAACAGAAAGTATTTATTTATAAGACTTTGAATCAAAATAGACCACCAGTCTTTAACACGCAATACCTAAGCCTTCTAGAATATGCGTGTGTTTTTACGCGTTATTTTTTATGTACGGAACCCCCAAGGGTCTGACCTCGCGATGATCGATGGTAATGGAGATATCAGACCGGCGCCATTTTTGTCTCGCTAATTTAATTATTTTCGAGAAATCCGACACAGATAAAAAACTGTTTTTTGTTTAGATTCGTGAAGTTTTTGCGGTTTTGTCGATTACTTGGAATAATTACGTTTTTAACTAGTTGTTGGTTGCGACTTGGGACGTCGTGTGCCAAAATAACTTTGGGTGACCGCTGCATTTTGCTACAAAATTTTTATATATTGCTTGCTTTGTTAAACAACTGTACATTTATACCGTTTCGATATGATTTCTATGTACAGTCTTGACAAATCAGCTTTATAAAACTACAAAATTGGGTTTTCTTTTATATTGTATTTGCAACCAATGTGAAACGTGTTCTGAATACAAAAACTCAAATATCAAGTGTATGAAAATAAAAATTATCACGAAGATTTGATTTCAATTTTATTTTATTTAAATTTATTTATTTATTGCATTAATGTACTGTATTGCATATTGGATTAAAGTAATCGTTGATTAGCCATTCCAAAGCGCTGCGGGACTAAAATGGTCAGATTTAGCAATTCATCTCTGTCAATTCAGTAAATGAATTGTCATAACTGTCAAACTGACGAATGTCAAATTACTACTTGACATGAATTGCAGGCATCGAGTGAACATTTTCCTCAAGGGAGGCCATTTTTAAAAGAAGAAGAAGAAGAGTGAACATTTTGCGATTGAAAAAAAATCATATTATGATTCATTTAAATATGATTCTCCAAAACGACCATTTTATCCCCGCAGGTGACTTGATAAACTGTCAGCAAACCTCTGAATCTGATGCTCGATCAGGATATCACAATCGGTATAAAGCCTTGCAATATCAAATATCTACCTATCTCATTATTAGAATACTGACTATAGTAGTTATTTCCATTTGTGTGGCATTCGAAGTTTCAGATGACCATACAACTGTTCTGAACATGAAACCGTAATGTTTTATTAGTGATAGGGTTGCCACTTGCCAACCGTCCTGTTTGCCCAGGACATATTTTCTAGCTTTATACCGTCCTGACTCCTGAGATGTCCTGGATAGTTTTTAAGCAGTGTCCTGGTCCTTTTTAACATTTTAATAACCAGTTTGCTTTAATAAGTAAGCATTGTTTCTAAGCGTATTTTAAATTAATGATGTTCTGAATATCATATCTATTAAAATTGACTCTTACAGCTTTTTAAATTAGAGGTTGGCAACCCTATTTACTGGAAATAGTGTTGGGCGGTCCGCGGTGTCGGATATCGATGAATTGAGTGAATATGTTAGCCTATTGTTGTAATTACTGGATCAGTGGGAGGTATGGAATGACGATGAATTAAAAGAAATGGTTAGCATTAAATGCTTTTAACCTGGCGAGAGTGTGGCAGGGTATGTTATGACATACCCTGCCACACTCTCGCCGGTGCTCATTAGTAACATGGTGGGTATACCCACCATGTTACTAATTTGCGTGCATTTGTCATTTGTGACCTTGAAACATGTTGTTGCTTTGAGTAGCTGGAGGTAAAGAAGTGCCGGAGGGGATAGTGGCATGATCGTAGTGTCCCGGCACCCTGCGTTTGAGTTATAAGCCTGCAAACTGCGTTCGGGCATGTGATACCCTGCCACATAGTTGGTGTACATATTTCGTGACAGAAATTAACATTGCTTTTTCTACTATTTTAATTTGCTTTCTTTGTTTCATTGTAGATTTAAATTAAAAATGGACGCTAGCAGTCCAGAAAACCCACTTCGGTCAATTTTGGAAGAAGTACTATAAATATTTTTTGTGAAAATCAGGATAAAACCTCTAAGGAAACCGATTTCATCCGTAACTTAGGCTTGACTTTAACTTACGAACATCTGAAGTTGCGGAAAGAGCAAAAAAATATTTCGTCATCTTATATACTTCGGAAAATCACTTCCCAGGTCAACGTACAACGTACCACTTTTTCAACTCAAAATCTTCTTGGTTGTCATGTTAGTTGCGGAGATTGGCCATACAAAAAGGATTGAAAGAAAAAATATGCATGTGCAAGCCGTACAAAGGCAATATTATATATGGAGCATGCAACTTTTTCTAGCAAAAACTGTGCTGAATTGAGCTCCAGTTCTTAAGGTGTTCTTAAATATTTTTGTTATTTTTCTTTGGTTTATATGGTTACTTATTTCAAGTTGCAAAACAGCTTAATTGTTTTTCATAAAAAACAGTTTTTTTTTAGTTCTTTTGAAGTTTATTTGAGAGTGGAAAGTTTTTCGTTGAAAATACATAGTGACTTGTTTAGAGTTAAGTAAAGTAACAAAAAAATTAAAATGACGCACATGTTTTATTTCCAATATGTTAAAATATAGTCTTATTAAAATACTAAATAATGAATTTAGCGCTTTGTCTTAAAAATCTGATTTCACAGCAAATATTGTAAGCGGGTATGTCATACCCTGCCACATACTCCTTGTTACATTTTTTCACCACACTCTCGCCGGGTTAATTACTGGAAGTTGTATGATGTATCTAATTTCGATGATTATAATGTTAAAAGTGTTGTGTTGATTTTAAGGTTCTAAGCTGATTCTAAGCTTATTTCAGAAATCTGATACCTACCAAGGTACCAGCATACTGGAATAAGAAACTTTTAATTTGTACCTGCTATAAATTAACAATCAAAAGGAGACCTAAAATTTGATTTCTACATAACTTGATATCAATTAACAAAAATTAGATTTTGATGAATTGCAGACTTTTTAACAGTCTCTATAGTTATTAATTATTATTATATATAATTAATAGTTATTTTACACACAAATAACTATTAATTATTAACAGACATCCATAATTTATTTTCAAGCTCATTGAAGGTATTATTTTCAACGCTAGAGTGTCAATAGTTTTATCGATAAAACATGTCTATCGACCTCAGGCGGCAGCCCTAACGTTCTCACGAGCTATCAAATTTTAAGTTTAGTGGAACGCGATAATATGCATTGTTCTTACGTCAGCTCACAATCACAGCTTTGTACGAGTATGTAGCGGGTTCGAATACGATAACCTTTGACGTTTTATGTGCCTAATTAGGGCCCTCAAAATCTTTGAAGGGACCTTTGATTTGTTTTTATCTATTCTTCCATCTAAGTCTACAATTCCAAACATAGTATGTCCATGCGTCATTTTCATCATTAGCTGTACTTAATAATAATATTAGATATAATTGTCTGTCTGTCTATTATATATATCACATACGCTAAACGGCTGAACGCTAAACAATTGATAATATCTAGTAAGACTTGGTGACTTCGAGGTCCCGAAAGGACAAAAGACATTTTATTTTCTGGCAAAATCTACGGTTACCGCGAGATAATATTATGATAATCCCTGCTCAAACTGAGTAGGTACCTAAATAACATTTGATACTTTTGTAGATTCAATTACTTTTATCAGCCATCATTGTTATTATGGTCATTCAAATGACTGGTACCAGCCGTACCTTAATTATTTCCATTAAAAGTACCTTCTCCGTGGCTTTCTATTACCATTAGGGCTATCAGATGAGAAGCAAAGTATCGCACATCGAGCACGCTAATACTTTCACCGCACATTTTAATTTCCGCTTTCAAATAACTGTGACTAGTTCTTAATTAAATATAATGCTGTATTTCCGAACAAAAAACGGTAGTAATTATTGGTTTTGCGGAAATTCTCATAAAAAGATCTCATGCGAAATGATAACAGGGCAACGACTTGAGATTTGCAATTTAAATTACCGCTTTATTCAAACGATAATGAAATTTAATTAAATTATTTTAGATTTAAGACTCGTCGTCTTTTACGTTTTATTTTAAGTAATATGCGTCTTTATTTATTTTGCATTATAAGATTTTAGGATGATTTGCCGTTTTTCCGGAGCCTATCTTCTAAGGTTTTTGCAACCTTTCCATGACCATTCATTTAGCTAAGGAATAATTAGCGTTAAGGACTATCATGGCGATTGTCAACTATACTTGGTTCGCTTTCTATGTTTTTTCTATGTAAAAACTATGAAAAAAACTGATTTTTTTATCATAATAATTAATAAAATTATTTTTTCTTTTTTCAGCGGACCCGTTGCCCGGCAAACATGTACCACTGGAGAGCTACGAGAGCGAGCTGGAGCGAGAGCACGCGCTGCCCACGTCCGTCCCCAACGCCGATATCCTCAAGACTAACAGCAACCCCACCTATCACAAGCCCAGGTAAGCTACGGTGCGGGTAGTTTTAAACTATTTGAAGTTATGGAACATGTAGAATATGTGGGTAGTATACAGTTGCGGCCGCATTCATAGAGATTTAATGATGATTTAATTTTAAATGAATGAAGATTTTGTCAGAATTCAATTAAAGTTGATCAATTAAACGATTCTGAGGGTATGTAGCTTTGAGAGTTACGCAATAATCAATAGCAATATGCTAACAAAAGAAATAAATCAACTTCTAACCCAATATGTTATGTTTTATAGTAGAAATTTGTAAGTAATAACTAATTAGTGTAAGTCATCTCAAAATTATTTAAAAGTCGTATTAATAGCAAATAAATTAACATAAGCAACCCTCGACAATCATGATAGATCTGAGAGTGTTGAGATAGTAAATTCCTAACACGTAGATGTTAGAATACTACAGAATATTGGTACAATGTGCTCAAAACACTCCAGAAGATCTGACCGGCTTGAACCTCCAGCTCCAATAGCTTGCCGAGAACAAACAAATTCACACATGAATAGTTTACTCAGCACCTTGAGCAATTCGGGACTTTGATGTAAACAACCGTTCCAAAAACACTATCCTTTATTAAACTCCATATGTCTTCCCATTAGAAATAATAAGCGAGAAATTCCAACAATAACAATATCTATAACAATTTATTTCGCGTTTAAATTTCGAATTCGCAATAAATATTTGCTCAGTTCCACCGGAAGGTTTATTGTTAATGTTATTTTCGCGCCAATTTCAATTTCGTCTAATCGTTTCGTAAAATTACGCGATTCGTGCTAACGCGTAAAATTGCGCGATTCCTGCTAAGTGCTAGCGCGTAAAATTACTCGATTCTTGCTAATGTGTACACCTGGATGCGTTTTTACGACGTAAAGGATTAAGGAACATCGGAGTTACATGCCGTAAAATTTTAACTGCCTCTCTGATTCGGGGCAATGTTTTAATTTACGTTCAGTTTCAAAATACTTTAAGTATGGGTTTAGTACTATAAGTACAGGATGGTTAATGTAAAATTTAAAACCCAACGTAAATCCGTGGAAAAATAAAAAGATATAGGTTTTTCGTTGGTGGTTATATTACGTTTCGTTGATTCCATCATAATTCCAAATAACGAAAGTCCTTCGCTATAGTTGTACGCTTATGTGTCGTAATATAGCCTATGTGCTAGAGTCTAGACTATATCCCCAATTTCAGCTGGGGGAAACAAAAATCCAATATAGGACCTCTCCTACTGCCTACATCGTGACGTCACGGCTCTTATTAAATTCTCGCCCAACGAAGCGGTCTGATACATAATACAGTGAAGGGAAAGTATTAGGTTGTGGGGTGGCCGTTCCCACTCAATGTTCGGGATATTTCGGGACAGGGTTAATGGATACGATAACCATTAACATTTCGCCCGGTTATTCAGTTGGATCATCAAAAGTTGTTGGCGAACGCGTTATAATGATTTCGTTCATTCTCCTATTTTGTACCTTATTTTTACTTACACATTATTAACTTAGGTAGGTAACAATCGGTTAATATTCATCCATTTGATATGCTTTTCATAAATGAAAAGTTTTTTTTTTCAAATATTAAAAATGACAAGTCTAGTCTGAAACGAAAATTTTACTCGTCATTTTATCAAAATTTCGAATTCTGTATAGTTTTCGCTACGTACGCTTAAAAACTAGTGCCCAAACTATTTAACGTGGAACTTTCCAAAACTTTTACGTTGCGCCAAGCGATACTAGTCCTTATCACCGTGAAACAATTGTACGTCTTCAATACCGGATTTCGGTCACCGGGTCACCCGGTTATTATTGATATATCAATATCGACGGATGAATCTCTTTTAAATGCAAAAGTCGTATTAAAAGCTTTTCATAATCCCGGAATTTTTCATTAACGTCTGCCTGATTTTTTATTCATCATCATTACAATTTACATCTGCATTTATTAATAATATTTCTCATTTATTTCAATTCAATATTTGCTTTTCAGAAATATTCCGGAATCATCATGTTATTTTACTCTACGAATTAAAAAATACGGATTATTATAAAAGAATATCCATTTTTTATCACTCTAGTTCGAACATTTTTTTAAATAAATCCTCGAAAATCACACAGTTTGGCTCCCCTACTTCACAAAGAAGGGTTCCCTTATAGTTTTAGGAAAGATTTCAATAGAACATGAATGGTACCCAACAATAGAGTCCCTCCCGATCGATTGGGGACCTTCGATGCCTTTTGTCCCTATGGTTCAGTGGCCACCTGGCTCCGGAAGGTAGTGGGTTGGGTTCCGAAAGTGTTTAACATACCAGAACTACAGGTGATTTGGTGACATTGTATAGCTGTGGAATGCTATAGAAAGTTTCTTAAAAAGTGAAGTTTTTTCAATTTCCCTTCATTGGTGCATTCTTTATGACTTTGATTGAGCCTTGTGCTGTAATTTTTAACCGACTTCCAAAAAAATATCAAGATATAGAATGTACAGAAGTAAATATATTTTTTAATAAAGGTTGCACTTTGTTTTTTACACGTGATTTTGGCTTTTGAGGCTTATTTAGATAACATAACTTTTTCAGTTATGAAGATTTTTCCTGAGTTTGAGACATCTGGGTTTCAAAATTGAGATAGGCTTCGGAATTCTTATACAAGCGTAGTAGGTACTTAATCAATAATCATTAAATTAATAGATCTTTAAATAACAGGGATCCTATCCATTTCTAGTATTAATTTAGCCAATTCATTATGTCAATCATTTTATATCGGTGGGCGTTTAGTTTAGTATTGTTACGCCTTTTGTCCACCGCTAACGTAACGTTTTCGTATTAACCTATCAAGCCCCAACAACAATAGAATAACAATAGATTTCCAAGAATCCGCGATCGAAGGATTAATACATAAACATTTTTATAAAACGTAATACTTTGGCTGTAATTAATTTACAAACTCACCTCCGAAAAAAATCTAATTCATCTAAATATAGGTATTAACTAGGATAATTATACATTTTATTTGAATAAATTGTTAGTAAATCTATATTAAAATATCTTTAACCGAACAATTTTGTTTCTTAACATTTATTTCCAAATATATTTTAAAAAAACATGAAAAATAGAGAAGATCCGCCCCTAGTAACTACAGTTTTATGCTAAGCTAAAATGAATCTTATTGCGATGCGTATACGCTTGGTCTTTGGTTGTGTGCAAGGTTATCGTTTTGGATTGAGATTGATCCCTGCCTTATATGATACTATGCCTATTTCAAAATTTACCTTATTTAGTGCCCACTATGCAGAGGACGTATAGATCCTCCTTACCATTATTGTTGGTTAAAATAATTTCGATACTACTTCTGTGACCAGTAGCGTGCTCTAAATTTTATGCCACTGGTGGCAGTGGCCCGCGTGCCATTGGTTTCATTTTGCTCTACGCCACTCCTAAGCAACGGCGGCATGGGTCGCTAGACCACTGTCGGTAGAAAATGAAACCTATTATAGCCATGGTCATAAAGTGGCATTTTATTTGAATTTTGTCGGTGACGTCCCGTCGAAGACGGCAATGGACAAAGGCTTTGATCACTTTGATCACTTGGATTTAGTAACAAATCTATTCTGGTATGACCGATGTTGGCCTTAAATGAAATTTGAGATACAAATCACGGTTGTATTAGTAACTTTGAATGTAATTCATTTGTTGTCAATTTCTCGGATATTTAGGAGTGTTCTGGGATTAAGATCCTTATAACTTCCAGAGGCTATAAGGCGTGGGGCGTGGGTGACTAGGGCCACCGCCTGAGGTCCCTCGGCCTTGCAATTCCAACCGCGAGGATTTTTTTTTAATTTACAATTATTACTCAAATGTTTATAATTTATATTTAAAATCCAAAGGACAGTAGTAGACCGCCGGCGCGGCGTAAAAGAGGAAGTAATACAAGATATGGTAACACGACTATATTTTGCAGAAAAATTATCCGAATTATTAAATATCCATCCAAACAGTGTCAATTTTTATCCGACCAAAACAGGAGGGGGTTTTAAATTATAGTGTTCGACCGCACCTGCGGGCCGATTCTGTAACGTACACTTGTGAGTTAATTACCGAGTTCGTAACGAAACGGAGGAGTGAGCAACCGAAAGTCTCACTTTTGTATGCAAGTGAATACAAAAAGTGGCACTTTCCATTACTCACTCCTCGGTTTCGTTACTAACTCAGTTATTAACTCACAAATGTACGATACAGAATCGGCCCGCTGATTGCATCAAAAATATTCGAGTAGGCGGACTATTATACCATAAAAATGTTTATTAATTTTTTAACAATCCTACGCAAAAATTAGTTCCACGAATTTGTTTAACATTCCAAACAATAAAGAACAATAAAAACAAAATGGGAACGCTCAGTGGGACGAGTGATGATTGTTGCTCATCAACTCATCAGATTTGTTTAGATTCGAAACTATTGTTCCGAATTCGAATTGCATTTCGGAGAATTTCGAAATTGTTTTAGATTCGCTACGCTCTGATGTGCAATTGTAGTAGGTTACTATTGTGAGTAGGTATGTAATGAGAAAGCTTTTTTCCTTTGCAGATTTTTTTATAATATACTTACTTACTTTAAATGCATCCATACTCATATTATCTATACTTATTATAAAACAAAGTCACTTTTTCCCCCATGTCCCTTTGTTCCCTTTAATGTTTAAAATTCAATTCAATTCAAATATTCTTTATTGTGCACACAATACAGAGAGAATACAAACAAATATAAAAACAAAATTAATACATAGGTGTCACAATGGCGGCCTTATTACTAGGTAGCAATCTCTTCCAGGCAACCAGGAGCAAAGGTGAAATTGCAGAAGAGATAAGCGTGCGTGTGCAAAGAAAAGAATACAAAATATCTATATATAAATATCTAAAATTACGCAACGGATTTTGATGATTCTTTCAGTGTTAGATATTCCATTTATCGAGGAAGTTTATAGGCTATATTTTATCACGCTAAGATTAAAAGAAGGAGGAAAATGTGGAAAAAACGGGGAAAATTATTTTAAAGGGCTAACTTGAACGCGCTAATCTCAGGAACTACTGGTCCGATTTGAAAAATTATTTCAGTGTTAGATGGCCCATTTATTGAGGAAGGCTATAGGCTATATTTCATCACGCTAAGACTAATAGCAGAATGTGGAAAAAACGGGGGAAATTATTTGAAAGGGTTTATCTCGCGAACTACTGGAGCAATTTTTATGTTATTTGGCACAGATAAGAAGTAGACCACATGAAGGATCGTGATAGGCTATCGATTTTAATCATTTTTTCAGTGGCTATAATATAGTATTTTATACCCGTGCGACGCCGGGGCGGGTCGCTAGTTACATATAAATACGAATGTGTGTGTCTATCAGTCTTCACGCAACAGCTAAACCGATTTCGATGATGATAATATTATGGAAACTTATTATTATATTACATATTATATTTACTTACATATAATATAATAAATAATAATATAATACTTTCAACGATCGAAATTATGTCTCTCTATATCTATAAAAAATATCTACTGCTTTGCAATACATAAGTTAATAATTTGGTTTGGTTACTTTTTTGAAATATGTATTATATTAAGCCTTAAAAAGGTTTTTTCTCCTATTTCGCCCTATCATGGACGCGGCGAGCGTCGTAACCGCCACCGCACAAGGCGCGCTGTTATGAATGTTATTTTAATGTTATTTACGTCGATATTCGCACTGACAGACAATCGACCTGCTAATTTAGCAAGAGAGGGCCCTTAAGCGGTGCCCGAATTGACCAATCGAAAATTCCAGCGGAATGACAGCGAAGCGGAACGAAGATTTCGAGTATGGTGATTGGTCAATTCGGCAACGCTAAGCTCCGCTCCGCTTCAGGGGAAACGCAGCCTAATACACCGATCGTGGGAATCGCAGACACAATAGATTTTCAACTGTTATGTGACAGCCGGTTGCTGCTTGGGGATTGATGGTTTAAACTGGTTAAAGGGTTGAATTGATTCAGACGTAATTATGATTCATTAATTATTATATAATATAGTATATAATATTATGATTTGAATGCATAGGATAGTTTTTGTTGCGGAAAGAAGGTTCGGTTTCTGTGCGTCAATTTAGTATTAAGAGCGAGCTGTCAAATTTGGTGTGTTTTCTAATAAGAATTACGATCCCGGAAGACGATTAACTTGAATGAAATTGAGATTTATTTAATCATTGTATATTTATCTGATGTTAGCCTAACGGAAAACATGATTCACTTATTTTGACTCGATATTTTTAGAAATTATGAATATTTCTGGACTTTTCAACAAATATCTGTTACACTTATTCAGTTACTATCATTAAATAACTTGCACTACTACAATCATTTACTTTGTAAAATAATAGCTAAAGGAATATAATATTAGTATTGTATTTAGTTTTTAAGTAATCATCAAAAAACAGTTTTGGGACTTACGACCTTTACTTTCGTACTATAATGCGGGAACCCTTGTTACGCGATATTGTTCACTATTACCTGCGGCGCAAAGTACAATTCATGCGGGCACGATTCATGGAATCATTATAATATCACGATTGGATGATAGAGGGGTTAGGTTAGGCGGGGCTAGCGTGTTTTGATATTTTTGGCAGCCCGATCTTAACCTATCAAGCCCCGTATGAGCACCGGTGATCGCGACAACAATAGAATACAATAGCATTTCCAAGAATCCGCGATCGAAGGATTAATTGATGATGATGAATCATCACTCATCAGTAGTCACTGATAATGTATTTTCTCGCGAAACTCAAATACTTACAGGTTTAAATTTTCTTTTAATAAAAAATTTAATTCTTCTTCATTTTAATTAAATCTTGGCCGAACAATATTTTTACAAGCCCAATTTTATAATGAACATTTTATATTATTTAATATTTTGCGAAATGTTTTTCCATGGTAAATAATTTTGAGGTGCTGTTTGCTAATGAGCTTAAAATTATGTTTTACTCTTACATTTTAGTAATTAATTATTATAATTTTGTAGGTTTCGATAAAATGTATGCCTTTGTAACGAATTTTTGATCGGATCGATCGGTAGGATCGTAATTCGTATCGTAGTTACGGACTACAGTACGGTAGTTACGGATAAGTTTATCGGAACAGAAAAATATATTTTCGAAACTATTAGATATTATATTTAATTATAGATTTTTGGGAGTCATATCTGTAGCATCTGAGCGGCCAACACAAACGTAACTACCACTTACCACTTACGCTTATGTTCGTTGTAAATTGTAATCATCATTTCGGTAATTTTTAACAGTCGTAAGTCAAAATCATTTATAAACCACCTTGAAATGCGAACGTCGAAGCATAATATTTTTAACTCATTAAATAATAACTTACGCTTCACTTTCATTTGTACATAACATACTATTAACATCTTTAATTATATTGCATAAATCGCATGCAGGTACATCACGAAAAACGTGATTTCTTTAGTTTTTTTTTCTCCGTTATGTAAATGACTGTGGTTAAAGAACTAGGTTAATCGTTTGTGTGTTCTTAAACTAGTAACAGTGTCATCTGACGGACGGGAACCAATCAAATCTTGTCTAATCGCACTGGCCTACTAATGCAATGATGGAATAATAAAACAATTACATTATTACGGAATGGACATACTTAATGAGTTAAAAATATTCTACTGTATGTTTAATAGTTAGATATAGTATGCATATTTAATAGCTTGTCTGTTATTGTCCATGAATGATCTTATTGATCGACAATTATTGTGCGTGACATAGACAGCTTTACAATCTTGGTTATCCATCATAAGACAAGCCCCAACGTAGAAAAATTCAGACGATTCTAATAAGTGGATTCATCAATCAATCAAATTGTAATTTAAGTATTTGAATAATATTTAATAAATATAGAATTTTCTACCAACAGAACTGGCTAATTTGTGCCGAGGCATACAGCACCTGATGATGATTATAATAACCATATTGTAATGGTTTTTCGGAATATGAAATCTAATCTGTGTACTTTTAAAATTCCGTTGGAGTGTTTGCTTACTTCTCGGTATTGAGTTAAGATTATCTTTGTCGGTTTTTAATGTTTGTGATACCTATTATACTTCCGGTACGCGTTTGGAATGGTAATAAGTGGGCTTGATACGAATATTTACTGCCTAAGTGTCTCAACACACTAGGCCGAAGTTATGCGGCGTAAATTACGTCCGCAATGTCAAACGCATACAAAATACGGACGGAATGCGACGGAATAGTGTGTCGTCGGCAATTTAAAATATTATGTGTTTAGCTTTAGACACTTAAAGTAAATATAAGTAGATAGAGAGCGTCCTAAGGCTAATGGGACCTTTGGTTCGCACTCGAAAGGTTAAGGGTTAAGCGTGTACCAAATGACTCTCTCAAATAGGTAGGGACACCCTTCGTATATCGCGCAGGAACCGTACATTTTTCCCTGATAAAAAGAATAAGTACTTTCCCGGGATTCAAAGTTTCCCCCATAATATCAAACATCACAATGGGTTCAGTGGTTTGCGCGTGAAGATGTAACAGACAAACAGACTTACGCATATATTAGTACGAATGTTCTACATTTCTAACCTAGTTTTATCAGACAACCAGAAATATCCTCACGCTCGAAATGAAGTATATTGTATGTCGGAATTGTCCCAAGTCGGATTTGCGTGACGTTTGGGGCTCGGGTAAGCATGATTGAAACAGTGATACGTTCCTGTCAAAATGGATAAACCCCGGACATGTCCCCGAGGCACAAGCGCCAGCGGAGAAGAGACAGAAAGAGAGAAAAAGAGTGAAAGAGATAGAATATAAATTTGAACGTTTGTTTTAATAAAATACATACAAATATTATATCATTATACAATGTTTAATAGCACTGACATTCTGTCAGACGCATAAATATTTTTGGAGTCTTCTAAGGCCTTCTAAAGCTTTGGTTGTTTAAATCAAGTTAGCTCATGGCTGATTCAGAAATCAAAGAAAAATTAGGTACTTACTGTATTTGTTTTACTTTACTGCTACTTCTTTATTTCTCCCTCTTTTATTTCACCCAAACAAATTTAAAAATCATGCTTTCTCCCTTTTTGATAAAATTAATGAGAATCTCTCTCTCTTTATATTTTATCTCTCTCTATTTATCTATTTTACCATAAGCTGGTTGTGAACATTAATAGTCAGATTTCAGTAAATCCCTAACGACTAAAATAAACCATTAGGGAACATTACTTGCGTAAAACTTCCGTTATACATTCAAAACTACTTTAGGATTAATCTATCAAACGCGGCGACAGTACTTTTATCCTTTTTTAATCGTTTTTTTTCCTTTTGTCTCGCGCCATAATATCCGAAAGTATTGTAGTAGACGACCATTAATCTAAGCCATTGTTTTGCCACACTCGTATTGTTCATGGAGTCTCAGGACTCCCCGGATGTCCCCGGATCTCCCCGGAACTCCTCGGAACTCCCCAGAACTCCCCATACTCGGATCTCGCTGTTCTAGCGAGGATACATTAACGGTTACTGTTTTATTTGCGTGTTGCATGTTCTCATTTCTTGCATGCTTTAAACTTTTATCTTTATTCATAAAAAAAATGTGAATTAATTTGCGCCAAAATTCGTTTATCGCGCGGAAACCGTGCATTTTCCGGGATAAAAAGTATCCTATATCCTTTCCCGGGACTCGAAGTAAGTATCCAAATTTCAGCAAAATCGGTTCAGCGGTTTGGGCGTGAAGAGATAACAGACAGACGGACACATTTTTACATTTATAATATTAGCATATTATATTAGTAATGGATGAGCTCAAAAATGTACTATTCCCGCATCCTAGGCTTATTATTAATATATATGTTAGCGCGAATAAGTTTGCGAGCATCATCTGGTTATTAATCAATTCTGTTACTCGAAAATAGAATACAATACTTTAATTATTACAATATCCATATTCTATACTTCTATTGTCTATAGTATTATCCAAGGACACAATATAATATAATATTCCTATTGTACAGAAATAATGTTCTCTCTCTGTTAACTTAATAACTAGAAAACACATTTGGTTATTCACCTCGATATAAATTGTGTTGTAATAATCCATTCATTCGGAGTGAATGAAATCTAGTTGCGCCGCGACCGCTAGCGCCATCTTCTGTACAGTAGCGGAACTAAACGTTGTTATGATTGCGTGGACCCGAACCCTCTGACTAATGATAGGATCCATACAGACGTTAGTTTTACAATGCATGTTTTGCCCTCGTCTGTCAAGCAATTTTTTTAATAAAGTGTATATTTTCATTAGTAAGTAATTATTATTTGAGTGCCCGACAAGTTGACACATTTTCATAATAATTAATAATGTTTTTTAACAGAAACGAACTAAAATAACAAGATATGCTTGTAATAATATTATTCTAGAATCTAGCTCACGTTTTATTGTCATAATATTTCTTTAATGCTTATAGGCTATATAAAAAAAATGTCTGAAAAAATAATGTACTTGAACATTTTAACCATAACAATAAAATGCGACCGGAAAACCCAAAAATCCTTCATTCACTCTCGCGGGGTCTCCGAGACCGTCTTACACCGCCCATTAGACCACTCGGCCATTACGATAAAAAATAAATGTTATTTTAATAGCACCGTTGACATTTTTGGTCCGTATTTTAATCGCTACTCAAAATGGAGCTGGTCCCTTGGGACGCAAATGGTAACACTATTGAATGAACATAAGCTTGTTGTAGGTAAAATATTATTTCGAGTTATTCCCGTTATTTGGAACTTGAAAGTCATGATGGTATTTTTCGGAATAGATTTTGAAATATTTACTTTACTACTAAAAAAACTCAAAATGCACTTAGCAGAGATTTCATCACAGATTGCCATTAAAAATACTAAAGTAAATATAAAAATATTTAACAGTAAGACTAAAGTGTAACTTAAGTTTTTGTCCACGTTGTAGTTTAAAAATCATATAAATTAAAAGGTATTCTTATTTGTATTTACCAACAATACTTTTTTTATGAATAGCAAAATATCTGAAATCATGAAAAATTTCAATGTTTGCTGATGTTTCTATTCTGAAAATTATAATGCCTTTCAAACGCTCAAGGCCTCCCTAAAAGTATTTCTATGTCTCGCTTAAAAGTATTTTTAGATAACGCCCACAGCGTTCATTACTCAAACCGCTATTTCATAATTGTTTTTGTTATTTCATACTTAATGCTGTGTAACGAAGCTTTGAGCTGTTTCGTTAATTTTAAATTATTCATCTATTTGAATTTTAAATATGTAGCGCCATCTGTTGTCGAAAAAACGTAGCAATTTCGTAATTTAAGCACCTAAGATTTTTTGACACCATGTTATTGCTTCTTTCTCCAATTTATATTGTGCACTAGATGACTTGGTGAACTCTTCGTATCCCTTCCCTTCTAATATAAACCTTCCCTGGACTTCCACGAATATTTCGAGACCAAAATTAGTCAAATCTTTTCGAGTTTTTTTCTTCAAGACTGACAAAATTCTAAATTATTTTTTATTTGTATTGATTGTCCGCACTTATGTAATTTGTTAGTTATTTTGTCATATCTGGGTTAATTTAGGTCTTAGCTATCAATATAGCTCCTAATACCTAACTATTGTCCTACACATACAATGCATGGAAATGATTGATGTTAGATCTCATTCAGTATTTGTCTATGACCCTGTTGGCAACAGTCCACTAAATACTGTTCAATATCGCTGAAATCACCCTTGTGCTGACGACATACGGATTATTATTTTAGACTCCTGGGTAAAATAAACTTGAATGGCCAAAAGTCTGTCTGCGTTCCGGTACGAACACGATTGTTTATAACGTCTTATCTGGCGACACGAAAAAAGCTATTAATGGGTTCTGAACACGTCATGCTAAGAAGTAGCTTAGTCAGTAGAAATAAAATAGGAATATCTACTAATAGTAAGTGGTAATAAAATACTAGCCAGTAGGAATACCTCCCGTACGTCTGCTTATTGTTAGTTACTACTTACTATATTATACAACTTACAACAAAAATAGTCATTAAAATACCTAAGTATTGTATTTTACGGAAAATTTAACCAAAATTTAGAGAAGATTTTTTAACTATCTCGAGACGCAACGGTCTCACAGACCGAGCCAAGTAGGTATGTTACATAATATTTTGATCTCTACCGTTGCTATTTAAAGGTTAATGAATATTGCCCGGGTAGGTCTGCAAGAATGTGTTTAAAAATTAATGAAAACTTCGCAAGAAATAAAAGCATGTCCTTCTGTCAATTTGCGGAATGCGTGGCTCCAGTTTTTGTGTTTTCATTTAAATGCGGTTTGCGTACATCTAGAATGGCGAAGTTTTTGGCGCGCTGCCAAATTTTCGCCCATTCACCAAGTTACAGGACCCCCGGCTGCGGCCACGTCGCGCCCACAGGGAGGTCAGGATACACTGGCACTGGGGGTCACTGATCCGCGCCAGGAATTCAGTATATTGAAGTTTCCAGTTTTTTGCCAAGTCCTTTAATTTATTCCAATAAATTAGAATGTTACTGACACAGTTTTGGGCGACTTCGTATTGTTATTGGACAATTAAGTTTGAAGGGAATATTTGCAGCGTAATGAAGATGGGGAAGGCCGCTATAATTTTATGACTACCTATGCCATTAGGGTGAGTTTCTGAACTATAAACAGTACACTGGCAAGTGCTATCTCGTCTCGGTAGCCAATCGAACCTCGTTAAATTGCATTGTCCAGTGCACTGCTATAGTTTTGGAACACACCTCGCAGTAGGCCAGTCCAGCACTCAGTTTGGTACAAGTAATATATATTCTGTGATTCAGTAGTCAGTCCTATGCATAATATCATTCCTCAATGGTCAAAATTTGAAGTCACTGGCCACTGGAAAAAGTTATGGAACTCAAAATATCTCCATGAGACAAATAAATAAAATTTAAATATCGATTAAAAATAATAATATGACGTCAAAATAAAAAAGTACAAAGCTGAATTTAAAACCACCTTTTTATAAGTCGGTTATAAATACGAATGAAGTGAGGTCGATCAACTTTAAATTTCCTCTGCCGTACTGTAAGTAGATAGAGTTAATATTCCAGTCGTGTATGGGTTAATTATGGTAAATATTTCATTGACTGAGGAATTGTCAATTTCCAGCGGCCTTATGTTAATGGCGGAAGCACAGCATAAATATTAATCAGTAGAGTAACTCATACAATATATTATCAGGTGTAGTGTATCCTTTAAAATATCGAACTTGATCTACACACGTCAAGTTTTACTTACGCGCTTAAAATACTTAACATGTTAAACTAATATATGTATTGTATTCTGTGACTTAACTAATAATTACATCGCAATCTGAAGTTATCTGAAAACACGCTTTAAATGTGTGTGCGTATGGGCTCCGGCAGAAATAATTTCCAAGGGGTGCAGATTTAGACGTGGGAGAGCCATGCTTCGGCACGAATAGGCCGGCTCGACCGGAGAAATACCACGTCCTCACAGAAAACCGGCGTGAAACAGCGCTTGCGCTGTGTTTCGCCGAGTGAGTGAGTTTACCGGAGGCCCAATCCCCTACCCTTTTCCCTTCCCTACTCTTCCCTATTTCCTTCCCCATTTCCTTCCCCATTGCCTTTTAAGGGGTAATAGGGGAGCCTATTACCCCTTAAAAGGCCGGCAACGCACCTGCAGCTCTTCTGATGCTGCGAGTGTCCATGGGCGACGGAAGTTGCTTTCCATCAGGTGACCCGTTTGCTCGTTTGCCCCCTTATTGCATAAAAAAAAAGATTTTAGTTTTCTTTCTTTTCTTTTTACTTTTTACGAACAATTTTACGTCAACAGAATACAATATTTAGTGCCGAAACATTACGATCTATCTTTGTACAATGTACGGCATGATAATAAGGACAGACAGCTTTTTATTTCAATAATTTCTGTTGATTCCGAGATTCCCAATGGGTGCATGTGCACCACCTGGCACCATGCCGGCGCCCGTGTGTGTGCGTGCGCCTGATTTAGGCTGTCTAACTTGATGGTGTACTCACTGTACTGAATATTATTTTAATGTGACGGAAATAAAGAAGTGGCTTTATGTTTCGGAAGACGTATCAAATGTTTTTGACCCTTTGGTCCTCTAGTTCTATTTCGACTTTCTAAATCGTATTTTTGTCTAACAAAACACCTAAAAAGTATACATTTACGCTTCAGAGTTTAGGAGTAATACTAAACAAACTCAGTTTACGAGTTCGAAGAAACGGTTTACAGCTCACTTTCGTAAGTCGTAATTTACAAATGTTTACAATTTGAATACTTTCATGTAAATTTATTGTAATAACTTTGTTAAATGCGAAACTTGCGAAACATTTACATTTTAGCTTATTTTAGTAGCTGTTCTGATATTTTATGATTACAATCATTTTGTAGTCTGACGAAACACTGCGGAGAAAAATAAAAGGATTACAAATAATGTTTTTATTGTTTTAAAAAAAATTACAACGTATCTTCGGGGCTAAAATGGTCACATTTAGCAATTCCTCTCAATCAATTCACAAAATGAATTGCCATAACTCTCAAACGCACGAATGTCGAAATTACTTAGTACGAATTTAGACATCTGAATTGCAAACAGAGTTGCAATTTTGCGATCATTATTCATTACTGTAATAAGTTTTTATCACTTTCCTCTCAATGCAAACCTTCCATGGGAAGTCCATATTAATATTTCAATACTAAAATTAGCCAAATCGGTTCAGCCGTTCTCGAGTTTTTTATTTACATAAGAAGATTGTACACATTTTGTCGTTACTTGTCGCTATTATCGAAATTCGAAATATTTACGTTGACAGGTTATTAGTCAAATAAAATACAGGAAATCATAGAAATTATATTCTTGAATCTAGTTTTAGTCGGGTATTTTAATCTATACTTAAACTAAACTAAAATTACATGTCCTGACTGACTAACTGATTCATCATCGCTGAGCAAAAACTGTTAAAGTTATAGCCATGAAATTTGGTAAGTAGTTGTTTTATTACGTAGACACCCACCAAGGAAGGATGTTTGAAAATTTTACCCCGAAGGGGTAGTTAAATACCCATTTAAATAGGGGTTTAAAGTTTGAATGGAAGTCCGAGCGTTTCTGGAAATTCAACCCCCAAGCGGGTAAAATAGGGGTTGACAGCTGTTATTATACTATGCTAACGCGGACGAAGTCGCGGGCAACAGCTAGTATTCCATAAACTCGCAATGAAACGTGACAGATGAAGAGTTTAAGTTTCATATCACTCTTAACTGCCTATAAAGTGAAGGGATTTCATAATAAAAATTTCAATACGTGAACGCCAGTGGCGGATTCAACTAACGCGGGGCCTGTAGCAGATTCTGAGGCCCTCCTCCAGGCTTAGCAAGATCGCAATAGAAGTGAAAATAATATAAATACTAAATAGTGTAAAATTAAGGTACAATTTCACACTGTTAATTTGTTTTTGGTTCATTCCATATTATCCTCTCCGTAAACAACCCTCTCTATGACTGTCAAGCGTGCTGATTTATTGCCGATTCACAAATAAGTGGTCAAGTTCTAGCACAGTATAAGAATTGTTCTTTTTCTATCAAGTTTGAAAAGTATTTTGTTGTACCCTCGAATTGATCGGTTAAATTTTAGAAGTTAGAACAAAATATACTGGAGGGCGGAGCCCGTGGCACTAGCTTTTGCATGATCCGGCCCTGACTTAGCCATTCAGAATTATATTCCTCCTATCACGATCTTTATGCCTATGATATAGGGTTCACTTTCATTGAAATAGGGGTAAAATATATCTGAATGTGATGGTATGACGGTATTGAAATGTATTCGACCTTTGTGAAGATTTACAGAGAGATACCGCTTTTATTGCCCGAGTATATTTCTAGTTATTGGCAGACATACATCATGATTATTATAGTAAATATAGTTGCATTTGCAAACGTTATTTGTTTAGACTAAAATTGGATCTTGATGTAGGACTAAGTAACTAGACTAAGAAATAGTATAAGTTAAAGAGCCCATAGACGGCCCCAATTTTATAAAAAAATCGGTTGTCTGTAAAGTCGGTTTACTGACGATAGTTGAACGTGACAACTACCTTTGTTTAGTTGAACTAACGAATTTTATAAGTAAATTTAGTTCCGCGATATGATAACAGATGTCGCTGTTAGGCCTCTAGATCGCGCTATCGTTTACTCGACAAAATTTTGTATATGTAATTCAAATTTTTTCTTCGCTGACACTCAATGGTTGTTTAAATTATTATTACGCCAGAGGGATTTGCGTCCCAGGGTAACCCTACAGAACGGATTGGACCGTATGAAGTCACTCAAGTAGGACTTCGCAAAGGCCGATTGTGCTTCCTTGTCGCTCGTTCCGCGCTCTCGCTTGCACTTCAAGCCTTAAATGGAACGCCTCAGAGCGAGGTAACGCCGCATGAACTGTCATGTTTTTCGGGCGCGCACCCCATATCGAATTATAAGACGTTGTTACGTCAAAAAAAAACTTAAAAAGCATTTTAATGGGTTAAAATCATGCTAATAATAATATGTGGATGTCCTGGATCTGTCTAACCCAGGACTCCCTCCACGACTGGCCGGTCTACCTCAAACGGACCGGACTTCCACCAAAGTGGGAACGCTCCGGCAAATTGAAGCGTTCCTCTCGGCGCCGGGACTAGCTAAGCCGGGCAGGTTCCCACCCTTGCCCGGAGCCCCGATAGTATAGGTACCCTGCTCTAGCATATTCTGAACTTTTTTTTTCTTTCAGGCCACCAGCTCACCACGGCGCGGCGCTGCTTGCTGGCGTGGGGGCGGTGCCGTCGTACGCGCCCCCCGGCCGCGCCTTCTTCACGCCCCCCTTGCCGCCAGAGTACCGGAACCCCTTCGCTGACAAGCCTACACTTAGAGGTATGGTACTACCATAATGATAGACTGTTTTGTCATAGAGATTGGCTGAGAAAAAAAATGGAGTTATTGAACAGACTGGCAGCAGATATTGTCTTTGGGGGTGTTACAGTTCTGTCGCAAGATTGATCCCTGCAGCCGCCTTGCCGCTTTAAGGGCTCACACACAAAACTGCGAATTCGCATCGCATCGCAAATATCTGCGGCGAAACTCATAATAAAAATGACATTGCGATGCGAATTCGCACGAATTCGCAGTTATATGTGGGAGCCCTAAACCTTATTTCATGGTAGATTTAAAAGTGCAGGTATGGGTCTGTCTTCAGTCGTACTTGTCGCCTTGATATTTGCTACATAATATTATATAGTCCTAACGGCAAAAATGAATTTTCCCTGGCCTTCCATTTTCTGGAAAATTCAAATAAAGACTGAACTTGAAGATTTATTTAACCAAACCTGGCTCTTATGAGGAAACGAAATTCATGTTGCTAAAAGAAATATTTTCAAGTTTCAACCTAAGGGCATGATTAACTAGGTTACAGGCTACAGCCAACATCTGAGTCATATTTTGTAAATAAATAATTTGGAACCCTAAGGGTACCTTCACACTTCACACAGCTACGACGCTCACAGTACTAATTCTTCTTTCAAAAGAGTATCATTATTAATGTCAAGTAACTATAAACCCAAGCAACGTTCTCTTATATGTACCTAGATACATATAAAGTAGACTTATATAATGTAGATGTACACTAAGAAAGGTTTTTGTCATATTCTGCCTCCGAACATGTTAAATAGGGGATTTTTTGTATGCCAGAGAAGTATCACGCGGATAGAAACATACGGAGAGGCCGCATTAGTTGTTAACATATAAATTTTTACCTCGTTTTTACGTCCAGTACATTAGAATATCACTGTTTCAAAAAGTTCTAGAAAAGTAACTTTATCTATAATAATCGCATATTTCAGGCACAAACACAGACGGCAACAACTACCTCAACCGGAGGCCGATCCCGCCGCCGTCCCTGGGCCCTGGACACGAGAGGATCCCCATCAGACCGCCTGGACAGGTACGTGACACCAGGCCTTGTACCATGAAACTGTTTTGAGGCTCAAATAATCGGACGAGAATGCTGCGTCTTATTCTAAAAAACGTGAAATGTCGTTGTTAGAGCAGGACGCGGCATTCTCGTCCGATTGTTTAAGTCTCAAAACAGAGGCCGTACCACGAAACCGTTTTGAGATTTGAACAATCGTACGAGAATGCCGCGTCCTACTCTAACAAACGTGAAATGACGTTGTTAGAGTAGGACGCACGATTCTAGTCCGATTGTTTGAGTCTCAAAACTGTTTCTTAGTAGGCCTACAGTTTTCTACGACAGGCTTACAGATTCCCGTTCGACTCGGATTCGGAAACTTTACCGTGCGGTCATTGGTCAATGCCGAACGCCATTATCCAATGGCGTTCGGCATTTCGGCATCCGCCGCGCGGTGCAAAGTTTCCGAAACGGAATCCGGCAACGCACCTGCAGCTGTTCTAATGTTGCGAGTGCGCATGGGCGACGGTAGTTGCTTTCCATCAGGTGACCCGTTTGCTGGTTTGGCTCCTTAATTTATAAAAAAATTCAAGTTGCATATCTATAGATATGACGGGGCAAACTGCCCCTTCGTGGGCTGTAATCCCATTGTTGGCAGTACGCACTTGAGGGCACCAGCAGGGTGAATCATGATTTCCGTTCGACACGGATTCGGAAACTTTACCGTGCGGTCGTTGGTCAATGCCAAGGGCGGCGAGCGTTTATTAGATGTCGCGCGATGAAGTTTTTGAATCGAAGTCGAATTGCGATTTGTGCATTGTGATGTGGTAGATGTGTCATATCAACTACCCCTATGATGCTGTTGGCACTTTGGCAGCTATCCCACCATTGGCAGCTTAGATTTTTGTTTGAAAATACTAAAACTGAGGTGCAAAATAGGAATGGCAATAAATAGAATTCCCTGTGGGTATTTATAGTGCCAATTTAATTCTGATATTTCAGAAATAAACAGAGGTCAATAAACTCCTACTGGGAGTTGAGAACAATTATTAGTTCTAGTAGTATCTAAACTCTAAAGAAAACTAATAATCATATTAAAAACACTACGTAAATAAATTTTAAACATTCATTACGAAATTCTAAAGAAGCTTCCGTTTTTAGGGTTCCGTAGTCAACAAGGAACCCTTATAGTTTCGGTCTGTCCGTCCGTCTGTCTGTCTGTCCGCGGTTTTACTCAGAGACTATAAGACCTACAAAGCTGAAATTTGGCATGAATACACATATTAATGATGGCAACAAAATGGTACGTGAAATCGTAAAAAAATATTTTTTTTATGGTACCCCCCCTACACATCAAGCGGGGATGAATATTTTTTTTCGCACCCACCCCATTGTGTGGGGTGTCGTTGAATAGGTTTTTTAAAAGTATTGCGAGTATTCATAGATCATTTTCCGATTTAGGGATCCGTTGGTGAAATATTAAGTTTTAAAGTGGAAAAAATCGTAAGAGTCCAGTGTCCCCCCCTTCTACCAGCTAAACGGATGGTTCTGGAAATGTGAAAAAATTCATGGGAGTAGGAAATATGCTGAATTAAAAAGAAAAACTATCACGGCTAAGAACACTTCATAAGTTATTGAGTAATAGTCGATCAACTAAAAAAAGTGTATTCGGCGAAGTATAAAGGAACTTTTCGTTCAAATTCCTTTGAAAGTAACTGAGATGATGTTGTTAGTAGTGTAGAACAAGCTATAAATGTACTTTCATTGACCATAAAAAATTGTCAAAAACTAGCGGTACTACGGAACCCTATATTGCGCGTGGCCCGACACGCACTTGGCCTGTTTTTATTAAGTAGTATGTTTAAATTGAAAGCACTTTTAAATTTGAAGAAGATATAATTTTCTTTCAATTACGAATTTCACGTATGGAAAGTCTAAGAAACTTTTATATTAGTCTGTCGCGTTAACGCCGAGTGTGCACGCGTCTTTAGCTGACCCACATTCCCAAATATCCTCGTTTAATATTAAAATGTATATAAAACGGGCAAAAATATACGCCTCCCCGGGTCCGTGTATTTCCCTACACCTGGGAATTGTGTATCATATGACTTTTGCACGGTCTTTTGTCGGTTTTATTTAAAATTCTTTGTCAATTTATTGGTTATACTTTAATTTTGTGTCTATATTTTAACCCTATAAGGGTTAAATGTTGGAATTCTCTGCCCCTATAGAATAGTGTGTGTCCTTTAACGTAAACTTAAATAAAGAACAACAGCTTTGAGGTACCTATAACTGCTGATAGTTGATACGATTTTGATTTACGAGTCTCAAATTGAGCCGCAGCACAATTTTGCGCTAGTACCTATATTATGTCCTATAATTATGTATGTCGGATTTAGCAAAAGCTTTGAGATCGAACTGCCCTACTAGACAAGTGGCAAGCGATTATCGTAAGCGCCAACAAAATGTACCTATGCGATTTGACATAAGTCATCGCTTCGCTAGCGAATACTAATGTCAAATCCCATACAATTTGTTGGCGTTTACGATAATCGCTTACCACTTGTCTAGTCTCTCTGATTCGATTCTGATTCTGTCGGAAGTAAGGGCCGGGACACAAAAACACGGCACGACATCGTACGACGTCGTGTCGTATTTTTGTGTTCCGGTCCTAGGCAGCTGTTTAATGTGTCAATACTCAATAATGCCTTCGATCAGTGTTCAAGCTATCTTTATGGGACTCCTCAATATGTGAGGGTTTTTATTTACAGATAAACTAATTTATTTAATTTTGCGATTCCAGGAGACGTCATCTCCTCAAGTGCCCGCTCCCCCGCCCGCCCCGCCTCAGCCGCCCGCCGCATTCGAGCCGGCGAAGAAGAAAGCACTCAACACACCCAGTCATAAGGTTGGTTTTACAATAACAGCAGGCTCCTTTGACGAATATCGTAGCCAGAAAATTCTGCTGATATTAATTGTACATTACGTTTGTATGTCTAGTGACTAGTAACATATGCATGCAACATAAAATCTGTCATGTAACTATTAAAATTAAGCAGGGCACCGCTGCGCATTATCGGAATTTGTAATCAGCACACATAGTGGAATCATAGATTAAGGAATGCCAGTAGCAAGATTATCTGTAGTATGAACTAAAATTCCAAATTTTATGGTGTTTTGCCTTAATAATATCATATATGTAGCAACAACTAAATCTAATGTGTTTTTTTTTTAATTTCAGCCGGATGAAATAGACAGCGAGAAGGGAGCGGATCAGGCCAACTTCACCGACTTTGTCCCCAACTCCCTCAACATCCCCACCATATCACGGATACTGTCCGGATCCAACGGACGGAAGGAGGACATCCCGGACGTGCTGCTCCGGACTGTCACCGCCAAGCCCACACACCAGGAGAAAACCTCAAAGAGTGATGTCTTCGTGACCAAAGAAGTGACGTTCAGTGACAGTAGGGACTCCTCTACCGAAGGCGTGCTAGCGGTGTTGGACCCGGACATGAACAATTTAGATAGGCCTTTAATAATTGATCAGAACGGAGAAACTAACACGAGAAGAAATCTCCAGTACGCCACCAATAAACACGAGAGAAATGATAGTCGGAAGGACGATATCACGCCCGCGACTACTGTAGGTTTTGAGCTGACCGACCCAGAAATGTCGACGGAGAGATACCACAATCTCGCGAACGTAAATTCTGATAAGAAGATTCTGAAACAGCCCAAGAATAACGGGCCGGTCCAAAGGCCGGGGGTCACTTGGCCGTTCGCGTGGAACGTTCATATCTATCTGGCGACGGTTATGTTCACGATATTAGCTGTTTACTCCATCTTCAAAATCATCTGCTACAACAAATTCACCCATCTCTTCGCGCAGTACTACTTCATCACGCTCCATCTGATCTTGGTGCTGGTGTGTCTTCTCAGAATATTCTACATGTGCTACGACCCTTACAATATAAATAATTCGTTGCCCATTTTTATAAGCGAAATACTGCTGCACATTCCGCAAATATTCCTGAGCATAGCGTTCGCTTCGACGATCCTGTACCTCATAACGCACAGCATAAACTCGAAAACGTCGTGTTGTGCGTTTCTGTTTCGCTCGCGAACGATTATAGTCGGCGGCGGCGTCCATTTGCTGGCTTGCATGATGCTACATATCCTAGAGAACAGTAGCACAATAATAAGGACGCAGCATGGTGTCGAGAAGAGAGTTCTGGGCTTGACCTGCCAGATAATATTCGTCCTGGCGTGTCTAACGCTCGGAATAGGCTACCTTTACGTATATAGAACGCTGAAGGCCGCCCTCCAGAAGAAGAGTCACACCTACATTCATGGCTTCCAAAACCTCTACCAGGCGATCCACATAAATTTGGCGACGGCCCTGTTGTTCGTTTTGATGGCCACCCTCCAAATTTACGGGATATTCGGCGTTAATCAGGTCAGCATGACAAAGTTCGACTGGCTGCAGTGGGGATACCAGTTCTCGCTGCGGCTGATCGAGATAAGCGTGGTCGCGCTTATCTCCTGGGTCATAAGTTTGAAAGTGCGCACGGGAGCCTTAGATCACGAGAAGGTGGACGGCCAGAAGATCTCGAGGATGGGCTTGTTCCCGTGCGCCGGAGGGTCCAGCAACGAGCAGTTCGAGTCGGACTACCCTGCGATATGCAACACCAACACCAACTTGCATACGTACACCCTCCGAACGGGCAAGCCCATCTACGAGAGCACCGGCCACCATCCGACCATCCCGGACACGTGCTGCGGCGGACCGGATCTGCAAAGATTCCAGCTGAACACGCTAGCCGCGAACTGCGATAACAACTCCGGCACTGAGAACTACTCCGGACATAGCTCGATAGCTAACGCCGGCCACAGCAGCTCGACGGAGTCCAGCAACGCCACGTCGAGCCAGGGGGTGACCAACCACCTGATCAAACACCACCCCAACATGGTCGGGTACAACGGCATAGAGTCCGCGTCCGACGACCACTACTCCAACTGCGACCCCGCTATGCAGTCGCTCCAGGGCGAGGACCACCTCGGTCACGAGTACAACGAGATCGAGTACGACAACAGCGGCGGGTTCATCCGCGACATCAAGAACCAGAACTACAACGCCGGATCCAACCGGGGCTCGCACAACTTCAAGCACATGTCGTACGATCGGGTGTCGTCGCGAACGAACAGCAACCCTCGCAAGAAGCATCGAGCGAAGAACAAAAACGTTCAATGCATGACCATGGGCTACGACGGGTCCATGAACCACCACTACCACCAGCCGCATCTGCCCGACGAGTACGGGAACTACAACACGGAGAACGCCTCGTACCACTCCTCCGGTATTCAAACGCTGAATGCGAACAGGAGCTACGACCCCCAGTGCCAGCAGATCCGGAGCTCGCAGCGGCGGAACTCGCCCGCGACGGCCATGATGAACTCCAGCGGCAGCCAGAAGCGGGGCAAGGTCAACGGGTTCCCGGAGCGGCCGAAATCGACTGACCTGTACGGTTTCTCCGAGGACCCCGACGAGAGGAGCTACCCCTTGAGCACCCCTCAACCGGCCCCCAGGACTCTGGGCTACGACGCCTCGTACTCTCAACCCCAGGACGAGATCAACAACGAGTCGGGGGGTAGCATGCTGGTGGCGCAGGACGGCTTCGTCAGATTTAGACCCCTAGAGGACGGTCCGTCGCAAACTTGATTCACCGTCCTGTCCTCGCCGACGGAGGTTCTAGATTTTTGATACCATCCGCCAGGTTACAGCACACCTCTTCCCGGCTTGTGGGTTCGCCGATGAGGCTAGGGTTCGATTGAAAGACTTTTGTGGTGTGTTCGAGGGAACCGGTCGTTGTATATCGGATGGTATAATTATCGTGTGACTCGCTTACTCGCACACTGTATATTGTACATGTATAGTTAGGTATAGTGACAGTATCGGCCTTGTACATAGCTGCCCCGTACTCTAAGCCTTTGTGTATAAGGATTCGAGTGCATACTCCTTTTGACACTAAATGTTGGACCTGTAATGGTATCCTTTAATGAATGTTGGACTATTTATATAAATATTATGGAGACTTCGGACCTACAACCACTAAGTGTTGCCATTTATCGATGTCGGATGACGTCTGGAACGATTTGGCAGATTTTACGCCTATCCTAAAGTCGGGCAAATTGTTTCAGACTCTTACTTCTGCCCTTAGAGATATTTAATAATCATTAACTTGAATTAACGCTCTATGCAATTACTGTCAAACTATTTGATAATGAAAGTTAATTGTTAAATGTCTTTGAGTGCGGCCGTAATCGACTTAGTTACGCGTTTGAGTAAATGACTAATTAAATATATGTGATATCGGTATTAATTTGTTTTAAATAATTCTGTCCATAGATATTGTAAGGGCTATATCATATTATAAACGCTTCATCAATATGATTTCTACGTATTATGAAATTTCTTGGTGTTTTTGAACTTTAATTGTATTGGTGAAGTGACTGTATGTCTGTTTATCTGAGAATTTTATGCGTAAACTTTATATTATGTGTTAATATAGTTTCTGACGTTTTCATAATTTATTAAATATGTTAATGTAACCACTTGTAACCATTTCTCACTTAAAATATCAAGATTACTAGCTGACTGGTTCTTAAAAATGTAATAAAATATCTGTTTTATATTTTTTGTCACCAGAATTATTACTAGCTAAATCTTATGTCATTTTACTGCCTTCCTAGCGGGAAAGATTTTCATGACATTTAACATTTTAGTTGTTGACTAGTCAAAACAGTGAATCCTGCCTGTTCCCGAGTTTTGCAATTTTATATTAACACAGTAGTCATAGAAACCACGGGGTCACACAGAAGTGATTCCTATATCGACATATTTTGTTTTTGTTACGCATATAGGTAGAGAAATAATGGCACTATCGAAAATTATCACACCGTAGGCCTAATAGTGGATCACTTCTGTTCCCGACTATACCGGTAGACACTTGCAGAAATGTTAAAATACTACAGCATACTTGTTGGCACTACAATAGTTTTATGCAACGACTTCGGTCGATCACGTGAAGATATCGTGCTCATATTACTGTAATTCCTATGTAAATAAATAATTTTAATGTTAAGGAAATCATTTACTACACGATACATTATAAGTTTGTACATAGGGCTACGCGATGTACCCGTACGTTTTGTTGTAAATTATATATTTCAATTTTTTAAATTTTTTCAAGACTGTACCTTTATTATTTTACAAAACGACAACTGACATTTAATATGTATAATAAATAAAAACGGTATTGAAAATGTGGTGTTTTAATTCAACTAAATTCCCTCTATAAGCTCTGATAGGTAAACTTTATATAAACCTGAATTGAGATAAAGGCTTTAATTTTTAATAATAATGCAGCGCCATCTGCGAAACTGAGATCCTTCTAAAAATTGCTTTGACGTTTTCAGAACTACGCGACGTCCACAAAATTGGGAAAATGCAATAAAGTACTAGGATATCAGAAGTAGATAGGTGGTTTACATATTACTTTTGACGTTTTCACAACTACCTCCACAAAATTGGGAAAATGCAAGAAAGTACTAGGATATCAGGGATAGATATGTAGTTTACATAATATTTTTGACGTTTTCACAACTACCTCTACAAAATTGGGAAAATTCAATAGTAGTACTAGGATATCAGAAACAGATAGGTAGTTTAAATAATATTTTTGATGTTTGTAAAACTACCTCCACAAAATTGGGAAAATGCAAGAAAGTACTAGGATATCAGGAATAGATAGGTAGTTTACATAATATTTTTGACGTTTTTACAACTACCTCTAAAAAATTGGATTAACAGCACAATCTATTCAACGAGATGAACACTACGTAAATTCTAAGTTTTTATAAATATTTAATAGATAGCGTTAGTGAAGTCCAAACAAGGGAATTTAAATCTAAGATACAAGATTTTCAGACTTTTATTGTATGTACCTTTGAAACCGAATATGAGACAAAGTACAAACAAACAACATGTAGATCTCACTTCTTTTATTACGCATTATCTCACAATATGAACACATTTTTATATTTAGTAATAATTAACATCATTTTGTATACAAAATTATGTATCTTTTATATAGTACTATCGAGGAAATCGATTCCTAGGCAGTTGACGGACCTACGTCATTTGGTCGGTTTATGTCAATTAAGGCGCTTTGCAGACGACGGGGCGGGGCGGGCTTTTTGTCCGCGAACATGCCGCTCCGCCTGTGCGCGACAGGCACCTGCAGCGCGATCTTTTTGCCCGCCGTATGCGTTGGTAATAGAGATTCCCTTTGTGCTATCGTCCGCGGCGAAATTGACCGGTCTGCCCCGCCCAGTCGTCTGCAAAGCGCCTCAATGTTAGCTGTGATCGTTCGGTTGGATTTGACATATAATAATAAATTTAATACAACTACAAGTCAGCTAATACATAATTACATTCCAAAAAATATAGTTTCATTCAAAATTTTCGGAACAATGGAAAATTTTCCTCTGAATTAAATTAATATAATAAATTAATTATAAATTTATTTACAAGATTTATGAAATTGTAACCAGTACAATTACACGAGTACAAATTAAAGTATAGAACATTTATACAAATAACATAGCAATCCAAAATATTATACTAACCTAAAAAAGAAAGACGGCAAGTAAAATTTTATCACAATAATAAGTATAATAACTGTCGAAAGATATACGAATACAAACTGTAATAAGTAGGTCTAAATATCAAATACTCATACATACTGTGGACTCAGATAGTAAACAATACGGCTAAGAGGTAAGAAAGTCACAAAACTACTATTCCACTGGAATTTCAGGTAAACCCAAACGAGCGTAATTTTGTGAGTTGTGACTTGTGAGTCGCAGAATTTCGGTTCGCAGAAATTCTGCTTCATTTGGTTTAAAGGAAATTATCAATTCACACGAAAGTAATTTAGTAAGTCATGATTAATATGTAAAATTATTATGAACCGAAATTCTGCGACTTATGCCTCCAAAACTACACTCGTTCGGTTTCACCTTTATGGTATTGAGCCAATAATATCATATTGCATTGTCATAATATATTATGTTGCTATAAAGCAATAGATATTTTGTCAACTGTAGACTGCAGAAAAAGTAAAATTATTCAAAAATTGCCTAAAAAAAGTCCAAGCAAGTCAATAAACTATTACAACCAATGATACTTTTAACCGATTCGTGGCCACTCCCGCGCCCAGCGCGTCATTTAAAAAGATTTAGTGAGGCCGATGACGCGCCAGGCGCGGCATACAAGGATTGTTAAAAACAAGCTAAAACTAAATTAATTACAATTCCTTAGTCGAAATGTGCATAAAACACAACCAGTGGCCAATGCCGCACGTGGGGCGTCATCTTTTAGCAGGGCCGATGACGCTTATGGTGCGTTATCGAACAAAGTCAAACTGCTTGGCCTGTGGTAAGAATTCGTGAAAATGAAGGTGGCAACGAATCGGTTAACTACATAAAATACTTTTACTAGAAGTAATTTGGTATTGTCTAAAAAGCTATGGGTGTACAAAATACATCTATAGTCAAAACCATGAAACATTCACAGAATTACATACAATAATATACTTTGTGTCTCAATAGCAAGTATTGTTGTTTTTGTCTGAACACACTAGGCCGAAGTTACGCGGCGTAAATTCCGCATGATTCCGCCTGCAATGTATTTTAAATTACCGATGACACACTATGGATTAATTCAGACCGCAACGCGATGAGGCGAGGCGAGGCGAGGTGTGACGCGGCATAAATTTGTATGGATTTGACGCGTGAGACGTCTTGCGAATCTGTCAAATCCATATAAATTCATAAATGCATCTACGCGTCGCGTTGCGGTCTGAATCAAGCCTATGCCGGAATTCCGTCGCGTCATATTGTAAGCGTTTAACATTGCTGACGTAATCATGCGGAATTTCCGTCGCGGAACTTCGGCATTGTGTGTTTAGACACTTACAGTTTTAAATATTATAATATTATCTAGTCACAATTTCACTCATAGGGGAATCCACGTTCTTATTCTTCTTAGCGGAGAATTGCTCTCCTAATAGCTTCATAACTTGAGCGTGGGTTTTGGATCCATCTTTGAGTGAACTGTAATTTTCCTTCACGTATTGAGCGAATTCGTTCATTCCGCCTTTTCTCGCGGGTGTGGACACCACGACGCCATCTTTGTTCTTCTTGTTGACAATCACCTCAAAAGTTCCGTGGCAATAGCCACAGCATTTCTTCGTGACGTCAATGGATTTTGAGTGGCGCTTAATACTGAAAATTAAAATTTAAATGCGTTAACGTTGATAAATTGATATGCAGGTTTGACATTTTATTATATTATATTCTAATATTATAAACGCGAAAGTGTGTCTGTCTGTCTGTCTATCTTGGCGCAACAGTGTTGTGACTTGTGAGGGTGTGTCTAGTTCTATTATAATTTCTATATTATCGACTACCAATTTTTGTTACCAATAAATTATAAAACTTACGCAGATTTCTCTTTAGACTAGTTACTGAACTGTATCAAGAAAAAATTCAGGAGAAAAGAATGAAAAATAATCGGCCAAGTGCGAGTCGGACTCGCGCACGAAGGGTTCCGTACCGTTATAGAGCAAAATTAGGCCAAAAAATTGTGTTTTTTGTATGGGAGCCCCCCTTAATTTTTTATTTTATTTTAATATTATTATTAAATATTAATGTACACATATAACTAAGGATTTTGTGAAAAATTTAAGTACCTACCTGTTGCCATTATTGATATAGAGCAAAAAAGGCCGAAAAAATCACGTTTATTGTATGGGAGCCCACCTTAAATATTTATTTTATTTTGTTTTTAGTATTTGTTGTTATAGCGGCAACAGATATACACATTCTGTGAAAATTTCAACTCTAGCTATTACCGTTCTCGAGTTACAAGCCTGGCGACAGACAGACGTAATAGGGTCCCGTTTTTACCCTTTGGGTACAGAGCCCTAAAAAATGAAAATTTCAAATAAAAAAATTTGGGTTCTGCTTGTACTGAGTTAAACAATTAAATATACCACCGAAAACATTAGTTTTAAATGTACGGTATTTTTAAATTTTATTTATATTGTGTTCATTAGTTACAATATAAAAATAAGATGTAAACAGCAGCGTTATTCACTGTCTATATAAATAACTATGTAAACAAACAGCAGTAGAAAAACAATAGCAGAATAATTTGGCACAAGAAATCATGAACGAAGAAAAAAAGGCGGACGGAGTCTTGTTATATACAAAAATGTGTCTTCACTTTTCTTCAGAGTCGGCCACATTCTGACGCCTGTCAAATGGTATGGACTAGCGCAAGAATGTGTGCGTGCGGACCGTGTACCATCGAGGAAATTGATTCCTATGCAATTGATAGACCAACGTTATTTGGTCGAATATGTCAATTCAATGTTAATTGTGATATGTCGGCTGGGTTTGACGTAACGCAACCAAACTACTTAGGCCCCCGAACTGCGTAGGAATCAACTTCTCTGATAGTACATACAGCCAGCTGGCCGACTCTGAACGACACAGTTGTATGGTGGGACTCCGTCCGCCTTTTTTTATACGTCCATGCAAGAAATAGTACATTTTTTTTAATCAAGAGCATCCTAAGTGCGAGTTTTTCATTTCCCACTGTGTGGAAGTTGACTGTTTATATGGCAACCTAGGCACCCCTTGTTGGCTTTTAATGTTATACAAATTCTAGTTATTGAAAATATCGTATCTATCTTTAAAAAACTATTATATATATAATACGAATTCGAGGCTACACAAATTCTAACCATCGTAAGTTGGTAAGAACTGACAGAACTCGCTCTTGGCATACAAGACATACCTATATCCGCATCTAGTGCACTTGTAGGAGTACTTGTAGTGTATCTCCATGTCGTGACACCGCGATATCTCACCGAGTTCGGGGTACACTTGCAGCGACTTTGTGGCCCTGGAAACATAAACAGAATTTATTAATATTTATTATAGGCTTCACTGGATTGGCTGAATAACTGGACTGGCTGAATAAACTATATTGATATAAACATGTTTTAATCCATTAATGGCACTATGCTGATAAAGAGCCGAAACAATATAGCCTTCTCATTTCTGAATGTTCATTATACTAATACATAATAATTATAATTAATAACATAGCTGATTGACCTATAAACAATATACAGTAGAACCCGTTTAAGACGATCACTTCTTTTGCCTTTGAAAACTAAAATCCTTCTTGTCCAGACCCTTATCCTTCCTATCCTAGACTACGCCGACTCCTGCTACTTGGACATCACTGAGGAGCTGTTAACAAAACTAGAACGTTTACAGAATCTCTGTATCAGTTTTGTGTTTGGACTAAAAAAATTTGATCACGTATCAGCCTTCAGATTGAGGCTCAAGTGGCTTCCTATCCTCGGTTTACTTTATTATATATTGTATAATCCTCTCTCTCCATGCTATCTGCTCGATAGATTTAATTTTTCCCACCCCCCTGAAATCCCGTGCAGATCCAGTGTCAGAACTAACCTCTCCACCCCATCCCATCGTACCAATTTCTACTCCTATTCCTTTACCGTGCACGCAGTCAGATTATGGAACTCGCTTCCGCACACTGTTCGTGACAGTCCAACTATTGCTGTGTTTAAAAGACGATTGAAAGAGCATTATCTTAATTCTCAATCACCGTAATTTGTATTATTATGTATACATATAGTACTTATTTATTATATTCATATTATTATTTATTGATTTTAGACATATGTTTTATTATAGTCTTAGTATAAATTATTATCAGTTCGTTATTGTTGTATATTATAGTTAGGTTAGGTTAGTTTAATTAGTTAATAACAGCTATTGATTGTGCACGTCCTATCTGCTGTCTTTTACATTGTATCTCTTCGTAGGGCTGCTGTAAGAGATTTCTTTTAGAAATAAGCAGGTCCTTTGTGTTGTATTGTCGCGTAGCGACATCTATTAGGCCTCTTTAGAACCTTTACGCCTAATAGATTGCGTCGTTTATCGATAAATATAACTTGAAATGAGGTTAGTAGCGTCATCTTTGGGGTAATGGTGTAACTATTATAACTCTCTGTTGGGATATCTGATATTTTTACCAGTTATTTTCCTTTTTTATTAACTATTTCATAATTAAATAAAAAGTATTGTTTTAAAGTACACCTACCTAAAGATAATTATATTTTTTAACTTAATTTTTTTTAAAATTGTTGATGACTTTTAATTTGCGTTCTTTGACAGCTACCACTGTCAACTTTAAAAAAATATACCGGCTCGAGGGTATAAAAACTCTCCGGCTTGGCGTGACTTTTTTTTCTTTACTTTCAAAGGACCCCCCGTTTTAGGTGAGAGAGTGAGTGGTGCTTGTAGGATTTTCCAAGTTTCTTGTCTTTTAATACCTTTTATTGTAAATTCAGTTTAATTCTGTATGTGGTTTTTATTGTGGCCAAAATCACAACATTATGTATTTGTCTAAATTGTAAAATTTATCTTTTGTGATGGACCACGTGTTTAGCTAACTTCCTATTTTGTAAAATGGATCTTTATTTATATTATATTAACTTTCTATTATTAATTCTTTCACCGTGGTCAAATTATTTTCATGGTTTTCTTTGATGTCATAAAAAAATTGGCCCTGAACTAGTTTTAAATGTCACTGTCACAAGTTCAATAACCTTTTGCTCTTTAACTGTATTTTGATATTTTCTAAATTCCTTTTTTAATTAGTGTTTTTTAATGTTTGTGATGGACTCTGCAACCACGTGCTCGACGTCTTCGGGTGGAGAACACGTGCTTGGGGGGTCGACAGCGTGAACACTCCTCTAAGTCTCTTTTCGAAAATTCCAGGGGTGCTACTTTTGGAGCAACACTCCTGCTACGTTTGGAGCAATACTTCTGCTACTTTTGGAACAACACTCCTGCTACTTTTGGAGCAACACTCCTGCTACTTTTGGAGCAACACTCCTGCTACGTTTGGTCATCTCGTGCTCCGTCTGGACTTGGAGTAGACCTCGTGCTGCCCATGCCGTCTGGCTGACGCACCTCCTCTCTGCACACGCTGAACTGGCCGCCACCGACGGGATCCCGAACTGCTTCACCATCACCTGGCACTCGACGCTGCGCCTGTCACCGGGATCACGGAGACTTGAGGAGCTGGAGTCCCGCAAGTCGCTGCCTGTCCCCAGATAAGTGTAGTGTCCCGAAACCCGTGAGCTAAAGACTGAGAAATAGACCGATGCTAAGTTTCGTACCCGCGTTCCCCGCTCTCCGCTGACTAAGTTTAGTATTTAATTTAATAAATTTGTTATATTGTTAAATTCTTTTTATTTATCTCTTAATTCTCTTCTTTTTATTGTCCCAGTGCCGGCCTGGTGACAGTCATTCCGTGTTAATTGTATCCTTATGTGTTTCTTGTGTACAATAAAGAGTTAAATAAAAATAAAATAAAAAAATTACGCTTAATACGATTTCCCGCATAATACGCCATTTTGCATGAGTCCCTGCAACTTGAGACAATATGTTTCCATATATTCTTTAATGCTTAATACGATCATCATCCCGTTTAATACGCCCTAGCGGCCAACACATATTACTACCTCTTACCCATCGCCACGGCATTGTGTACCGTCAAATCAGTGGGAATTGAGATGTTGATAGCTAGTTGATACGTGGATGGCAAGTGGCAAGACTTCCTGAATTGTTGCAAAATTGATGCCAGAAAAATCCTATGTTTTCAAGGGAGAGACTTGTGGCAAAGCAAATAAAGAGAGACTGACTGTCCTAGCCTGTGCTAATTCTGATGGGTCGGAAAAGTTACGTTTGCTGGTGATTGGTTAAAGGCGAAAAATTCACGTTGTTCCAAAAACGTAAAATCGCTTCCTGTAACATATTATTATGATGCACATTGCACAATCTCGAGCTTGGATGACCGGCATTCGTTCCATCTATTGGTTAAAAGATGGAACGAATGCCTAGCGGTCGCTTGTGGAACTAAAATCGCCATACTAAAAATTTACGTAGACTGTATCGAGTAATACTATAGCTTTAGACTCGGTAGAGTTGTTGCAAGCTAACTACTGTTGCAAGTTGCAGCTCCCAAAAATTAAAACCTGGTCTATAATAATAAATAACACTCGTTTTCTCGGATACAATAATTATGTTCCTCGTATGATAGGCCACCTATCACTAAGCTTTAACAAAATGCTACACCCAAGCAGGTTCAATGGGGTATCAAATACTACTTATTTCTAGCAAAGCTGAAGACAAAAGTAAGTAACAAGAAAATACACTAAGCATATCAACAGGTAAAGTTTTAAACTGTGTCCTAAAAAGCGCTAAATAGGATATTGAATATTGTAAAATTTTGTCTAGCTGATTTTTTTAATAAAAAGAGATACTTATTCAAACTATTTTGTGTAATATTTTAATTGGAGAGTTTTTCCACCAATGTATTTATTTTCAAGAGGTTTTTTAATTACCAGCAAGAAAAAAAAATTGGACATAATTTAAACCTATTACGTAATTACCATTTCTTCCACAGAGGCCCATGTCCAGCCCTCAGTTCTCCGTCTATCAACCAGGTGGCGGCGTGACACAGCTCGTGTATGAGGGTGTCCCGTAATCGCTGCGGAGTGTCCAACACCTTGGTCGACAGCTTAACACTGGACGTCCGTATGCGATCACCGCTGGCTGTCTTGACCAGTCTATTAGTTGTTGTACTGGAAATTTTGTAGAATTAATTAGTAACCAGTTACTGTGAGGAACTTTGCCATTAGGGACAATACTTTTTGCTATGACAAAAAGTCCTAGTACATCTTTTCTAACTCAAAGTATCTCCATGATAAATTTTATCTGAACCATTTTAGCAGTTTAAGTTTAATCCCTCAATCACCAATTCCAGGAAATATTTTGTTGTCGCGGCCCATATGGGCCTTACGGGGCTTGAGGGATTAATATGGTTTCAAGACAAACAGGTTGTCATCAAATCGCTGAAAATAGAATTTAATGAAATAGTAATTTTAATTGAATAAAAGAAATCGGCCAAGTGCGAGTCAAACTCGCGCATGAAGGGTTCCGTAATAGGGTCCCGTTTTTACCCTTTGGGTATGGAACCCTAAAAAGTAATTTTAACTGAAATTAGTAATTTTACAATTACTAAAATACTAAACAGTTGACCATGTGGCGATTCAATGGCGATAATACAATGTTCCCATCAGCATAGGGTTGCCAACCATACTTTATAATAATGTATCCTACTTTATTTTTGATAACTATACTTTATACTTTTACATACAAATAAAGCATGCAAAAATACTTTATTTTCAATCAATTTCAATGTTCCCGGGTCTGGATGTGTATTAAATATGTGTATGATATAATAAAAATCTTAAATATACCTATGTATACCATAAAAGTGTTAAATATATTTCCGTTGTCTGGTACCTGTAACACAAGTCCTTTAGGTACTTAGCACGGGGCCAGACTGACGTGGTGTAAAGCGTCCATAGATATTATTATTATTATAATCTTTACTGTGATGCGTAAAACAAAATACTCATTATGGGTACTAAACGGTTTACATAATTGCTGAATGAACTGTTTAAAACGGATAATTCAGCTTTCACTGAAAGAGTTTTTTTCAGTAAATAATCTAAAGTGGTGAGAAGAGAGAAATAGAGCATCAATTTAAATTTTAAAAATGAATTGATTATTTATTTACATTTAAATGTTGATAAATAATCAATGACAAGCTTCGTAACATTTAAAGGTAACAAAAAATTGTAAGTAAGTATGCGCTAAAAGCACACAAAAATGTACGTTTTTGAAACAATAAAATCATAAAATTTTAAATTACTTTTTTTTTTGTCCCTAATACTTAATTTTTTTTCTATGCAAACTAGTTTATTACGTTTTTTTGTCAAAAAAAGTTGGCAACCAGTGATCAGCAATACATTATTTTCAATAGACATATAATTAGATGATAAACTTGCTCTCTAAAAAAGTAATAATACACAGAATAAATACCCTGCAGTACTTCTCAATTTTGAGTCCCATATTAAAGGCAGATCTGCATCCATGGCATTATCAAAAACACTTTTGTTGAACTCTCCAAATAGATGGCGAGCTAGTTTCTCTCTGAGTGTCTTGTAGCTGTCGTGATATTGTAATGCTTCTATGTGACACCGCCATGATGGGACATTGTCTGAAACATTTAAGATGGTAATTGAGTTTTGGTTGGCAGAAATTAATTTCTCGATCGCGGATTCTTGGAAATCTATTGTTTTGGCTTGATGGGCTAATGTACTTGAAACCTTATCAAACCCGTCTTATTATAAGACTAGCTGTTACCCGCGATTTTGTCCGCGTTAGCATAGTAGAGATCAACTACGATAACATTCCGCGCCCCTCCAAAATTCAAAACGTTTGAAGTGCGTTGTCTTGCGCGGTCGGCTAGTTATGATTAGTTGACCAACAAATCTTGGTAATAAGTGACATTAAGTGAAATATTACGTGTACTGTGATTGGTTGAATACTTACTACATACAAACTCTTTCATATGGATGTGACTACACACATTGAAACAGTCATTTGGAGAGTCGCGCCATGTTATCGTAGTTGATCTCTAAACCACGTTCCAAGTATTATTGTACAAAAATATTCAATGTATAGAATTTGCCTTCCTACGATTTTATTATATTCAGATGTTCCGGACTTCCGCGCGGCTTCGCCCGCGTAATTTAGGAATTTCACGCAACCGTACATTTTCCGCAAAAAAATAGCCTATGTCCCTTCACGAGGTCTATTCTTTATGTTTGCCAAATAACATAAAAATTGCTCCAGTAGTTCTTAAGATAATAAGCAATTTCATATAATTCCCCCCATTTTTCCACATTTTCCTCTATTTCTTCGCTCCTATTAGTCTTGGCGTGATAAAATATAGCCTATAGCCTTCCTAGATAAATGGGCTATCTAACACTTAAAGAATTTTTCAAATCGGACCAGTAGTTCCTGAGATTAGTGCATTCAAAGAAACAAACAAAAATACTCTTCCGCTTTATAATATTAGTATAGATTATTTTTAGCAAACTACAGGTATAGTATAAAAGTTATTTACCAGCTAAGGATCCAACAAAACTAAGCCTGTTTACTAAAACCTGACTCGGAGTAACTTTTACTTTCTGAATTTTATTTGTCAATTCGTCCACATCTTTGTTTAATATTCCGACCATTTCAGTGACTGTTATACCCTTCTTCTTAATTGTAGTGACTGCTTTTCTTGTTGGTTTTTGCTTGGGCAAATCAGGAGTGCTAGGAACCTTTTCCGTGTATAATTTCTTCTTACACCTCTTGTCGCTGATGTCATTTTTATTAGTTCTCTGCTTGACATCTGACCCGGACAAGTACAATTCCTTCTCCTTGACCAAGTGAGTTCGAATATTCTCTTTGTCACTCTCATCATCGTTAAATAACTTCTTGGAAATACCATTAAAGTTGTCATATTTATGTGATATTGTCTTGAATAAGGATGGAATGCTCTTCCACTTGTCTCCATACAAATCATTGAGTAGTTTATGATGGGAATTTTGTATCTTTTTTATTGAGCATTGTTCCAATGACTCATTGGCAGTATCTTTGGGTGTTGTTGGTATGGTATCATTCCTCGGCGTTGCACATATTATGTTCTGAGCTGGCGACCACCCACCAATACTTGGTCTCGAGTCATTTGTATTCAGAGGTGATTCATATGTACAGTTTAAAGAAACCTGAAATAACAATAAATATCAATATTACTAATATTTCATTGGTGTTGGAGTTTTTAAGGTCATACAATAAGTTTTGTAATAACTATTGGTAAATCCAAATATGTGTTAGTTGACAATATATTGTTTCTTTGTTCCAGAATGATTAAATGTTCATTCATCATTAATTAATCATTCAAAGCAGTCAGACATGAATTTCCACCATGAAGTGACAGCACATTCAATATCATAATTATCAATCCTTCGATTGTGGATTTTTGGAAACCTATTTTTATTCTTTTGTTGTCGCTGTCGCCGGTCGTGTCATAGCGAAACATAAGATGTGTTATTAAAAAGCACTTTAGAAAAGAACATAACTTTTTAAGCTTTATTTTATCCAAAAGCACTTTATCAATATTACATATTTTCAGACAGTGTATGTTTTGAGTCAACACCATAGAAACAGTGAACTATCATTAATCCATCAAGCCCCATAAGGACAATGGTGACTGCGACAACAATAGAATAACAATAGATTTCCAAGAATCCGCGATCGAAGGATTAAACCAATACTGTAAGAAGACTTTACATACATTGCCTGATTTGCTGGGTTCCTTAGTGCCGTCTGCAGACTCATCATGAGTATCACTAGAATCATTAATAATGATCGGTGAGCATAAAGTATTTGCTTTTAATACCTGAAAATCAATAAAATAAGATGTGAGACAGATGAATTAGAGTTTATACTCAATTATTATTAGTAGCAAACTAATGGAAAAATCCTGCTAAACCGGATGCTTCAACATTTATCACACGTTATCCCCTACCACCAGTTCGGATTTAGGCAACAACATGGAACGATAGAACAAATCCACCGACTCACAGACACCATAAGCTTGAAAGCAAAAAGTATTGCTCTGCTGTCTTTCTTGACATCAGTCAGGCATTCGATAAAGTATGGCACGAGGGGCTACTCTTTAAACTAAAAAAGTTATTACCGCACCGCTTATTCTGAATTCTCAAGTCATACCTAAGTGGCAGATGTTTCGAGGTAAAAATCGGCGATGAAACTTCGGCATTATGCGAAATATTATCAGGAGTTCCGCAAGGAAGCATACTCGGTCCAGTGCTTTATCTCATCTTCACTGCAGACCTGCCAACTAGTGACGATACAACAACGGCCACATATGCCGATGACACAGCCTTCCTCTCCGTGCATGAATATCCCACTAGCATCAGCCAAACTACAAGAACACGTCAGTCAAGTAGAAACCTGGCTCGATGACTGGCGTATCCAGGCAAACCAGGACAAGTCGGTCCACGTAACCTTTACTCTAAGAAAGCAAACATGTCCTGGAATTAAATTGCACAATAGGGATATTCTTCAGGCTGAAGATGCAAAATACCTGGGCATACATCTGGATCGCAGGCTTACATGGAAAAAACACATTTGGACGAAAAAGAAACAACTTGACACAAAACTTTGATCCATGTACTGGCTCTTAGATCCAAAGGCTAGTCTTTCAACAGAGTGTAAAGTATCAGTTTATAAAGCCATCCTCAAACCTATCTGGACATACGGCATTCAGTTATGGGGTACTGCCAGCATCAGCAACATCGAGATCCTGGAACGTTTCCAGAGCAAAATATTAAGAACAATGCTGAGAATGCCATATTATCTTTCTAACAAGTACATTTACAAAGACCTTGAAATGAGCACAGTTAAGGAAAAGATAACAAAGTACAGCAAGGCCTATCAAGAACGAATGGCAAAACACACTAACATACTGGCATCTAGACTTGCTGGCACAGGCAGTGTAACTCACTTGAGATTGAGCAGACATAGTGTACCGACACTGAACATTAGATTTGGCCAATAACAAATAAATTGACCCATCATAGGAGTAAAAGCAATATAACCAGCTTTCTCTGCTCTCAAAAGCCAAATAGTCAACCCCCTTCATAAAAACGGCTTATTGCGTGACACAGATCGCCAAGTTACAGAGTCCAAAAGTGAAAAAAAATATATATATTATTAGTTAAGTACAAAATGTCCATAATAAGTTCAAAAACATTTTAAAAAAGAAATTAAAAAATAATTTTATCTGTCTTGTCATGACAGTAAAATAGGTATAAGTTCTGCTAAAGAATTATAATGTATATAAGACACGCTATTTATACTATCTAACACACATAAGAAATTTGATCAAGTTCTTAAAGCAATTTAAAAGTTATACATAAACAAAATTCATTTTATAACATGTGGTAAGTACTTACATTTCTTGTTAATTCCGACCGCAGCCTATCGAAAGATTCCTCTAATATAATGCAATCTGAATCGCGATTACTTTCTTTAATATCCTGAATGGGCTTTTTTTTCTTTAGAGACAGCTTTGCAAAACCTGAAATATGAACATTTCTAAGTGGTAAAATAAGTTAAGTGACAACCTGAAAAGCACAAAATTTTGTAGACACAAAACTTACGACTTCTCTGATTATTATAAGTCTTCTTTTCATCCATAATGTATAAAACAAAGCCTTGTAAAATCTTTATCACAAAACCATCACAAAACTCGATAGAAATCCTTTCAAAAAAGATCAGCCGTTACGCGGATTGTCATTTGCACAGCACACAGGTGGATGCAAGTTTCGAACAAAAAAAAATTGGGTTCCAAATTTAAACGTAGCTACTAAATTAAATCGCATAATCTGTACAATTTTTAAGCACGGTCGACTGTGATTGGTTGATAAAAAAGACCATAGAGAATATAAACTACATAAGAAAATAAAGGAAGAAGAAGTTTAAAACTCAAAGTTCGAATTTCATTTTATGAAAATTATTTATTACAAAAATACAAAAATCGTAAATTAAGTGGACTAATTAATGAAAAACGAAAGGTAAGTCATTGTAAAATGTAAATGTAACCGTAAATTGATAAATTGAAGCAAAACATAACGATATCATACCATGTTCTAATACAAAGTATGTCGTAGTACTATTTGCATATTTGTACAATAATTTACAACTTTAACTATAATATTAATATGAAAAAGATAGATTATAATGTATATCAGTATTCAGTATGCAGTTAATTTGGAAAATGATGAAATGTGTTATGTGTATCATGTGTATATTGTTTTATTGTAACAATACATAAGGTTATTAACTATACTAAATAATTTATGTAAACTGTATGGAAATGTAGTAAATGAAAAATTTTTCATTAATTTCAGATTTTTAGGTCCACAGCACAGCTACTTTACAACATTTCAGTCTGTAAGCAATAGCTGTTACCTCGATCGCGGATTCCAAAGAGGATGTAAACTGTATGCGGATTCTAGGAAGTCTTTTGTTCTCGCGGTCGCATGCGACCGCTTGGGAACGAAAGCAGCAAAGAGATTCAAAGCAAGGAGATTTTAGGAGAAGGAAGGTATGGGATTATGAGTGGTAACTGGTACGGCCACCAAGGAAAAATCCTCTGATCAAGTGAGGTGGTATGCAGCTGGCCTGAGCCCGCGCGATAGATTTCAGCTGTCGTATACAGGGTATAAGAAAACAAAGTGTGTATGTATAAAGGTGCGATCCACTGGATCGGAATCGGAGCGTAGGTACGCAGTGGACGGATTTGTTGCTTTGTATGTATGGTACTGACTACTACTACTATGAACTGCACTAGAAGTACTGGAACGTCATTCTGCACCTGACAAATATATGACGACACGACGTGCCATCCGCACCGTACGTCCCGATTCCGACCTGGTGGACGCGCAGCTTTAATCCCCTCCCTATATATTATATATTATATTTACTGTATAAGTGTATAAGCCAATCAAGTAGTTAGTAGAGTAGCATATACAGCTATTCTATTATATTTATAAATAAAATACAGAAAACTGTACTGTAATATTATAATATTTAATAATAGAAATCAACAAAAGCTTGTGGATTAAATCTGTTTTATTGTTTAATTTACCTTATAAGCCTATTTATTAAGTTATGTACAATATTTTTATTGAAAAAAAACATTTATTTGAGCTCATTTCTTTTTTTTTTTATTTTTTTTTATTTTCGGTATGTTTAGAGTGAAAGGTTTTGCACTTAAAAATTTTAACTTCAGTTTCAAATTAAAAAAATAACGGATGTTAATTTTTTTTCTTCTAAGTCCGATCTCTTGTTACGTAGTATACAGTTTACATCCTCTTTGACAGCACAGATTACAAGTATATTGTTGCACACAGGTGGACGAAACTTTTCGAACAAAAAAAAATTGGGTTCGAAATTTAAACATAGCTACTAAACTAAATCGCATAATCTGTACAATTTTAAGCACGGTCGACTGTGATTGGTTGATAAAAAAGACCATAGAGAATATAAACTACATGAGAAAAAAGAGGAAGAAGAAGTTTAAAAGTCAAAGTTCGAATTTCATTTTGTGAAAATTATATTGTAGCTACTCATACAAAAATTGTAAATTAATTGGATTAATTATTGAAAAACGAAAGGTAAGCCATTGTAAAATGTAAATGTAACCGTAAATTGATAAATTGAAGCAAAACATAACGATATCATACCATGTTCTAATACAAAGTATGTCGTAGTATTATTTGCATATTTGTACAATAATTTACATTTTTAACTATAATATTAATATGAAAAAGATAGATTATCATTTCATAGAAAATATGTATGCGGAAATGTGTATGCGGATTCTAGGAAATCTTTTGTTCTCGCGGTCGCATGCGACCGCTTGGGAACGAAAGCAGCAAAGAGATTCAAAGCAAGCAGATTTTAGGAGAAAAAGGTATGGGATTATGAGTGGTACGGCCACCAAGGAAAAATTCTCTGATCAAGTGAGGTGGTATGCAGCTGGCCTGAGCCCGCGTGACAGATTTCAGCTGTCGTATACAGGGTGTAAGAAAACAAAGTGTGTATGTATAAAGGTGCGGTCCACTGGATCGGAATCGGAGCGTAGGTACGCAGTGGGCATTTGTTACTTTGTATGTATGGTACTGACTACTATGAACTGCATTAGACGTACTGGAACGTCATTCTGCGCCTGACAAGTATAATTATGACGACACGACGTGCCGTCCGCACCGTACGTCCCGATTCTGACCTGGTGGACGCCCAGCTTTAATCCCCTCCCTATATAGAGTTCACTGTATAAGTGTATATGCCAATCAAGTAGTTAGTAGAGTAGCATAGACAGCTATTCTATTATATGTATAAATAAAATACAGAAAACTGTACTGTAATAATATTTATAATATTTAATAATAGAAATCAACAAAAGCTTGTGGATTAAATCTGTTTTATTGTTTAATTTACCTTATTAGCCTATTTATTAAGTTATGTAAAATATTTTTATTGAAATAAAACATTTATTTTGAGCTCATTTCTTTTTATTTTTATTATTTTTAATTTTTGGTATGTTTAGAGTGAAAGGTTTTGCATTTAAAAATTTTAACTTCAGTTTCAAATAAAAAAAATAACGGATGTTTATTTTTTTTCTTCAAAGTCCGACCTCTTGTTACGTAGTATACAGTTTACATCAAGAAGTTTATATGAAAGATTACCTATAAACATTTACCTAAAAACATTTACTTAGAAACTTCTTGGTTTACATCCTCTTTGGTTGCACAGATTAAGGATAGGTACCTCATGATTGGTCATTTGATTTGAGTTTTGACAAGCATCAGCTGCACAGATTACAAGTATATATTCACAGATTAAGGATTTATATATAGATGTAACTTTAGCCCGTCATCGCGTGGCCATTTTGTACTTATTTTCATACAAGTAGTGTGCGTTTATTTTCTTGAATATTTTTATTTGTCGATCATTTCGAAGCACATTATTATACAGAAAAGAAAGTCATTTAGTTCATGATATCGTTAAACAAGTAATGAGAGTCCGTAAACATACGTAAAAAGCTATGCAATTTTTGTAGACAAATTATTAATTGATGTGACATTTTTAGCACTAATGCCTTATAAAGCACGAATAAAGGATTATTAAACTTTTAAATTATCTTTTTAGCTTACAAAAATACCGATTGAAAAGCCCAAAAAACGTTGTTCAAAACTTACGTATTTAATGTTAAATCCAAGTGTTTGAGGCATTCTTATAATATAATAATAATAATAATAATAATAATAATATCTATGGACGCTTCACACCACGTCAGTCTGGCCCCGTGCTAAGTACCTGAAGGACTTGTGTTACAGGTACCAGACAACGGAAATATATTTAATACTTTTATACTATACATATATTTAAGATTTTTATTATATCATACACATATTTAATACACATCCATGACATTATGGTTTATTATTTAGCGGAACCACAAAACTCAACAATATCTAACATAAAATGTTCACTAAAAACCTTTATTAACACTTTTATTACATGAAATATGCAGACCGACTCCTTTGTTATGTCCGAGTAAGTCGGACATAACATTACACGCTTTTGACGCTTATAAACCGATATAAGGCTCTCTCCGTGTATATTAACTCAATGTATATGTTACGCTCAAAGACCGAAATCGCTCAATGAGCGAAAAAATAGCTCACAACGCGTTGTGGTCACAGTGAAACAGCCACGACGCGAAATTCGCGTTGTGGCTCTAATGAAAACGGCCACGACGCGTTCTGGCAATCACAAAAAGACCATAACGCGAAATTCGTGCCTTGGCTGATATTCATTTTTCTGGATTTGTTCTTGATTGATTAATCGTGGTATGGAGGATTATAATATTTGAATTACCACGCGTACTATAAAATTTTAATAATGTTAGTACGGAATACGAATAGTATGGAACTATAGATATTTTATAAATAATAATGATAAACACGTTATGCAGTGATTTAGTAAAAGAAAAAATATTTTGTAGTACGCGTGTAATTCAAATAAATATAATCTTCCATATCTATGGACGATTAATAAATCAAGAACAAATCAAGAAAAACGAATAGAATATCAGTCACGACACGAATTTCGCGTTATGGTCTTTTTGTGATTGTCACAACGCGTCGTGGCCGTTTTCATTAGAGTTGTGGTCACGCGAAATTCGCGTCGTGGCTGTTTCACTGTGACCACAACGCGTTGTGAGCTATTTTTTCGCTCACTGAGCGATTTCGGTCTTTGAGCGTAACATATATATTTGTAGACTAAAACCAAGCATCTAGTAGACTTGACACGGGCGTACACCCGTAAGGGATGGATATAAAGTGCCAACTTTGTCTGGTGTTACCAGACTATACAAATCTTATTTATTTTCCCCACACCAAATCATTTTTTTTATCATTTTTTCAGATGGCAAAAAATTCCTTTTACATATTACCATTACTTTTTGTATTTTTATTATTAGCAATCTTCCCGTGAGTTCATCCGCGTGAGGGCTCCATTCCACCGCGGCGCACGGAGAGACAACGCATGTGCGTCAAGCTTCAAAATGTTTAAGCCTTGAATGTTCTCTCCATGTTAGGGGTAATTGTTATGGATTTTAATCTTTGCACTTAAATTATAATTTTACTTACTATACTAATTGCTGTTTGCTAATTACTACTGTACCTACTTGCTATACTATTTTTATTTTATTTATTTATAATTTATTGTGCACAGGAAACATTATATAATTACAGTTAACACAGAAAGACGGCACAAAGGAACTGCTTATTTCTAGATAGAAATCTCATCCAGCAGCCCTACGGAGAGAGATAGGATTAAAAACAGCAGATAGGACGTGCACAAATATGATCACATTATAATATACAACAATATTATGTGCTCATCGAAGCAAAACTAATATTATACTAATATAATACATAAAAATTACCAGTCAGTAAATAATAGATATCAATGTTATAATTTTAAACGCTATATCTATAAAATATAATAATACTTTAATAAATACATAAATACTATATGTAAATTTAATAACGGTATTTAAATGGATTGAGATATAAGATCTTACTAATAATATTAAAAACGGGAAAGTTTGTCAGGATGAGTCAGGAGGATAATTTAAGGTGGCACATAAACATAAATAATAGACAAAAGAACTAAGAAAAACACTTAATATGAATTTAATCAGTACCGTATCATTTATTTACTATAGTCAGAATAATTTAAGGTGGCACTTGCGGTCATTGACCTTTCTAGTACTAGTCCAGGAGCTAAGTGAAAAATACTCGCACTGTTTGTACAATTCGACAAGGCTTTAAATGAATGTGGCGAGAAAAGGAACTAACGCTTCTATCATACAAAAACGTAATTTTTGACGTGTGTTTGACAGTTCTCCTTTACCAGCAGCGCCCCGTGAGTCGTGACACATTCATTTAAAGCCTTGGAGCACTGTATAGAAAATGACAATATGACCGCTATTGTTGGATAATAATACTCGAATATGACTCGAACGAAAGAATTTACCTGATACTATAATAATACTTGGATCGTTATTGGTGGATAATAATACTCGAATATGACTCGAACGAAAGAATTTACCTGATCAGTACAAATGTGTAGTGTTGGCACTGAGAATTTTTCCAAGATATTATTTTCAGTTCTCTTTTTAAAACACTTTTTTTCAAAGTGTATAGAGCATATTTTTGCATATTTGTTTGGAATCCAGCAGTTGCCTCGTCCTGTTGACTGAATCCATAAATTTCTAGTTGTGGAGTCCTTTGGAAATCTAAAATAAATAGTTATTTATTTTATTATAAATCATAGAATGTAAAACATACAATGTAAGTTAAAAGTATGTTTTGATCTTACAATAGAAAGATAATAATATTATGTTATCTGAAGTAGTATGTTTAAGTTCATGTTGGATGACAATTGACAATTCAATATAATATTATTCTTGAATGATTTTTAAGTATTAAAACTTATAATATTTTTTGTAAAAATAATAATTATTAAACATGAACAAATAACAATTCTAGGCAATTCTCCAACACTAGCGCTGGCAACCCTTGCAATCGTTTAACGCGACAAAATCAAAGAGTACTATTAAGCTTTGGTTTGCTGTTGAAATAACGACCTATAGAATTTGGTTGTGTATTACTACAATAACAATGTTTTTTAAATACTATTTTACGCTGTAATAATGTAATTAACACATCATTCCTCGTGTAATAATATTCTTAGATAATCATACAGTCAATATTACTGCAAACTGAGAGATGTTAAATGCAAAATATCGTACTTACGAAAGAAATGTTATGTTTTCATATTTCCGCTCACTGCGGCTTTTACAGCCTAAAACGTAACAAATCCCCATGTTTTGCAATAAATTTAACACACACTTTAACACTGTCAATATTGTTTTTCGCTAAAAAAACACAGAATCAACGAATATCGCAAAGTACAATATGAGCAAATCTTTTGTTGGTCAAAAGTGCGATTGCTTGTCAAATCCAGTTTGATCCTTCATCCAAGTTTGTCTTGGATGAAGGATCAAACTGGATTTGACAAGCAAATAATAATACCGAGATTGACAAAGACGCAGCTATACATAAACCCATAAGAGTAATAGAGTCAGTAACATTTTTTTTGTCCTTGTCATAGTTTCACTTTTTGTTGTTGGTCAAGAATCGCACTTTTGACCAACAAAAGATGTATAGCTGCGTCTTTGTCAATCTCGGTATTATTATTTGCTTGTCAAATCCAGTTTGATCCTTCATCCAAGTTTGTCTTGGATGAAGGATCAAACTGGATTTGACAAGCAAATAATAATACCGAGATTGACAAAGACGCAGCTATACATAAACTCATAAGAGTAATAGAGTCAGTAACATTTTTTTTGTCCTTGTCATAGTTTCACTTTTTGTTGTTGGTCAAGAATCGCACTTTTGACCAACAAAAGATTTGCTCATATTGTACTTTGCGATATTCGTTGATTCTGTGTTTTTTTAGCGAAAAACAATATTGACAGTGTTAAAGTGTGTGTTAAATTTATTGCTAAACATGGTGATTTGTTACGTTTTAGGCTGTAAAAGCCGTAGTGAGCGGAAATATGAAAACATAACATTTCATTCGTAAGTACGATATTTTGCATTTAACATCTCTCAGTTTGCAGTAATATTGACTGTATGATTATCTAAGAATATTATTGCACGAGGAATGATGTGTTAATTACATTATTACAGCGTAAAATAGTATTTAAAAAACATTGTTATTGTAGTAATACACAACCAAATTCTATAGGTCGTTATTTCAACAGCAAACCAAAGCTTATTAGTACTCTTTGATTGTGTCGCGTTAAACGATTGCAAGGGTTGCCAGCGCTAGTGTTGGAGAATTGCCTAGAATTGTTATTTGTTCATGTTTAATAATTATTATTTTTACAAAAAATATTATAAGTTTTAATACTTAAAAATCATTCAAGAATAATATTATATTGAATTGTCAATTGTCATCCAACATGAACTTAAACATACTACTTCAGATAACATAATATTATTATCTTTCTATTGTAAGATCAAAACATACTTTTAACTTACGTTGTATGTTTTACATTCTATAATTTATAATAAAATAAATAACTATTTATTTTAGATTTCCAAAGGACTCCACAACTAGAAATTTATGGATTCAGTCAACAGGACGAGGCAACTGCTGGATTCCAAACAAATATGCAAAAATATGCTCTATACACTTTGAAAAAAAGTGTTTTAAAAAGAGAACTGAAAATAATATCTTGGAAAAATTCTCAGTGCCAACACTACACATTTGTACTGATCAGGTAAATTCTTTCGTTCGAGTCATATTCGAGTATTATTATCCACCGAAAACTATGTCCAGCTGTAGACTTCCAACATCAAAGTATCACAAAGTTGTATAATATTATGTAATTTAACTTAGAGATAAAATATGGTCATGTGTCATGACATAAAAAATACTACACATAGTCTCGCCAGACGTAGGTCTATCAACTGTCTAGGATCGGTATACATTAATTTGTGTGTTTTATTCTCAAATCGCGGAATTCTGTCTGTAGCGGTCATATTGTCATTTTCTATACAGTGCTCCAAGGCTTTAAATGAATGTGTCACGACTCACGGGGCGCTGCTGGTAAAGGAGAACTGTCAAACACACGTCAAAAATGACGTTTTTGTATGATAGAAGTGTAGTTCCTTTTCTCGCCACATTCATTTAAAGCCTTGTCGAATTGTACAAACAGTGCGAGTATTTTTCACTTAGCTCCTGGACTAGTACTAGAAAGGTCAATGACCGCAAGTGCCACCTTAAATTATTCTGACTATAGTAAATAAATGATACGGTACTGATTAAATTCATATTAAGTGTTTTTCTTAGTTCTTTTGTCTATTATTTATGTTTATGTGCCACCTTAAATTATCCTCCTGACTCATCCTGACTCATCCTGATAAACTTTCCCGTTTTTAATATTATTAGTAAATCTCAATCCATTTAAATACCGTTATTAAATTTACATATTATAGTATTTATGTACTTATTAAAGTATTATTATATTTTATAGATATAGCGTTTAAAATTATAACATTGATATCTATTATTTACTGACTTGTAATTTTTATGTAGGTATTATATTAGTATAATATTAGTTTTGCTTCGATGAGCACATAATATTGTTGTATATTATAATGTAATCATATTTGTGCACGTCCTATCTGCTGTTTTTAATCCTATCTCTCTCCGTAGGGCTGCTGGAAGAGATTTCTATCTAGACATAAGCAGTTCCTTTGTGCCGTCTTTCTGTGTTAACTGTAATTATGTAATGTTTCCTGTGCACAATAAATTATAAATAAATAAAATAAAAATAGTATAGCAAGTAGGTACAGTAGTAATTAGCAAACAGCAATTAGTATAGTAAGTAAAATTATAATTTAAGTGCAAAGATTAAAATCCATAACAATTACCCCTAACATGGAGAGAACATTCAAGGCTTAAACATTTTGAAGCTTGACGCACATGCGTCGTCTCTCCGTGCGCCGCGGTGGAATGGAGCCCTCACGCGGATGAACTCACGGGAAGATTGCTAATAATAAAAATACAAAAAGTAATGGTAATATGTAAAAGGTATTTTTTGCCATCTGAAAAAATGATAAAAAAAATGATTTGGTGTGGGGAAAATAAATAAGATTTGTATAGTCTGGTAACACCAGACAAAGTTGGTACTTTATATCCATCCCTTACGGGTGTACGCCCGTGTCAAGTCTACTAGATGCTTGGTTTTAGAAGTTTGTAGATCAGCAGTCAGAATCAACTGTCAATGTGACTTTTATCTTTTTTTATTGATAATTAAAAGCTCGAAGTATAAAACAATGGCCAAAATCCAATAAAATATCATATCACAAAAAAATATAAATATCATACCGTAAACTACCAGTCATTGGACAACTAAGGATTTTTTTACAGAAAAAGCTCTATAACATAAATACTTCGCATGAAATAGAAATATATATTATATTTGTGTTCATAAATTATGTAGCTTAAGATATGAAAACATATAAATGCGATGGTTTTTCAGTTTATATTGTTTTTTTGGTAAAAACTGAATGCAAGGTAAATCACAGTCATGGGACGGAATTGCAGTAGTTGGGACACCCAAAACCAGTAGTTGGACAAGCAAAGTTTGATTGAAATTTGGTTAAAATTGGTATTGTAATTAGGAAACATTATAAATAATTGTTGTTTTCACATATTCTACTTTTATTATTTATTGTGAAATAAGGTATTTTAATTATTAAATATTTAACAAAAAATGACTTCAAAAAATTATAATTCTTACCAATATTACATAGTACCTACTATTGTAACAACTAATATTATAAGTTTATAAGTATGAAAGTCTATATTCTGTCAATTACTTCTTCACGCTCCAGTTCAAACCACTGAACGGATTTTGCAAAAATTTGGTATGGAGACACTGAGTCCCGGGAAAGGAAAAGTAGTATTTTTGGTCCCGGGAAAATGTACGGTATCCACCCGATAAACGGACTTTGACGCAATGGAGTTACGGCCGCCATATCTATTAATAATATAGATTGTGAACGGATGTCCGTCTCTTTACCTGTATGTCTGTATATTACATTGTTCAGGTAATTTTTATTTATGTTCTGTTTTTTATTGTTCTGTGGGTAAAACGTAACTCAAATAGAGATTTCAGATTGTCCTCATCGAGCCAATCGGCATACTCAGACAATATTTCAATATGGTGCTCCATATTGAAATATTGTCTATATGCACAGCAGCTCGTTTGCCTGTCGCTGTGGCCGTACTCCACTTTCAGGAGGAAGTTGGGCTTGTCTAATAGATCCCACAGGTTGCACATGTTGTTGATTCTTGAGTCTAGATTATACTGATGGGTAACAAAAATTGTATGGCATTTGTTTAATTTACCTAATGCATTATACGCAAAGTCGAGGGATTTCATAAAATTTAATAAAGTAAAGGCTTGCTATTTGCCTACTTCAACGACAAAAATAATAGGAACGTTCTACAAAATCCAAGGATTTCCTAATAAAACATAAACAAAGGGGTACCCCTTAGGCCTTACCCCAGGGCAGGGATTTTGAAAATTCTTATTCCTCTTTAAAACTGAGAAAAATTAACGCGTTGTTTAAATATCAGCCGTTGTGCAACGCACCGTAGCATTTTACAAGGCCCCCAAATTGCGTTACTTTCAATATTCGTTACAAAAACTAACGGCAACAAGTAGGTTTTTGAAGTAAGTATTCAGAAGTCACAATTTATTGAAGTATTCAGAAGACCAATGATATTATATAAAAAAACTCCAGATGACACAAATCAACTGCAAATACTTAACTTGTTCCATACACGCCAAGAATAAAATTACATAAAATCCAGCTCAATGTCTTAAAGACAGATCGCAGGACTAAAGGAGTTAAAAAAAAAAAAAAAAAAAATACTTAACTTTCGTATTGAATAATACTCTCATCTTTCGAATATATATTACATTAAATGAGATAAAAGGTTTTTTGTACAATTAATAATGTACAAAAAATACTTAATATATTGTTATTTATACAATAACACGTTTATAATAACATACAAAATATGTATCATAAAAAATATTATTAAAAACTTTAGCATGTTTCTTATTTTTTTCTTTTCATTTGCAAAACCAAGGCGCACGTGATAACAATGGCGACAAAAAGATGTTTTATTTTGGTTACACCGCAACCTGATAAAAAATACTCTATTTATATTGTAGCGTGAATGCCCCATAATATTAATTCCATTATTATTTACATCGTATAAAAACCACAAACTTTTATTTTTACGATCAAAATGTAAAGAGTCCCTCTACTGAAAAATTCTAATGACTCGTAATTTACCCTATTATTAAGCTTCTAGCCTATCAACTAACATGTAACACTATAATAATTTAGTTATGCAGTTGGGAAAAGAATTTAAAGATCTTTCTTTCATGTAGGTAGGTACTCCTGCACGGACTATTCCGTGCCGGAGTACGTGCCAGCTTATTCCGTTTTCTGAAAACTTTATTTTAAAAATGTTGCCTACCGCTGAAGGTTTTAGGAAAAAATATGTTTAGTTTGCAACTAATTTTAGGTACTTATCTCATATCTTTACTATCCCGTATTTCGGACTTTCAGAATATTAAATTCTTGGGATACGATTTTGGATAACTGGTCAAGCCATGAGATGGTTGTTCTACGTTTAGCCTTCAATCAGTGCCGTAAATAGGGCGGTACTACCGGTGCCCAGGCACAGGGCGCAGACTCTGAGGGGCGCAGAAATGGCCAGACCAGGTACAGACCATACGAGTACTGTTTGATTGGTCGAATACTTACTACATACAAACTATTTCATAAGGATGTGACTACACACATTGAAACAGTAATTTGGAGGGGCGTGCCATGTTATCGTAGTTTATCTTTATCTTTCATAATTTCATATTGTACCGTCGAAGAAATTGATTCATAGGCAGTTGAGGGTCTGCGAGGGACCTACGTTATTTGGTCTAAGTCAATGTTAATCGAGATCTGTCGGCAGGGTTTGACATACGCAATCTTCCTATGAATCAACTTCTTTGGTAGTATAATATTATGATGCATTTAGCAGAAAACTAATGCAGGTAGCAGTAGAATACATAATATTAAGAAAACAGAACGGCGGTTCTCTCATTACCAAGTTCTATGGAAGTTTTACGTATATATTTTCTTTATAAGAGACTTTACTTTTACTACTGTCTACTGTACGTCACATCAGAACTCACAGCATATTAAAGCTACCAAAAAAAAGTTAACCTTGACTTAAAATTATTGGTAACTTTGGATGTTTCCAGATAAATACATAATATTATGTATTTATACATTATACATAATATTATTATGTATGTATGTAGATATTTAACTAATAAAATAATAATATATAATATCTACATTATACAGCAAAGACACCTACTTAGTACAAGTTTGGCAAAGTATAAAATTGTTTTTAATAGATACATATTAATTAATTTATAAAAGGTTTGTTTTGCACGCTCAATTTGCAAATTATGATCGCAGTTTCATTATGAGATGATTTTTGAGACACTAATGTTAGCGTAAAGCGCTCTAACTTCTCTAACCTAAGCTTATAAAAGTTATAAATGTCTAATAATGCATCTTTTCGATTGATTAATCCTTGCAGCAACCTCCCTCAAGGGTGGCGACGCAAGGTCTTTACCACTGTATACATTCACCCTTGTCCTTTCAACCGCGCATGCGCTATCAATCCATAACTCAAAAAATTCACAAAAAAAAAAACAGAATTAACCCAAAATACGTTCCAATTTTGAATTTATTTGAAATGACTTTTTATAATATTTCAGGTGCAGTTTGGCAACATTGCAAAATTATGAGCGGGCGATTTTTCAAAAATCGAATGTAGAAGTCAGTGTGACGTCAGACGCCGCGGTGTGAACACGTCGTATACGATGTGATGGTGAGTGCAGTGTAGTGGACTGTTGGTGTTAGTTAGCAGTTGGCACAGGTGTACAGCTCAATCTTCCAGCTCTTTAGCTCCTTGCATCCTAGAATTCCTAGAGCATGAGCTTTAAATTGATTTTATCCGGTTGCAAAATCCAGCATGAATCTGAACTGGTCTGTTCCAGGTTTTTTTCCCAATAAATGGAATTCTTACGAACTAAATTCTTTGATTTTTTTGTTTGACTGGGATTTTTAATTTGTAAATAAATTTGTTATGCTGTGACGTACCTAGTGCACGAATAGTATTGGCTTATGCAAATTTTTAAACGATCTATGTGTATTAGGATGTTGGACTATATGTTATTACTTATTAACATTATCTTTACTTAAAAATAATTATTAAATGTATATAAACGAAATACGTATCTACTGATTGTATCAAATGACTTTCAGTTTTCGTAAAATTGTGCAATCATGTTTTGTACCTGACCTAGGTTAAGTGGAACTATAACCAAGTAAGAGCAAAAAGTGGATTTTAACATATTAATACCAGTGATAATTTATTGCATTTTAATTTTCCAGAACATTCTCTTGAGTTGTAATGTTTACAATACAAGCAACTTTCGAACTTGAAAAAATCTGTTGTTTTATGCAAAATGTGGAGCGACTATACTTTTGTATGAAAAAGGTGTTGTTTTTTTTTTTAAATTAGAAAAATAACTTCCGTATACGATGAATTCTAATTCTTGAAAATAATTGTGAAACATGTGAGATGAATTAATCTTAAGAAGTAAATAACCTAATACATATTATTATCATCAATATATTTCAATTTTTCTATTGATATCTAAGAATATAATTTTAGGTCATACAGCTTTCACAATAATTACAAAAAAAAAATAACTGTTGTTTTGTTCTAATTAGAGCGAAAAAATCGGCCAAGTGCGAGTCGGACTCGCACTTGGCCGATTGTAAAAATCGAGATTTTAGTCTATCACTAGATAGGAATTGTTCGGAATCATACCACCTGCAACTTTTCGCCATCGACCCACGCGAAAAACATACCATCCTCATCACCTTGATAAGTGGCAGTCTTCCATAGTGCGTTTTTCGCGTAACTTTCTGCCGCGCACTGTAAAACTCTGGAACGAACTGTCACCAGCAGTTTTTCCGGACCTATACGACCTGCATACCTTCAAGAAAAGAGCGTATTCCCTCTTAAAAGCCCGCGGCAACGCACCTGCAGCTCTTCTGATGTTGCTAGTGTAGTTGCTTACCATCAGGTGACCCGTTTGCTCGTTTGCCCCCTTATTGAATAAAAAAAAGAGATAAGTACTGTTATTATTTTGATGTATCGCTTTTCATAAAAGTAGTGAATACAATATTATATGATAACCTAAAAAAATCAATAATATACTCAGTTAAAAAACATAATATTACCATTTTAATGAATACTCGAGAACGGCGGGTTTGGCTTATTTTGATCCAAAAAGTTTAGGATTTAAGGTTTAATCGGCAAATGTTTGGTGCCACATAACAACCTATTCAGACAGCTAGTATTTTCTAATAAGAATGTGGAGATTTAAAACGGACAACAATATAGTATTCTCCTATAATTTGCAGTAATGAGGTATAAAATATATTAATGTACTATCAGAGAAGTTGATTCCTATGCAGATCGGGGACCTACGTAGTTTGGTTGCCTTATGTCAAACCCAGCCGACAGACCACAATTAACATTGAATTGACATATTCGACCAAATAACGTTGGTCTATCAATTGCATAGGAATCAATTTCCTCGATGGTACAACACAATACCTCTATTACATCAAGACATCGTTAATCCATATCCATACTTCCATACTAATATTATAAATGCGAAAGTGTGTCTGTCCGTCTGTCTGTCTGTCTGTCTGTTTGTCTGTCTGTCTGTTACCTCTTCACGCCCAAACCGCTGAACCAATTTTGATGGAATTTGGTATGGAGATACCTTGAGTCCCGGGAAAGGACATAGGATACTTTTCATCCCGGAAAAATATACGGTTCCCACGCGATAAACAAATTTTGGCGCAACGGAGTTGCGGGAATCACCTAGTACTATATTTTTGTTCATTGCGCAAATCAAAATGCAGACAAACGAATCTCTACATTTTCATATATGCGACCTTCAAAGTTACTATATAGCTCTTCTGCTTATTAAAGTCGGAACACAAATACAGTGGGTTTTCCTCAGCTTTAAATCTAGCTATTCGACACTCACGTTCTAATGTTTCTAAAGATAGACATCACAGGGTAATTCCAAGTAAAAAATTTTTAGGGTTCCGTACCCGAAGGGTAAAAACGTTATTACTAAGACTTCGATATCTGTCCGTCTGTTTCCAGGCTATATATCGAGAACCGCGACAGCTAGACATCTAAGATTTTCACAGATTGTGTATTTCTGATGCTGCTATAACAACAAATACTAAACACAAAATAAAATTAATATTTAAGGAGGGCTCCTAGACAAAAAACATTTTTTGTGCCTATTTTTGCTCTTTACGCAAGCTCCGGAGTCTGCGGCTTCCATACAGTCTGATGGCGCGCGCCATGCAGATTGTATATGCCGCAGACTCGATCACACAAAAAGTGTGACATGTGCGATCTCCCTTACCGGTACGGAACCCTTCGTGCGCGAGTCCGACTCGCACTTGATGCATTTTTTAAAAATACCATCTAAGGCGGGTTTACATTATTCCAAATCCAATTCAGTGTTCTAATCTAGCCCTTTTTTGCTAAACTGCATTCCAGTGCCCGTTTACATTATTCCAATGGTAATTCAGCACTGGATTGGATAGGATTGGAATAATGTAATTTGTAAACCGGCCATTGTGTCGCCACACACCGGCCACACGCGACAGCCACAGCCCACAAACGCCGTTTAAAGCTAGTCTATTGGTCGTAAAGTGAATCGTCGTAGCGTGCTGCGGCCACCAACGTCAAAAAATGTATGAAAACTACAGGAAATATGCCGGTAGCGGTGTTTTGTGGTTGTGGCCGGTGGCCCGTGTGCGGGAGCCCTTATTGTTTTCTCGTTGCGTCATAATTTGTATAAAACGCGGGAACTGTAAATTTTTTCGGGATCATAATATCCCATGTCCTTTTCCGGGACTCAAACAAAAATAAATTTATTGATGTGTTTGTTTACTGTTTATATTTTTGTAAGGAGATCGGTGGCCACCTTTTGTTTTGTTTGGTGTACCGCTTTTAATTATGTATAGGATTAGAATTTAGACGACCTCTGTGGTCAGTGGTTGAGTGTGTGGTGAATCAAGACGGAGGTCGCGGGTTCGAATCCCTCCGAAGCAACAAAAGTATTATCCTATCAATGTTCCTTGATTGAATATGTATTATCCTATCAACCCCCATAAGGACACCGGCGACCACGACAACAATAGAATAACAATAGATTTCCAAGAATCCGCGATCGAAGGATTAAATATGTATGTGTATCGATACGACTATCGTGTAATTATATTCTCAAATATATTATGTACATAGTACAAAAGTAAATTAAATATATTTCCGTTGTCAGGTACCCCTAACACAAGTCATTTAGGTAGTTAGCACGGGGCAGAACTGACGTGGTGTGAAGTGTCATAGATAATATTATTATCTACACTCTATAGTCTATAGGATAAAACAAGTAGAAATTCGGTCATTAAACCAGATAAACTATCTGTGATCTTTGTTGACTCATTTTATTGTCAAAAAATGTTTGTCATAGTGAAAGTAGGGCATCGAACCCGGGTTTACCCGCTACCCGAAAACCCGGGTAAACCCAAGTTACGCGCATCGCAAAAGCCCGAATTTACATATGGATACTCAAGTTTTTTGAGCTTTTTATTTTATGTTATTAATGTTAGGAGTAAGTACTGATTTTAGCCCCCAAATTAGAGCCTTACCAGCCCTAAATTTATAAATAGGGCTTAGGGGCTGCGGCATCCTAGGGGGCGGCAGGTTTCGTACTGTATGGGTCGATGAATTATTTTCACATACAAACTTGGCCTACAATGATACAAAAAATATAAATCCGATACTATCCTTTCTTCTTTACCTCTAGGCTCAATCTTCCTCCTTAGCTCCAGGATAAAACTTTAGGTCCGGATCTACGAATAATAAAAAAACTAAGGAAGAGTAACTCCGTCAAAAAACATGCTCCAAAATACTTGTCAAAAAAGTGTACCTTAGGTTCACTTTTCATACATTTGCAATCTTTAGGTGACCTTGAGCGGTACAAAGGCTGACGTTACATGACAGTTCGAATGGAACCAAATTTAAAACTGTATTAGTACGGGAGTTACGTTTCCTGGGTTTTATTATTCTTAGGTCCGGATAGAGAATTATCTCCCCGATAGAACCACTAGCTCGTCGAGAGAGCCTCGACAGCTCCTCGTTTGAGCTTTGGTTCCTTTATTCATAAAGGCTAAGGCTTCAGCCTTAGCTTTCCGATATAGCCTTAACTCCCCGAACGAGCCTTTGCTCTCCGATAGAGTCTTAGCCCCCGTATAAAGCCTTCGCTCCCAATAGAGCTTTACTCCCCGTGAAAACCTCAGCTCCCCGATAGAGCTTTGGTTCGTGCATGAAGCCTTAGCTCCCCGAACGAGCCTTTGCTCTCCGATAGAGCCTTAGCTCCTCAGAGTAGTCCTTGCTCCCCCATAGTGCCTTAGCTCCCCGATAAAGCCTTAGCTCCCCAATAGAGCCTTAATTTTCCGATACATACATTTTTAAACGCCATTCCGTTTGACGATGTCCGCTTTAGGTACTAAAAAGTAATAAGAAATGATGTCTTATTGTATTTTACAATAACATTATCTGAATTGGTGTTTAAAGGTGCATTATTGTGATTAGGTACGTGACCGATTAGAAGATAGTCGTGTGCTAAGTGTATTGCTTACTGGTCTGATAGCAAAAGCCTATAGAAGACTTCTATGAAAATATATGTAGAGCTATTGATAGGTACACAGGCCTATATACTGGATAGCTGTTGTCGATACTCTATAGAATGTACTTAACAAAACAAAGTGGTAATACTTTAGGGTGTGTATAAATCTGTCTAAATCATCTAAAGAACATAACTGCATCTATAACTTAATACGTAATTTTTGTGGGTTGGTTCACGAATGCTTAAAAAAACAGCGTCCAATTATCATAAAATATGAACATCGGTCCCTGTAGGATAAACATTTAACTTCTGCTGCGGACTAATAAAAAGTAACCTTGAATTTTCTATGTTTAACACTTATATCTCTCGGTACACCTTTATCGATGACTGAACTGTGTTAAACCTTCCTTGCCGAGCGCCGGGACTGTACCCGCATTACGAATTCACATCAGGTGTCAAGGTGACCGGTAAACCCCGAGATTAACCACATGGTTCAGACTTATCCTTTCATCAATAATAAACTAGCTTTTATCGGGTGTGAAAAATAGATCATCTGATAAGCACACAAAATTTTGATCAAAGTCGGTCCAGCCGTTTTGGAGGAGTTTGCCATCAAAGATATCATATCTTTTATGACGACCTCTGTGGCTCAGTTGGTGAGCTGTTGGTAGCTCAAGCCTGGGGTCGCAGGTTCGAATCACGCCGACGGAACAAAAAAGTTTTCAAAGTTCCTGGGTCATGGATGTGTATTAAATATATAATAATTATGTATGATATAATAAAAATCTATACATATAACAAAACTGTAGAATTGAGAATTCTGTACATTAAAGATATTCAAAAAATTATAAGCGGGGGGTGTCACTACATCGCTATAGAAGCCAAAAATGTGGTTAGATTTTTGTCTGTCTGTCTGTCTGTCTGTATGTTTGTTCCAGCATCACACGAAAACCACTGATTCGATTTGAATGCGGTTTTCGCTGATATATTTGGCTTCTTCCAACTTAACATCTGGTGTATAAAAATTTTCCCCCCACCCCCCTAAGGGTACGAAAGAGGGGGTCAGATTTTGTATCAAACTTTTGTCTTTAACATGAAAATTACTGATCCGATTTGCAAACGGTTTTCGTAGATATATTTGTCTTCTTCGAACTCAACATTTGATATGAAAAAAAATCCTCCCCACCCCTCTAAGGGGACCAAAGAGGGGGTCAGATTTTGTATCAAACTTTTTTTTCTTTAATGGACTTACTTCATATAATGTACTGTGTTTTTCAACTTAACATCTGTTGTATAGCATTTTTCCTACCCCCCTCTTAGGGGACAAAAGAGGGGGTAAGATTTTGTATCAACTGATGAAGTAGAAATACTTTATATGGCAAAACAACATTTGCCGGGACAGCTAGTCTTAAATATATATTGTACAGTATAAAAGTATTTAATATATTTCCGTTGTCTGGTACCCGTAATACAAGTCCTTCAGGTACTTACCACAGGGCCAGACTGTCGTGGTGTGAAGCGTCCATAGATATTATTTACGTATCGTCATTATGCGTCAGAATTAAGAACTAATTTTACACGTCATGTATCGTCATAATCTCATTAGGGCTGCTCTTTCGAAAAAAGCGTGCAGATGAAACAACTTTTCATCGGCATTAACAGAGAAATCATATCTGAAAAAAAAAATTAGTAATCTTCATGATATGATACGTAATTTGGTTTTGCCATATTTTTTCTATCGGTATCACATAATAAAGAAATAAAAAACTAAATCACCTCCACATCGTTGAATGAAACCACTTTACTCCTTCATTATTTATCAAAAGAATATATAAAAAATATCTACTGCTTTGCAATACATAAGTTAATAATTTGGTTTTTTTACTTTTTTGAAATATGTATTATATTAAGCCTTAAAAAGGTTTTTTCTCCTATTTCGCCCTATCATGGACGCGGCGCGCGGTTGTTAAACTAATATCATATTTATGTGTAAAGGGAAGTTGCATACAAAATCGCAAAATGTATTTGCTACAAACAATGAGACATAAAATATATTTTATTGATCCCAATTATTGTTATATTCTTATTTATTGTATGTAGTCAGTACTCATGTTGTGTGGTGAATGAAGTGCAAGAAATTGTAGCGGGTATTCCCCTATCCTTAGTACATTGATCGATGTGCGGTTTTTAACACGCTTTTATAAGGTACGTACGGCTGTATGTATATTGTATACGTAATGGAATCTTTGACTACGATTTTTACCTATCTCCAGTAGGTAGGCTTATAACTAATTTCGAAACTTTGCATACGTAAAGTCCATGACAATGTTATAATTTGTCAAAATCTTTGAAATTAAAAAAAAAACGTGTTTTTAGGGTTCCGTACCCAAAGGGTAAAAACGGGACCCTATTCATGAGACTTCTATGTCTGTCTGTCCGTCTGTCTGTCCGTCTGTCTGTCCGACTGTCTGTCCGTCTGTCTGTCCGTCTGTCTGTCTCCAGACTGTATCTGAAGAACCGCTATAGCTAGACTTCTGAAATTTTCACAGATTGTGTATTTCCGGTGCCGCTATAACAAAAAATACTAAAATAAAAATAAAATTAATATTTAAGGGGGGCTCCCATACAACAAACGTGATTTTTTGGTCTTTTTTGCTCGTAATCAATAATGATAAGAGGTAGGCACTTGAAACTTTCACGAAGGCCTTAAATATGATTGTACTTTAATAATTTATAATAGTATTAAAATAAAATAAAAAATTAAGGGGGTCTCATGGGAGACCCCCTTAATTTTTTATAAAAATTGTGTTTTTGTATGGACAAAAACACAATTTTTGGCCTATTTTTGCTCTATAACGGTACGGAACCCTTCGTGCGCGAGTCCGACTCGCACTTGGCCGATTATTTTAGTTTTTTAAAACTACATAATATATTATTTTAAACCTACAAGTAGTATAACGCAGTACATAATATTATAAGGCCTTTGCATCCTTTGTGGATGATTTATACAGTATTTTCACAGCGAACTGATCACTCTTTAAAAACGCAGACTGTAGTACCTGGAACAAGATTTTAAATATCCGTATGGATGCTCAAGCACATACGGCAATCTCGCCTAGTCTAGTCGGCCTAGTCCAGAGGAATAAACAGGTCAATAATTATTCGTCTGACCGACTATATGCGGGATTTCTCAAGATGTTTTTCTTCACCGTACGAGCGGCCGTATTATGTACCTACTTGAGATGAAAATTTTTCATTAGCTATGTCCACACTGTGCCTTTTTTTGTTCATCAAGGGCAATGGGCCTGCGTTATAGCGCAGTCAACAGCAAACGTGAGGCATGCCCGAGACGTAAGCCCTCTGACCGTATCTAAAACTATTACTTTGTTCTTTAATGACAATGTTGACGTTGCGTTCGTTGACGCATTCAATTATTAAAAGCGCCAAACGAAAGTTGAATAAAAAGAAGATAAAATTGCATTGTGGACATAGCTATTGGTACACGCCTTCACCAGGGATCGAACCTGCAACCTCCCAAGTGCGAACCAAAGGTCTGTTCACTGCCATCCATTCCACTTATAGTCCATGGAAGCACTTCAGAATAATCAGGGTCTGTATCCTCATTATTTTAAAGTAGAAAAGGAAGGAAAAGAAAGTTATATACCTGTGTATATAACTTTCCTACAGGCTATACTTAACTTACCATTGAATAATTAACTTTATAGTATCAATTAGAGCAGATTATGTAAATAAAGGATCAGAAATGAGTCATTATGAAGACTTTTTTGTAGACTTGCGTGATATCTGATAACCATGAGAAAGACGTTTTCCTAAAGAAAAGTGCTGTATGTTTTTCCCCGGCTTTTTTAACCTTCCTAGGTAATTTAGGTATACTATTACAAAGTGTACATGCTTACATAACTCTAGGGATTCACACATTATGTTTATTATGTTCATTATGTTTATTCACACATTATATTTTTTATTTTGACGACCTCTGTGGCTCAGTGGTGAGCACGTCGGTAGCTCAAGCCGGGGGTCGCGGGTTCGAATCCCGCCGACGGAACAAAAAGTATTCAAAGTTCCTGGGTCATGGATATGTATTAAATATGTGTATCATATAATAAAAATCTTAAATATATGTATAGAATAAAAGTCTTAAATATATTTCCGTTGTCTGGTACCCGTAACACAAGTCCTTCAGGTACTTACCACGGGCCAGACTGACGTGGTGTGAAGCGGATTTAGATAGATAGATAGATAGATAGATCGATACTTTATTGCTCACATTACATTTAAATACAATCATGTTACTTAAACTATAAACTTAACAAAACAATATGTGGGCAAGGGCGGCCTTATCGCTATGAGCGATCTCTTCCAGGCAACCCTGCAGAAGAGGAAAATTTAATCTAAAAAGAGTACGCGGGGTAAAGAATAACAGTTTGACAAAATTAAAACTAAAATAATAATAATAATAATAATAATGATAATAAAGATTAAATAAGAGTAGTATAGTTCACAAATACAACATATAAATAAAGATAAATATTATTAAATTAGACACGCAGCTAATATTAGTAACTAGCAAGAGACTTTACTCCTCAGATGGATATGTAGCTTCGATTTGAAAGAAGCTAGTGACTGCGACTCGCGAATCTCGAGTGGCAGTTCGTTCCACAAGTAAGTGGCCTTCACAGCAAAAGAATCCGCAAAGTATCCCGACTTAGTAAAAGGTAGGTACTAATAGTTTATTATTATAAACAGAGCGTAACACACGCTTATTTTGGTCTGCACTACGAAACTGAAAGCGATCCTTAAGGTAGGGGGGAGAGCGGGGGTCATGCAGGATATTAAATAATAGGATCAGGACATGCTCCTCCCGGCGGAGTCTGATGGGCAACCACCCGAGTTTCCGGCGAAATTCAGAGACATGGTCGAACTTGCGCAGTCCATACACGAATCTGATGCAGATGTTTTGTAATCTTTCAAGTTTGTTGAGTTGTTCTTCGCTGAGATCTAATAAACAAACATCTGCATAGTCGAGGATAGGTAGAAGTAAAGTCTGCGCAAGTTCGATTTTAGTCTTTACAGGGAGTAAATTTTTCCAGCGATTCAGTGAGCCCACCGCCGCAAAAAACTTTCGACTGATCTCAGAGATGTGATGAGACCATTTTAGAGTTGAGTCGAAGTATACACCCAGGTTTTTGCCACATTGCTACAAGGTAGAGCTACATTGTTAAATGTAATACTAGGCAGAGTATCGTAATTAGGCCGGTTTATTAGTTTTGAACTACCCATAACAATAATTTGAGTCTTTTTGGTATTGACTATCAGGCCATGGCCCTGGCTCCAACGAAGTATGGTTGCAAGATTCGCATTGATAGCCGTAATTGCAGACTTCAAATCGATTTTTATTAGATATTATTTTATCTTTAGATATTATTATTATTATTATTATTATAAACAATATAACAACAAAAACAAAAACAACATAAGGTAAGGAATACGTATAGCAAATAGCCTTACAGCTTTCAGCGGATTCTTCCAGACATTCAAAATAAGATATTAAAGTGCTAAACTTAATCAAAAAATCCAACCAATTATAGTACATAATATTATTAATAAGAGTTTATAAACACTACTTAATTGGTGATAGTTATGATCTATCTTTAATGCATCCCACCCATCAATCCCCAAGCGGGGCAGCCCGCAAAACAATTGAAAATCTGTCTGCGATACCCACGATGGAGATGTTAAAGCCATGGCTCGTAGTTAAGGCATTATCCATACGAAAGGTCTGTCTGTCTGTTAGGATACTTTTTATCGCCAAAAATTGTTCGATTCTCGCACGAATTGCGATAAACTAATTTTGGCGCAACGGAGTTGCGGGCGTCAGCTAGTTACTTATTAATATTTTACAGGAGGCTAAAAACTTTAAAATTAAGTGTTTCTGAGAATTTCCAATTGTCACAATCCACTCATATATTAATTTATCGTAAGTGATAAGTAAATATAACCTATAATAATTGTTTATCACTAAGCCATGACATCAATTTTATATTATTGACAATCACACTCTGATAAAAATTTACAAGAAAAACGCAGGTCTAAATTTGAATCCAAAAAGACAGATAAGCACCCTTTCGTATTTATAATATTAGTAAGTAATCAACAGTAGATTTAAAACGAACAATGAAAGAGGGATTCTATTCTTGTTCAGTGAAAATTTTCCTATCAAAGAATTTCAAAGGACAGAAAGACAGCTTCAAAATATTGTTCTTCCAAAAGGGTACCCATAGGATTCACAATGGGCATTGTCCAAAAAAAATCACATGTACTTTTTATATTTTTTTTCGTTAAAATAGGGTATTTTAAGAATATAAGTTAAATAATGTTGAAATTCATTTTTAAATAATTTTGAAATTCAGTTTCGCTCTGACGTCATCATCGGCGGCCAATTGACCTCTGCAGTATGTTTTTTTTTCCTTTCAATCTTATTTATAATGGCTGGTTCGTTAAATGCAAGTTATCATTATGTGAAAAGCTGATACGAGAAGCTTACCAAAAGTTCGAAACGTAATGCTGGTCGAATTTATTGCTAATTTAACGCCATTGAAGGTCAAACTAAGGTTAAACATATTTGTTCAAAAATATAAGTAACTAATGGGTATTTTTTTCGTTTATATACAGAAAAGCGATCACTGACCTTATCCCTCGAAATGTTTTTGTAATGAGCAAAATTTAAAAAAAATGGACAATCCCCATTATCTTTTTTTATTGAACAATTAAAAGAAAAGTTTATTCTGTAATTAATAACTGCTTTCACTATCTTCGAACAAAGAAAAACCTCACGGACGATTCATTATAATTGCTATTAATAAAATTAGAGGAATATAATAGACGATTCGAATACTGATAGAGTCGGAAAACGGAAGATTACTTCATAATCACCTGTTAATTGATTGCTAGCAATTATTTAATTAATAACAAATTTGCATAGACCTAGCCACTATCATCTGAGGCTATTGTGAGTCTTAGTTCCTTTTACCTTATATTAATTCGTTGTTCTCTAATCAGTAGTGATAGGTTAGGAAAAATTTTAATTTTGCTCTAAAACATGACGTATAATTATGTAGTCCACAGGTTGTACTATGGCCCAAGAGTCAGCGACAGCCAGAAGCTAAAAGTTTTTTGTGTTTTTGACTTATAAAGAGGTATAAGGCCGTGGTCACACCAAACCGGGTGTGAGCCGCCGAATAGCTTTGTCCGCATTGTGCCTTTTCCTGTTCATTAAGGGCATGCCTTATAGCGCTGTCAACAGCGAACGTGAGGCATGCCCGTAACGCCCGTTGAAATCGTAGCGCGCGGTATGACACTTTTCTTTCAACGCGGGTGGATTTTGACGCGCGTCACGGGCATGCCACACCTTCGCTGTTGACTGCGCTAAAACACACAAAAAGGCACAATGTGGACAAAACTAATATGAGCGAACGTTACGCAGTTTGTTGTATTTCTATACATATTCACGTCTTTTTCGTTCACAGTTCACACCTAACCGACAATACATAGGCGCGGACATTAGCTTTGTCCACATTCTGCCACAAGGGCATGCCTTATAGCGCTGTCAATGTCAAACGTGAGGCACGCCCGTAACGCGCGCGTTGAAATCGTAGCGCGCGCTATGACACTTTTCTTTCAACGCGGGTGGATTTTGACGCGCGTCACGGGCATGCCACTGGCCACACGTTCACTGTTGACAGCGCTATAAGGCATGCCCTTGTTGAACAGAAAAAAGGCACAATGTGGACAAAGCTACTCGATACCGTATATTTTCACGTTCACACTGGGGCTCACAGTGAGCCTGCTCACATTCGGCGGCTCACAGTCGATTTGGTATGAACACCAAATGTGTGTATTAGAGTTTAGACGATCAGCAACTCCATAGTTGCTGATCGTCTAATACACTTTAAACGGTAAATCTCTGCACTAAATTTGTTGTTTGATACGGAGATACTTTGAGTATTCCGTGGAAAGGATATGGGATACCTTTTATCCTGGAAAACTGGAAGTACTTACAAAAAACCTTGTGCCCCTTCTTAGTTTTACCAACACAGGGCGGTAACGAAAGAAGTTGCGAAGATATAAAATTTCTGCGATAAATCCAAATATAGAAAATGACAACTTTTTTCAAAAACAAAACGTAAAACTTATTAAGTTTATTATTATAATATTAAGTTTTACTACCCAGTTACAGTTACTATGATAATACAAACTACACGCTTAAAATAAACTCGTTATTAGGACATATTTTGATATCATGTTTACTAAGTTATAATATTATGTGATAAAGCATTTCTAAATAATTTATAAAAGTAACTTGCTACCTTTAGCAAGTGTGTATAAGTAATATTCTGGATAAATTTAATAATATGCTAGCGCATAATATCATTATTATTTATCTAGAGGTATGTTACATGCATTTTAGCTTGTCTATTATGTTATCTATACTTATTATAAAACAAAGTCACTTTTTTTTCCCTCATGTCCCTTTGTTTCCCTTTAATCTTCAAAACTACGCAACGGATTTTGATGATTCTTTAAGTGTTAGATAGCCCATTTATCGAGGAAAGTTATAGGCTATATTTTATCACGCTAAGATTAATAGAAGCGAAGAAATAGAGGAAAATGTGGAAAAAACTGGGAAAATTATTTGAAAGGGCTAACTTGAACGCGCTAATCTCAGGAACTACTGGTTAGGGTTCTGTAATCAACTAAACTTGGTTGACTACGGTACCCTAAGACGGAACCCTAACCAGCTGATTTTTTGTATATTTGTAGATTAATAGTTATATAATTTAAGAGTAACCTTGTCCTACAAATAAAACAATCCATATTTTAGGACCATCGAGTCAAAGTATGAAATCCTTTCTATCTCTGTTAGCTACCACTTTCGAGATTTTTCGAAAATAAAAATGTTGTTTGTCTTATCAAAATGTAGCTACTCACAAAAATTAGCTTGTTAGTAATCAGAAAAAACTTTGTTCTAGGCCTTCCGTACTATAATAGGAGAATGTGAAAAAAACGGGGGAAATTATTTGAAAGGGTTTATCTCGCGAACTACTGGAGCAATTTTTATGTTATTTGGCACAGATAAGAAGTAGACCACACGAAGGATCGTGATAGGCTATCGATTTTAATCATTTTTTCAGTGGCTATATATTTTATACCCGTGCGACGCTGGGGCGGGTCGCTAGTAACTTATAATATAGATCATTATTGCAGTTGACATAATAGAAAGTATTAAAAAATCAATGATAATTAATGATAGTAATACTATGTCACTGCATGTTGGTCGCAACTTATTTTGCGCAGAATATCAAGCAGGAACCAAACATTGTCTTCGAACAATCCTATGTTCTTTCCCTGAACATTCTAATCTTCATCAAAGTCGATTCGATAGCTCTAAGCGCGGAGGGGATAGTATAGACTATAGCAGGGTTTCCCAAACTTTTTCAGCCTGCGGCGCAATTATAAGTCACTATTTTGTCACGGCGCCCTTTTTTTTTGAGACGGGGATTGCTGTTGCGCATGGCGGAGGGTTTGGGGACAACTTCCCCGGGTATGTAGGACTCGCTGCGGCCGTAAAGATGGTGAATTGAGCGCAGCCCTACCCACTAAAACCCGTCTATACTCTTCCACTCGTCGCACGCAGGATTGCGAGAACGCGCGAGCTTTCTTTCCGCGGCTCTGCGTGCGTGTGCCTGCTTGTCACCAGCAGGCCCTCCTCGAGCCCATACAGGCTCCGTGGCCATACTGAGGCCCTTCCAGGGCTTGTGTAGGCCTGACACTTTGGCGTCGCGATGCGTGAAGAATACGCAGCGCATCGCGACCCTCTCGGGGACTTGGTGCAATGGGCGGCGGCATCCCCATACCGCCGCCCCGAGCTCCCTGGCTAAGGTGGGACACTGTGGTCATTTGGGTTGACCCATCTTCGCCTTGGCCTACTTCTGCGACGACGGTTGAGCGCCTCCCTCTCTCATAAGCGCTCGGCCTCCTCTTTTGCGGAGATGACATCGTGAGAGAAATCCTCCACCGCTTTCCACTCTTGTTCGCCGCTCAACATTGCACGAAAGGTCCGGTTTGATGGCAGCACTGAGTGCCGCACGTTGTACTATCCATGAGGGACACGCCGTGATGGTATGTTCGGCCGTGTCCCTGTCACAGTCACAGTGGTCAGTGGTGACATTGCGTGGTTTCTTCTTGACTTACGATCTCGCACAGGTACCGACCGAAGCAGCCATTCCCGGTCAGCACCTGTGTGAGTCGGAAGGAGAGCACGCCGGTCTTCCTTGTCAACCACTGTTTCAGCACTGGTCGAATGGCCTGCACCAGATTTACGCTGACTTGAGGCTCTTGCAGCCTTTCCTCCCATAGTTCTAAAATAAACACCTTTAATGATTATATTTAGGTAAAGCAAGTAAATAATAAACAAAATATATTTAATCATCTGCCTGCTTTACATAATTCATATTATAATTTTATTTTATAATTATTGTGGTTATGGATAATGATGGAGGATCGACTCACGGGCCACGGCGCCCCTCCTGCCTTTCCGCGGTGCACGAGGGCGCCGCGGCGCACAGTTTGGGAACCCCTGGTATAGACTAATGAGTATAGACTCTATAGCAGTGGTTCTTAACCGTTGGTCCACGGACCACTGGTGGTCTCTGAAGGCATTCCAAGTGGTCCGCGAAGCCATCCTAATAATAATCTGTGAGAAGTCAGAAGAGAAAGAATGTGCCCAGTCACAAAAATCCCATTAAAATTATTTAAATTAAAATCTGTAGCTTTTAGATTTTTTCCAAATGAAAAAGTTGTCCAAGTTTTCTTTGTATTCAAATAACCCCTTAATTTAAGTCAACCAACTGTGTGGTCCCCGGCAAGACAAACATTTGGCAAGATGGTCCCACAAGACTAAAAGGTTAAGAACCACTGGTATTTATGGTACTATAGAGTATAGACGTTAGACACGTTTTCGTAATAATATTAGTATGATTTCATAAGTAACATTATACATATCTACACCAAGTAAGTGCTACCACCGGGCTTACCCGAAATTGAGAAGTAAATAAATGATCAAATTGCATATTTCTTTATTACCGTCGGCTTATCATAACAAAACACGGCTTAACTGAAACCGCTAAAGATAATTACGCAGTGAGGTTCTGCGCAGACGGAACACTTTTACGAAATATTTCGGTAGAACGCGACCGCGAGTGATTTTTATAAAATAAGGGGGCAAACGAGCAAACGGGTCACCTGTTGGAAAGCAACTACCGTCGCCCATGAACATTCGCAACATCAGAATAGTTGCAATTCTTGCCGGGCTTTTCAGAGGGAATTCTTCTAACTGAAGGTTTACAGGTCGCAATGGTCCGAAAATACTGCTGGCGACAGTTAATTCCAGAGTTTTACTGGATAATTGGATTTAACGCAACTTCGCAGTAGCATTTGGTTGAAAAGCTGCTACATAGACGAAGCCTGAAAGTTATTCTTTTAATATTAATCTAATTCAATAAAAACTTTTTACAAACGAAATATAAAGTGTTTGACATGCATCTTCGAATTATAGAAATACTATGTGACACCTGCAACTTCGTTACGCCAAAATTCGTTCGTCGCATGGGAACCGTACATTTTCGGGATAAAAAGTATCCTGTGTCCTTTCGAGGGACTCAAATTATCTCCTAACCAAATTCAATCAAAATCGGTTCAGCGTTTTGGGCGTAAAGAGGTAACAGACAGACACAATTTCGCATTTAAAATATTAGTATGGATAAAATTTCAGCATCCTATTGTACATAATCTCATAACTATCAAAAACCCTCATAAAATCTGACGCCAAAAAACAGTAGCTGGCTTGTAGTCGCGGACACAAGTAGCCCGTATGCGCAGACTGGAGAACCTTAACTGTAGGTTAAACTAACAACAATAATGATAAGCTAAAATAAAGAGAGCTTACCTTAGTTATTGTTTAACTAAATTACAAGATAAATGATGCATTTTAACATTATATAATTGACTAGATGACGCCCGCAACTTCGTTGCACCAAAACTCGTTTATCGCACGGGAACCGTACATTTTCCCGGGACAAAAAGTATCGTATGTCCGGGACTCAAAGTATCTCCATGTCAAATTTCAGCAAAATCGGTCCAGCGGATTGGGCGTATTGTAACAGATAAACAGACAGACAGACACACTTTCGCATATTTTATAATATTAGTATGGATGGAATATACCCGATACTATAATATTATATACTGTGTGTCTGCTGTTTTTTAGTGAAGTAGATGACGAATAAAAACGCGTATTCTTTAGCCGGCCCCTAGACGAGCTATTTAACTGTTAATATCACTTGCGTAATATTATTGACCGTCTAAGGTTGATATTGAACAACGCGAGCCTTCAATCTAATTGTCAAATAAGCTGTTCAATAAAATTGAAGCGTGATATTGACAATAAGGGTCAATTTATATTATAGTCTAAGATCCGGCCATAGAATGACCTTCACCCATCGTATTACGGGATGAAAATGATTTTTTTATAAAATTAAATATGTTAAAAAATTTATTTACAGGAGGTTGTCTGAAAAATTTGGTGCAAAGTGTAATTAATTAATAATTAAAAAATGTTTTTTTTTAAACATTACACTCAATCCCTTACGCAGAAAACTGTACACTAATCGAAAGTATGTATCTCATAGAATATGCAAACGCTGGGTTGACTTTTTTTTTCCGGTGCAATTATCAGGTAGGCAGCTATATACAGGTAAATCGATACTAGTAATTTGCAACGATCCAGTTACGCGATAAACCTTATATCAAAATAAAGATAATTTTATTATGAATATAATGACATAAGGTTGGCTGCAAAAAGTTGGTGCTAAATCCCGGTTGTCGATTTTTGAAAAACGTAAAGCCGGCTGTACACTCTCGCCGAGACACAGCGAGGCGGCCCGAGTGTGAGAGTGTAAATGGGTGCGCTCGCTTCGTCTCGCCTGTCTCGGACCCTCTCGGTCCGTTGTCGGTATATTGCGCCCGAGACAAAGGGTCTCGCGAGGAAAACGAGCGCACTACTGTACACTCTCGCGTCTTTCAGTACTAGTTTCGCCGTTGGACAGTGTAGAACAGAAAAATAACAATAATAAACGACATTATCAGTCATTATCTGTGAGAAATAAAATTAAATATGATTATAAATCTTTGGATTACAATGATATCTTCCGATGCATGGTGAATGGTGAATGGTCGTTTTCGTCCATCTTGTCTGAGTTCTTAACTGCGATTGAACTAAGCGAGAATGTACATGATCGCACTCGGGCAAGGGGCTCTCGCACGAGACTCTCGCCCGAGAGCTCTCGGCGAGAGTGTACAGCGGGCATAATATTCGTGCGGTTGAATACGTGCGAAACAGAGGTCCGAGGAACGTATCCAGTACGATAGAAAAGGACGCAGCATTGCAGCTGTGTGTCGCTCAATCGTCGAAAGAAAGAGAGTACGCATGCTCTTTGTTTGTGAAATTGAGGAAGATAGCGATAGAGTACAGTAAGTGTTGAGCATTATTTCGGAGCATCCGGCAATGCATTTTTGCACAAAATGATATGCCCGCTGTACACTCTCGCCGAGAGCTCTCGGGCGAGAGTCTCGTGCGAGAGCCCCTTGCCCGAGTGGGATCATGTACATTCTCGCTTAGTTCAATCGCAATTAAGAACTCAGACAAGATGGACGAAAACGACCATTGACCATTCACCATGCATCGAAAGATATCATTGTAATCCAAAGATTTATAATCATAATTAATTTTATTTCTCACAGATAATGACTGATAATGTCGTTTATTATTGTTATTTTTCTGTTCTACAGTGTCCAACGGCGGGACTAGTACTGAAAGACGCGAGAGTGTACAGTAGTGCGCTCGTTTTCCTCGCGAGACCCTTTGTCTCGGGCGCAAAATACCGACAACGGACCGAGAGGTTCCGAGACAGGCGAGACGAGGCGAGCGCACCCATTTACACTCTCGCACTCGGGCCGCCTCGCTGTGTCTCTGCGAGAGTGTATATATATATATAATATATATATATATATATATATATATATATATATATATATATATATATATATATATATATATATAATATTTACATATATGTACTACATACATATACTACATATATATATATATATATATATATATATATATATATATATATATATATATATATATATATATATATATATATATATATATAATATTGACATATAATATTATTATATTTTACATATAATAATATTACTTACTGTAGTCTATCGCTATCTTCCTCAATTTCACAAACAAAGAGCATGCGTACTCTCTTTCTTTCGACGATTGAGCGACACACAGCTGCAATGCTGCGTCCTTTTCTATCGTACTGGATACGTTCCTCGGAACTCTGTTTCGCACGTATTCAACCGCACAAATATTACGTTTTTCAAAAATCGACAACCGGGATTTAGCACCAACTTTTTGCAGCCAACCTTATGTCATTATATTCATAATAAAATTATCTTTATTTTGATATAAGGTTTATCGCGTAACTGGATCGTTGCAAATTACTAGTATCGATTTACCTGTATATAGCTGCCTACCTGATAATTGCACCGGAAAAAAAAAGTCAACCCAGCGTTTGCATATTCTATGAGCTACATACTTTCGATTAGTATACAGTTTTTTGCGTAAGGGAATGAGTGTAATGTTTAAAAAAAAACATTTTTTAATTATTAATTAATTACACTTTGCACCAAATTTTTCAGACAACCTCCTGTAAATAAATTTTTTAACATATTTAATTTTATAAAAAAATCATTTTCATCCCGTAATACGATGGGTGAAGGTCATTCTATGGCCGGATCTCCTACTATTAGAGCAGAGTCAAAGCGCATCGGAGCGAATTATCAAAAATCGCTGCGCCTCGACTCTACGCTAGTATAAATTTACCCTTATTTAAAATAGCTCGTCTAGGGGCCGGCTTATTTGTGACAAGTTTATACTCGTAATCAGAGGCGGCGCAAGGCGTGGGCGATGTGGGCGACCGCCCTTGGCCTCGCAGTCCAAGGAGCCTGTTGGACCCCGAGGATTTTTTTTGGGAATTTACCCGTTTTGAGACTCAAATTTTATTTATAAAAAAATTATTGTCTAAAAATAAACCATTTGGACCTAGGGGGCCTCGCAAAATGTATCTCGCCCACATAAAATTTTCGTCTTGCCCCGCCACTGCTCGTAATATTAATTATTGATGAGCAACATGATCTATTTAAAATACTACCGATGACTACACAGTGCCAGGTTTATATATTTTAGGAGTGTAGGCCACTTTATTTCCGCCTACGTAATTTGTGTATTACACACCCTAAAGTATTGTCACTTAGTTTGTTACACCCTGTATAAGGGCACAATATACACCGTAAAGTAAGAAAATAGGAGTTGAAAAATCCTAAGAAACCTCAAAGATTTTCCCGTAACTTAATTACCTATGTATGAAGTTTTAACTTTTAATATATGACTTTTTTTAAAATCTATGACTTCATGCATATATTTTTTCTAAATTGCCTTTCAAGTAGTCGATAATAATGTCAATTTGCAGATAAAATCCTTCGATCGATATACGATATCGATTGGATATCGATAATTTCGAGATCGCAGATCGTGATAATATATCGAATCTGTGTTTATAATGTTTGTTTGTCAAATATTTCCTATCCAGTTGTCAGAAAAACATCAGTTTTTTTTTAATTTTAGAGATCGGAAATCACCACAGATTTCTATCTGAAATCAGTTAAAACGCGTGTAAACGACCTAAAGTAGCCAGTACACAATGGCCCACTGCAGGCCGTTGAGCGCCGTGCCTGGAAATCGTCCGCTATCATACACCATTACCCGTCTAGGGCGTCTACACAATGGCGATGGATGTAGTGGGCCAACATGGGCCATTGTGAAGAGGCACCTTCACATACTGAAATTATTGTCCATTCAGCGATTGGTGTTTGCACACTGCACGATAACGACACGACACGATACCACAGAATAGAGGGCCAGGGCCACCGCACATATTATACAATTTCAAGTTGGCCGACTATCGTACAAACTGACTATCGTACTAATTCTAATATTCTGTCACTTAATATTGAATGCACCTAAAATATTCTCCTTTCTTTTCGCCTTCGTTTTATTAGAACACAATAAAAACGTGCTTTTTACGCATTTTAACACGCACGTCGCTAGGCTAGCAACACCGCGCCGTTACCAACTAAATCTAAAAGTCTGCGGCTGGTAGCGTACACGATTAAGTTGTCCAATTAAATTGTGACACTACGCAATTTAGTTTGTACGATAGTCGGCCAACTTAAAAATTGTATTATATGTGCGGTGGCCCTTATCTATTCTGTGGTACCGTAATTTGTGGTGAATAGGGACAAAACTCAACTTTATAACGAGTTTGTGAATAATTTTGAAAGAAAGTAGTACCGAAAAATGATTTCATTATTTGAGTCTTGTCAATATCCTTATTATTGAATATAAAATAATGTATTAAACATTGGGAATCACATTCACAAAACACTAAAATATATGCAATCCCTATTCACCCACAATTTGGGGTCATTGGGGATGCGATAAAGGTCAATAGGGAAATATCCTAGGGCTGTCCCCTACGAATAAAAAATATAGGTGTACACAAATATAATACCTAATAATTAAATCACGTAATATTATTTATTACTAGATGACGCCCGCAACTCCGTTGCGCCAAAATTCGTTTATCGCGACGGAACCGTACATTTTTCCGGGACAAAAAGTATCATATGTCCTTTCTCGGGTCTCAAAGTATCCTCATACCAAATTTGATCAAAATCGGTTCAGCGGTTTGGGCGTGAAGAAGTAACAGACAGACAGACAGACAGACAGACAGACAGACAGACAGACAGACAGGCAGACACACTTTCGCATTTATAATATTAGTATGGATTATTATATTATTGATTATATCACGATTACACAATATCGTTACCTATTTGATAAATATTGTAACTATTTACATCATTTGGAAAAACCCAAAATTATTATACTAAACATTATACACACCACACCATATCATTTATTATTTAAATATTATATGTATATTGTATTTAAACAATATTTTTATATAATAATTATTAATATGGTGTGTATAATAAATGACATATGGCATTAAGTCCGCCAATTGTACTTTAATTTTTGCAATAAAGAATGAATATATAAATAAATAAATGTGAAAATAAGTCAGAAAAACATTTTAAATGATTAGTGCCAACCCTACAGAGCCGTTCCTATTCACCTCTCTGGCGTCCCTATTCATCTATACGTCGTCCCTATTCAACTCGTTATCATCCCCATTGACCCCTCTTTCATTCCTATTCACCCCAAAAACAATGAAAAATTTGTGTGTTTGGAATTCGCTAAATATCATTGCAAGAAATATATTAAAATACTTACCTTTAGTGTGTATCACAACCCAAACACTTAACTAATACATTTGCGACAAAATAACATTCATACACTGAAGACTTTCAATAACAGAGCAAAGTTATTCTTCCCGTGCAAAATGGCGCTTCGAGGAGTTATTTTGAAAAGTGTTTTTTGACAACTTGTGGCTAATTACACACATGTTTAGTGTTGCCATCAAAACTGCAAAGAATTCTACTGTTACCTTAAAAAAAATATTTAAAAAAGCGATGAAATGGCAACTAATTTTTTATGTTGAAAACGGTTCTTGGTTTTATCCCTATTCGTCCTTGGATCCCTATTCACCACAAATTACGGTATCGTGTCGTGTCGTTACCGTCGCAGTGTGAAAATGCCCATTCAGCGATGTCCTGCAACGCTTAAAAGTTATTATATTTGGGTACATAATGGATCAAACTACAAAACTAAAAACATTATGAACTATAGTTTAAAGATTAACCTATCAAGCCCCATAAGAGCACCGGTGATCGCGACAACAATAGAATAACAAAAGATTTCCAAGAATCCGCGATCGAAGTATTAAACTTTAAATCACTCGTCGAAGCTAGTTCCAAAATGTCAGCTATAGTCATAGCTAGTCACAATATTAATAGGTATTATTTTATCGATGAAAACTATCCTCTGTCACTTAAACGGGACCTCAAATATCTCCCTAGTTACCATGACTCATGAACTATTAAAATCGGGAGTGTGAAAAGGTAATACAGACAGACAAAAGGTAGACAGGTCATATTTCAAAATTAGTATGAAGTTATTACTGTTTCATGTCGTGGGCATTCACTCAAATGGCATTCAATATTTTCAACTGCAAAGTTAGATATCAAAAGTGACCGTGGAAATGGACCTATCGTGATTCGTGAACGCTTTGCATTATTTCAATTCCCATACACTTTTGATTTCTAACTTCTGAACTATCGAACACAGTTTGTCTAAGTACCCTGTAGTATGCACGTGTGTAATTGCTAGAGACAGTTGCTATGCGCTGTGTGGTCCCTTATCGCCACGAGTCAAGCTACAGAAACTGACACCCCAATCATTTGATGTCGCGACATAGCTATGCTCGATTTATAATATGTATCGCTACACCGCGAGATTACTTATAAGTTATAGTTAAGGGTCTACACTATACACAGACGGACCGCATTTCAACTGCAATCCAACCGCAAATATCAGTTCAAGTACAGTTTGAATGCAATTGACACGACTGCAACACGACTGCAATAGAACTGCAAACCAAACCCGCAGTCGGATTGCAGTTCAGTTGCAGTTGGCGTGCAGTCGTGTGAGTGAACTGTTTGGTTTGCAGTTCTATTGCAGTCGTATTGCAATCGTGTCAACTGCACTCAAACTGCACTTGAACTGCAATTTGCGATTGGATTGCAGTTGAAATGCGGTCCGTCTGTGTAGACCCTATTAAGCAAATGTATGTAACGATGTTATTATTAAACTAGCTGACCCGGCAAACATTGTTTTGCCATAAAAATATTTCTAGTATCAATACAAAAAGTAGCTGATAAAAACCTATTCTGGCTTAGGAGTTCGCGCACAAACATTTTGACACGAGAACGAGTAGCTGCAAAACCGCGCATTTAGGCGGACGCATACATATAAAACAAGCCTTAGCCAAGATACTTTCATTAATTTCATTTGTAAAAATTCATAATCTGCATTCTGCATACATAATATTTCAAATATTTAAAGTGTCTTTAGCGGCGCTGTAAACTTGTTTGTGATGGGTAAAAAATATTGCACTTGCATCAGGTGGCCTACTCCGAAGTGCAAATTTCAATGTTTCGGCCGAATAATCGGGCTCTACTGCTATCATTCAAAAGTTTGGACTCGGGTCGACCGTTTTTGACGTGACTACATTAGACGATAGATATCATAATTCATAACCGATGTGACTTCGGAGTAAGGTAATTTCTAAACTTCGGTGATCGGTCGGATCCGAAGAATTTGAACGCGCCGCGCGCCGTTTCGGAGTAGGCCTCCTGGAGACAGGGCCCGTACCACGAAACGGGTTTGAGACTCAAACAATCGTACGAGAATGTTGCGTCCTACTCTAACAGACGTGAAATGACGTTGTTAGAGCAGGACGCGGCATTCTCATCCGATTGTTTGAGTCTCAAAACGGTTTCGTAGTAGGCCTACTGGACACGTAGCCTCATCGTAAATTCGTAAGACAGAGGGAGATTAGACCGCCGCCGATACGGCGTAGGAAAGTAATATCTCCCTCATATTCTTCTGTGCGGCGAATGTGTAGACTGTAGAGGCGTTTTTTTTTCTACTGGAGATCTATTGTTTTTCTTGCGGTCATTGACTCCCTGACAAAAATTGAGATTTTCTATACAAAGCCGCGATTGACAACATCTGACACTTTATTGTCAATGGCGGTTTATATAGAAAATTACAAGTTTTTGACAGGGAGTCAATGACCGATACCGCCATGTTTCACCGAGTACAGTATAAAATATATATATTTCGTTTTCACAAACAGATTATATGACAACAAAATAAAATAAGTACAAACGTTATTTTTATTATTATCTGAAACTACCTTACTTAATGTCTGTAATAAAGTTTGTTAGTAGAATATGGTAGATAATTAAACATACAAAAATATATTTTGAAGATCAATGTCAATTTTATTTTAAACATATTACTCAGCCTTGTAAAGTGATAAGTTATCCATACTAATAATAATTGTGAGTGTGTCTGTCTAAGTCTATAATATTATGTTACCTTTTCACACTAATGCCGCTAAACCGATTTTGTTGAAATGTTGTGTTAAGATACTTTTAGTTTCGGGAAAGAAAACAGGGTAAATATTAGGAAACAGCTTCTATAATATTACAGAATGTAACAAAACAAAATGATGATGAACTATAGCTAAGAACACTCTCAAACATGTCAGCTCTCAATAAAAAAAAACTAGATCAAAATCGGTCCACCCGTATGGATGCTACGATGCCACAAACATGAACCAGATAAACCCTGATTGTCCAGCACTGAGCAGGCTGATGATGATGAACTATAGCTAAGAACACTCTCGATCATGTCAGCTTTCAAACAAAAAAAACTAGATCAAAATCGGTCCACCCGTTTGGATGCTACGATGCCACGGACAGATACACACACAGACAAACAGACAGACAGACAGACAGACACGTCAAACTTATAACACCCCTCTTTTTTGTCGGGTGTTAAAAAGTTACACTTTCAGCACTGCTACTTTTACTGTAAACTCTAATACAGGGGAGTCACCACCCTAAAGTGTTATCACTTTGTTCTGCTGCACCCTGCATGTTTAGCCAAACTGAGCCGTATATTTCAAGGACTGTTTATCGTTAGCAATTTTAAAATGTAAGAACACTTTTTGTCTTTTGTTATGAAAATAGTTTTACCTTCCAACAATCAGTTATCATTTTAGTTACAAGTTCACGAGGAAATGAAGAAAATAGAAGGTTTTTGTGCATGTCCAAGTTTATTCACCGATAGTTGATAGTAATTTATACAATTACTATGTGTTAATACTTTAGTGTGCTTGTGTCCCCTAAATAGAGTTCATTGTGAAAGTAGCAGCGCTGACTTTACAATATTAACATGGTAAAGTTGGTTAAAAATGCATCTTAACCACAGAAATAAGATCTAAACTGTTGCATTGGAAACACAACATTTACTACAAAGACTAATGATATATCTCAATCTAAAGTTAGATAAGCTGTTAAGGCTTTACAGCGTGCTGACATATTATACATTATACATACATATTACCAATATTACATACTTACTCGAAAAACATAGCCCTCCTTTTGCATAAAACAGAAACATTAGATACTTGGCTGACGTCCGCAACTTCGTGGCACCAAAATTCGATTATCGCGGGGGAAGACTACATTTTTTCGGGATAAAAAATATCCTATGTCATTTCCCTGGACTCAAAGTATCTCCATACAAAATTTCAGCAAAATCGGTTCTGCGGTTTAAGCATGAAGAGGTAACAGACAGACCGACAGACAGAGCATTTTTGCATTTATAATTATATTAGTATGCATAATAGGATAGCAGCTGTATACCTATTGTGGTTTATGGATTTTTTGTAAGCAGCATCATTTTGACAGCCTTTTTCACTTCCTCATTTTGGAATAGGGGGTTTTCTGCGGGTATATACCGATTCGTCAGTCCATACAGCTTATTAATATGCAAGCTGCGTGGATGTACGTGATGTAAACTAAAATACCAACAGAACAATTTACAAGGAAGTAAGTTTTTACCTCTATGTAAATTGTAATCTTTGGCACGCTTCATAAAGCTATTTAGATTTTTGTATCATTTCCTATCTATCCATCTTTTGTAGAAAAAGATTACTCTCTCTCGCTTGTACAAATGTAATCTCAAGAATATAAGGAAATGGATACCTACAAGCCAGGCTGGTCTGCGGTGGAGTTGGAGCGAGACAGATAGAAGACCTTGGGGGAGGCCTTTGCCCAGCAGTGGGATAGTATAGGTTTCCCAAATCCCAATTCCTTTATTACTGTGCCACAGAATATATACACACCGGCAAAATTAGCGGAACATAACAAAATTTTATTTTTTTTTGAAAATTAATCGCTGTTTTTTATATATTTATTTATTAATTTAATAATTGATGATTAATAAATAAAACCTATATAAATTTAGGGCATTAAAACGTGTAAAATTAAAAAAATCTGCAAAAATCTAAAATTAAGAAAAATCTTTGAAATTTCAGTAGTAAGTTTTTAAGTTAAATTCTTCATTTTTACTTAAGAAATGCCATGTTAACAGCGTGTAATGCCTTCTATGGATCTGAAGAGAGTCTGGATACGCCATTACATGCTTGCATTTTGATTGTCAATCATTTCCTGTGGGATATTCTTCTACTCCTCCAATAGCGCCAACTCGAGCTCCTGAACACATTTTGGAGCTGGAGTTTTAATTCGTACCGTTCACCCATTGATGTGCCACACGTTCTCAATTGGATCCACATCCGTAGACCGTGCTGACCTCTCCACCTGGGCTACGCTAGCATCATTTAGGTCATAATGCCCGATTTTTTTACTCTATGGACGCGCAAAAATTGAAGTTATTACCTAAAACTGTGTAAAAGGCACAACATGCAGTTCTAGGATGTCTGTGCTATTGCCCTGTACTGTCAAAGTACCATCATTAACAATCATCAGCTCTGTGCGGGCTCCAAATCATATGCAACCCCAAACCATTACGAAGCCTGCATGATATACCACTGTTTCCGTTAAGTTTGATGGTCTATAGCGTTCCTTACGATTTATCCACATTCTTTATCGCCTGTCAATAAAATTTACACAGAATTTGCTCCCATCACTGTACAGCACACGATTTCACTCACTTGTCAAATTTTGATGTTCACGCGCAAATCTTAGCCTGGCTCTTTGGTGCCCTGTCTCAAGTTTTGGTGCCCTTGCTGGCACCTTTGAGTTTAATTTAACTTCTTTGAGTCTTCTTCTTACTGTACAATCACTTACAGGTACATCTCGGACCTGTTCCTATAGGTTTCATCTCTGCAAAGCAGTTTAAGGTCGATTTCTTAAGGCTTGTACCCTTACAAAACGGTTATCCTGAACCTTTGCCACCCGATATCTGCCTTGTTCTCGTCTCCGAACGTAAGATCCAGTCTCTCTGTAGCGCTGAAATTTATGATGGACCACGAAAGCCGACACACCTAAAGCCTGACTGACCGAACGGTAGGTGTGACCTTTCTCTATCGTGGTTACAGCTCTAGCTGTCGTAGATGCTGGAAAATCCACTAATTTTGTATCTAAGCAATGTGTTCTTCCAAAAACCAAGCAATCAAATGAGCTGGCATACCTTGCACCCCGATAAAAACGCCATTCTTATCAGAAACACTTACAACGTCAATCATCGTAAAACACTTAGTAGGGCATAATTGAAATAAAAATCTGTCAACTTGCCAGTTTTGTTCAATATTTTATTTCTTAAATGAGCTTAGAAACTATAAAAATGATTTCACACAGCCCGACCCACTTGAATTCAAGTTGTGGCCCTTTTTACTTATGTTCCGCTAATTTTGCCGGTGTGTGTATTATATTAGTAGTACCAAACTGTGCCAAAGAATCTCGTGCGCAATGAAATCCCACATGGACCGTGCATTTTCGCCTATATTTATATCGCTTATAATATCGTTTCCCGTGCTCTACTCTACATCTGCGCAGAATTTCATGAAAATTGCTGCAGCCGTTTACGCGTGATTCCGTAATGATCTTATGATGGAGTGTGAGAACCAATAAATAATAATTTAAATACATGAGAACCAATAATAATTTACATTGTCAAATTAATTATTATTGATTTATATCACGAAATTATCGGCATTGACGTGAATTTATTGCCACACGCAAAAAGTGCACACTTCACTTACAACAATAATCGAAGACGTTAGTGGATAAAGCTGGTAACTGGTAACTAACAATCTGAAAATTTCATAAATAGCTTTAAAATGTAGATTTTATGTATGGCAAGAATCAAGATATAATAGCCAGTGATAAAGTAGTTAAGTTACGAGGTTTATTCAAATTAGAAGGGAAAAGGTTATAATCATACTAGGTCTTATATTCCATAACCTGAGCACTTTTGAGGTACTTACACTTTACGGAAAAAATATCACGCCTTTTAATTTGTGATTTAACAAAAAATAATTTTTATTTATATTTAGTTAGCTATATGTTATCAAGTCAAGGGTTTGGTTAATATTTAAAAAAAATTGCCTTAAAGATTATTAATACCACGCAGAAAAATGACGCGAACCCTCACAAAGCTCGGCTTTTAGCTAGTAATGTAAAAGAAAATTTAAAAATAATATTATAAAATGTTAGTTATCTGGTTCTTTCACTCACGTCTTCATTATGTTTATTTATAGAGAAATAGAATATGATAACGATAAGCAGTATCCAAGGCTCATCAGGAATTATCTTTTAGAATCCATGTCTTAGGATCTTGTGATATTCAATATGAACAATAATAATTTCATGCCCCTGTTAAGTGTATCATTCAGCGTTATTTATTTGTTATGAATAACGTTTGCTCTTTATATTTGATGACAAATATTGTTCTCCAATTCTTGTTGTTTTAAATATCGAAACTGCGTCGAATCCTATTGAATTAGCTAGTTTCGATATCTAATCTAAATCTAACTTCGCAGATTTGGCGAACCTCAATGTTGAAAGTAGCGAATGCGATATGTTTAAGCCACAGGTTTCTTGGTTTAAGCATTTTTTCAAATTGAAAAAATGTTAAGCGGGGAATTGACTACGGGCCGCCCGCTACGGGCTGCCCGTCACGGGCAGGTTTGTTACAAGTCTGCTCGTCAATTCCTAGGTACGGGCACAGACATGCCCGCCGGCCCGTGCCCGCAGTCTGCCCGCGAGATCGCATTTTTCCCGCGCGGGCACGGGCAAGTCTGATTATGAATGGCCGCGGCGGGCGGCCCGTCGTCATTCGCGCCTTGGAGAGCGACTGGAGTGCACTTAAAATATTATTTTAAAACATATTATTGTAAACAATACAAACAATAAACTAAAGAAAAACCAACAAAAACAATTTTGACATTCGTTTATTTCCATTTACCGGTCGCATTCTTGTTTGTGGAAAGTTATAAAAGCAAGGATTACATGAACACCGATCTACGTAAAGCCGCTTACAGCGAACTTATTTAAAAAGTCCAAAGAAATCAATACCGATGCTGATCTATCATCTGTTAAAAAGAATATCGAGTCCATGAGTCCACGACCGAGCTGCAGCTCTCTATCTATTCGACTGACTTGCCCGTTCTGTGTGTGTTCAATAGGGGAAAGCGGCAGAATTGTGCCAGACCGGGCGGCCCGCGGGCAGCCCGGTAGTGAATTCCCCGCTTTATTAGCAGACTATAAAATATTATTATTTATTATTATATATAAATTGTATGCTAGTCAATTTGTTGATGTATAATTATTATTATGACCAGAAGGAGACCAAATATCATAAAACAATAAGTAAAAACGGCGGAGTAATCGATGAACATACAAAAAAATATATAAAAAAATATCCACAGCCGAACATATAACCTCCTCGTTTTTTGGAAGTCGGTTAAAAGTCGAAGAGATCTATATTAAAATAGTGATCTAGTGATTGTAGACAGTTTGGCGCTACTGCAACATAAAGTACTTAGGTACAGTGCTCCAAGGATTTAAATGAATGTGGACGGAGTGCTGCTGGTAAAGGAGAACTGTCAAACACATGTCAAAAATGACGTTTTTGTATGATAGAAGCGTTAGTTCCTTTTTTCGCCACGTTCATTTAAAGCCTTGTCGAACTGTATCATAATTCACAGTAATATATTATTATGTTTTTTAGGATTTTTAAGCTACACTAATACAATTTAAGCAAAACTTAATTACAACTGAAGTTGGTTAACATTCGTGAAAAAAATATCACAATTTTTGTTAACGAGTTAGCTGGTTCAATAAGTTTTAATTCTAAACTAATTAATACAAAATTAACCGCCAAGACATTTAATTATGTTTAAGCTGCAATATGGGTATGCAGTATGGGTCTTATGTCAAAATTTTCACTTAATTACATTTAAGTAATTAATGTTCCACTTTGAGTGCGGCAGTTAGACAAGATTCTAAACTAAAACACATTTTAAGTGAAAGCTTCTTTTGGACTTTATGTCAATAAAATAATGTTTTAAATATTTAAAGAGATTTTCAAAATTTTTATAGATTTGTGCCGTTATCAGTTCTTCATTTATAAATTATAATTTTACGCGACAATGTTACTGCGACTGAAAATATCAAAATGTAGACTAGGATCGGGGTGTAGGAATTGGGTAACAAAATATGAATGTAATATTTTGTAAACAAAAAAATATTGTCTCAAAAAACCATTATCCAATAAAAGGCTAATTAGATTTAGTTTGACCCCGTTGTGTGTTGACATTCGGGAAACCTGGCAACGACTTAACCCCTGTTTCACACGGGGAACCGGTCCATTGCTGGTCCGCCGCGGGCGCCCCTCGCGACGCCGCCGCCAGACGCGCATTGTATACCTTATCACAGATTGAGCTGTTCACCTGATATAAGACGAAGCGACCACCTTGATGACAGTTTGCGCACAGATGTCGAACCGACCGCACGTCTCTTCCTCGATAAACCCGCGAAAAATGTAATGCCGTGTATGTAAATACGAGTGTTTAAGTGTGTGTAAATATTTTTTTATTGTTAAAATCCTGTGATATTAGGGTGTAGTGCTATCAGGCTGCAAGTGAGTATTTTTTTTTTATTTATTAGCGGCCAGGTAGATTCATAAAGGGCACTGGCCTCGTATAAAGGGCTGACAAAAGTGGTATAGTGGCACATTTCTGCCGGCAGATGAAAAAAATAAACCCTCCGTAGACGCATTCATATTTTGAACGTTCCCATTGAATTTAGCGCTATTGTTTTTTTTTCTAATTCAAAATTGTTTGAATGAACAGTTCGTGTTTTTATGTGTCACAGTTCAAAGATTCTATCTGTTTTGGTTGTGAGAAAATTATTGTAAGCAATTTTATGAAAAACACAACACATGTAGAATCATGTGCAAGTTATACAATATACAATAATATTCATTAAGTATCATTTTTTTGCCTTGAATGTAAGTTACAAAAAAGTTCTTACAAGGTAAAACATGTTACAACAAGATTCATCCTCAACATTCGAGAAAATTTCCTTACATTTTCATGATAAATACACCTTCATAATTGTACTATTGAGGTACATAAATCGTATATAATGTACAGTAGTTATGCAGACTATTTACCTGGAGTAATCGTATGTGATAAACTTATCAACTTAATACTAATTACCTTATAAAATCAGCTCTTTTATTAACTTTATCTTCTAATTATATGGTTTTTATGCGATTGTTAATATAATTATATTATACTTGATTAAGTTATAAAAAAATCGGAAGTTAAATCGCCTCACGAGTCACGGCTCTAGCTAGAGTAAGTTCAGTTAAAACTTATTTATCTGCATATAAGTCATAAGTCATAACTCATAACAAAACAATTTTTATTATAAAAATGTTATACTTAGTAAGAATTGTGCTGTTTTATTAAAATATTTATGCCAATTTATGCCGAATATCTGTCTAATTAGATAATAAATATAATAATAGTAGGTAAAGGTTCGTGCGTTATATAACTTATATATAATCCTACATGACAAATAATAATTTATTCATTAAAAAACTAGCTCCCAGTGTCACTTTATAACCAAAATAAATTATATAACCTCTCGAATTCAAATCCGATGGTTTGGACCAAACAAACCATCGGATTTGAATTTGAACAGATAAAAGTTGATAACAGTAGATCCATACTTCCATATCCATACTAATATTATAAATGCGAAAGTGTGTCTGTCTGCCTGTTACCTCTCCACTCCCAAACCGCTGAACCGATTTTGCTGAAATTTGGTATGGAGATACTTTGAGCCCCGGGAAAGGACATAGGATACTTTTTATCCCGGAAAAATGTACGGTTCCCGCACAATAAACGAGTTTTGGCGGGCATCATCTAGTAGAAAATAATTGCCAAAGCAATAAATTATAATTATATGACAGAATTTTATCTATCAAATTATCAATCCATTGAGTAAAACCGTTATAATTAGTAAAGAAAATACAGTGAAAAAAAAAAGAAAATTGAAAAGAAAAAACAGAAAGTTTTTTATGTTTTATTCCTTAGAACTTGAAAAAATCTAGTTTGTATAATGAGGATCTAGGTTTAAAATTTCAACATTGAAATAAGTGTCCAGGGGGCTATACTTTTATTTCAATGTTGAAATTTTAATAAATATAATTCACGTTCCAACTTTGTTACGTTCGCAAAAATAGCACACAAAAAATATAATCACAAATGAAACGCGAAATTTTAATCTAATTACATTATTAAAGGACTTAAAAATATTTTAATCTGATTATCTATTTATTGAGAGACTTTGACTGTGATTAATAAAGATAATATTCGATTACTGCGTACTGTGTATCTATTTGACAATACTAACTGCGCACTTTAAAATATTTTTATACTGAAAAAAAAAAACACAAATTAATTGGTTTTTAGCGTCAAATATTCATCATAGCAATTTCTCCTGTGTAACGCCGTTTTTTGCAGACTTTTATCGTCATATTTAACGATTTTTATTTAAGGTAAAAGACCTAATGCTAGACACTGAACTAATAGATGACACTTATGACAAAAATACCATAAAAATAAGAATTATTCTAATTATTTCTCACCACTGTAAATTTTATAAGCTTCTCAAGCTATCTGTTGAATTGAAAAAATATATTAGAGACGCCTTCGGGAACAAAATTTTAAAATGGGATCAGTTTTCGTAAATAATATGACCGCGTCAACACGCGCTCGGCAATTTCTTAGTAAATAGGTTAAGGAAGGCGAAATTTTGCACGTAAGTTTTGAATACATTTATTTGATTTTTTGTAATTTCTATTGATTTCATTGGATTAATGGTCATGTTGTATACACTAATTAATGTTTATTTAAGATTTTTTATCCATTTTCCCTAACAATATAAAGGGTGTCTACTATTAGTTCTTGAAAATGTAAAAAACATACATACTAAAGTTATTTTGTACTTTATTCTACTGCAAAAATCATCACTATTCTCTGAAAATATAATTTTATTAACAATCTAAGAACTTAATAGAACTACTGCACCTAAAAATGGACACGGTGTCTAATATTAGACCTTGTACTGACCTAAAAATCGATTGCTTTAGTTTTTTAGCAGTAAAAAGAAGAAAAAGGAGAGCTGAGAAAAGAAAGAAGCTGAGAAAAAAGAAGAGGCAAAAGAAGCATGGAGACTAAGGACTGAAAATAAAGTTGCTAGGAAAAAAATATGAAAAATAAAAATAAAAGGAAAGATAGTTTCAGCATGGAAGAAGAATGAATAGAATCTGGGGACAACGTGGATAATATTTCTGATGCATGTAGTTACTATGATGAAGTAAATGAAATCTTTTGAAAAATGGCAAATAAAGACCTATTATTAGGAAAAATGTAAAATGTAATGTAATATTCTATGTCAACTATTAGTTCATATTGGTGTCTACTATTAGTGATGTTCGTTTTTTGTGATGTCATCTATTAGTACTTATGACTAAGTTTACAAAAAGACTAATAATATATTTTTTAATTGATTTGTCCGAGAATAATTATAATAGTTTTATTTTGTAAGAGTTACTGAAGACATGGAAGAAGTTATCAATCCTTTATTTTTATAAATATATATATATATATATATATATATATATATATATATATATATATATTATAACATTCAAATGTTTCATGTTTCTTTAAAGTGTCTGTATTAAGTATGTAAGCGTTTAAAGAAAGTAATGTTTATTCAAGAAGTCTTCTTAGTTTCAAAGAGTTTTTAACCGGTATAATATGCATAATCTCATATATCTTTATATATATAATTCTTCTGTGAGTGTGTATGTCACTGAAATTCTCTCAAACGACTGGACCGATTTTGATGAAATTTTTTGTGTGTGTTCAAGGGGATCTGGGAATGGTTTAGATTCACAATTTTGTCACAATGTTTTTTAAATTAATTTTTAATTTATTAGTAGTTTTTGATTTTGGAATGCTTTACATTGGATCCGACAGACGGCGCTACCATCGCAGTGTCAAATTTTAAATAATATTCGAATTTGAATTTTAATTTTAGTCTGTCCCGACAGTTAGCGCTGCGATCAAATAAAAAAAATATGGCAAAGAAACGTTTGCCGGGACAGCTAGTCTTATTTATAGAAATTGATTTTCAAATATGTTAGTCGCGCTAAAACTCTAAAACGGCTGAACGGATTGGGCTCATTTCAGTCTTAAAATATTCGTAGAAGTCCAGGGAAGGTTTTAAAGTGACACGAAGTTCACCGGGAGAGCTAGTCTTATATATAAAAATGGATTTTCAAATGTGTTAGTCGCGCTGAAACTCGAAAACGGCTGAACGAATTGGGCTGATTTAGTCTTAAAATATTCGTAGAAGTCCAGGAAACGGTTTTAAGGTGATACGAAGTTCACCGGGACAGCTAGTCTATATATATAAAAATGGATTTTCAAATGTGTCGCGCTAAAACTCGAAAACGGCTGAACGGATTGGCTGATTTTAGTCTTAAAATATTCGTAGAAGTCCAGGGAAGGTTTTAAGGTGACACGAAGTTCACCGGGACCGCTAGTAATTATATAAAAATCTTAAATTTAAGAACCCTAGAACAAAGTATCTTTATGTAACGTTGTATTAAAAAATCTATACCATTATATTTTATCACTAATCACAACTTCGTTTGCTTATCACTTAAGGAACCGGACATTATTTGTGACAAAAATACTTTCACATTTTATTTTTTCACAGCAAAGCGTTGCAGACAGACACACAATTTACATTGAAGTATAATAATATAAGTAAGAGAAGTATACTTCTAGCAGACTCCTCTTAATAACAACTTTAGATAAATATGAAAAGTAAAAAACTACTATGTCGTAGAAAAAATTTAAAGGTGCTCCCTCACCGAGAGCAATCGTTTATAATGTAACGCTACAGAGTCGAACAAAAAGGTAATTCCTCATCGGGAGCATTCGCTTGTAAAATGTAATTAATGTAACGTTACAGAGTTGAGCATTGCAATGCGCACTTTGTAATGATACAATGTGTAACATCTTAATACAACTTGTAACATCAATGCTACGTCATGACAGTGAAGTCAACTTGCTATGGAATGCTTAAAGTAGAATCTATAATGTTACATTAAACGCGAATGCTCGTCAGTCAGGGAGGTAGTATTGTAATGTAATGCTCAAAGACGAATGTTACATTAGACGCGAATGCTCCCGGTGAGGGAGCATTCTATTATAATATTAACACTGAAAGAATTTTTCAAATCGGACCAGTAGATCCTGAGATTAGCGCGTTCAAGTTAGGCCTTCAAATAATTTTCCCCGTTTTTTCCACATTTTCCTCTATTTCTTCGCTCCTATTAGTCTTAACGTGATAAAATATAGCCTTTAACCATCCTCGATAAATGGGCTATCTAACGCTGAAAGAATCATCAAAATAAAAAAAAGCTACTTTGTTTTATAATAAGTATAGAATAGATAGATATAGAAGTACTTATAGATAAAGATCATTAGGTATGTCATTTTCATTTTAATTGTTTGAAAAATTTGATCACTTCTCTAAACAATAACTGTATATCAAAACATTACAAATATAACGAGTTTTTACTTTTTAGTGTTATTTAATACAACAATAGGTAGAATCGATTCGCTACAAAGATTGTAATTAATCGGATAACGAAAAATTCCGTTACTTGACGTCAATTCGATAAACGGATTATGTGGTCTTGATACTTTAAAAATTTACTTTAATTACTCGTTAACAATAATGATAACGTAATTTTAATCCCCATATTGTATCATTGTTATTATTTTGTAACGAAATGTGGTTCAAGTTTTAAAGAAATAGTTTTTATAGTGTTAACAAATGCCAGTTAAGTTTTAAACACTATTGAATTTATAGATAATCGCTGAACTTAAAGAAAAATATATTATACATTAGCTTATTTCTCATAGAAATATAGAGGTCAAAAGTAATTCTTTCAGCGCTGCTATTTTCACAGTTAACTCAATTATAGAACTCAAACACGCTCTAAAGTATTATCACTTAGTTTTTTTACACCCTGTAGACGCAGAGACGCCAGATTTTGTCATGGTAACGTCACTGGTCACGTCGCCATGGCATCCCGCTGAGATATGGCCCTTAATCCATTATAGGTCAACGAGTAAAAAAGCGACAGAATAAAAATATGAAATATTTGCACAACAGTTTTTTTGCATGTCTCTGCAACAAAAAAAAACAAATGTCAGCACAATAGTTTTTTGCACGTCTACGGTGCCTCTACGGCGCTACGCATGCATTCTATTCTAGCGCACGATTATGTATGCTCCATTAAATGTGAACCTGACCTTTACCTGTGAATACGTTTAATAATACTAAATTACATTGTTGTTTGTTCATCATCTCTCCTACCCAAATAAGGATACATTGGATCAGCGTTTCTTAACCTTTTTTATTTAGATTATTGTTTTTCTAGGGATTTGGTGAGGCCCAAAAAACTCAGGAATAAAAAGGATTAGTTAACTACTTCTTTAACTACTAAAAATAATAAGAATGTACTTCTTACGAAAAATATTCAAAATGTAAATTGTTTTATTTCTGAATAAATTTATAATAAACGTTTTCAGAATGTCCTACGTGGTGCCTACCACCGGTTCGGGAACTAACCCGGTGAGAAGAACCGGCGTAAGAAACTCGCACGGGGCCCACTTTTTACAAAAAAAAGTGAGAAATGTATCTTTTTAAATCAAAGTTTTGTAACTTAATAATATATACAACTAGCTGCCCCGACAGACGTTGTCCCGTCTTAGCGATGATTATTTAATTCGAATTGGAAGTGTGTTTATTATTGAGTGCCATCGTGCAGATTAAAATTAGTATCTCCATAGCCAATTAGGCAAAAATCGTAAAAGTTTATTGTGCGGGAACCGAACATTTTCCGGGACAAAAAGTATCCCTTGTCCTTTCCCGAGACTCAAAGTATCTCCATACCAAATTTCATCAAAATAGATTGAATAGTTTAGGCGAAAATCATAAAAGTTTATTGTGCGGGAACCGTACATTTTCCGGGATAAAAAGTATCCCTTGTCTTTTCCCGAGACTCAAAGTATTTCCATACCAAAATTCATCAAAATCGATTGAGTAGTTTACGCGCAAATCATAAAAGTATATTGTGCAGTAACCGTACATTTTTCCGGGACAAAATGTATCCTATGTCCTTTTCCGGGACTCAAAGTATCTCTCCACCAATTTTACAAAAATCGTAAGCCATATAATAATGTAGAAGTAGCCTTGCAAGAAGCCATCCTACTCCCAAGATGTACCATCGTTTATAAAATCATTGACCTTATAATAGGCTTTGGCACACAAACGATCTTTGACTACTTTTTTAAATTTATTAATGGAAAGATTTTGAACGTTTTCTGGGATTTTGTTGTAAAGGCGGATACAATACAATACAATACAATACAACAACACTTTATTGTACACCAAAAAATACAAAATGAAACAATTTTACTTAAAATAACATATTCCAGATGATGCACAAAAGGCGAACTTATTGCTAACAAGCAATCTCTACCAGTCAACACACAGATACATTGACCTTTAAAAAAAATCCTACTTACTATATTACAAAATTATTAATGTTCTTCTTATTGTCGTACCACTTTCGATCCGCTGACTCAAAATGTATGTAATATATATGTAATATATGTCCAAATCACATTGATTTACCCAAATCAGTTCAGCGGTAAGTATCGCAAAGACATACAAACAGCAATACAGATACAGATAGACTGACAGACAGACATATTGAATTTATAATCATAATAGAAGTATGGAGGGACCATGAAAGTAAAACTAAAATCAAAAAAGGTCAAAACTATTATAAAATTGGTTTTACTGTGGATGGAGCACGTAAGGAAAACATCGTCGGAAACTTCTCGCGATGTTTTCCTTCCTCACTTGTATGTTCGTATAATAATGCTTTTAAGATGTTGATAATATGTCTATTCCGGTCCATACTAATAAATGCGAATGTGTGTCCGTCTGTCTGTTACCCCTTCACGTCTTATGAACTGAATCTGATGAGAGTGTAGATAGTGGGAATCCCAGAAATGATTTTAGAGAATTTTATCCTAAAACATACGACCATACGAGTGCGAATGATGTAGTGAATAATTGTTATTATTATTATTTATATTGTTATTTTATAGAAAAAAAAATATAATTTCTACTTCTATTGTTTATTATAAATGTACTTAAATGACTTTAATTAATATAATGCCCTATTCGCTAAGAAGCACTAATGGCGTGTCTAAATTAATCCGTCAAATTCCGTCAATTATTATTATGAACTGAAGTAAATAACAAAATATAGTATTTTGTTGCAAGTGTAGAATTAAGATGCTACGTCCTTGTAATGAGTAAATGTTATGAGATTATAGGGAATTTAAGCATTCTAAAAAGCTACATACTTACTTTTAATGTAATTTTCCATTTCAATTTCCACTTAATTTCCACCTAAACTGCGCCCGAAGGGTCTTGATAATCGTCTCTATTAATATTCCGAATAACACGTATCTAAGGCCACTCTGAGGCCGCATGCCTGCCGGAAGGTACGGGGTAAACGATTTCTTTGTTCCATTAAGGCCACATTCTGAATAATGTAATTTGCCATTTTGAAACAATTACATTATAATTAGACGAGACATTTTTGCATAATTTAATCGTAAAATTAATCAAGAGAGATTTATCTCTTCTTCCTGTAGTTTATGTTTAGGGAAAATGTATTTGAGGTTATATTTATAAACAATAATTGATTTGAAACAAATTAAAAATGTGATCGAAGATCAATGAAAATATCGCTACGAAAAAAATCTGTATTTTAAATAAAACATGAGAGACAGAAAATAAAAAGTTTTGGTAAAATTATCACTTTTTACGTATTTACATACTTATAGGTATTATTTGGTATCAAAATTGATGAAAAGGCATATCAAAGTAACTACTTTCCTTAAATAAATCTGCGATGTCTGGGACGCAATTTTCTAAGAATTAGCCAGCAGGGTTTAAAGACTCCGAGGCGTTTGACTTCATACCGAAACCTGTTGCTTAGGTTATCCTCCTCCAGATTAATTATCGAGTCAATGCTACTATTTATCAGTTTCAAATATCAAGAGTGTTTACGCCATGTATACGTTATATCGGATTTTTTAAATTGCTTTATTAGTAGATGGAGTAGTATTTAATATAACGTTAACGTTTAAAGTAAAATGATGATATTTAAATAGATAATATCTAATTAATTTTACGTTTTTAGAATTTAAATTACTAAAACCTAGGTCAGCTTATAAAAGTATGAAAAGTAGAAATATAAACCCATTTTGCATTGCGATAAAAGAGATGTAAGTAATTGCAATTATTAAACCGTAAAATGACGAATAGGCTATTCACAGCTTTTTTGGCAGATTCTCCATACTTTATCTGTCAAGTAAAGTGGTAGATAGCCTATTCGGCACTTATCAGGAAGTGGTGAAACAGGCTCTTAACCACTAAATTAGTATTCGAACCTGATAATTAAAATTACATTACGAAAGCAAGTTAGTATAGGCTTATCAAAGGTAATCAAAATTACTAATTAGTTCAGAAAACACGGCTGTTGAAGCCATTGACATCCTGTAGGTATGTATTCATGAACGGATGAAAATTTAAACATTTTGTAGGTGTATTCTCAAATCGCGGAAATCTGTCTGTAGCGGTCATTGACTCCCCTTTCTATACAAACCGCAATAATTGACAATGAAGTGAAAGATATTTCTAGTCCAAGGTCGATATCGTATTTTGCATACGCGATTTGAACTGAGTATGAATTATATCACTTCAAACTCATAAATAGTTGAAGATTATCATACGAAGAGAGTTACCAAGACGATTTCCGATGAAACTATAATAGTCTGTTTCTTTACAAGAATTCAATTTTATTCTTAAGTTACCAGAATGCAGTGCTAGTATTTTTCAAATAGCTCCTAGACTGGAAAGGTCAATGACCGCTGCTGCCAACTTAAATAGTCCTGAGTCCTGACTATAGTGATATAAATATTTTTTGGTAAACAATTAAATAACATTTTTACTTTCAGCACCTTAGGACCATCTTCGTAAGAATGTGCTACATCTAAAACAGTTTTTGAGACAGTCATAATAATATATTGGCTTAGTAATTTTTGCAAAACTGTGCTGCCTGGACAAAAAATGCCAGCGCTTGTTTTGTATCTTTAAGGGCCCTCTGTTCCTAAATTAGCAGGTCGATTGTCTGTCAGTGCGAATATCGACGTAAATGACATTAAAATAACATTCATATCAGCGCGCCTTGTTTTGTGGCGGTTACGCGTAGGGTTGGCGATCTGAGACTCATTTTTAATTAATTATTATAAAAATAATACATATTTCAAAAAAGTAACCAAACCAAATTATTAACTTTTGTATTGTAAAGCAGTAGATATTTTTTATATATTCTTTTGATAAATAATGAAGGAGTAAAGTGGTTTCATTTCGGTTTTGTTTGAATTTTGGAGGTGATTTGGTTTTTTATTTCTTTATTATGTGATACCGATAGAAAAAAATATGGCAAAACCAAATAACGTATCATATCATGTAGATTACTAATTATTTTTTTCAGATATAATTTATCTGTTAATGCCGATGAAAAGTTGTTTCATCTGCACGCTTTTTTAAGCTTTTTCGAGAGAGCAGCCTTAATAAGTACTAGCTGTCCCGGTGAACTTCGTGTCACAGGTCACTTTAAAACCTTCCCTGGACATCTACGAATATTTTAAGACTAATATCAGCCCAATCCGTTCAGCCGTTTTCGAGTTTTAGCGCGACTAACACATTTGAAAATTCATTTTTATATATAAGAAGATATATATCGAACTGTAGAATTTGACATCGAATCCATCCGCATCCCAATCATATTCCGAAAAAGAAGCCTAAATAAGGTAATTTCTGCAAATTTTTAAATATTTCTTGTAATCCTTAAATGCGACTTCCCTTCATGTTACGTCGCTGCCCTGAAACATCGTGATAAGCGATTTCAAACGTCCATATTTTGTTCACAATATCATCACTTATTCAGACACGACACGTGGCGGAACAATTATTGTGTTGTGACTTGTGAGTTGTGAGACATTTGTACCGTAAGAGACCACTACTGACAGTACTACTCGTCGAAGTTTCATATAAAATTCAATATTTTATTAATGAGTGTCTGTCTGTTACGCTTAAACCGCTGAACCGATTTTGATGGATATGCAGATATTTTACTAGTTTTTATCCAGGAACATTTTACGGTTCCGCGCGATAAACGATTTTCTTCATAACGGAACAAAAATGTAAGTATGCTCCCCTGCTATTTCACTTTCACGTCTGCCGGCACTCCTGGAGTGCTGCTGTTTAGTTGTAAATAAAGTTGGTACTTCGTAGATTCATACAGCGCTCCCATTAGTAAACATAAGTTTAGGTAGGTATTAGGTATCCAAGAATTTGAAAAAAATAACCCAACCTTTGGGGCGTCCACAAATTACGTGAGGTGTTTAAGGGGGGGAGGGGGTCGAGTCAAATCTCATCTAATCATACGTTGGGAGAGGGGCAAATCTCACGTATTTTTTTCTCATTGTTTCAAAAAAAAATACTATTTTGGTCCATTTTATCCAGATTGTACGTACATGCTTAAGATTTAATCATTATAAGCGTATATTCTAATCGTAATACGATTAAGATCATTCGATAATTCGTTTGAAAGAAAATAATTTACTTAATTCATACTTTGTATGCATCTACCGACTGTCAAACAATCCAACGCGTTTACGTAAGAAATACACATTTTGAAAATCTCACGTGAGATTGGGGGTGGGGGTGGGTGATAATATCTCACGAAATCTCACCATTTCAGAAAATTAAAAAAAAAACACCTCACGTCATTTGTGGACGCTTCTAGAATTTAATAGAAAGATCTTCTCGAAGTTTCAAATTTCTTCCATTCATCAAAGGATAGCATTTATTGGCACATTGTTAGTCGTGCTCTGTGCATTGATTGTAATTTAGTCAATTTGGCGTGCCACAACAACTAGTGCGTTTTATTTTCGGAATATGCCAACAATGCATAGGTCAAATACATTGTCTTTATCGATTTAGACCGATAAGAAAATTCATCTAGATCAGTGCTTCCCAAACTTGTCGGGACCGCGACCCATCAACAAGATAGTTTAAAGTTCGCGGCCCACCTTGTGTCATGAAGACAAAAAAAGCAGCGGTATGTAATTGCTGCCGCAACATTTACCGTTAATTCTTATCGTAGTTCACCACCATATCACTCACATTCACAGCCTACTGACGTTCACTTCTGGGCCTTTTCTAAAGCTTGTCACCACACTCATTTCAATTAAGAAACGTAAGTAAGTACGACAATCGTCCTATAGTTTTAGGGCCCACCCAAAATCTACCCACGACCCACCAGTGGGTCGCGACCCACACTTTGGGAAATACTGATCTAGATAGTTAATGAACTAGGACCTAAGATATGTAGGCAATAGGTATATCTAAATGTCTAGTACTGCTAATAACGTCGAGAAAGAAAAAATAGACTTTAGGCAGTAAGTTATACATAAAAATATCCTTGATTTAGCCGAACTTCACACCAATTTATAGTTGAATATTTTAAGGTCATTGCAATTTTAGTTTAAAATATCACCAGTATAAGTAGAGCAGTAGGCAATGTTTTCATTCATGAACGCACACATTAGTAAACAAATCGACGCGTGCGCTGATTGTGGTCGATTATGATTTTCACAATGGCCGCCAATAGTCACGTTGTTAGACACACTTCCTGGGTACTGCTGGATGCTTCTAGATCATTCTTTTTAGAAAGTAATGCCTATTTTGAGCGTAATATAGGACTTACGTTTGAAGAAGTTAATGAATCTATATACTTACGAGGATTATAAAACAAAGTCGCTTTTTTTCCCTCATGTCCCTTTGTAGTTTGTTCCCTTTAATCTTTAAAACTACGCAATGGATTTTGATGATTCTTTCACTGTTAGATAGTCCATTTATCGAAGAAGGCTATAGGCTATATTTTATCGCGCTAAGACTAATAGGAGCGACGAAATAGAGGAAAATGTGGAAAAAACAGGGAAATTATTTGAAAGGGCTAACTTGAACGCGCTAATCTAAGGAAATACTGGTCCGATTTGAAAAATTATTTCAGTGTTAGATAGCCCATTTATCGAGTAAGGCTATATGCTATATTTTATCACGCTAAGACTAATAGGAGAATGTGGAAAAAACGGGGGAAATTATTTGAAAGGTCTTATCTCGCGAATTACTGGAGCAATTTTTATGTTATTTGGCACAGATAAGAGGAAGACCACGTGAAGGATCATACACTATCGATTTTAATATTTTTTTCAGTGGCTATAGGTATTATATTTTATACCCGTGCGACGCCGGGTGGGTCGCTAGTTATAAATATTTTAATGTTTGCAGAATACATATTTAAGTACAGATTGTTTTGCAGTAAATTAGTAACGTCTTTCGAAAAATGTATAATATACGTCTATTTTATTTCGAAATATTATGCGAAACTTCCTGAAACACTTGTTAGCATGCAAATTACATTTCGATTATGATATGCGACGTCTATAAATAATTTGCACGTCAATTATTGCACGTAGGTAAATGATCTTATATAGTATATAATAATAATAATATCTATTATATCCACAGTATAAAATAATCATAATCATACAGTAGCCTATATGAACCGCCTGGTTCGGGAGCTAAGCATTACCTACTAATAATATATTACGAGTATATTCTGTGGCATTACCGTGATTTCAGGTAGGCTTAAGGAATACAATACAATACGCAGCGTCACGCGCGTTAAATTTTTTTGTGTGTTGAGCCAATTTTATTTCGAGGCCTACTTAGTCTACTGTTTGATATTCATACTATACTATAGTATAGTATGAATATCATGATCTATAGATCATGATTATAACTCAGTAAGTTAGAGAAATGAGAATTGGCGCAGCACCAAATGTTATGCAATCTCGCTACTTATCGACTGGCTGATGGTCATACTATTGTACCATTTAAGATGAGAATTATTGACTAAATTGAGGCTATATTACTTTTTAGAGGAAGTGGCAACAGTTAAAATAGTATACAGCTAAATATCTTAAGTCTCGACTGAACGCGATAGACTGCTTGAGTATTATCTTGAAAAAAGTAACGCCATTATTATCTTCATATTTTCTACTTCAAATTGCTCTGAAACATCGAATTGGCATTTTCAGCTTCAAGTTTCAACGGTCAACCAGGCGGGCGAGCCAAGATCTTTTCTTTATCCCTTCGCATTGTATCACCGATTCAAATGTATGGAAATTGGAATTGACATAAGACGAGTCTAACGTCAACGTCATAATATTAACGAAGGCTTATGTCAATTTCATACATTTTGATCGGCGATTCTATTAACGAAGCGCCATCGAAAAAGTAGCCAGGTTTTATATTTCGACTTGCTTTAGGATTGTTATTCCCTACCTAGGCCAGTCATTAAAGCCAAAACCCGAAAGAAATTAGTAACTTGATAAAATTTTAGGGGGTTGTTAAAGAAGGTAAAATAACTTACCGTGTGATTTTGCAGCGTTCTGGGGTGTACGGAAAGAGTTGAAAAGGGCTGAAAAAGGTTTTTTGTTAATAACATTGCGTCAAAAATTAGTAACACGCTGCAAATTTGGAATTAGGTTGTTCTTGCCGTTTTCTAACGTGTATTAAATTTGCAGCTTTTTGCAACATACGGAACATTGTTTAGTACTAAAAAACAATGAAATTTGTTATTAACAGGGGTAAAAAATGTAGTAACACGCTGCAAATTTATAATTAAGTTGTTCATAACGTTTTCTAACGTATATTAAATTTACAGCAATTTAGTAATAAACAATGTTCCGTATGTCGCAAAACGCTGCAAAATTAATACACTTTACAAAACGGTAAAAACAACTTAATTCTAAATTTGCACCTAGTTACTATTTTTTTTACCCCTGTTATTAACAAATTTGATTGTTATTTAATAATAAACAACGTTCCGTATGTTGTAAAACGCTGCAAATTTAATACACGTTACAAAACGGTAAGAACAACCTAATTCCAAATTTGCAGCGTGTTACTAATTTTTTACGCAATGTTATTAACAAAAAACCTTTTTCACCCCTTTTCAACCCTTTCCGTACACCCCAGAACGCTGCAAAATCACACGGTAAGTTATTTTACCTTCTTTAACAACCCCCTAAAATTTTATCAATTTACTAATTTCTTTCGGGTTTTGGATTTAATGACTGGCCTAACCCGCGTACTACTACTGATTTTAATAACCTTTTAACTAACTGTTGTTACAGTGAACGTCAGCGTATTGTTAAGTAGCTAACTATCAATTATTGCCTTGCACTATAACATGACTGCTACTGTAAACATGTCATTACTAAACCAGCTTAATCATGATTAGAGTTAATGTCTTGAATAGTGGAATTGTGGGAAAATCAGTAAGTTTATTATGGAAATAAGTGTAAAGTCCAATAATATTTATTGAGATATCGATTGCAAACTAGTGTTATTTTTGTCTAAGGTATAATAATTTCACAATGATTCAACAATAAAATAATATAAGATAATCAAGTAATACTGTTATCTGTACTTTTTAGGTATATAAAAAGCCTATATTATATGATATTCCAGAACTATTTATTACAGTAGTACAGACTACAGATTAAAAATGATGTCTTAGTGGCAACTGGCAAGAGGCTAATATTTCCCATCTCGAATTAAAAAGAGCAGGCTTTTCTGTCAGCCAGTAAATTTTGTATCAATTTTACTTTTATTTGAACTTTTTTTTACTAGTATTTTAACTTGGGGCTAACGTTGTTAGCAATTTATAGTGTAAAAAAGAAAATGACACCTCAAAAACAAAAATCCATTCACAATTACAAATTTCGGAGGTTAAAACCTCTGGGCGCGCCACTATATTATGCAGAATATTATGTTATTGTTTAGCTAGTTTTATAAATATCCTGTACTAGCCGTTAATTGGTCCTGAAATAAATTTAAAATTTTATAGTTTTCTTCCTCTTCTAAAACTGGACGAAAGGATTTCAGATTTACGTTGTTAATAAATAAATGAATGAAAAGCAGAAACTTAATAATTGCTATCGATTTAATTTGTTGCTAACAGTATTCTTGTATTGTTAAACGATTAATTGGTCCTAATCTAACAATTGCGTTTCAGTCACCGATTTAAACAATAATAAGGTCAAACTGATGGAAAATGCCGTTGATTATCAGTTATCACAATACATAAGAATCTAGATGTTGCTTGCAAGTCGCAACCTTGTCGCGCCAAAGTTCGTCTATCGCCCGAGAGCCGCACATTTTTCCTGATAAAATTATTTATCCTGCGTCCTTACGCTGGCCTCAATGTCTATTTCACTTCTTAGGGCGTTCTGATTTTTTTAAAGCTATTGCATAACTTTTATTGCGAGCTTTGAACGCGGTGACCGAATCAAGAAATTCCGTAACGAAAAAACCTAACACACGCCACTCCGACCGGCCGCGGCGTTGCCAGACTTTGGCATGGTGTTTGTCTGCGTGCGACTAGTCGTATGCGAATTATAATTATTGCATAAGTTGATAAAAAATGCCATGCAATAGCTTTTCCTCGTTTTTTTTTTAACCGGATACGAGTTATAAACCGGACAATAAGAAAACTTATGGTGGTTCTACAAAGAAAAGCAATACAAAACACTTGCAATACAAAATTAGATACGCCGGGTATACCTTTAAGTTGTGATGTCGCAATGTCAGTACATTTTAGCATCAAAAGCTGTCGACAGCGAAATTTCTAAGGGTCTTTAAGGCCCATTCGAAAGTGGATTTCGACAGAGGCGGTGAAGCGTTGAGTTGCGACAGGTTGTAATGCAACCTTGACTATTATGATTTAAGAACAGTCTTGAAAGATTGATGTTATGCTACGTTTTGATGCTTGCCTAGCCACGGCAAGCCTCCACAAGCCCGAGCGTGAAAACAGGTGAAATGGCTTGGCTTGCGTGAGCTTGCGGACGCTTGTAGACGATCGGGAGTAGTGTCGGTTTTTGGACAGAGATCAAAGGGCATGTACGTAATACACTGACGCGTTCACAAGCGTGAAAATGACTTACAAATGCAAAGCGAGATTTGTGGAGGCTTGTGGCTTGTGAAGGCTTGCCGTGGCTCGGCAAGCATCAAAATGTAGCATACATTTCGTATTCAAAGGATCTATGGATTAATAGATCCAGGACATCCCTCCGTATACGGCTGAAGGCAAACTGCAGGTGGTTTTAGTGGGGAAGCTTAAGCCGACAGTCCCACATGAAGGGTTTCCCCTGCGCGTCAAAAAAAATATCTATGGATTAATGGGAAGAGATAGCTTGATCCTTTTAAAGTGTAATGAGTGTCCATACTTAATATTTTAAATGCGAACGTGTATCTGTCTTGCCTCTTCACGTCGAAACCACTCAACCGATTTTGATGAAATTTGGTATGGAGATACGTTGAGACCGGGAAAGGATATAGGACATTTTTTAAACCGGAAAAATGAACGGTTCCTGTGCGATAAACGCATTTTGGCGCAACGGGGTTGCGGGAGTCATCTAGTCAAACATAATCCCCCTTCATGGATTTGTTTTGTGCTTAAGGCTGGTCAAGTAGCCCTGACGTCACTGCGACCCTTGAGGATCTATTGTGACTCCTTCGCAATAGAGTACCGTCCCCAACGCAATGCTGCTCATGAATTGAACGATGTGGTTGGAGTTGGTGCCATGAATTTCCTCTATGGATGAGGACTCTTCATGGATATCTTTTCTTTTTTCTTTCATCAGTTCTATAGCAAGCGATGCGTCACCACGACAAAGTCTATATTTGAATACCGGAAATAAAAAAGGGTATAAGTGTCAAAAACAAAATGTGGAGAAATTATTGTTGATCAAAATAGTAGCTCATCTTCGTAATAAATTTTGTTTATTTTTTAAGGGAAATAAGTACTTACATTACGATAAAATCTCTTTGTGTAGAAGAAACAAATTTTTTTACTTATCAATTACTACAACAAAATTACATTTTAATTGACTATCTTAAGAAAACCCTAAGTCCAATTCTAATTTAAATAATTCATTTGTGGACATTTTGATCCGAACCTACCAGATCCGAGGTCCTTAGAGTTTTGTTATATGACAGGCCTCGTAAAAATCATTTCTTGTTTTGCGAATCATTACCGGTTTTTTTCTAAATTGGGTAAAGGTTGTTTATAAACAAATAATTTGTTTATAACAGGTTTAGATGGTGGGGGTCAATGACCGCAGCTAGTCCCGTATTCCTATGCATATAAAGTGGTATTTATTCGATATATCTATGTCAGATGAACCTGTTAGTCATTTGCGGAAATACTGGGAGTAAGAATTGATGTCTTACTAGATGACGCCCGCAACTCCACTCGTTAATTGCGCGTAAACCGCATAATTTTCCGGGACTAAAAGTATCCTATGTCCTTTCCTGGGACTCAAAGTATCTCAAAATGGGTTTAGCGGTTGGGCATAAAGAGGTAACAGACAGACACACAGACAGACACACTTTCGCATTTATAATATTAGTATGGATGCATTAAAATTCTCGTGTCTTATGCCCGTTTTCACCAACAACACCTAAAATTTAGGTGTCCCTTAAACCAATATTAAAAGTTTTGTTCTTGATGAATTGAAAACCCCGTAACTCTTAGGTGACGTATATCACTACATAGTAAAAAACAAAAAAAAAAAAAAATAAAAATCGTTTTATTTCTGAATAAATTTGAATCAAATGTTTTCAGAACGTTGAGCTACATGTTGCCTACCACCGGTTCGGGAACTAACCCGGCGAGAAGAACCGGCGTAAGAAACTCGCACGGGGCCACTTTTTACTAAAAAAGTGGAAAATTAGTCTTTTAAAAAAATAAAATTTACAATGTAAATAACTTAATCTAATAAGTACTTTATAGAAAGTCAACATGAATTGTAAGTCACATATAATAAATGTAGAAGCAGCAGCAAGCAGCCATCCTACTCCCAAGATGTGCCATCGTTTAGGAAATCATTGACCGTATAGTAGGCTTTGGCACACAAACGTTCTTTAATTACTTTTTTAAATTTATTAATTGATAGATTTTGAACGTTTTTCGGGATTTTATTGTAAAGGCGTATACATTGACCTTTAAAAGATTTACTTATTTTGCTAAGTCTGATCACTGGCATTTCCAGCTTGTGCCTATTTCTAGTGTTTCTAGAAATAGGCACAAGCTGGAAATGTAAACAAAGTAACTTTTTCTGTCCTCATGTCCCTTTGTTCCCTTTAATGGGGATTGTCCATTTTTTTAAAATTTTGCTCATTACAAAAACATTTCGAGGAATAAGGTCAGTGATCGTTTTTCTGTATATAAACGAAAAAAATACCCATTAGTTACTTATATTTTTGAAGAAATATGTTTAACCTTAGTTTGACCTTCAATGGCGTTAAATTAGCAATAAATTCGACCAACATTACGTTTCGAACTTTTGGGAAGCTTTTCGTATCAGCTTTCACATAATGATGTATTTGACGAACCAGCCATTATAACTAAGATTCAAAGGAAAAAAAACATTCTGCAGAGGTCAATTGGCCGCCGATGATGACGTCAGAGCGAAACTTTAAAAATTTATTGAGAAAAAACTAGTCAATGAATTTCAAAATTATTTAATTTATTTTCTTAAAATACCCTATTTTAACGAAAAAAAATATAAAAAGTACATGTAATTTTTTTTGGACAATGCCCATTGCGGTTTTCTTTAATAGATAGAGTTATTAAAGAGGAAGGTTTGTGATAAATTTGTATATTAAGGGCCTGTTTCACCGCTCCAGATAAGGCTATCCACCACTTAATTTGACAGATGGAGTATGGAAAATCTGTCAAATAACCCTATCGGGCACCTTATCAGGAAGCGGTGAAACAGGCCATTAATATTAATTATGGGAGTTCGCTATTTTACAAATAAAATATCAGACGGCCATTCTGTAAACAGATTCATTATCAAGGCAACCGTCGTCGTCGCCACATACGTCACCAAGTGTACGGCCTACGGCGTCGTCAATTCTGAAAAAAAATCAAAATCAAAATCAAAATTGTTTTATTTCTGAATAAATTTAAAATAAATATTTTCAGAATGTCCTACATGATGCCTACCACCGGTTCGGGAACTAACCCGGCGAGAAGAACCGGCGTAAGAAACTCGCACGGGGCCCACTTTTTTACCAAAAAAAGCGAGAAAAAATTAATCTTTTAAAATAAAGTTTACAATTTTGTAACTTAATATTATATACAATATCCACATACATAATTGTAAGTCCTATTAATAATAATGTAGAAGTAGCCTTGCAAGAAGCCATCCTACTCCCAAGGTGTGCCATCGTTTATGAAATCATTGACCTTATAATAGGCTTTGGCACACAAACGTTCTTTAACTACTTTTTTAAATTTATTAATGGAAAGATTTTGAACGTTTACTGGGATTTTGTTGTAAAGGCGTATACATTGACCTTTAAAAGATTTACTGACTTTACTAAGTCTGATCACCGGCATATATAGCTTGTGCTTATTTCTAGTATTCCTACAGTGAATGTCACTTTTAACTTTAAATTTTGTTATATTTTTTCTAACATATATTACATTATCCAAAATGTATTGAGAGGCAACAGTTAGGATACTAATTTCTTTAAATTTATCTCTCAGAGATTCTAAAGCAGACATTTTATAAATAGAACGTATGGCTCGCTTCTGCAGCACAAATATTGTATTAATGTCGGCAGCGTTTCCCCATAAAAGGATTCCATATGACATCCTACTATGAAAATAACTAAAATATACTAATCGTGCCGTGTCTTCGTCAGAAATTTCCCTTATTTTTCTGACTGCATATGCTGCAATCTGAATACCGTAAATTACAAACGTCACCTGGTTTGACGGATGAATCGCATAATAGGTTGTTTTATTTCATTATCATTTATATTAAATAAACGTTACCTAAGAGTCGGGGCATTACGCCTGTTTTCACCTTTATTTGTTATCAAACACCTAAGAAACTGCCTGACCAATTGTGTTGAAATTTTGTGTGCTTATCCTCTGAGCCTAAGAATCGGATAACTTTTCCAATTAACCAATTCCTAAATCGCCTCTAACGAAGCTATAGTTTACAAACATAATATTATGAGGTACTTAAATATAAAGGCTCCAGACTTACCTATATAAGCGCTAATCTTAACAGGGGAAAATACCACCAGTCTAATTAATCACAAAATGTCAGAAACGATAGCATCCAAAAACTTGTAATGAAAGGTGCCTTATACAGGATGCAATTAAACTTTCCTGCCAATTTTTTTTCCAGGGGTTAACATTAGGAGAGTCCATTTAATATAATAACACCCAATTAAAAAAATTGGGTGTTATTTTTATTTCAATGACTTATTTTATCCTATTTCAAATAGATGCACTATGCAGAATGGTCACTCGCAGCGCGGGGGAATGAGCGGGGGTGACGCGGGATGAGACGCGCGCGCGGGGGCACGTCACGCGGGCGGGGCCGACGCGGCGACGCATCGTGTCCGTTAATTGTAATATTTTGTAGTGTGTATTGAACTTTCGGAAGCTATTTCTCAACATTATAGTACTGAGTGACTATAAAAGAAAAAATACGTGTATTTTTATTTTTAACAAGGATATATTATATTAAAATTTGGCAGGAAGGTTAAATCTCTAGGTCCTAGGGAGAGGGAGATAAACCAACCAATACGTGTTAGATATTATGTAAGACTGACAGGTTGTACATTTGGTCATATTTTTTTAATGGCTTTAAAGTATAAAGTTTAAACCCACCTATACTTCCGCATTGCTTTTAATTGTGCACTGTATATACAGCTTAAGTCTTTTCTTTGTCTGGAATTATATTACCTCTGAACTTTATCAAAGTGATCCTTACACCGTCGGATTAGAGGTCATATCAGATGCAAAATAACTACGAATGTAACCAAAATACTGTCCGCGACCGCCAATTCAATTTCCCCTGTTAAGACGAAACTGACACTCGGAGTAATAGAGCTCGGTCACCATGATTTGGTCAAACGTAGGACTTTGTCCTGGGCTAGCGAAGCGAGCTATTATATTGCCCATTTCGTTTTTGACTTTAGAGCTATTTTAACAATACATTTATAAACAACTAAATGACATCCGCAACTCCGTTGCGCCAAAGCTCGCTTATCGCGCGGGGACCGTACATTTTTTCGGAACAAAAAGTATCCTGTGTCCTTTCCCGGGACTCAAAGTATTTTCATGCCAAATTTCAGCAAAATCGGCTCAGCGGTTTGGGCGTGAAGAGGTAACAGACAGAGAGACAGACAGACACACTTTCGCATTTATAATATTATTAGTATTAGTATGGATAGTTATAATTTAATGAGAAAAATTAATTTTGCATAGGTAGGCCCTGTTGTATTTAACGTTGCGCCAAAATTCGTTTTTCGCTCGGGAACCGCACATTTTTTCGGAGTTAAAGGATCCTATGTCCTTTCCTGCAGGGCAATCGCGCTAAATTTTTTCAAGAACCGCAAATGAAACTCGGACGTTGATCGACTTTTGGAACGATTCTGTATCGCGCTAACGTTTTGACAGCTAGTTGAGACGTTACTAAACCTCAGCCCGAGCGCAAACGCTGTCAAAACAAAAAGTTGATACAATGCAACTTCTACTCGCACGTTTCTGAAACGTTTCTTATTTTAGTGTGTTAAATTGACGAAAATCGATGGAAAAATATAACATAAGCTATACTTAATCAAATTATAATATAAGCTTATGTTTTACTTCAAAGCTGTAAAATAACACTACGGACTATTTTAGTTTGTTAAAAAGTGAATTGAATTTTGACATTACTAATTAATTACTTCTTTACGTAAATGTTTTCTACTTTTGTCACAAGTCACAACTCACAAGTTACTATTCAACACTTGTATGGCGTTTGTAAAATACATATAGTAAAACAATACTATAAATTCAACTACGTAAATTAAAAACTCCAAGTAATAATCATTCAGACTCATAAGTTCTACCAACACAACTTCACCCGTGTCATATTTATCCATATGTAAATAAACAATTTGTCATTTGACCAATTATTAACACATCGGAAAAAAATTGTTCATATTTAAGCCAATCAAAACTAAATCAGAAGGGCGCTGATTAGTCCGCTGCAATGTCTGTCTAAAGGTCAAACGTTGCGCTTCGTTCGAGTTCCATCTAAGGTTGAGTTACGGTTGAAACGCTAGCACGATACTGAAATTTGTTCAGACGCAGCGGAACCAAACCGTAACTGAACCACAACCAAGGCAGATGTGAACCTGAATTGAAACGTTTGAAAATAACGCGATTGCCCTGCTGGAACTCAAAGTGTACCTATTTCCATTGTCCACACCAAATTTCAGCATAATTGGGTCAGCGGTTTGGGCGTGAAGAAGTTACAGACAGACAGAGACACTTTCACATTAATTATAAATGGATGTAAACACGAAGTATGTACTCGTACGTTATGACGTAATCGATAAACTGTGACTAATATTTTTACTTTAAATCACTCATAAAATCAATCAAAGTCTAAATATTCAGAAATGCTTAAATTTATTTACAACGAAATTTGATTAAATCAGTTTTAGCATAATATATTATACAAAATATATAAAATCAAAATATTACTATCAAGTTAAAGAAGATAAGTCACGTTGTTTTTATGGACTGTCTGAGCGTAAGCATACTCATGTACACTCTAGTTTCAGACTTCCACATCTTGAAATAAACGTCATTATACTTTCAATGTTAAAAGGAACTTCTTCAAGGTTAATTATTGCAATCATCATCATCAGCTTCATGATCTTTACGAATGTTGTGAATTTGAATAATAATACTTAATTGATAAATGTGGTTCCTTAGCTAAGATCAGAGCTGAGAGAACTGTTACATTAATTATTCTAACTGTAAATAGAAGTAACTTTTAAGCGAGCAGAGAGATCATTTTTGTATGAACAGGGTGCTAATCTTATATTATGCTAATCTTATAAATCGAGACTTCGTAAAATGAATGTCCTACTTAAAAAATCTGTCCAAACGTTTTAATTATAAATAGTTACTAGTAAAGTATTTTAAAAAGATAGAGCCATCAAAATTGTACTAAATTAACAATTAAAACTCCCTATCTCAAAAACTTGCAGTTTTCCCTGAGTTGAATGATACCTATACTGGTATAACAAAAAGAATCACTTAAGGCGACGCCTTGATAATTTTGCTGTACTAGTGATATCGAATTTTCTCAGCAATGACTAAAGCTAAGAAATTAAAGTTCATTGTCAGTATTCATTATGTCTTTGTCTTTGAATTACCCATAGCATAACACGATTGGTCAACTTTTATAACACAGAATAATCAATCAAAAATACCCCTGTAAAAAAGGGATTCCTATTTTGCCAACAGAGGAGAGATATGCATAGAGTAACTAAGCAGTTTTGAAATGTTACAAATACTGCATACGGGTACGAGTGCAGTCAAGAAATTTTACAGCGGGGTAATGTCGCTAGTATTCTAGGCACTCTCCCTAAAGGCAGCAGTCTGGATGACAACCTTTTTTAACCGACTTCCAAAAAAACGAGGAGGTTATATGTTCGGCTGTGAATATTTTTAACCGACTTCCAAAAAAACGAGGAGGTTATAAATATGTTCGGCTATGGATATATTTTTTTTTACGTATGTTCAACGATTACTCCGCCGTTTATGAACCGATTTTCAAAATTTTTGTTTTGTTGTATTAGGTTTCACTCCAATTTGGTCCCATTTTCACAAAAGTGGTGACCTAATGACGGGATCCATGAGTAATCGAGGGAACTCCTCAAAATTCAAATGGAAACATATGGTTTTTTTTTGTTTCATATGAAGTATTCCAGGCATAATTATTATGTTACCAAAAATAAGATTTTGCACCAGGATATACCATGGTTCGAAGGTGGTGAACAGACCTCCTTACTCCTTATAGATACATGTTTGGGGGTTGTTTTAAGAACTGAAAGCATATACTACTAAGCTAATTACATTAATCATCATCATCATCATCACCACCATTCCACCATACACCTTCACATTATGGTATATATTATAATTGGTAGGTATTTTTCATAGTATTTTTAGATCAAAACGGATCACGGATGTCTTTAAACATTGTTCTGTAGAAAGTTAAGCTATTTTGAAAATTATTTTATTATATTATTTCGACCTAATGATAAGGTCCATGAGTGATCGAGGGAACTCCTCAAAATTTATATGGAAATGTTTATATAGAAATCTTCTCATAAAATCGAAATCACCATATGTATGGTGATTTCGATTTTATGAGAAGTATCCTAAGCATATGCTACCAAAAAGCAAAATTTTGCACTAATATATACCTTGGTCCCGAAGGTGCTAAGAGAACTCCGGATTCCTTATAGATACAAGTTTGGAGGTTTCAGCTTTGGTTTAAGAACTCAAAGCATATGCTACTATGCAAGTTACATTCATCATCATCATCACCACTACAACCACACCATCATTAAATCATAACTCTTAATTTGTCGAACTATTTCAAAAATTATATCAATGGTGTTATATTGTTATATCAAAGTAAATTATTCAAACTTGGTGATCAGGTTACCAAGTTAGCAATTTCATTATGAGATCTATGAATTATGAGGTATGTCCGTATGTAAGAAACTCCTTGTTATTGGGACAAAATAAATAGTTACATTAACGTAGTTCTAAGTAGTTTAAGCATAATATTATATGAACAATAATTATAGTGAACTAATGACTTTCCAGGAGTGTTGTGATAGAAAGAAAGTCACTGAAAAGGAGCCTTTAGAGATAGGCGCATGAACATTAATTTAGTCATTGCTTGATTAAGGCCAAGCTTATATTATTAATTATACAGTGATACGGGTATATTCTTGGAGTTGCTTATGCAATTCTCTATTCCGAGAGGGCGCTAGGTATATTAACTTTATAGTTCTCATATCATAAATGTGTATTTTGGCTCCAAAGTCACTTAGTAGAACACATTAGTATTTACAGAAAACGTTATAAATTGCTTAAATTACTAAAAAGAGTGAAATTATTATTTCTAACAAAAAATTCAAACCGACTTCCAGAGTAAAAACAATAATTATTATTATAATGAACAAAAAAGTATTAAATAATTCTTACTATTAATAGTGCCTTATGCAGAATACTCCTAAACCTCTACTATTTCTGTAAACAATCTTCATAATTTTGAAGTCGGTACCAGTCTTTAAAATTAAAAATATTTTGTCTAAGAACTCACCATTCTTAGCTGGTATCGACTTCAAAATAATGAAGATTGTGTACAGAAATAGTAAAGGTTTAGGAGTATTCTGCATAACGCACTATCAATAGTAAGAATTATTTCATATTTTTTTGTTCATTATAATAATAATTATTGTTTTTATTCTGGAAGTCGGTTTTAATTTGTTGTTAATTATATTTTGACGACCTCCGTGGCGCAGTGGTGAGCGCGTTGGTAGCTCAAGCCGGGAGGTCGCGGGTTCGAGTCCCGCCGACGGAACAAAAAGTTTATAAAGTTCCTGGGTCATGGATGTGTATTAAATGTGTGTATCATATAATAAAAATCTTAAATATATGTATAGTATAAAAGTATTAAATATATTTCCGTTGTCTGGTACCTGTAACACAAGTCCTTCAGGTACTTACCACGGGGCCAGACTGACGTGGTGTGAAGTGTCCATAGATATTATTATATTATTATTATTATTATATTTAAACTATTATTTATTTATTTATTTATTTATTTATTTACTCATTATTATACTAGTTTTTATTATAGTTTAGTATTTATTGTATTAGTTAATTTTGTTTATTTATTACTTAATTTTATTTTAACTTAGATTTTATTAAAGCTTGTAAAAATAATTAGAAATTTTTACTTCAATAAACAATAGATCACGTCATTCGCAAGTTATGTATTAGGTAATAAGCTTCTATACGTAACTGATCTACCAAAATATCTTATATTTTTATTGAATCTTTCTAGCAACCACTCGTATTAGCATATTATTATTATCTTTTTATTCATTTATGCAAAAATACGTTTGAATAATTAACAAGAATGATTTATATTTTATAAGATGTAAAGTACCAATTTTAAGAAAGAAAAATCTGGAAACGTGGTTTTATGGTATAGTAGCTACGTATATACTTGGGTATAATATAGAAAAAATATTAAATATGTACCTAATTACCTAAACTATTAATATTAAAAAAAAAGAACAAAACAAAACTTATTACTCACTATACTGTACATTATTTTTAGATAAATTGAGTCGTCGACTTTTTGTCTTTGAATTATTATTTTATTACCTACTTCTGAATTTATGAGTACGAAAATTTTGTTTAAAAATAATTAATTATTTTAAAAAATCAACGTTTTATTTTTCCGCTCTAAAAGTCACGGAGTTTTGCCGTTGCTCTTGTATGGATTCTATAAGACTGTGTGCACACGGGTAAAAAAATACTTAATACAAAAACTTTATTTTTTAGCTGGGTATGAATTTTGATGTCATACAACTTTAAATTATTTTATAGCCTAAAATTATACAAATCTTTATATATTATGTAGAATATTACTTATGCATTTATTGCTATCAGCGACAATGATTGCTAGCAGCTGTAGGTACACGGAGCTAATACAAAGAATATGTATGATTTTTTGTAGTAGTTTAATGTCATTTTAATGCGTATTGATTTATGAATGTTTACATAACAAAATGCGTTTATAATGATATGCAAATCATAAGAAAAATATAGCGACTTACATAACAGTCATACACGACAGGTGCTTACGATTTGACTATATTAATAACATAATAATATTATTAAGTATCTAATTCCACTATCTAATATCAGTTTTAAATCTATACTAATATTATAAAGCTGAAGAGTTTGTTTGAACGCGCTAATCTCAGAAAGTGCTGGTTGGATTGAAATATTTTTTCATTTATCGAGGAAGGCTATAGGCTATTATATTATCACGCTAAGACTAATAGGAGCGAAGAAACAGAGGAAAATGCGTAAAAAAACGGAGAAAATTATTTGAAAGGGACTATCTCACGACCTACTGGAGAAATATAATTTAGGTTATATTTTGGCACAGATAAAAAGTAGATCACGTGAAGGATCATAGGCTATTTTTTGTGGAATAATTTGTCTGTGAAATATCTAATTTACGCGGGCGAAGCCGCGCGGAACGCGTTGAATAATATAATATATTTTCTTTGATACAAATGTGTACTAGTATAATAATATAAGTGGCAAGTTTTTTTAGAGACGTTGCCTCTTGGGTGAATAGTAAATATCAGGTACGTCTCTTCCTTGACTTCGGCAAACGTAAACAAAAAAAAAACGTAATGTATTAATCAAAAACTAAGCTAAGCTATATCATTGTATTCGAAGAATTCTTATCGATGATAATTCATTCATAAATAGGGTACCGTGTATACCAGAATATTCAAATTTTGATATTTCCTTAATTATTCTGTTGTGTCTATTCTGATTATTGTAATATATTAAATAGAATGGACAATTTGTCTTTAAATATACCTAAGTTTTTTATTTATTTATTAGCTTTGAACTTTAAACAAAAAGCTTATAAAATGCTAGTTGCTTTTGTCACTGGCACACATATATAAATAATAGGATATTACTGGGAATTTTGTTGTTTTTAATGTTACTATTTATAAAATAAAACGTAAAAAGATTGTAAAAGTATTATTTATTATAATTAATTCATCTATAAGACAGTCTAAAGTATAGCCGGTGTTGTTGAGGATGTAAACATTTAAGGCGAATTTCTGCGAACTGTTTTGATAATTTTTTTCGTGTTTCTGGAAACATCGAATTGAATTTTTTTTACAAAACTATAATTATTACTACCAATATGTTAGGTTATATTTGTCATTTTTGATTAAAAATAACAGTGACTCAACATATCAAATATCAATATATTTTTGTGATTGTGACCTTATTTTTGAATTTTTGTTTTTTTCTTACTATTGCGCTCGGCTTTTTAACCATGGCCAGTGTCAAGAAAAATATTATGGTGGGAAAACAATATTCTCCTCACAATCATTATCATCATCGTTTTACCATAATATCATCATGTCTAAAGTCTAGTCGGTCAATTCAGTAACGTGGTAAACGCTTTACTGAAACTTTCGACGGAGTTTTGGAGGGAACACAAAAAAGCGCATTTCTGGAAGTTGCAGCATTTGTTTACACTTATGCACGATAACGAATATCTAATTATGGTTAATATTCTACCAATATTATACTTAAAAAACCCAGTTAATAAAATTTTGGAAAAATAATACAAAACACAACAGCATTCTTTCTCATTCCCGGCAAAACTTCCAGTCATGTAGTTTCATTGAAAGTATCTGGCAAGCAGTCTGTTTTTAACCGACTTCCAAAAAACGAAGAGGTTATAATATGTTCGGCTGTGGATATTTTTTTTTGTATGTTCAACCTTTATTCCATCGTTTGTGAACCAATTTTTAATAATTATTATTATCCGTTGCGTTGTCCGTCGCGTCGTTACTCGTAACGTCCGTCATAGCCCATAGACCATATTGTCCATCAGTTTGTCGTCATATTATTATTAGTCCACTAGTACAAAGGCGTGTGTTTTGACCTCTTGAACGTAGGTTCTACTTCTTATACGACGTTTCTGCAATTTCGTTTTTGAAGTGAAAACTTCTTTAGCGGCGTTGAGCACTTTTGTGGGATGGGTAAAAACTGTGAAACTTGTGTCAGATTCTCGTGCTGATCGAAAAACCTTGGATAAACCGTAAGACGGTTGGAGAGTAGTGTTTTGTGTCGAACTCGAACTCGGTTTCGATTAATTTAAAAAATCGATTTTCATAAAAAATGGGTTAAAAATTTAATTGATTGTAAGGGTTTCGATTAATTAAAAAACCGGCCAAGTGCGAGTCGGACTCGCGCACCGAGGGTTCCGTACAAACCTGCAAGGTTTACAAAGTTCGTTCATTACGACAATCGTATGAGGAAATGGGTAGTAAGTTTAAAATTATTAAAAAAATATATATTATGTGATGTAACTAAAAATTTATGGTTTTCGTAATTTTTCCTTTATCTATGCTATAAGACGTTGCTTCGTACCAAATTTCAAGATTCTGAGTTCACGGGAAGCACCCTGTAGGTTTTGATTCCCTTGCAAGTGTCGAAAATTTGCGGCATAAACGGCTGTATCTTTTGATTGCGTTGGCTTAGAAGTTTGATTTTTTCACAGCTTCAAGGGACAGTAGACCTGAGTAATTGATATAAATTTCAGCTTCATACCTCCACGCGTTCCTGAGTAAAAGGGTCTTGACAGACGGACGGACAGACGGACAACAAAGTGATCCTATAAGGGTTCCGTTTTTTTCCTTTTGAGGTACGGAACCCTAAAAAATCAATTCTTTAATAATCGATTTTTCATAAAAAAATGGGTTAAAAAAATGCACAACGTTAATAATCAAGTTTTCACTTCTGCCGGCACTCCCGGAGTGCAACCCGTCTTTTTTTTCATTGAATCATTCGTTTAAAAAAATGTTATGTAACTAGCTTGTACAAAAGTCATGTCTGAAAATAGCCATATCAGATAAAATAAATGAATGGTTATTACCAAGTATTACCGAAATACTGACCATTACAGGTTTGTAATTCTTTTATCAACTCTCATATCAGTATATTGTAAAATAAAAATATGTGAAATATTCCGTCAATAAACAAATTGTTTCAACGATTGCGGTTGTAACAATTTTATTTTCGTAATCATTAAGAAAGAAATAGTAATAGAATATAAATAAGTACGAAAAAAACCTATCTACCATACCTCAAAAAAATATATAGCGACATTATGCACCCAGCTTTACATTCATGTACAAGTCACAGAAAATATTGACCTAATTTTATAAAGCCCTACAAGTAAACTGTGAGAAAAATACCTGTGGACGAGTTACTAGGTGTATAATAATTGTTATTGTAAACAATGAAAAATATTTGCGGTCAATTTAAATTTTATATTTTGCAGTATAATTTTATAATTAGCTGATACTTTTTGCCAACTATCTTATCTCTTATGAGTTATGACTTTATGAGCCATTGGCATAAATAATGTTTTTTAGGATTGAAATTTTGTTTCAAAAATACGATATAATATGTATTATGTTAGTCTTAGATTTACAATGTTGGGAATATGATTGGGAGCCACGATTCACGAAGGAAGATCTTACGACTGAGTATGTCTATGTCGTATCACGATTCACGTATCGTGGGTCAGGCTGAAGCCCACTGAAGTCATTTTAGACGTTGCGTTGTATAATGTGTGTGAAAATTGAATTTAAATCAGACATCACTTTATCAACTCATCACCAATCATCATTCACCGTTTTGATAAGATCTCCCCCTCTTTTCCTGACCCAGCGTCAGGCTGAAACCCACTGAAGTCATTTAGACGTTGCGTTGTATAATGTGTGTGAAAATTGAATTTAAATCAGTCATCACTTTATCAACTCATCACCAATCATCATTCACCGTTTTGATAAGATTTTCTCCTCTTTTCCAGGCATGGTCGGCGCGCCTGATGTCGTCAAGCCGTCAGACAAAGTCGAAGACTACTCGCCCCAGCTCAACGGCGGCCCCGTCTACACCATCAGCGGTAAGTGGAACTACATCTTAGCATACACTCATTACGTCTTTTATTAGTGTTCCGTACCCAAACTCCAAAGATCCTGCGTGAAGGCTCTACGCCCTACGGCACCAAATGTAGGTGACAGTGTGACTTATTATAGTCTAGACATATTATTATGTAGATTGTAGACTATAATATTATGTTGATCCGACTTAGTAATTCATGCAGAATTTGAAGTAAATCCATGTTCTTTTTGAGTTTAGCTCGGACATTCATACAGACAAACAGACAAAAATAATTCTAAAAACTATATTTTGGCTTCAATATCGATTATAGATCGCGACCCTTGGGTCGCGATCTGTACATTGAATATTTTTTAAAAAGACTACTTGTAGTCTTTTTAAAAAATATTCAATGTACAACTTTGACCGACTTTGTCCGACGTTCCGACTTACAATTTATTATTTGTATAAAATATTATGTATCTAAAAGATAATTTTATATTACAACATCCTAGCAAACTGCCAATTAATTAATTATTATTTATTAGTTTTTACTCTTACAAAAGCAAATAAAGATGATTGTAAACTTTAAAACTACAGTGGTAGGTAAGTACTAAATAAAATACTCTCTATGTAATTTTAAAAGTAAATTGTTCGTGTCTGCGGTTTTCCGGCAGGAGCTAAATTATACCAGCGCATTTGATTGGCTAAAGTCAAAACATTAACAAATTAACAACGATATTAGAAGTAAGTTAAAAATAGAAACTAGAAAACTCGCGCTGGTATCAGTCACTTTTCAAGTCATTCAATAAAAGAAATGGTTTGAGACCTTGACCCGCAGCGTAGATACAATCAGAATTCAGACGTGAGACGACCTTGCAGTAGACAGACAGACAAGAGAGATTAAGCTTATTGGACACCTTTTTTTATTGGACACCTAAGTTATGTCTATTGTGCCTATAGTGAGCGCAACTAAATTGAAGGCATAAGTAGTTTAATAAATACGGTAAAAAATTACTCTAAACATAAAGAACAATGGCCAAATCGTACCAGGTGGGCGGTGGCGTCCCGATATGCCATTAGTAGCAAAAATTCCCGTATTATTTTAAGGCATCGAAAATCATTAGAAATGTGTCTTTAAATAGCCACAAAAAAAAAGATCAATATATGTTAGTTTCGTTATGTTCTGACAGCCGGCGATCATTCGCATTCGTTCTATTTTTGGGCAATACTCTAGGAAAAATTGAAGTAATTAGAATTAACTAGATCGCCGAATATACACTTGTAGGCTACACCGCAGTCGGGAAATAGGTAGTTCTTAAGTCTAACCTCAAAATAATAATTGTAAGCGTTACTAATTATTATAAAAAAATCGTGGCTATTTAGACATAAATCTCAAACGGAATTATGTTTAGAGCATAAGAACAACCAAATGTAGCTATAGTTTATTTTGGGACACCAAAAATAAAAGTCGAGTCCAGCTCTTATACAAATTTGGCCATGATTCTTTGCGTTGCACAAAATATAATAGTTTAAAAAACAGGTTTTTTTGTTTATTTGTCAAAAATTAAAAAAAAAAAACCTATCAAGCCCCATAAGGTCACCGGTGATCGCGACAACAATGGAATAACAATAGATTTCCAAGAATCCGCGATCGAGGGTTACCTACTGGAGATTGGTAAAAATCGTGCTCAAGATTCAGTTACTAGTCGTACTGAGGTAAGTATACAATCCGAGCTAAAAGCCTGTTAAAAATTAAGTAATATTATTCATTGATCGATCCAAACACGTGTCGCAGTACTATTGGAAAAAACATGCTGATATTGCAACCGGCAAGACACCGAACAGCAAGAAAACCGCTGAACTGATTTTAATCAAATTTGGCACAGCAATTATGCAGACAAGCAGACAGTGTTGCCATGAAGTTTAATATTTATTTTATATTATTAGTATGGAAGTACGAATAAAAAACACAATAATTTATTCAAAGAAGCACTAATTATTTTACTTACATCTCTTTTGCAATTACTGTCATAATATTATGCGCGTTTGAACTTGAGTCTTGACCGACTTTCAAAAACGTTTGTGCGATAAAACAACACCTAAATACCTAGTATTTTTTAATAATTCTGATACAATATAAATATTGTACGAGTATAGTAGGATAGCTCAACTGTGTACTTGAAAGAAACTCACTTAACACAAATACACGTTATAACCATGAAGCATGAACGTAGAAAAAAAGGCGGACGGAGTCTTGTCATATACAAAACTGTGTCTTCAATTTTCTTTAGAGTCGGCCACGCACACATTCTGACGCCTGTCAAATAGTATGGACTAGCGCAAGAATGTGTGCGTGCGGACCGTGTACATACAGCCAGCTGGCCGACTCTGAGAGACACAGTTTTGTGTATGGTGGGACTCCGTCCGCCTTTTTTTATACGTCCATGGTTATAACTACATGCTTCTGCTACCTTAATTCAGATTTGGCTATAATGATGACAATGAAGTGTCAGATGTTGTCAATCGCGGCTTTTTATAGAAAATGACAAGTTTTTGACAGGGAGTCGATGATCGCTACCGCCATGTTTCGCCGAGTACAGTAGGTATATAAATGTCGCACGGAACTACGATGCGCCGAATTTTCTTCCAGAATAAAAAGTATGCTATGTCCTTTCCCGGGACTCAATTCTCAAAGTATACCAAAATTCAGCAAAATTGGTTCAGCCGCGGTTTGGGTATGAAGAGGTAACAGATAGACAAAGAAACAGACACACTTTCGGATTTATAATATGAGTAAGGACTATGTTGTAAGTGTAAGATTCCAATAGGCAATACACATCCTATTTCTTTCTCATGAAGAACAAAAGAGTAAGTTTACCATCCATAGGGAATAAGAAATCTCAAATCATTCATTCTTGTCTGCAATTAAGTACATCATTACTTTCATTTGGAGTTCTTAACGAGAACAGACTATAGTAACCTGACAGGATACCTGCTAACTTATCATTTTTGTCAAAAAAATAAGAATTTTTATTATGTTTTTTATAGAACTGAGATCATTGCATACCTTAGTAAAATGCTGAGGCGGCTGCACATTGGGTCAAGCAGGAACATTCGTAATGGTCCCGAAAATCTGAAATTACCAAAATAAAAACAAATATTTTGACAACCCATACATTTGACGTCTAGTTATACTCGAGTTAAGGTGACGCCGCGTTAAAGTAAAAAACCATGTTGGATACGTTTTAGATTGCTTGTATTCTATTTTTTAACCGACTTCAAAAAAAGGAGGTTATCAATTCGACGTGTAAGTATATATGTAATATTTCCAGAACAGCCCAGTTTTTGTATATGTTAATCTATGACAGCTTCGGAACAAATGTGCCAAATTTCAAAAGTGTATGTATGTATGTATGTATGTTTTTATATTTGTATACGCATATCTCCGGAACCACAAGTCCGAATTTAGTGATTCTTTTTTTATTGTACTAGGTATTGTTCAACTTAAGGAATACTGCAAGTTTTATCAAAATTGTTTGAGTAGTTTTTGAGATAGGGAATTTTAATTCTTAATTACGTACAAAAATTTGAAGTCGGTTTTACCTTTTTAAAATACTATTAAGTATTAATTTCTTAGCTTTAGTCATTGCTGAGAAAAATCGATATCGCTGCAGCCAAATTATCAAGGCGTCGTCGCCTTAACGGTGCTGTCAAAAGATATCTCTCTAGTCTGCACCCTGTTCAAATGGTTCAAAGATATTGAGTAACCTTGTAATTTTTACCATAATGAACCTTATGGTATCAGCTTAACGATACTGTATGATACTTGAATATCAAAAAATCAGAATCAAGAATAATTCCAATATTGACACTATTACGTCGTGGCTGAATATTACTGGATTGACACCAATGATATTATATAAAAAAAAACTCAAAGCAGATATGTTACTACCGCGCGCGTTGTAAAGCCATTAAATACGGGCCAATTGACCCGTCTTTTGTATAGTCTGTCTCTTTTATGTAAATGTCATTTCGTATCTTTTGTTTCACTTATCTGTCTAATTTGACAATTGAATTTGAAAATTGTTCGGAAGCAATTTAAGCCGGAAAATAGTATGAACGTAACAGATCTGTATTTAGTTGAATATCATTGATTGACACAATTAATCCTAAAATAATTCCAATATTGACACTACTATTACTGGATTATTGACACTAATAATAACCGGAAAATATCCCCTAACCTAATAATTAACCCCAACTGGCATTATCATTATTAAATGCGGGTAAAGTGTAAACATCACTATCGCCAGTTCGCCAGTCAACAAACAGTCAAGCGCTGGCACGTTTAAAGCCAGTCTCAATCATCACACTAAACACACATGTAATTATAATAAAATAAAAATAGCCGTTGTGAAAGTGTTAAAAATGTAAATTATAAAAGTGATTATTGTGTTTTAACAATTAGTTTTTTGTGTTTACAAATTGTTACACAATTAAATATTACTTAATTACATTGAGATGTATAATTATTATTCTAGTGATTAATTTGTTACATTTTCAATGTAAATAAAGTGCGTGAGATGTTTACATTTTTATCTGTAGCCTCGAAAAAAGCATTGTGACGCAACTGACAATTAAAAATGTAGTGCACTTTTTGTTGCGGAAACTGAAAACTTCCGTGATTTGGCAAATTCTCGTGATCAGTCGGTCGTGTTGTAAGGTGTTGTGTTGTGGTGTGTTGGTGTGTTGTGTTGTGGGGTGTTGTTGTGGATCATGGCTAACTCGAGCCTGGAGATGGCAGTCACGAAGTACTGGAGAAGCCTTCATGGATACACTGCCATTGGTAATATTTCATGTGTTTTTATTACTTCCGTAAGCACTGTAGAATACTGTATAGTGCCTAGTTTAGGAACTGTAGGAAATAGTTAATTTATTTTAATCCTTCAAGCCCCATAAGAGCACCGGTGATCGCGACAACAATAGAATACAATTATAGCATTTCCAAGAATCCGCGATCGAAGGATTAACCCATCAAGCCTCATACGAACATCGGTGATCGCGACAACAATAGAATACAATGGCGTTTCCAAGAATCCTTGATCAAAGGATGAAGAAACGCATTATTAATTATTATAGATAGGTGACTTTACATGTTTTCATGTTCACGTAACTTCCTTGAGAAACGTAGAACCCTCAGCCTAGTGTTTAGGAATTGTAACTTAATTTCTTTGGAAGTGTAAAACTTCAAACACATAATATTATTATTCATAGATAGGCAACAAGCATTTTGTCAGCTAAAAGGTATTAGTAGTAGCCGTTTGTTACTATATAATCAGGAAGATAATAATAATAATGTTAAAACTTCATTATGCCTTTTCCAAATGGCAAAAAATTTAATAAGCTAAGGGTTTGCATGCATGTATGTTTTTCTTTTGAAACAAACTCCTGTATGAAAACTACTAAATAGCACAGTAAAAATATGCATAGAGACCTACTTATAGTTAAATATTTAAAGCAGTAAAGAGTTCTTATAATTACTGATGTAAATTTAATTAGCTACTGCAGTAACTACATATTTAACAAGATCAAACGAAGGCATAATATAATTATATTAAATTACTTATTTTCAATCTTGAAATCTCAGTGCCGAGTCGTCTGTTATTTAGGTAAAGTAGGATATTTCATACCGCTATCCTTGAGGTTACTGTCTTCTTTAAGGCTAGCCTGCTTTAACCAAAACAATATAGCAATGGCCTATATTACTTATACTATACCTCAGCATAGGTTTCGCTGTCGGTGACTAGTTTTATTTAGCAACAGCAGCAGCACTAGATGACGCTCGCAATTCCGTTGCGCCAAAATTCGTTTATCACGCGGCAACCGTACATTTTCCGCTCTGATTTTCCGGGATGAAGAGAATCATATTTAAATGTCCTTTCCCGCGAGTCAAAGTATCTACATACCAATTTTCAGCAAAATCAGATTGATGGTTTAACCTATCAAGCCCCGTAAGAGCACCGGTGATCGCGATAACAATAGAATAACAATAGATTTCCATGAACCCGCGATCAAGGAGCTGAAGAGGTTTCGCATTTGCGCATTTATAATATCAGCCAGGCACCCAAAACGTCACGTCGTTTGGGTACGTTCCCTGGGATGCTATGATAGGTTTTTATCTCCTATCTCGAGACTATTTACAATCAAATTCTTATCATTATGTAACAATAAAATGTATTTGACTACGTAATTAACTAATTACTATACGAATTCGTAGCTACCGGGTTTTAAAAAATGCGTTTCCGTAGGGAAAACATAGGTACATAAAAACAATAGGCTACTTGACCTAATTTTTTTCTTCATGCTAATCGCTTTATAATCATTCATTTTTACAAAAAAAAAACTAATATTTTAATATTTTACACAGTAGAAACCCATAAAAATGTTTATTGAAAAATATGCCTCTTAAATGGCGCCAAAAACACTGTCCGCCATAGTGTGACGTCATACGCCTTGCATTTTAAACTCTCTTTATTGAATTTTTTTTAATGTGCTAAATGTACGAGTTTAAAAGTGCCCAAAAATTATAAAATAATTATATAAGAAATTAGAAATCATTTGTAATGTTGAAAACTTTTGGAGAAAAGTTTTGGCCATTTCATTTCCCGTCTACAATAAATGGAGATAATATATATAAAACTGATGTTTTATTTGAATTATTGAAGAAAATATATAATAGGCTTATTCTTATTATTTATGTACAAATAAACTTACATATAGCGAGCGCGATAAATAAAAGATATTAAATTAGTATGAGGATGACGTCACATCCAAATCGGAAGTACTGCAAAAGCGTTTTCGTCAGTACAATTCCTATTTTCATAAAATCATATTTTCAAATCGACTTTATTATGCATTTGTTCAATGAAATTGAATATAGGTCAAGTAGCCTATTAAAAATGTTCCTAGCACATAAAAACCCAAAATAATCGACTGCGGGTTTACCGCTGTCCGCATTTATCAAAAAAGTTCAGCAAATTCAAGAGTAGGTAGGTACAGATTGTATCGTAAAAAATTACTTTCAACATGTATATAAATAACTAATTAATGCTACGTTCTAGTGTACGAATTGAACTGAATAACTTAAACAAAACTTACCTTCTTCCCTTTTTCGGGCTTAAGACCGGGCTGCCAAAAATATCAAAACACGCTAGCCCCGCCTACACACCCCGCTATCCTTCAATCGTGATAATATAATGATTTCATGAATCGTGCCCGCATGACTTATACTTTGAGCCGCAGCTAGTAGTGAACAATATTGCGTAACAAGGGTTCCCGCATTATAGCACGAAAGTAAAGGTCGTAAGTCCCAAAACAGTTTTTTGATGATTACTTAAAAACTAAATACAATACTAATATTTCCTTTAGCTATGATTTTACAAAGTGTATTATTGTAGTAGTGCAAGTTATTTAATGATAGTAACAGAATAAGTGTAACAGATATATTTTGTTGAAAAGCCCAGAAATATTCATAATTTTGAAAAATAAAACTATCTAGTCAAAATAAGTGAATCGTGTTCTCTGTTAGGCTAGATAAATATACAATGATTAAATAAATCTCAATTTTATTTAAGTTTATCGTCTTCCGGGATTGTACTTATTAGAAAATACAGCAAAATTTGACAGCTCGCTCTTAATGCTTCATCTATACCGGTTTAGTAGCTTAAAAAGCGTCAAAAGGTAACAAACAAACAGACTTTTGTATTTATAATATTAATAATAGATTGGAGTAGTTATCACAATAAGTTACAAATAGGACAGCTGCTGTGATACAAAACTGTGATACTGTGCTGTAAAATGTAAATTAAATACTGTGTTATCATGTTCCGTTGATGGACCGTGAGAAATATAAAAGCCCAACATTAAACATTGTATAATAATATTAAACAAAGTTATTCTGAATAATTATAAAGAAGCATACATAATAGCGGTGTTAAAGCGCCCGTACATGCTGGCAAACAGCTTGGCAAATGGCAAGCAAACGTCACAACTCATACCACGGGAATCGGGAAACTAAGAAACGAATATAATATGGAAGTTGCCTAAAGAGTAATAATTAACAAATAGCTTATCGTTTAAAAATATTTAAGGTGTAATAATCAATAATAATATAAAAATTAAAAATAAAAGTAGTGTAGTTATTTCATAATTTTGTACCGTGTATCAACCAAGTTATAAATAAAATATGTATAGATTCATAAGTTAACCATTCATCAAATCTCACCGAGTGCGGCCGTAAGTCATGTAAAAATAAAATTTGTTCGGAGGCCTGGGACGGTCTGTCGGGTGGGTTGTGGTGGAGCCGGTGGGCTTACGAGTACCACTTGTGTTCCCCACACTGGTTTGGTGGGTATAGGGACGTACCTCTGCTGCCCTCTGGGCGTTGGGCCCTCTTTGTGTGGCCCTTTCCGCTATGTTTTCACATTCTAAAACACTTTTTAACTTTCTCATGGAAATGTCTTGATTCATGACCACTAGATGACGCATTTTACTGATACTAATCTTAAACAATAGGATATTAGTAATCGAATTAAAATATATGCAAAGAAATTCTAAGAAAAATATTTGTCATCGCTATATTATCGGATAAAGACGTATATTATTGCAATTAATTATATTTTTCTTTCAATACAAATTCGTTGAGTAAATAATTAAATATACATTACATACATACCTTGTTTTATGTACTTACTATCAGAGAAGCTGATTCCTAGGCAGATGGGGGACGTACTACGTAGTTTGGTCGCGTTGTAAAACCTACCCGATAGATCACAATTGACATCGAATTGACAATAATATGTGATCCGACCAAATCACGTTGGCCTGTCAATTGCCTTCCCGCGCATCGCGGCGAAAAGGAGAGGAATGGCCTTGACAAGCCCGCACTACTCTGTTCGGCCTGGGGGGCGAGTAATCGCCCCTTCGAAGAGGGGTCTGCCGACCACTAGGCAGACGACCGCTAGTGGAGCTGCGGTCGCGGTGTCGTACCCGTGGCTCCGTCGTCGGAGTGAGGGCGCGCCGCCAAGTTTTAGTGGGTAGGGCTTTTCGGGCGAGTCCCACATATCCGCGGCAGGATCTCCCTCATCCCCCATAAATGCATTTCTTGGCGTTAAAAAAAGGAGTCAATTTCCTCGATGGTACCTATATTTTCGCGTATTTATTATTTTCATGCTATGGAAAATATTTCGATACCTTGATTATAAATGGTCGCGGAAAGCTACAACGAAAAATTGTATGCAAAAATATTCTTTATCTAATGTGTAGCCTCTGTAATATCAGAGATAATAATAATATGCGCAATACAATATTATGTAGATTAGAACACTATCAACCGGCAATAGGTTTATTTGATTTCATTTTTTTGAAGTGAAAACTTCTTTAGCGGCGTTAAGCACTTTTGTGGGATGGGTAAAAACTGTGAAACTCGCGTCAGATTTTCGTGTTGATCGAAAAACCATAGAAAAACCGTAAGACGGTTGGAGAGTAGTGTTTTGTGTCGAACTCGAACTCGAACTCGAACTCGGACTCTAACTCGAACTCGGACTCGAAACTGGAAAACTCGAAAACTCGTAAACTCGAAAACTCGAACTCGAATTATAAGGGTTTCGATTAATTAAAAAAATCGATTTTTTTAAATCGATTTTCATAAAAAATGAGTTAAAATTTAATCGATTGTAAGGGTTTCGATTAATTAAAAAAAATCGTTTTTTTTTAATAATCGATTTTCATAAAAAATGGGTTAAAAATGCACAACGTTAGTAATCAAGTTTTCACTTCTGCCGGCACTCCTATTTTTTTTATTAGCCTATGCTGTCCCACTGCTTTGAAAAAGCCTCCCCCAGGGTCTTCCATTTTTCTCGCTCATGCGCCACCGATTTCAATTATTATTTTTAAACCTAAAAAGGAATGAAAAACTCAAAACTTGACAACTGACACAATTTTGTCTGATCTCATGATTTTCATTTGAAATCAATCAAAGTAATAACAAACAGGAAAAAATATTTTGTAACACACACATAAGAGATTTTTTTACTCATTTCCACTCGTTTTCACTCTGAAAAATTCATGATAATATAGGTGTATCACAGTACAATGTATATAACATTAGTACAGTCATGTACACTGAGTGTACCACAAAAAAACAATAAGAATAATTATTGTTATTATACAAAACAATTAATTGTTGATATTATTATAATAAATTAACCACAGCCGCGCGTCTGCGGTGATTACAAGATGTTGTAATTTAGTACGGATTTTCCCCGTAACAAGATAATAAAATCTATTTCAGACTTTAAAGGAAATATATTAAAATTAAATCAGCATCCCATTTCATTTTATTTATCTCAGTTGGTTTTTGTATTCGGATGTGTGTGTACGTTTATAAAGTGTACCTACTTTTGGATGCGTTTGGTGTTAAAGTGCGAGTGAAAAATGTAACATTAAACTATAAAATATATAAGTATGTAATAATGACACACAAACTTTTCTATGATAGAAAAACCAAAGGATTTTTTGATAATTCCAAATGAAATCTACTTTCATCAGTCTGTCTGTCTGTTACCTCTTCACGCCCAAACCGCTGAACCGATTTTGTTAAAATTTGGTATGGAGATACTATGAGTCCTGGGAAAGGACTTAGGCTACTTTTTGTCCCGGAAAAATATACGGTCTCTGCGCGATGAACGAGATTTGGCGCAACGAAGTTGCGGGCATCATCAGCTAGTACCATATTATATATCTTCGTATTCGAATGATAACTTCTAGATAACAGGTAGTTTAATCAGACCTTTATCTTATTACAGTTTATTAAACTACTTCTAGTACTAGTTCCTAAGAAAGCAATTACAACCTTTATGGTGAACGGTATAATATTAAGAAATATTATTTTTCATTGTTTACCAAAAATTGGAAATAGTAAAGTGCTCATTGTTATGAGAACCTTGGGCATGACATTATATTTTCACCGTACGCCATGGTATGCACATTGATTTGGTAATAAATTATTCAGCATTGGAAAATGTTGAAATAAATAATGTGAAACACCATTTGTAGGAAATAAAGAAAAAGGAAAAAGTATCTTTATTCCGTTATCTGTTCGCATAACAAATTCAACTTGAATTTATCTCTTGAATCTAGTTGTACTATTAAAATATGCGCTGATGCAAGCGTATTATTTGTGCAAAGTAGGTACTGTAAATCAAAATGGAATAAATATTTAGCCTGTATAATTTTATTTTTCATTATATCATCAATGAATTAAATTACTGTTATATTTTATTTTAATCATCAGAACTTAATCTGTTTGTATATTGTAAGAAGTATAAGGGCAAAGTAATATCTGATTGCCGATTCTGCTTGCAATCGTTTGAAATGAAAATTTTGGATTTTTGGATTTTTTTAATGATTAATTCGGTAAATTGAAATTACTGGAATTTTATAATGACAGATCTGTATGTTTTTATAACAACTTTTTTATTCTTAGAATTCTGACCAATAAACGCGTTTCGCCACTGTGACTGTTTGGTTAGCTAAACTATTTCTAATTACGCGTAAGCACATTTTTCTATTTGTAATGTTGTACATAATCGGTGCATTGTGCCATTGGAACTGATATCAACATAACAAACGTGCACACAGTACACGTGACAGATTGTAGATAAGTTAATGACTTTCACAATTAGTATTACTGACATTGACCTCTTGAACGATACCCTTGATACAAGAATTGCGATATGCACCTTCCGAATGTTTGAAGTTCGTGAGTGTGTGCATCACAAACATTTGAATGAACATTGGCGATTACACAAAATTAGCTATTAATTACCGTAGATAAACCTGGTTATTCCCCTATTGGGACATCACACGGGAATACTACTTTTTTCGAGATAAATAGTGACATTGATGATGTGTACACTGCACACTTAACGATTATAACCTATTCAATTGGAACTAGTGCCTCTTATCAATCTACTAATAGCTATTTTCAATTACATTAGTTAACTAAGCAATAAGCATACATAGTTGATAGAATTTACTAGATAATCGTTCTAATCGCTCATGAAATATATTATTTTGTTTATGTACATAATTGAAATTTTATTTCGGTTGTCAATCTTCAAAAGTTATTTATCTGCCATTACAATTCAATTGTTTATCAATAATAAGCCAATATTAAATCATTAATATTGCAATAACAATTTCGATAATTTTTTATCTTTATCACATATAGTACATAATATTTAAGGCAGTATATTTAGTATTTTGAGTTGCGGCAGACATCTTGTGAGTAATATGTTTCATAAAAATATTCAAAATTTCATTATATTGAAATGATATTTTAAAAATATTTTTCCATTGTAAAACAACTAACAAAAAGAATTTACAAATGATAATAATTATTATCTATAATTATTATCATTTGTAAATTCTTTTTAGTTTTGTTTTTTGCGAATAATCAAATACCCAATGTTGGACATTCGCTTACTCGAACGTCTGTAAAAGCGAATTCGCCTCAACAATGTTCAAATTGTCAAATTAATCTTCTTATTCATATTTTGGATGGCAAGCACCTGCTCACCTGTAAACTTGCTCCAAATTAGGGATACCTTTTTAGATAAGAACGGTATAATTTCCGAGATTGCTATTTTCATACGAGATTGAAACAATTTTCAGGTGACTTTATTACTTTCAGATGAGATTGGCAACGGGGACACGGGATACATCATGGCGTCAGTGAACAATATCGATCAGAAGAGCCCCGGGGACCCGCCCGCGCCCGACAAGCGCCTCAACGACGCCGACGCCGAAAAACAGCCGCTGTCCGGGGTGAGTTATACCGCCTCTACACGTTAGCCAATGATGGAGATTACAAGCGATTACGAACGAACGTGAAGCTCGGTTTTAAGTTGTGTATTCAAAACAAATATGAAAGTAGAAGTTTTCTCGTTTAACAGTAAGTAGTAGACCATTTTGTGTAGGGAATGAATGAACAAATGAAGACCACACGGGAAAAACAAGGAATGTCACCTTTTTGTGAAACTGACTTTTTAATGCCATCTGTTAGCTTTTTAGGGAAAGAATCTATTACAAAAATCAGAATTGGGTAAAATCATCGCAGTCAACTGTTATAAGGGAAGAGACCTAATGGCAGACACTTTAAAGAAACATGAAACATTTGTATGTTATAAAATATTATATATATATATGAATCTAAACTATAAAGGATTGATAACTTCTTCCATGTCTTCAGTAACTCTTACAAAATAAAACTATTATAATTATTCTCTGACAAAACAATAAAATAAAATGTTATTGGTCTTTTTGTAAACTTAGTCAAAAGAACTAATAGATGACATCACAATAAACGAACATCACTAATACTAGACACCAATATGAACTAATAGTTGACATGGAACATTAAATTACATTTTACATTTTTCATATTATTAGGTTTTTATTTGCCGTTTTTCAAAACATTTCATTTAATATTTCATCATAATAACTACATGCATCAGAAATATTATCCACGTTGTCTCCAGATTCTATCCATTCTTCTTCCATGCTGAGACTATCTTTCCTTTTATTTTTATTTTTCATATTTTTTTCCTAGTAAATTTATTTTCAGTCTTTAGTCTCCATGCTTCTCTTGTCTTTTTTTTCTTCTTTCTTTTCTCAGCTCTCCTTTTTCTTCTTTTTACTGCTGAAAACTAAAGCAATCGATTTTTAGACCAGTGCAAGGTCTAATATTAGACACCATGTCCATTTTTCGGTATAGTAGTTCTAAGTTGTTAGTTTGTTAATAGAATTATATTTTCAGAGAATAGTGATGATATTTACAGTAAGATAAACTACAAAATATCTTTAGTATATGTACTCGTATTGCAAAACTAAAAGATAACATCCATGTCATCTATTAGGTTTTTTACATTTTCTAGAACTAACAGTAGACACCCTTTATATTGTTAGAGAAAATGGATAAAAAATCATAAATAAACATTAATTAGTGTTTACAACATGAACATTAAGGCCGTCCCCCGAGCAAACGACCTTGGCCATACATTTGCCGCGTTGCCGAGATCGCGCCAAAACCCTATTATTTTTACTTATCTTAGTTCAAAATTGTCCTAAAAAAAATTTAAAACGGCGAATATGTAGTTTATGATATTGTCGATCTATTCGCGTGAGTTTCAAATAAAAGTAATTTGTAAATGCTAAGGAGATGCTGAATGTTAGCTCAAATTTTAACAAATTGGTATTACTTTGGAAGCTGATATCATGAGTATAAGAAACAAAAATAGAAAATTTAAAACGACAAAAGGAATGTTGATATACTGAAGATTATTGCTGTATTTTTATTATAACTTTGTAGCTTTCAGATTATGAGTTTATAAGGTTTGAAATACGGTCAATTACGGAATCTCCGGACGCAATGCAATTAATGCAATGAAATCAATAGAATTCAAAAAAATCAAATAAATGTATTCAAAACTTACGTGCAAAATTTCGCCTTCCTTAACCTATTTGCTAAGAAATTGCCGAGCGCGTGTCGACGCGGTCACATTGTTTACGAAAACTGATCTCATTTTAAAATTTTGTTCCCGAAGGCGTCCCTAATAGATTTTGTCACATCAACAGATAGCTTGAGAAGCTTATAAAATTTACAGTGTTGAGAAATAAGTAGAGTAATTCTTATTTTTATGGTATTTTTTTCGTAAGTGTCACCTATTAGTTCAGTGTCTAGCATTAGGTCTCCTCCCTTAGTTCAATTTGTATTTGTTCGTCCATGGCAAGAAACGGTTATGTCCGCGTGTCAAACGTTAAAAACCGTCCCGAAGCTTTAGTAAATACGGAGGCGTGGGGATGCGTTATATCGTCACGTTACTAAAAGACAGTCTACTTTATTATACCATGTACAGCGTTATTTGACTTTGGAATATGTAAAACTGCAGACTATTACTTACTCAGCCCTAAAAGCTGCTTATACTTAACTCACAAGTAGGCCATTTGCATGGCGTCTTTTAGCTGAACAACTTTCCATAATTTTGTAACTGACTACGATGAAGCCAAAATGTTAATAATTTTATCATTCTAGAATCTAGATGATTTATAATATTATGTAGTTTGTCTGATTTTATTAAAAAAATGACGATTTTTTCGCTGAGCTATGCGATAACAGGAGGGAGGTGGGACATGCTGAATCCGAAATTTCGGGCTGCAACCGCGCTTGGAGCTTATTATGCTGGGTAACCATAGCCACCAAAGTTAATATTAACCCATCAAGCCCCATAAGCTCACCGGTGAGCGAGACACAATAGAACAACAATAGATTTCCAAGAATCCACGATCTTAAAAAAATAAAACATTTCTATGTTACTTTTATAATACATAATAATATTAATATATAAACTTACATATTTAGCATTTTTTAAATATTTTGGCTTTATTTTCTTTAAAACAAACAAAGTGTCAAATGACAACGACGGTTTTTAACGTTTGACACGCGGACATAACCGTTTCTTGCCATGGACGCACACATACAAATTGAACTAACGTCTGATAATAGTTTTGGTCATTGAAAAGTGTCTTACTCTACATGATACTCGTTCAGAACTATTAAGGAGTAGTAAAAGTCTTGAATAATTATACATTGAGCGGTATTTATTCGAGCAGAGTTTCACCTTACACGTTTCAAAGCTATTTACAGAATGCCCCCATCAATGCAATATGGCTGGCTTTTATACCATTTTACACAAAAGAAACTAACTTCCGTTGACAATTCAAATATAGTAAAATCATTAAAGAATACATTAAAAATTAAGAATGGCTAAGAATAAGTGGGTATATAATTCTAAATATTAATTAATGTACTTCTCATATTAAATATAATTATTTAAGTACTTAAATATGAGAAGAGGAAGTTATAACGGAAGTAAATAATCCTCCTGTCCATTTATAACTAACTATTTGTCAAAATCAATTACCTTACTTATTACTATTCAAAATATAATAATCACTAATTAAACTTATATTTAGTGACTAACATAATATACAGATTTATATAAAATAATTATAATACTATGTAGCTTGTCCATTGACATCCGCTAACAGAACAATAATCTACAAATTATATATAAATATTAGCCATCAGAAAATAAGTAAAGTAAGACTCATTTTTTGTCCACTTTGGTACCTGGTACCTGACCAGGTGTCACACTTAGAGCTACACAAATTCGCAGGTATTCAAGTACACGAGGCACTACCAAGAACCTATGGTTTCATCCATCAGAAAGTAAGTTATGTCTTACGCTTTTGGGATTCAGGTCTATTATAATGCTAGTCCTACTGAAAGTCTAAAATTCACATCTACAAACATTTGAATTAAACAAAATTATAACCTAAGCGTTGCAGAAAGGTTAAAAAAAAGTTTTAATAAAGATTTAGAAATAGTTTCTGAATAGGATATATAACTGCAATTTTTTAACGCTAGAGGCAGCACCAGTACAGACAGTAAACAAAAAGTTTTGTTCGACGTTTATGAACGTTTCTGTCAATATTCTTATATGACGTGTGTCGCATTTTGGTCGGATTATTTTTAGGATAATGCTTAGCACAAACCTACGCGACCACGCGACTGCGAAGCGGCAGCGTCAATACAAAACACACATTTGACAAGTCGCTTCGCAGTCGCGTGGTCGCGTAGGTTTGTGCTAAGCACAATTCTTTGGGTTAAGTTTTATGTGCTAGTAGCGCCCTCTGTTCCGGCCTTTGCGTAATATTCCCTTCAGGTAGCCTCAGGCCTGAAAAAAGGCTTAATGCTAAGTACTGACATACGGTTTTGATCGATAGTTTTACTCCAAATCGACTAATAATTACTGTGTGGACCGCAAAACTGACAGCTCGAACGCTCGCATCGAGCCGCTCGAAGGATTGATGGAACCGGATCGAGACGGATTGATGGGATGAAATATATCTGTTACGCACAAAGACCGAAATCGCTCAGTGAGCGAAAAAATAGCTCACAACGCGTTGTGGTCACAGTGAAACAGCCACGACGCGAAATTCGCGTCGTGGCCCTAATGAAAACGGCCACGACGCGTTCTGGCAAACACAAAAAGACCATAACGCGAAATTCGTGTCGTGGCTGATACGAGTATGCTATTCGTTATTCTTGATTAATTATCGTCCATAGGTATGGAAGATTATAAATTTATAATATTTGAATTACCACGCGTGCTACAAAATATTTTTTTCTTTTACTAAATCACTGCATAACGTGTTTATCATTATTATTTATAAAATATCTATAGTTCCGTACTATCCGTACTAATATTATTACTGTCTGTCCGTCTGTCTGTACGGATAGTTATATGGAACTTGATATTTTATAAATAATAATGATAATTTACACGTTATGCAGTGATTTAGTAAACTACAAAATATTTTTTCTTTTACTAAATGCAGTGATTTAGTAAAAGAAAAAATATTTTGTAGTACGCGTGGTAATTCAATATTATAAATTTATAATCTTCCATACCTCTGAACGATTAATTAATCAAGAACAAATCAAGAAAAACACGAATTTCGCGTTATGGTCTCTTTGTGATTGCCAGAACGCGTCGTGGCTGTTTCACTGTAACCACAACGCGTTGTGAGCTATTTTTTCGCTTACTGAGCGATTTCGGTCTTTGAGCGTAACATATCGATGAATAAAACTATCGCTAATGCTGAATGTGTGGACGATAGCGTTTTTTTTACGTTATTGCTCGATTGAGCGAAACCGTATGTGAGTACTTAGCGTAACAGTATATTGTTATTGTTCGATAATATCAATTGACGTCAATATAAATAAGATTGTGATTGATTAGGTACCTAATAAGTTTATCGTATCTTAAATTCAGGATATTATTATACCTACTGCTGATGGGGTGTATATTTTAACAAGAAAAATGTTCGCCATCAATGTCTTTAAGATCGCATACAAGAAAAGTGGGGGTGTGAAATACTCCATACTAACAGAGTAAACAGAACTAACACTAATGTTATAAATAATCGGCAAAATGAGAATGTGTGCCTGTCTGTCTGTTACCTCTTCATACCCAAATCGCTAAACCTATTTTGCTGAAATTTGGTATGGTGATTGAAATTAGATTCTTTGAGTTCCGGGCAACAACATAGGATATTTTGTGTCCCGGAAAAATGTACGGTTCCTGCACGATCAACGAATTTTGGCACAACGTAATTGCGAGCGTCATCTAGTAAATAATAATAATTAATAAATAAATAATATTTTAAAAACTAACTATTCAACGTTACTTCACATAATGAAGTAGTAATAATCATTAATAATTATTATATTATACCTTATTAAGGGCCTGTTTCACCGCTTCCTGATAAGGCTATCCACCACTTAATTTGACAGATGGAGTATGGAAAATCTGTCAAATAACCCTATCGGGCACCTTATCAGGAAGCGGTGAAACAGGCCATAATTATTATTAAATTTTATGTCCCAAATAGCCACAGATAATACAATCTCATATTCAAATACGTTATCATTACCATTACAGTACGAAAAATATCGCCTGATTAACAAAAATAGCCTGAAACATTACTAAAACATTACTAATAACAAACATTACTGAACATTACTAAACATATTTTCTTTATCGGATCATGATAATATACTTGTACAAGTTGTACTAATTGTAATAAATTATAGTTATTGTTTTGGTTAAGAGCGAGTCGGACACGTAATTTAAGATCCATTTACATTTCACGAAAAACTGAAGTTTGTAAATTTGAGTCCCGGGAAAGGACATAAGATACTTTTTATCCCGTAAAAATGTACGGTTCCTGCGCGATAAACGAATTTTGGAGCAGCGGAGTTGCGGGTGTCATAGGGCATGTATAAATTTTGTACTCGTAATACTGCATACTGCAATAGTAATGCCGGCTCGCCGCTGACGTCACAAGCGATTACAAACCTGAAGACATTCTCGTCTATGATTACCTGCATTCACTAATGATTGATGATTTAGCATGCTATAGATCTCCGTCCTCGTAGCAACATGGTTTTCATGGCCACGTGAAGAGAGACCTTTAGTTAAGTGAACTGTAAAATGTACCAATTGTGAATTACGCCAAGAAAATGTTTTATCAGTGTAGTGTGAAATCGTGTTCATTGTAATACCTTTATCTGGTACCCGATAAGGGCAATACCCTACCCAATTAGGTACCAATTGACGATTTACTTATCTCAACACATTGATTACAGAATTTTCTAAGTCTAGATACAACTAGATTTCTAATAGCTAGGTTCGAAAAGTTGCTCTTTTCAAGCTTTTTTGGGTTGTGGCCTGTGGGCTTGGGCATCGCAATTATAGTGTTGGAAAAGCTGTATGACGGATAAGGACAAAACATTATACGAGTACATTGCACCTGCAGGTACAGTTTATAACCATATTATACCAATGTCAATTTTTAGGGTTCCGTACCTCAAAAGGAAAAAAACGGAACCCTTATAGGATCACTTTGTTGTCCGTCTGTCCGTCTGTCAAGACCCTTTTTCTCAGGAACGCGTGGAGGTATGAAGCTGAAATTTATATCAATTACTCAGGTCTACTGTCCCTTGAAGCTGTGAAAAAATCAAACTTCTAAGCCAACGCAATCAAAAGATACAGCCGTTTATGCCGCAAATTTTCGACACTTGCAAGGGAATCAAAACCTACAGGGTGCTTCCCGTGAACTCAGAATCTTGAAATTTGGTACGAAGCAACGTCTTATAGCATAGATAAAGGAAAAATTACGAAAACCATAAATTTTTAGTTACATCACATAATATATTTTTTTTTAATAATTTTAAACTTACTACCCATTTCCTCATACTCGATTGTCGTAATGAACGAACTTTGTAAACCTTGCAGGTTTGTACTGAACCCTCGGTGCGCGAGTCCGACTCGCACTTGGCCGGTTTTTTTTTATTAGTAAGTGACACCCCCCTTAATGCTACTAAAAAGTCTCATTAGCTACAATCCCTTACGCTAATATTTTAAGTCTTTGGCACACAATTTTTTATCCTGGTGATTAACTGTTAAGGCAGCTTTACATTAGTACAGTGAAAGACGCTAGTGTCTTTGGTCAAACTGAATCAATGCTTGCACAGCGAATTCAATCGATATCTTTTAAATGCATCGCCGTTTTCAAGCAAGCAAAAAGATCCTATCAAAATGACCTCTTTCGTCAATTTCCCAATATGTGCTATATCAGATTTTGATTACTTCCTAGTATTGAATCTATTTAAAACTTATTTTATGTCTAAGCGTGAATAAGTCGTTCTGAAAACTGTGACGAATAACGGACATTAACGATATTTTTTTATCACAAAATAATGACGATCCAAAACTGATAATATTTTAAGTATTAATACGTCCACAATCTTAGGAATGCTTTATTTTGGTAGAAATCTTGTAGAAAAGTGTTCGTTTCTATATTTTTGCGATTGTTTTGTCAGGTATGTTTTGTATTTTTCTTAGTAAGTATGTTTTTTCAAAGCGTGACGCACTTTTGTAATATTTGTGACGGTGGAGAAATTGCTTTCATTGATAATACTGAATGTAAGTAATCGATTAATGATAATAATAGCCTTTAAAATGTTTGTATTATGTAATTGTTGTGTCATTATCAGTTCGTATTGCCGACGTAAGACAATATATTTGATACTCGTATTTAGAATCGCGACTTGCCTTTCTACTTGCGTAGTGTATGCGGCGCTTAATTACTTAAATGTTTATTTACTTTTTCTATGATACAACGTTGCTTTCGCAGACTGTACAATCTATATTAATATTTAGTATTGTAGTGTGTACCTAAAACATTGTAATAATTGTATTTAGTATCTCTTAGTATGCCTTATCCATCTACAATGTATTTACGATGGGTCTTTGACTTGTAGCTGATACTGATCCCAGGGTAGACCAGGATGGAGTCGGAGGCGGAATGTGAGGTACCCCTCAGGACTCGTAACGGGGAGGCCACTAATGCTGATGACGTCATAGCCAAAACAAAGGTAAACGAGCCAAATGTAAAGAAATCCAACCAAATGTGAAAGAACCTAAATCAAATGTAAAGTCATCCAACCAAATGTGAAGCAAATTAGCCAAATGTAACGTATCCAAACCAAATGTAAAGTTAACCCAAATGTTGAGAAACCTACCAAAATATGTGAAGATACTAAATCAGCAGGGGAATCGCGCAAAATTTTTTCAACTGAACCGCAAATGAAACTCGGCCGTTGATTGACTTTTGGAACGATTCGGTATCGCGCTAACGTTTTGACAGTCAGTTGAGACGGCCCAAGCGCAAACGCTGTCTAAACAAAAAGTTGATACTATGCAACTTCTACTCGCACGTTTCTGAAACGTTTCTTATCTTGGTATGTTACATTGACGAAAATCTATGGAAAAATATAATATTATAAGCTATAATCAAATTATAATATAAGCTTATGTTTTACTTCAAAGCTGTAAAATAACACTACGGACTATTTGAGTTTGTTAAAAAGTGAATTGAATTTTGACATTACTTCTTTACGTAAATGTTTTCTACGCCACATAAAACTTTTGTCACAAGTCACTAGTCACTACTCAACACTTATGGCGCTTGTAAAATATAGTTAAACAATAAAAATTTAATTACGTAAATTAAAAACTCCAAGTAATAATCATTCGCATTCATAACTACCAAAACAACTTCACTCGTGTCATATTCATCCATATGTTTAAAATAAACAATTTGTCAATTATTGACCAATTAAATATTAACGCATCAGAAAAAAATTGTTCATATTTAAACCAATCAAAATTAAACTAGAAGGGCGCTGATTGGTCCGCTGAAATGTCTGTCTAAATGTCAAACGTTGCGCTTCGTTCGAGTTCCATCTAAGGTTGAGCTACGGTTGAAACGTTAGCACGATACCGAAATTTGTTCAGACGCAGCGGAACCAAACCGTAACTGAACCACAACCAAAGTAGATGTGAACCTGAATTGAAAAAGACTTGTGTTACGGGTACCAGACAACGGAAATAATATATTTAATACTTTTATATTATATACATATATTTAGGATTTTTGTTATATCATACACATATTTAATACACATCCAGACCCGGGAACATTGAAAACTTTTTGTTCCGTCGGCGGGATTAGAATTTCCAACCCGCGACCCCCGGTTTGAGCTGCCACACACCATCGAATCGAATAATCGATTTTAATCGAATTTCTCGATATTAGTTTATACAAGATCTTTGTAACAATAGACAAACCGACAGCGGTTGAATCCTGCTATGAGCTATCGCTGGTTAAAACCGAATTGTTATCTTGTCGCTAGTAGTAACTCGATTTCATGCTAATACCTTTAGGTATTTAATGATATGCATGTTAACTGCAATAGTTAATACTGTGTGATAATATATCAAAAAATAACTTTATAACAAACTAGACGACGCGACCCCCGGAACTCCGTTCCGCCAAAATTCGACTATCGGGAGGGAACCGTAAATTTTTCCAGAGTAAAAACCATCCTATGTCCTTTCCCGGGACTCAAAGTATAGTACAGTTACTATAGTATATTATGTTCCCATAAAAATATAAAAAAGTTAATCTTTCAGCGCTGCAACTTTCACAGTGAACTCTATACAGCGACTCATACACACCCTATATTATCACTTTGTATTGTTACACCCTGTACACTTACCGTATTATATTTTGTAATCCAGTCAGCAATTAGCACGCGTAGCACTGGCCGTAGGGCGCATTTTCATTAGTCGTTAACTCGTACGGTGTACAGCATACGGGGAGTCTGTAAGAACTAATTGGCGCATTTTTATTGGTCGTGGCATGCGTTTCAGAAATCTCCAGCACCCCGCATGCGGGCCCTATCGACCGGTGAGAATGCGCCATTAGGGTGGCCCGTAGCGTGGCTCGTAGCATGGCCCGTAGGCCGCCGCCGTAGCGTGCCCGGTAGCGTAACCCTTAGCATGGCTCATAAGTATATTTTGAATTTTCTTTTGTTTAGCATAATAATATTATGGAAATGGGTTTTCTGATTATATAATCAAGAATATTATTATGTTTACCACCGTGAATTACTGTTTTTACAGCACAATTGAGATAACCTTACGTTTCAAAGATTTTAATCTTTAAGTAACAAGGAAATGTGTACATACTTATGCGACAATTTACTCGCGCGCATTAAAAAAATTATTTCATACATAGTTTATTACTTTAATATCAAATACGTCGCGTTAGAATAAATTAGAATTTTCTTTAGACCTTCCGTTTCTGTGGCGGTGGTCTAGTCTAGCTGAAACCGTCAGCTAGACTAGGCCGGCTAGCCCGCAGGAGTGATTTTATAATGCTCAAGGATGTGCGCAGTTCACAAAAGTACTCTCTTTTTTCTCGTAACCCAGTGGGACGGGCGAGTGGCGGCCGACACGACTGGCGAGAGATCGGAGGACCGACTTTACATGCCCATCCGACACATGGACCATGCTTCTTGAGTTTCTTGTAAGATAATCATATTATTGTGATCAGCCTTCACTGCCAAACTCGCCAACAATATTCGTCGAACGCGGGATTAGAAACGTAGTCGTAGACTAATTAGTGTCGTCGCACACGGGCCAAACGCGACAGCCACAAACGCCGTTTTCAACTAGTCTATTGGCCGTAAAGTGAATCGTTGTAGCGTGAGGCGGTCACCGGCTTCAACCGTGTGTGGCGGGTCCATATAAAATGTATTATAACTACAGGAAATATGCAGGTAGCGGCATTTTGTGGTTGTGGCCGGTGGCCCGTGTGCGAGAGCCCTTACGTGTCAAGAGCCACGCTAAAACTGCTTTTCAAACGTAGGAAAACAGATTTGAGCCTAAATATCAACAACAATAGAAAGAACAGCTAGAATCTATTTTTAAAGTACTCGATATTATTTAGGAATTTAGGGTAACGACGTGTGTTCTTGAACTAATCTTAATTACTAGTTAGATTAAAATCTACGATACAATGACATAGCTTTTACGACCTTCAAAACGATTTGCGATTTGCGTTATATTTTTACCTGGTTCTTATAATAGTGTCATTTAGTAAATCTATAATGTCTCTTGCGATTGTTTCTAGTTAGCAAACTATATCTAGGTAGCTTTTATCGCGGGCCTTGAGCGCGGCGAGTGAATAAAAAAATTCCTTAACGAAAAACACCTAACATTAGGCACGTCGTTTCTGTTTGGCAGACTTCGGCTCGGTGTGGCTCGGGGTTGCCATACGGTTTTTTTGGTTAAGCTCGCAGGGAAACGCTTTATGCTTTCCCTGGGTTGCGAATTGTCTCAGTAGGGCTGCACCACAAGTCATAACGCCGTTGGCGGAGTTTTGACTTGAAATTGTTCGGCGTGCATCCGTTGTCTGTTTGCACTAATAATAATAATAATAATAATAATAATAAAATGTTTATTTAAATTAAATCAGTTTTACAAGAGTTTTACACAATATGGAAAACATAATCAGTACATTACTCAGTATATAGCGTTGGGAGCTGTACTAGTATAGACTGTGACACAGCTCCCAGCGACTTCCACTCTGGAACCATCGTTTACAATATTAATGTAAATTACACAAGTTTGAGTTATTACAATGCAAAATGTAACAAAGTATTAATAGTTATAGACACAATTTTGGTAGAAGAGTACAAGTATTGGTATGACTAACCATCTAAGATCTAGGTACATAGATCCTCCCTAGCCCTACGATATATTAATCTTGGGGTCAGTACCAGGTACATACTACTAGGGAGGCAATGGAGTTTGCAAATACCTGTGCTGTGCTATGAAATATGTATTATAGGAGAGGACGTGCTTGTTTTAGAATGTCACAGAGTAAAAGACAAGATTTTCTCTGTTTCCCTATAATTAAGATTTCGCAGCCATCTCTGTAATTCGTTTTTACATTTATAACTATTTAAGGAAATAATATTTTTTATGGCACGATTTGCCTCGTTATAAATATGAGAGCTACAAACATAATAATGCCGCCTGGCTACGGCAGTATGATGTTGGATACTGGGACATGGATTGCGGGTTTTACGTCGTTTATGTAGCAGATTGAATTTTCTCACGTCTGGGTCTTTATGTTTACGCAAAACAGAATACAGTATAAAGAGCTGGCGGACTGTTAACACGGAAACTTCTTTGTATAAGGTATCAGTGCTATATCTGCGTGGTTTGCCTAGCATGACTTTCAATATAGCCCTCTGAGCACGCTCAAGCGGAACACAAGTTTTTACTTAGCATGGGCTTAGAGGGCGTGATGTACGCTACCTAGCTTTTATACTATTGTATAATATATTATTGTATGCTTAATAAATAATTAGAATTAGAATTTTTTGCCGATTTTGACGATGGCGTCACGCTGTTGGGTTTTGGCCCTTAAGCTGAAGCACCCCGAGGGTATGTGAGTCTTACTTACTTACCCAGTAAAACCGCCCGTGATTTGCCATCAGCCGTATAACGGAGGGGTGTCCTGGATCTGTCAAACACAGGACCACCCTCCACGACCGGCCGGTCTACCTGTTACGGGACCGGACGTTCACCAAAGTGAGGGAACGCTTCGGTTTTAAGCATTCCCCTCATCAAAAGGACTGGCTAAGTCGGGGAGGTACCCAGCCTCACTCGAAGCCCCGTTGGGAACTTTTCCTGTGTCTGTATAGTAATAACTAATACATAATAGTCTGTATAGTCTACTCTATATAGTCAGAATTCGGAAATGCACAGGAGTGAGAACGTACCGCCTTGACATTGTCATAGTTGATATCATCAATAGACTTAATTAAAAAAAAGACGGGTTGCACTCCAGAAGTGCCGGCATAAGTGAAAACTTGATTATTAACGTTGTGCATTATTTTTTGTAACCCATTTTTTATGAAAATCGATTTTTAAAAAATAGATTTTTTTAAATTAATCGAAACCCTTACAAAAATTTTTAACCCATTTTTATGAAAATCGATTTTTTAATTAATCGAAACCCGTACAATCGATTAAATTTTTAACCCATTTTTTATGAAAATCGATTTTTAAAAATCGATTTTATTAATTAATCGAAACCCTTACAATCGATTAAAAATATCGACAATCGAAAAAAAAAAACAATTGATTGTTCGATTAATCGATTTCGATGTTACAACACTACTTACTCTCCAACCGTCTTACGGTTTTTCGATCAGCACGAGAATCTGACGCGAGTTTCACAGTTTTTACCCATCCCACAAAGTGCTCAACGCCGCTAAAGAATTTTTCACTTCAAAAAAAGCTATGTCCACATCTATGCACTTTTCGTCATCTTCTTTGTATTCATCTTTCGTTTGGTTCTTTCAATAATTGAATACGTTAACGAACGCAACACCAACATTGTCATTTTTGTTCAGTTGCAGCGAGAACGTTTTACTGGGTGAAATATGTGCGGCTTTATTTGGTCATGCGTTGCGGACATGCCTCACGTGCGTTGTTGAGTGTTGACTGCGCTATGACGCATGCCCTTGACAGAGTAGACAGAATTATGGAGTATGCCGACTTAGAACCATAAAGTTAATATACCTATCGGAATAGAGAAACAAAGGCCTGAGCAAGCGAGATGTCACTATCAGTAACACTGCGTAGTAGAAAGAGAAGCGTGATTTGAGGTTGCATAGCTTTTTTTTCATCTGTTTGACAGTCTGTCTGCCCCTGGGCCGATCGTTGTCAATTTGGGCTCTCAGATAAATTGTGATTTTAAGTTAAATAATGAATAATTTTTAGAAATACTGCTCTAGAAATATGGTTAAATGTTTGTGCAATGATTCTGGATCCACACATCGAAAAAACCCGGACAAATATTCATTTCACAGGTGAATTATTCTACATCGACAGGACCTAGTTTTAAGTTTATTTTTGCCAATTAATTCCCTACGAGTTATTGGTATTTTTACGTCCGTGTTCACTTCTGTATATGTTTAATTATATGGAAAACATAACTTGACTAGCCATGGTGCACAATTTAAGGATATTTTGTGTAAACAATTTTCATCTATTTTACACTAGGGCTGCATCAAGTTATCGATAAGTTGTGTCGATATGAAAATATTTTTTAGTTAAGTATACTTATAATCTAGGAATGTTGAAATGATAACATACTCATCCGTAGTTTATAATTAGTTTAAGTATATTAATATACTATCATACATAATTTATCGTTTTTAAGGTTCCGCACCCAAAGGGTAAAAATTAAGTCCTAGTAGTGGGGTCCCGCAGCCCGCTCTACTACTAAGATTTCGTTGCCTGTCCGTCTGTCCATCCGTCCGTCCGTTTGTCTGTCTTCAGGCTGTATAACAAGAACCACTATAGTAATAGACTTCTGAAATTTCCACAGATGTAATGTCATTCTACATCCAATACGGCTGCTCATCCAAGATAGGGAAATAGTTGAAAGCACTTCTGCAAGATGGGCATCAAATAAAAGGGCTCAGTAGGCTCATTGAGAGTGAATTGAAAATTAATAGGGTCTAGTGAAGTCGTGTCGTGTCGTGTAGGTACTGATGTCACGTGACGTAACCTGTCGTGTCGAATCGTGTCATGACATGTCGTGTCGTATCGTACCGGGTTTTAGAAAATGCCCGGTTGAAACCGGTCACCCTTCATGCGCGAGTCCGACTTACACTTAGCCAATTTTTCAGATTTCCTGCTGACCTGGACACCAGAAATTCATGGCTTAAAATAATTAACCGTCCAAACTGGACTCCGAAGAAAAATTCATGCATACTTAATTATTTGCATATTGAAGAAAAGTCACATTTTACTTCAAAATTACAATTTTATTATATTATATCTATGCAGTTTTATTTTATCCCATTTTATAATGCCCGCTGTACACTTTCGCCGAGAGCTCTCGGGCGAGAGTCTCGTGCACAGATTAATATATGTAGCAAGCTAGTCTCGTGCGAGAGCCCCTTGCCCGAGTGCGATCATGTACATTCCCGCTTAGTTCAATCGCAGATAAGAACTCAGAGAAGATGGACGAAAACGACCATTCACCATGCATCGAAAGATATCATTGTAATCCAAAGATTTATAATCATATTTAATTTTATTTCTCATAGATGATGACTGATAATGACGTTTACTATTGTTATTTTTCTGTTCTACACTGTCCAACGGCGGGACTAGTACTGAAAGATGCGAGAGTGTACAGTAGTGCGCTCGTTTTCCTCGCGAGACCCTTTGTCTCGGGCGCAAAATACCGACAACGGACCGAGAGGGTCCAAGACAGGCGAGACGAGGCGAGCGCACCCATTTACTCGCATTCGGGCCGCCTCGCTGTGTCTCGGCGAGAATGTACAGCCGGCATTATGTTTACAATCTTATAATTATTATTCCATGATCGATATTTTGTCGAATTACAAGATGTTTGTACATCACTGACACGCACACATAAACATAATTGTATACACAGATGTAAATCAAATTGTGGTTAAGCTTGACAGCTCGGGATTGTTTCTCTATTCCGATAGGTATATTAACTTTATGCTTAGAACTGATGTTGAAATTTTTAAATTTGACGTATTATGACGAAAATCGTCACTAGGGCTGTTGACTTGTTACGTGCTTGTTACCTACGAATTTTAAACTATGACATATTTTCGCTGGTCGTGTTCCTCTTTGGTCGTATTGTTGTTTGTGTTTTGACACATGCGATCAAAATTGTCAGAATCCAATTTCGAAATCTTTGTTTAAAATATTTAAAAATAAATTATATCAGCCAGCGCGAGGCACATTCCGTTCATAATCCACTAGAAACCCGACGAATTTGACAGATATTGAAACCTGTCCGTTTCTTTGCAGTCAAACTACTGGTAGTTATGTCTATTGTGCCCTTGATGAACAAAAAACCGGCCAAGTGCGTGTCGGGCCACGCGCAATATAGGGTTCCGTAGTACCGCAAGTTTTTGATAATTTTTATGGTCAATGAACGTACATTTAAAACGTGTTTTACACTACTAACAACATCATCTCGGTTACTTTCGGTAAGGTCCTTTATACTTCGCCGAATACATTTTTTTTAGTTAATCGACTATTACTCAATAACTTATGAATTCTTCTTAGCCGTGATAGTTTTCCTTTTAAATTCAGCATATTTACTACTCCCGTGAATTTTTTGACATTTCCAGAACCAACCGTTTGGCTGGTAGAAGGGGGGGACACTGGACTCTAACGATTTTTTGAAACTTTAAAACTTAATATTTCACAAACGGATCCCTGAATCGGAAAATGATCTATGAATACTCGCAATATTTTTAAAAAACCTAATCAACGACACTACACACGATGGGGTGGGCGCGAAAAAAAAATTATATGTAGGGGAGGTACCATAAAAAAAAATTACGATTTCATGTACCATTTTGTTGCCATCACTAATATGTGTATTCATGCCAAATTACAGCTTTGTAGGTCCTATTGTCTCTGAGTAAAACCGCAGACAGACAGACAGACAGACAGACGGACAGACGGACGGACAGACCGAAACTATAAGGGTTCCTTGTTGACTACGGAACCCTAAAAAAGGCACAGTGTGGACTGTGGACAATATTCTGTCATAGTTGGGTAAAATGTATCATGTTTAGGAAATGTTAATTGTTTAATCTTATCAATGTTTAGTGATAATAAAATTGTTGTAAAAACGATAAATGAATAATGTGTATTTGCAACATCTTATATTTAACTAGCTTCGCTGCGACTGCGCCTGCCTATTTACAATTTTATAGTATCCCAAGGGGAAATCTGTACTTCTCCGGAAAAGAAAGTAGCCCTTAATATTATTATATAGGTTACTCTAATTTTTCCAAAATCTGGTCTATAGTCTTTGTATCGCAAAGACTAAAGAAACAAACTTTTCGACTTTAAAATATAATTTAAAATGTTAAAATGTGGTTTCTTTTATACTAATTTAATATGTAATTCATTGGACAATTTACAATATAATATAAATAACATTATTGTATACATCATTTGAATAGTATGAACATTATTATAAATTACTACCGTAAATCCCACATACACAATGGGGATTGTCCATTTTTTTTTAATTTTGCTCATTACAAAAACATTTCGAGGAATAAGGTCAGTGATCGCTTTTCTATATATAAACGAAAAAAATACCCATTAGTTACTTATATTTTTGAACAAATATGTTTAACCTTAGTTTGACCTTCAATGGCGTTAAATTAGCAATAAATTCGACCAACATTACGTTTCGAACTTTTGGTAAGCTTCTCGTATCAGCTTTCACATAATGATAACTTATATTTGACAAACCAGCCATTATAAATAAGATTGAAACGAAAAAAAACATACTGCAGAGGTCAATTGGCCGCCGATGATGACGTCAGAGCGAAACTTTAAAAATTTATTGAGAAAAAACTAGCCAATGAATTTCAAAATCATTTAATTTATATTCTTAAAATACCCTATTTTAACGAAAAAAAATATAAAAAGTACATGTGATTTTTTTTGGACAATGCCCATTGGAGTTCAAACTTAAAATTGAGGTTCAATGGAAAATTTAAGCAAACAATATCTTTAACAATAACAAGTGCGAATTTTGTTTTTCCTTAATAAAATTTAACTTTTTTTTGCATTTTTTTTTATTTCTTTCGTAACATTTTACTTATCTTTTCAGAAAAAGGAGGAGAGATGGTGGAACACGTTGATGCAGGTGGCAGTGCCGTTCTTCATAGCTGGATGTGGTACTATTGGTGCTGGTTTAGTTCTAGGAACCGTCAGGGTGAGTCATTAGTATTGAGTAGACACTACCTCACTTAAGCCATTTAAAAGGGCTTTTCTACCCTTCAATACTATTATACTACCCTACACTCAATATAGCGAAACCAAAGGCTGACATTTTCCTTGGGGTTCTGTAGTCTAGTAAATATTTTTAATAATACAACCGAGTTACAAATATTATTTTGAGTGGTTGTAAGAATTAAGATTTGCCACAAGGTCTTATTTCACGTCTTATAAGTACATTCTTAAATATTTCTTAGCATGCTACTCTTAACCTCTTTTTCGTCAATTTTCTTGTTTTTCCTATTTCTCTCTTTCAAAATTTTCTTTAAGAACTATCCCAGGTTATGTAATCGGCAGCAAATTATACAAAACTGTATAACTGTATAATAAAATTAATGATTCGTACCATACATAATGTTGACGGAACCGTGGTTATATAAAAAGTGTCATTGTTCAAACATAACAATACATAGTTGTGACTTTCTTTCCAACAATGAGTTTCTACTATCAATAAGAAATTATGGCTTTTACATGCCTCGTTACACTTATGTAATACTTTATCACGTACTGGTATGATGAACTCTTGACTTTGTTATATTATCTACAATCTAAGAGAATATAATACTATCCCTTTTATGTTATCTGTATTTATTTTCTAACTAAATGATGCCTGCAACTCCGTTGCACCAAAATTCGTCTATCGCGCGGGAATCGTTCATTTTTCCGGAATCCTATCTTATGTCCTTTCCCTGGACTCAAAATATCACTATACCACATGATGATCCAGGGCAAAAATGTATGGGCTCTGGTATAGGGCTCAACAAGAATCGATTGTATATTTTTAGGAAGGTATATCCATGTACATTAATGACCTATAGGCCGCTTGTCAAGATTCGTTGTACTTTTAGAGTAAAGCCACGTTAAAAGTGACATCAGCGCTTGTACATTTCATGCGATAACATCACGTTATATTATTATAACAATATGATCATTTTTAGGGTTCCGTAGTCAACAAGGGACCCTTATAGTTTCGGTCTGTCCGTTCGTCTGTCCATCTGTCTGTCCGTGTGTCTGTCCGTCTGCCTGTCCGTATGTCTGTCCGTCTGTCTGTCCGTCTGTCTGTCTACGGTTTTGCTCAGAGACTATGCACATGCGATGCCGACAAAATACCTCAATAAATTATATAGAGGCTATTAATTTTTTACGAAGCTAATTCCTTACTTTTTTCAGAATTGGGAGGTGTTTATCGAAGTCTCAGCCATTTTCGTCCTCGTGCCATCATTGTCAGGACTAAAGGGTGAGTTTCAAATGACAATTGCTTGACACCTGTCACCTTGTGATCTTGTGGTGTAGCGGCCAAACCGCTCAATCGCGCGGACGCATACAAATCCAGCCTTTGTGCCATTACCATGCAATTTCAATAATTATGTTGAAAAGTTTTTATCAACAAGTTTTTGTGCTAATTTAATGTAAGTAGGTATAATAAATGCGACTAATCCTCGTAATCTTATCACTGAATGGCGCGACGGAAATACACAGTTTTGGTTTACTAAATAATACTTTACAATATTGAAAAGATAACTTACATTGGTGTTTATGGTATGAAAAATATTAGCTCGTTCATAAAATTATGTCGTAATTTGAACGTAATTCTTGAATAGGCGTACGTACTATTTAGTAATCTGTGGCAGAGGGCGCTACTAACACATACAGTAAATATTCCGACCAAAATCCGACATATTGCGCACGTCATATCAGAATATTGGCAGAAACGTTGTTAAAAGTCGAACAAGACTTTGTTTATTGTCTAAACTAGATTACGTCGTTGCGCAAAAACTCATTTATCGCTTGATAATCGTACATTTTACCGGGACAAAATGTATCATATGTCCTTTCCCGGGACTCAAAGTATCTCCATGACAAATTTCAGCAAAATCGGTTCAGCGGTTTGGTCGTGAGGAGATAACAAACAGACAGACAGTCACACTTTCGCATTTATTATATTATTATGGAAATTATGGATTTATTATACATTGCAGTAATATGTAGGTATGTCAAAAAGTACGAATATTTTCAATGATGATGAGGAATAGCTGTCAGTAGTCGCTACTCAGTAGCGATTGGAACAATTATTAGCTTATTTCACGGTATGAGATAAGAGTGATTTAAGTTAATGGCCACACAATTTGTTGGAATTATACGAGCGGTTTTATTAGCTCGTTTATGGTGGCTGTTATGTAAAGAGTTATTGTTGGGTGCATCTTCATCATCATTTTGCCCACTAATCAGCTGTACGGGTAATTTTGCGATGGATTGAAGCGAGATGTGAACTGCGGGGCTAAAACGGTCACATTTAGCAATTCCTCTCGATTGAGAGAAATGATTAATTCAGCAAATGAATTGTCAAAACTGTCAAACTGACGAATGTCAAATTAGTATGAATTACTAGATATGAATTGCAAGCAGAGTGACCATTTTGCTATTCTTAAAAATTCATTATAATATTATGTCTCGTATTATGAATCTCCAAAGCGACCATTTCAGCCCCGCTGAGCCCCTAGCCAACACAATAGCTCTTTATATAACGAACGCTTATGTCAATTCCATACATTTTGATCGGCGATTCTATAAAGAAGCAATAAAAAACTTGGCTGACCAGCGGGGCTAAAATGGTCACATTTAGCAATTCGTCTCAATCAATTCAGCAAATGAAATGTCAAAACTGTCAAACTGACAAATGTCAAATCAGTACAAAAATACAGAAATGAATTGCAAGCAGAGTTGCATTTTGCGATTTTAAAGAATTGAATCATATTATGATTCATATCATGATTAAACAAAGCGACCATTTTAGCCCCGCAGGTTCTTAGAAAGAAAATAGTGGAAACCATAATTAAAACCAGCTCTTACCAGTTTCTTGCCAGTTTGTCAAAATATGTATCAAGTCTGCCTTTTCGTATTTACTCAGAACGAGAAAGATATGATTTTATCCACAATTAAAGCTAAGCCGGGGATTGTGCTAGAGTCTAGCAATGATAAGTGATAACATAGCTGTTAGGTGGACAACCTTAGCAGGTTGTCCACCTCAGTGTTACTATTTTTATAATAAATAGTGCTACCTAAAAAAATCATCGCAGTTTCTATAATCCACTGTCAAATGTACAAAAAAGTGTTTTTGATAAGTTCACACGCGCACAATGGAATTGTATGATTGTGGTGTTTACTTCACACGCGCATAGGGCTGTCTAAAACTGAAAATAAATTATTTATAGTTTATTTTACTACGTTTATTCAATTTTAATTATGTAAATTAATTTATCACGCCTTAATCCTTATACAAAGTGGGAACTCAGAATACAAGAAAATTCGTATGAACTGATGTTACTTGTACAACTCACGTATGAACATTAAGTTTTAGATTCATTTGCGAGGCCAGACTGACGTGGTGTGAAGCGTCCATAGATATTATTATTAAACGAATACTTATGTCAAGTAAGTAAAAGAATATTAAGTAAGTAAAAGAATATTTAACTATATATAGAATAGGTGAAATTGCGCTGTATTTAATAGTCGGGATTTAAATAGCCATATGCTATCTTGCTTGGCAGCATTCATAAAGTTTGTTGTAACCTTTTTGAACAAATAAAAAGGGAACACAATATAATTTTAATATCCTAACTCCTAATAATTAATAGATAAATGTACAAAAAGCAAAAGGTCAATTTACATCAATTTAATAAACATAGTTTACAAAAACTTAAGAAAACAATTACGAACAATATAGGTACAAGTTTTACCGTACGTAGTTGACAACCCTACTAGATTCAAAACATAATGAAACAGTTTACCATAATCAGGGGCAGTGAGTTACAAGTCTTTTGACAGTTTTTTTTCATTAATCTTTATTTTTATCATTTGATCGTGTTAAGCGCGGTTATATAGATACCATTATAATATATACCATGGTTTAAAATACAACATCATTGTAAAAACTCGAGTAACATATTCCTGTAGCATTTGGTCATTTAACATTTTAATAAAATACAGTTACAGTAACTTTGTATGCTTGGTAGTTACATATTCGGGAAAGTAGTAAACAAAAAATATTATATATTTTTAAAAAGCTTCTAAGTGTAAAAACTCACTAGGCCGAAGTTACATGGCGTAAATTCCGCATGATTCCGCCTGCAATTTTTTTAAATTACCGATGACCGACGATCCGTCGCGTTCCGTCCGTATTTTGTATGCGTTTGACATAGCGGACGTACCTAATCATGCTGAATTCACGCGTAACTTCGGCCTAGTGTGTGTTTAGACATATAGATAATAAAAAGGTGCATATTTTCAGAAACAATTACTTTCTAGCCAATGAGTCATTCCATATAAACAAACACAATCAATGTGTACAAAACTTGACAATTACTCGATAAGAGTACTTAGTGTATGGGGTATTCCCCGATAATATAACATTTAGGAAAATCTGACGAAGCCGAGGAAAATCTCCTTGCTTGCTTGATAACGATTTATTGAAATACCGGCGCGGTCCGGTCGCGCTCCTTAGACCCTAAATGGGAGAATGAGAATCTATACATGAGTCTCGGGAAAGGACAAGGGATACTTTTTGTCCCGGAAAATGTACGGTTCCCGCACATTAAACTTTTATGATTTTTCGCCTAAACTATTCAATCTATTTTGATGAAAATTGGTATGAAAATACTTTGGGTCTCGGGAAAGGACAAGGGATACTTTTTGTCCCGAAAAATGTACGGTTCCCGCACAATAAATAAACTTTTATGATTTTTCGCCTAAACTAAACTATTCAGTCTATTTTTATGAAATTTGGCATGGAGATACTTTGAGTCTCGGGAAAGGATTAGGGATATTTTTTGTCCCGGAAAATGTATGGTCCCTGCACAATAAACTTTTACGATTTTCGCTTAAACTATTTAATATATACACACCGGCAAAATTAGCGGAACATAATAAAATTTTATTTTTTTTGAAAATTAATCGTTGTTTTTTATATATTTATTTATTAATTTAATAATTGATGATTAAAAAATAAAACTTATATAAATTTAGGGCATAAAAACGTGTAAAATTAAAAAAATCTGCAAAAATCCAAAATTAAGAAAAATCTTTGAAATTTCAGTAGTAAGTTTTTAAGTTAAATTCTTCATTTTTACTTAAGAAATGCCATGTTAACAGCGTGTAATGCCTTCTATGGATCTGAAGAGAGTCTGGATACGCCATTACATGCTTGAATTTTGATTGTCAATCATTTCCTGTGGGATATTCTTCTACTCCTCCAGTAGCGCCAACTCGAGCTCCTGAACACATTTTGGAGCTGGAGTTTTAATTCGTACCGTTCACCCATTGATGTGCCACACGTTCTCAATCGGATCCACATCCGTAGACCGTGCTGACCTCTCCACCTGGGCTACGCTATAGCATCATTTAGGTCATAATGCCCGATTTTTTTATGGACGCGCAAAAAATTGAAGTTACTACCTAAAACTGTGTAAAAGGCACAACATGCAGTTCTAGGATGTCTGTGCTATTGCCTTATACTGTCAAAGTACCATCACGAACAATCATCAGCTCTGTGCGGGCTCCAAATCATATGCAACCCCAAACCATTACGAAGCCTGCATGATATACCACTGTTTCCGTTAAGTTTGATGGTCTATAGCGTTCCTTACGATTTATCCACATTCTTTATCGCCTGTCAATAAAATTTACACAGAATTTGCTCCCATCACTGTACAGCACACGATTTCACTCACTTGTCAAATTTTTATGTTCACGCGCAAATCTTAGCCTGGCTCTTTGGTGCCCTGTCTCAAGTTTTGGTGCCCTTGCTGGCACCTTTGAGTTTAATTTAACTTCTTTGAGTCTTCTTCTTACTGTACAATCACTTACAGGTACATCTCGGACCTGTTCCTATAGGTTTCATCTCTGCAAAGCAGTTTAAGGTCGATTTCTTAAGGCTTGTACCCTTACAAAACGGTTATCCTGAACCTTTGCCACCCGATATATGCCTTGTTCTCGTCTCCGAACGTAAGACCCAGTCTCTCTGTAGCGTTGAAATTTACGATGGACCACGAAAGCCGACACACCTAAGGCCTGACTGACCGAACGGTAGGTGTGACCTTTCTCTATCGTGGTTACAGCTCTAGCTGTCGTAGATGCTGGAAAATCCACTAATTTTGTATCTAAGCAATGTGTTCTTCCAAAAACCAAACAATCAAATGAGCTGGCATGCCTTGCACCCCGCTAAAAACGCCATTCTTATCAGAAACACTTACAACGTCAATCATCGAAAAACACTTAGTAGGGCATAATTGCAATAAAAATCTGTCAACTTGCCAGTTTTGTTCAATATTTTATTTCTTAAATGAGCTTAGAAACTATAAAAAAGGATTTCACACAGCCCGACCCACTTGAATTCAACTTGTGGCCCTTTTTACTTATGTTCCGCTAATTTTGCCGGTGTGTGTATTTTGATGAAATTTGGTATGGAGATACTAATTTCAATCTATTGTTTTCTTAATTATACCAAGCCGAATAATTAAGTAATCGTCATTAAGACAGGACAACGTCTGTCGGGTCAGCTAGTAATTATTATAATACAAAGTCGCTTTTTTCCGTCAGGTCCCTTTGTTCCCTTTAATCTTTAAAACTACGCAACGGATTTTGATGATCCTTTCAGTGTTAGATAGCCCATTTATCGAGGATGACTATAGGCTATATTTTATCACGCTAAGACTAATAGGAGCGAAGAAATAGAGGAAAATGTGGAAAAAATGGGGAAAATTATTTGTAAAGGCTAACTTGAACGCGCTAATCTCAGGAACTACTGGTTCGATTTAAAAAATTCTTTCAGTGTTGATAGCCCATTTATTGAGGAAGGCTATTATTATAATAGCAGCTGAAGGCTTCATTTTATCACGCTAAGACTAATAGGAGAATGTGGAAAAAACGGGGGAAATTATTTTAAAGGGCTTATCTCGCGAACTACTGGAGCAATTTTTATGTTATTTGACACAGATAAGAAGGATCATAGGCTATCGATTTTAATAATTTTTTCAGTGGCTATCCGCTATATATTTTATACCCGTGCGACGCTGGGGCGGGTCGCTAGTTTATTATAATTGCCCGCGGTGTAGCCGCCAATTGAATTGCGCTAAATGAAGAGGCTTTATTACCCAATTTCCTTTGCAGACGGTATTAGTTTTCAGAAAACGGTGTTTTACCTAGCAATAATTGAGTACTTGGACTAGGTACTCTCAGTTAGCCTATGTTACAATATTGTGTTGGAAGCTGAAGTATTTTTATTGATTACAAGATGACACCCGAGTGTCCAATATGCCCGTATGTCCAATATTCTCGTCTACGTCCTTTCCTGGGACTCAAAGTATCTCGATACCAAACTTCAGCAAAATCGGTTCATTGGGCATGGAGAAGTAACATGGGTAACACAAACCCACATCTTCACATTCGCATTTATAATGTTAGGTGATGTTTGTATGGATTTCCTAAAAGTGAGCTGTAATCAGTGTAATGGGCATTATAGCCATAGGAAACCGTACAGTAAACAAAAACAAGGTGTTAATGCATGTAACATTTTCAAGGGACTGCTAAAAAGAATGTTTTATCTGTGAAGGAAATTTCCCCATGCTGGTGACTGATATTTTGTAATAAAAATTCATGCACTCTAGGATCACCTACAGGCTACAACTTACAAGGCCTTCGGGGAGCCCCAGGGCTCCGCGATGCTAGGGTTGCCAACTTTTTTCACAAGAAATAAAGTTACATATTATTATTCCAGGTCTCTGAAGTATTTTAAATAGTATTTTAGAAAAATGAACAGTATTTTATTTATTTATACTGCCTAGGCCCCCAGGACAAGTTCTAACATGTAAGAAGATATTATGTATGTTTGTTTACTTTCATCTGACACTAGCGGCAACCCGCCGACAGTGATATTGTTTATATACGAGGTTATTATTTATTCACAACTATAACTAATAATAATAAGGATTTGTTTAGTCTAACTTGTGTACCTATAGCCCTAAGTAGCTACAGGTGGGCTATTATGACCTCTTATTTCCAGCCAGTTTACGCCCAAAATGTACCGTTTTCGGGCGTAAACTGACTGGAAATAAGGGGTCATAATAACCCACCAGTAGCTACTAGTGGCGAAAGCTGGTTCATCTACTGAGGGAAGCCCTATAGTCATCCAAATAGTTGCCAAATACATGCATAAAGTATGCATGTACTTATTCGGGTCACATTTTGTAGAGTCGTGGACTATGTTTTTGACACAGTTACTCTTTCTTAGTTTTTATTGTTCGTAAATCGTAGCCGACTACACATTGACGTGTCTTTAACGATTCCGAATTTCACGAAAGTAATTTTTTTTAGAAAGGTAGTATAAAATCCCTTGATTTGAGTTCTCACTAGCTTAAGTATTACCACAGACTAGTAAATAGTAATATTTTCCTTAATCTATTCTATGGTATTACCAATATAACCACCAAAAGGTCCTTCGGAGTATCAGGACCAAGGGTTACCTTTAGAAATTAGAATGTAACACTAAACAAAACAGGCGTTTCTTATACACATGCTACAGATTAATTTGATTTTAAAAGACTCTCCCTTTTCCTAGCAGCAGGATTAAGATAAGTACGATAAGTACTACAAGATAAGTACTAATAATGTTAAATAAATAATTGTCTGTCTGTCCGCAGGTAACCTGGACATGTGTCTGGCGTCGCGTCTGTCTACGCAAGCCAACCTGGGCAACATGAATTCGACCAGGGAAGTCATATCCATGGTCGTCGGCAACATATCGCTTGTGCAGGTATGGTGATTAACTGATTACTGTTAACTGTTACATACTCCAACCTATTTTGCTTTGAGTACAACAGATACTAACTACACGTTAGTAGTACGAGTACAAGTATTAAACTTAGAAACGTACTCTTCTTACAATACGTTACCACTTTTGAAGTATGCATTAAGGCTCCTTTCGCGAAAAAAGCGTGCAGATGAAACCACTTTTCATCGGCATTAACAGATAAATTATATCTGAAAAAAATAATTAGTAATCTACATGATATGATACGTAACTTTGGTTTTGCCATATTTTTTCTATCGGTATCACATAATAAAGAAATAAAAAACCAAATCACCTCCAAATCGTTGAATGAAACCACTTTACTCCTTCATTATTTATCAAAAGAATATATAAAAAATATCTACTGCTTTGCAATACATAAGTTGATAATTTGGTTTTCTTACTTTTTTGAAATATGTATTATATTAAGCCTTAAGAAAGTTTTTTCTCCTATTTCGCCCTATCATGGTCGCGGCGAGCGTCGTAACCGCCACCGTACAAGGCGCGCTGTTATGAATGTTATTTTAATGTCATTTAAGTCGATATTCGCACTGACAGACAATGATCAAGGTCATTGGCGGATATAGAGGCCTTAAGCATGTTTCATAGGCAGACGTGGGACCAGCGTAATTTGGTCGGTTATGTCAACGGTCAAGCCCATAATAGAAAGATCAAAATTCACGACTAACATTGACTTGATGTTACCCGACAAAAAAAAAGTTAGTCTATCTCATGACTCATCCATTCCCCTTCTCTCTACAAGAATCACAGACACGCGAGACTTTCTAGTTTCTAAGTGGAGAAAATTTGGACTACTGGCAAACCAAGCCTAGCATACATCCCCTAATCAAGTGCAGTTCCGCTGGTTTTTAATACGCTTTTATTAGCTTGGGCTGTATGTATGTAACGGAATTTTTGAGCACGATTTTTAATTTTTTCCTATCTCCAGTAGTCTAATTAATTCGAAACCTTGCATACACGCGACACGGTATTAACCAATGACAATGCAATAATTTAAACTTGTATTTTTTTTTTTTTCAAAAAAGCGTGTATTTTTAATAAGTATATTTTTAATTTAAGATGAAGTGGTAGGGCCAGAAGCGTATAATATCGCGATCTAGGGTATCTTTAAACCTGTTTTTAGATATCAACCGCTAAAATTCATACACTGTTATTCATACCGGCGTAAGGGTAAAGATATGCCTAATAACGTTATATTCTTCGAAACACGATTACAGTAATTTGCCTCGATAGAAAAAAATCGTGAAAATCATCATAAATTGCCATTTTATTGCAATTTTTCGATTTTACGGCGAATTTAGATACAATTCTAGTAAAAAAATTATGTTTTCATAAACCTTTCATCAAATCCCATAAGGTAGTATTTATGGTTTTCACTAAAATGATAGTTAGTCATTCAAAATAAAATAATACCTATAACGCTCGCACTGTATGAGGGCGGCGGGGATGCGGGGAGGCGATTCAGTCGGCCGCGGAGCCTCGTCGCAAGCAGACACGTACTACTCGTCGGCCCGCTCTTTACGAGAATTTGATGTGAAAATGACTTGACTAGGGCTTGCAAGTGTACTTATACCATGCAAAGTCCACACGATAAGAAGAAGAACAGAGTACTTATAGGTATTATCGGTATTATCTTTTTTTAGTTAGTTTTTTTCCTCATTAGATACGAATGAGTAGAAATAAGGGTCACCGTACACTTGACTGAGTATCGGTATTATCTTTTTTTGACGTTACTTTTTTCCTCAGTAGGCATGAGAATAAGGGTCACCGCATATTTGACCGGGTACCGGTATGGGTATTGGGTATCTTGTTTTGACTATTCTTTTCCTCTGTAGGCATGAATTAGTAGAAATAAGAATAAGCGTCACCGTACACTTGATCTGGTATCGGTATCGGTATTATCTTGTTTTAGACTATTTTTTCCTCAGTAGGTATGAATAAGTAGAAATAAGGGTCACCGTACACGTGACTGGGTATCGGTACTTATAATATTTTTTTGACACAATTGTTTCCTTAGTAGGTATGAATGAGTAGAAATGAAAATAAGGGTATTGTCCAGTATCAATAACAATATTGAACAGTTACTAGAACAACACATTTGAACGCCTCCGTGGTCTAGTGGTATAGAGCGCGGCTTTTGACTCGGAGGTCGTGGGTTCGATTCCCGCGTTGGAAACATGATATTTCCAAGTTTGGTTAGGACAATGCAGGCTGATCACCTGATTGTCTGACAAGTTAGATGATCCATGCGTCGGATGGGCATGTAAAAAGTCGGTCCTGCGCCTGAACTCTCGCTAGTCATGTCAGTCTTCCGTCCCACTGGGTTATGAGAGTAAAGGAATAGAGAGTGCTCTTGTGTACTGCGCACACACTTGGGAATTATAAAATTACTCCTGCGTAGCTGGCCTGGTTTCAATGAAACCGGCCACCGTCACCGAAGCCGGTGTGGGAGCTATTATTATTATTATATTACATTTAGGGACTCCCAACAAATAGGATGGTAATGTGTATTTTGCTTTGTCTTTTGCTTTTGAAGACCGAAGAGATAGAATGAAGAAGAATGTTATTATGTTTCTTACAGATATCGAGCTATAGTTGTGCAACCAAATATAAAAGAAAAATTGTTCAGATAATTCTGTTCAAGTTTTAGAAGGGTGAGAATTACACATGATTAAAACATAATATTATTTTTTAACAAAAAATTAAAACCGACTTCCAAGGTAAAAACAATAATAACATTAATACGAACTAAAAAGTATTAAATAATTTTTACTATCTAAAAGTGCCTTTTTCCGAATTCGGCTAAACCTCAACTATTTCTGTACTCAATCTTCATTATTTTGAAGTCGGTACCAGATAGCTGAATCTTCAGTCCTCTTTTTGTTAAAAAATAATAATAATTTCACTCTTTTTAGTTACACTAGTAGGTAAACCTTCGCGTATATTTTACGTATCTTATGACAATTTCTTAAGAGTCACAACTCACAATTCACACTCACAAAATAATATATTATCAGTGAAGTGAACATATTGTGCTAAGTAATTTAACAATTTTAATGCTTCAAGCCCCAAGCGGTCACCGGCGATTGCGATAATAGAAAGGCTATTGTGTCTCGTTTTTCCACAATCGAAGGATCTATCAGATAAAAAATTGTATAAACTTGCATAGAATGTAGCGTAGCTAGGTGAACTCAAAATCAATATAATATTATCATAATTACTGACAGCTGTTCTTGTAATCAAGAATTCAATTTCAAATCGATACTTAGTGCGCCATCTATGTTATACAGTACATAATAATTATTATTATTAGTATATCCATACCTATGCCTTGTACTATTATCTATTCTGTGCCATGAGACATTGGTGATCTTAACACGACGTGGTAATGATGATGACGATGATGATGATGATGATTATGATGATGAATATGAATTGCATAGTAGCATATGTTTTCTGTTCTTAAAACAACGCCGAAACTCCCAAACGTGTATCTATAAGGAGTCAGGAGTTCTCTCAGCATCTTCGAAACCATGGTATACCTTGACCCAATATTTGACTTTTTGGTAGCATATTTTTAGTACACTTCACATAAAACCAAAATCACTATATGTTTCAATATATATTTCCAGGAGTTCCCTCGATTACTCCCCATCCCATCATCAGGTCACCACTTTTGTGAACATGGTACCAAATTGGAGTGAAACCAAATACAACAAAACAAAAATTTCTAAAATCGGTTCACATACGGCGGAGTAATCGTTGAACATACAAAAATAAAAAATAAAAAAATATCCACAGCCGAACATATAACCTCCCCGTTTTTTGGAAGTCGGTTAAAAAAAGACGGGAACACATCAATTGACAAGAATAGTAACTGGTATTACCATGTCCAGGGAAAAAGTCTATACAAAAACAAGAACAAGATTACTACCTCAGTGCCCCCGAGGACCTTTTTTGGATATAACTAATTATTTAAAAAAAAACTATAGGTATATTTAATAAAATATAACGAAAATGTAATGAACAGCTAAATAACCATTAATTATATAAAAATCTGCAATCGCAAAACCAAATAATTAAAGCATGAATCAAAAAATTCGAGTCGTAAAAATGTTCGATTAGGTGTATTTTTGCACCGACGTACAATAACTTCAAAACGCGGCGGCCGGTGAGCAACTCGATTGTCGCAAATCGTTCGCCGACATCGCCCGAACTTATAACATTGAACGTCGTACTGTATGGTCATTTAATTTAGTAGTTATAGACTTTGTCCAAAACAAGATAATACCGATACCGATACCCGGTCAAGTGTACGGTGACCCTTATTTCTATTCATACAATACCAACTAAGGAAAAAAAATTCAAAAACAATATAATACCAATAACTATACTCGGTCAAGTGTGCGGCGACCCTTATTCTCATTTATGCCTACTAAGGAAAAAAATTGTCCAAAACAAGATAATAAGACCAGGAATAAGAGAATAACCAGGCGTGCGCATAGAAAGCGCGGGGCGGAAGATGGTTGCCCCGCGTATGCTCCCGCCACGCTTCATACCTCACCCCCTCAGAAACACGATGCGCACCCTACCACTTCATCTTAATAACGCCTAACATAATGTTTCAGGTGCAAGCGATAGTCGCGGCGACGATCGTGGCGATGTTCGCGATCGTGGTGAACACCATCACGGACAGACAGTTCAACGGCAACTATGTGCTGTTGCTGATAGCGTCCGCCGTCTTCACCGCCACCACCACGTGTTTTATACTCGGTATGTAGCATTTGGATCGGTCCTTATAATCGCGCCATGTAGAATGTATGTGCGCCGCAGACTCGATCACACAAAAAGTGTGACGTCTGCGATCTCCCTAAGGGTAAATCCAAACGAGCGTAATATGTGAGTTGTGCTTGTGACTTGTGAGTCGCAGAATTTCTGTCGCGTAAATATATTTTCATACAAATCATGACTCACAAAATTACGCTCGTGTGAATCAAACACGACTTTTCTATGAAACTGAATGCAGCAGAATTTCTGCCAGTCGAAATTCTGCGACTCACAACTCACAAATTACACTCGTTTGGCTTCACCCTTAATATCTTTAGAATAACTTTCGAAAAAGATCGAAAGACCATCGAGAGATCGAGAAGATTGCGTCAAAAGGAGGTAGACATTGCGATTTGCGCTGCAATTTCGCCATCCGACGAACCTGGCAATAATGTCGATGTGTGCGAGATATAATAATAGGTTATACTTACAACTAGAAAATATGTAAAAGAAGTTAGTCACCTTATTACTTATGCTGTAAAAACCTACTTCTACTGTCTTTAGTCGTGGTGGGGCAAAGACTAGGCAGGACAAATAAGAACGAAACATAGCCTAAATTAATTCTAAGGGATGTCGGACCAAAGTCATTTGGTTAGGTTATAATATCAAGCCCCCACTTTTCTCTTCAGTCGTCACGTTGCAAAACTCTATGAATCATCCCCCAAGGATTTCGAGTGTTTTGCTCCTGTATCGGAAAAACTAATGGTGGCCATACACCATCCTTCCTACCGTCCAATCGGCATGACGCTACCGATTGGATCAGTTAGAACTGGTCAAACAAATGACACACGGTCAGTTCTAACTGATGACGATAGGAAGGATGGTGTATGGCCACCATAAGGGACTTCAGTACAATGATCCCTTTGTACGCTCAAATGCCTACTCACGATGTGTGTTACGAGTGTTTTCTGCCTTTCTAGATCTGTAGCAGATGTATTGTATTGATAAAAGATAAAAAAAGATCGATCGGGTACTTTGCATATCTGTACGTGACTCCAAGTCCGTGTTAGACATGAGTGCAATATGTCAAAATAAATGAATGAAGTATTGTAGTATTTGTATCTTATCGCATCTAATCGACGGAGAGCTGACGACCAAATCGGTCATGTAGCTTCTGTAGCCCTAGCGCGGCGACCAGTAGAAATGCGAAAGTATAGACAAACTATGGACATAAACTTAAGGTGCCGTTCCGATCTTTACCGCGGCTAATCGCGACCGACAAAAATTTAATTAAAATGCCACTTTATGAAAGACTATAGTCACAAACCGTGGAGATAAACTTAAGGTGCCGTTCCGATCTGTTTTCGTTCGGAAAAATTCAATTAAAATGCCACTTTATGACACACAATAGTCCTAAAATTCAAATAATATTCTACTTTATGACATATACTATAGTGCTGTATTAAAACTCCGTTAGCTACTTCCCTGAAGTCTGAACAACCCTTTTTGATAATATGCATGCTGGCAGGTCGTGGGCGGTGGGTGGGGTGTAGTAGTGGGGTGGGGAAAAAAAGAAAAATGTAGGTTCAGCTGTAATTAACCTCCGTTATTTACTTCCCTCTACAACCCTTTCTGGTACAAGGCGCTGTACGCACCGCATCATTCAGAAAATATAAAGTATGTCACACTTAAAGGGGAGAAAGGGGGTCGATGATGTGTGACACGGTGTAACTAGGAGGGGGGCGGTCTAAAATTCATGAAAACCGTGTGATGTACTTTATGGATTGTCCCAAACACACACCACAATCCACATTATCCATTTATCGTCTTTGCGCCTACGAGTAGTGTGCGTTTCTTCTGGAGCTAGATTGCGAGGAACGTGATTTTGAGGACCATTAATCGTTTCATTTGCCTGACATCGCTAAGCGCGGCGATTCTAGTTCATATTATAAACTAATTCCTTGCAACGTAGCTCCTTTGTAAAGGCAGCCTTAAACATTATCTTAACTAAGACCAAGTGTTATTTCTCTCTTCTACAGATACTTTTTTAAGAACAATTTTCGCATCTTTTTAATAAAAGGCCCCGTGCGAGTTTCTTACGCCAGTTCTTCTCCGGGTTAGGTTAGGTTAGGTTAGAACTGGTAGATTGTAGACGGTCTAAAAGTGTTAATTTTTAACCGATTTAGAAATAAATCAATTTTCATTTTCAGACTTCATGATGTTTTACGAGTAAGTCTCTATCTTGCATTTCAGACTTCGTGATGGTTATGGTGATATTCGGGTCGCAGAAGTTCAAGGTGAACCCCGACAATGTGGCGACGCCGCTCGCCGCCTCCATCGGTGACATCGTGAGCAACTCCGTGCTAGCCGTCACAGCCAACTACATGTTCGAGCAGATCAGTAAGTCCACAATTTGAAAGACAAAAAAGGTTTAAGGTCGTCCCCCGAGCAAACGACCTTGGCCATACATTTTCCGCGTTGCCGAGATCGCGCCAAAACCCTATTATTTTTACTTATCTTGGTTCAAAATTGTCCTAAAAAAAATTTAAAACGGCGAATATGTAGTTTATGATATTGTCGATCTATTGGCGTGAGTTTCAAATAAAAGTAATTTGTAAATCCTAAGGAGATGCTGAATGTATGCTTGAATTTTACCAAATTGGTTTTACTTTGGAAGCTGATATCATGAGTATAAGAAACAAAAATAGAAAATTTAAAACGACAAAAGGAATGTTGATATACTGAAGATTATTGCTGTATTTTTATTATAACTTTGTAGCTTTCAGATTATGAGTTTATAAGGTTTTAAATACGGTCAATTACGGAATCTCCGGACGGAACGCCCTTAAGACGACGTGCGAGAGCCAGGCTTATTTTATAGTGTGTTTCGGCAGCGCGCGACTTTAAAACGCAAGTTCTACTACCGCCATACATCTTCGAACGCGCGCGCTCCAACGGCGCTGCCGAAACGCTTAAGGCCATCCCCCGAGCAAACGACCTTGACCATACATTGGACACTAAAATCCTATTTTTTTACTTATCTTAGTTCAAAATTTATCTAAAAAAATTAAAACGGGGAATATGTAGCTAATGATATTGTCTATCTATTGTCGTGTGTTTCAAATAAACGTAATTTGTAAATACTAGGGAGATGCATGATGATGATGAAAGTATGCTTCAATTTTAATAAATTGGTATTATTTTGGAAGCTAATATCAATATGAGTATAATAAACAAAAATAGAAAATTTAAAACGGGACAGGAATGTTGATATACTGAAGATTATTGCTATATTTTTATAATAACTTTGTAGCTTTCAAATTATGAGTTTATAAGGCTCTAAATACGGTAAATTACGGAATCTCCATAGGAAGGCCCTTAACGATAAAACCAGCCCCATGCTTCGGTTCTTCAGCCGGCTTGACCGGAGAAATACCATGGGCTCACAAAAAACCGGCGTGAAACTGCGCTTGCGCTGTGTTTGTGTGTGAGTTTACTGGAGGCCCAATTCCCTGCCCCCTAGATATCCCGCAGTTGAAAACAAAGTTACCCTAAGAGGGTTTAACTGCGTTGGGGAATCCCTTTATGGACGTCCATGCTCAGGGGCCCATGGAACTGAACGTGAACGCCCAGGCTGCCCTCGTATTCTCTTTAATAATTTTCGACAATGAGTTTCTAAAATAATAGAGTGGCAATGTCTTACAAACGATTCTCAGAAATGCGTAACCACTTGATAGCCCAAAAGACAATGTCACTTCATAATGTTATTATGTCATTATGTATGGCAGATATGCCTGCAGCACAGTATAGCAATATTATATTAGGGATATATTGCTATACTGTGCCTGCAGGCATCTTCAAAGTGGTGACGCGTTGCTGTCGTAGACTGCCAATCTAGTTACGTTAGTAACATACAATATCATTGATTTTTGACATCAAACTTGCACTATCGAAACCGACGAATACATTTTTACTAAGCACTCTTTTTCTTATGTAGCTAACGTGTTCCTACACGTGTAAGATAGCGATATAATATTTTACGATTGTAAGCAAAAGTCACAAAATGAGATGTCAAATTTCTCTTGGCTGAATATTTAAAAAAAGATAGAGATAGAGAGATAATAGAAAGTCTTTGAATAAGTTTTTGACCTCGTTAAGCCACACAGCTAACACAAACACTTAACCCCCATAAGGACACCGGCGAACGCGACAACAATAGAATAACAATAGATTTCCAAGAATCCGCGATCGAAGGATTAATTTAATTCTCTTATATAATAATACTAGCGACCCGCCTCGGCGTCGCACGGGTATAAAATATATAGCCACTGAAAAAAGGATTAAAATCGATAGCCTATGATCCTTCACGTGGTCTACTTCTTATCTGTGCTCCAGTAGTCCCTTTCAAATAATTTTCCCAGTTTTATCCACATTTTCCTCTACTTCTTCGCTCCTATTAGTCTTAAGCCCGTCACAGACCTAGCTATAATATGTATTAATATGTTTATAGCTAGGCATATTATTACATACTAGCTGTTCCGCGCGGCTTCGCCTGCATAATGTAGGAATTTCGCGCAACCGTACATTTTTCCGCAAAAATAGTCTATGTCCCTTCACGTGGTCCATTCTTCAAGTTTGCCAAATACCATAAAAATAGCCCCAGTAGTTAAGATAATAAGCAATTTCATATAATTTTTCCCGTTTTCCTCTATTTCTTCGCTCCTCTTATTCTTAGCGTAATAAAATATAACCTATAGCCTTCCTCGATAAATGGGTTATCTAAGACTGAAAGAATTTTTCAAATCGGACCAGTAGTTCCTGAGATTAGCGCGTTCAAATAAGCCCTTTCATATAATTTCCCCCGTCTTTTCCACATTTCCTCAATTTCTTCGCTCCTATTATTTGTGGCGTGATAAAATATAGCCTATAGCCTTCCTCGATAAATGGGCTATCTACCACTGAAAGAGTTTTTAAAATCGGACCAGTAGTTCCTGAGATTAGCGCGTTCAAATAAGCCCTTTCAAATAATTTTCCCCCGTTTTTCTCACATTTTCCTCTATTTCTTCGCTTCTATTAGTCTTAGCGTGATAAAATATAGCCTATATAGCCTTCCTCGATAAATGGGCTATCGAACATTGAAAGAATTTTTCAAATCGGATCAGTAGTTCCTGAGATTAGCGCGTTCAAACAAACAAACTCTTCCCAATTATAATATTAGTATAGATTTTCTATACAAATTTTCGCGTGACCACACACTCAGCTATAATATATATTTCTGTGACATGTGGATTTAGTATAGATTAATATGCCTTGCTATAAATATATTAATATATATTATAGCTAAGTCTGTGACGGGGTTTAACGTAATAGCCTATAGCCTTCCTCGATAAATGGGCTATACCTACACTGAAAGAATCACCATAATCAGTTGCGTAGTTTTAAAGATTAAAGGGAACAAAGGGACATGAGGGAAAAAAGCGACTTTGTTTTATAATATTACTAGCGACCCGCCCCGGTGTCGCACGGGTATAAAATATATAGCCAGTAAAAATATACGCCTATAGCCTTCCTCAATAAATGGGCTATCTAACACTGAAAGAATCACCATAATCAGTTGCGTAGTTTTAAAGATTAAAGGGAACAAAGGGACATGAGGGAAAAAAGCGACTTTGTTTTATAATATTACTAGCGACCCGCCCCGGTGTCGCACGGGTATAAAATATATAGCCAGTAAAAATATACGCCTATAGCCTTCCTCAATAAATGGGCTATCTAACACTGAAAGAATCACCATAATCAGTTGCGTAGTTTTAAAGATTAAAGGGAACAAAGGGACATGAGGGAAAAAAGCGACTTTGTTTTATAATATTACTAGCGACCCGCCCCGGTGTCGCACGGGTATAAAATATATAGCCAGTAAAAATATACGCCTATAGCCTTCCTCAATAAATGGGCTATCTAACACTGAAAGAATTTTTCAAATTGGACCAGTAGTTCCTGAGATTAGCGCATTCAAGTTTAGCCCTTTCAAATAATTTCCCCCGTTTTTTCCACATTTTTCTCTATTTCTTCGCTCCTATTAGTCTTAGCGTAATAAAATATAGCCTATAACCTTCCTCGATATCTATAGGCTATCTAACACTGAAAGAATCATCAAAATCCGTTGCGTAGTTTTAAAGATTAAAGGGAACAAAGGGACATGAGGGAAAAAAGCGACTTTGTATTATTATAAGTATAATGTATAGAATATTGTAATTGTTATTCCAGCTTAGGCTAGGACAATTCCGAAAGAGTACTGAGTGCATGTAGGTAAATGAACTTTAATCGGGGACTTACTCAAAGTCATACGCTTTATTTGCAATCGGATAAGCCTATAAAAATTCCACGCAAATGTCACAACAAAATTGTCATTCATTATTTGCACTTGGATAACGTAAAAAAAACTGTCAAACATTAAGAAATCCGTATTACCGTGGTATTACCTAATTATTTTAATGCCTAGGATTTAGATATATTTTATGACAAAACAGAAATATTGCGCGTAAAGTCTAATTCTTATTTGACGTGACGATATTGCAGTAGTTAAAACGGTTTGTATAAAAGTCCAAAGTGGAAATTTGGCGTTAGAAATAGCCCCGGTTATGGACATTTAAGACAAGCAAAATTAAGTTAAGTTATTGCAATTAAGTTTAGGTTTTGCAATGTCTTGTCTTAAAAAAAATTATAAACAACAAAACTGATTGACTGATAAGCATTTCAGCTACAATTTACCTTCTATATCTAAAGATTTTTAAAGATTCCACCACTAAGGGCGCAGTCAGAGGTCCGCGTGCTCTGCTGTAGCGTTCTGAATACGTGCACGTCCGAACGCGCCCTATGTGAACTGAATTATAGACCATCAAATACTACTTAATTTACACGGACCAAAAGCCAGTTCTGTAGTAATCAAATTATCCTAACTACTATACATTTAACTTTACAGAGACGTCGCTATGGCAGCCCATAGCGCTGCTGTGCGTGTACTACTGCCTGCTGCCGCTGTGGGTGTTCATCGTGTGGCGGAACAAGTACACCAAGACCGTGCTCACGTCGGGCTGGACGCCCGTCATCTCCGCGCTGTTTATTAGCGGGTATGTTGCTTATGCAGGGCCGGATTTAGATCTATATTGTATAGGCCTCTTTAATTTTGCCGCCCCTATCGGCGGCGAACTCCGCCGCCATCCCAGGACGCCAAAGGACGCTGCCACTCATAGATAATGGGCCATGGCCTATCTGTCTATCCATAAATCCAGGTCTGTGCTTATGTTGTTGCTTTAGTCCAATATTGCAGCTTTTGTTTAGCTCCTTTAACATAACAGTATATTATTATTAAACGTAAAACAAATGACAAATTACTCATAGGCAGTTATTTACTCTTTATTCTTTCTCCCCAGCGTCGGAGGCATTGTGCTCGACAAGGCGGTGGACTCGTACCCAGGCTACGAGGTGTTCCAGCCCATCGTCAACGGCATCGGCGGTAACCTGGTGTGCGTGCAGTCGTCCAGGATGGCCACGCATCTCCACCAGACGGCCATCCCCGGTATACTGCCGGAGAACACCAGGATCATCGAGTGGCCGTGGAAGACGCTGTTCTTTGGCAGTAAGTTGCAGGATTTTGTTAACGTTTAAAATAAAGTGAAGGTTTTTTACGCGAATATGGTGGAGACAAAAGGAAGCACAATGATTCTGCTTGTGTATATGTATGTTTGTTCCATCGCCAGATTGTGCGTTTTTGGTCCCATTTTATTGAATTTAATATCAGTAGATTCGTAGCACCAATTGAAGTGGTTGGAATTATAGTTATCAGCATTTGATAATTTCATTTGTCTATTAATAAAACCAACTTGCTGTATGACGAAAAGTCAAAATTGAAGTATTTTGATGTCTATGAAACTGCTTTCTTTATATATGTAGCTAACTTTGTGACTTCAGTGTTACAAAAGCCTATCAGCTACCTTAACTCATAATATTATGAGTTTTCTTTGTCTGAAATATTATAAATACTTAAAACTCCATAATATAATATAATAATATATTAACTGCTAATCATATGTTAAAACACTATTTCTCTTTCATGAAAGAGTTAACATGATGTTGAACAACCAGGGAACAAGTTACCCAAACATATTTTGATATATTTATTCACAAATCTATAATAATATTATTCTATTTTGATGCAATATTATAGGTATTCATGTTTGTGCACGTCCTATCTGCTATCCTAATCCAATCTCTCTCCGTAGGGCTGCTGGAAGAGATTTCTATTAGAAATAAGCAGACCCTTTGTGTCGTCTTACTGTGTGTAAATTGTTATTTTGTTAATATTTCTTGTGCACAATAAATGATTAAAAAAAAATGCTATTTCTCACAGCTTTAGCGGCTAAGGTGGCTCGCATGCTGCTGATACTGGCGATATTCGGTCAGATCATCTTCATGTGCGTGGCCGACTACATCTACCAGGGGTTCCTGTCTATACAGTTCGCGTTTGGCATAACATACATCATGTGTTCGCTTATCCAAGTGAGTATTGGGTTCCACCTTGTCTTTGCATCGAAAAAATTAACGCGTGTTGCGATCAGAATTATTATTCTACATCTTCTTGGACAATGCCAATGACATTATATAGTGTGTTAGTGTAAACACCGTTACCCTTGAAACCATCAAACGAACCCGTCAAAATGAACAACTTTTTCTATAAGAACAATACTGGGAACTCAAAAAAAATGCCGTCTTCATACCCATAATATAGATGCCTGGATCGGCAATTTGTATGGGTATGAAGACGGTTTTTTTTAGTTCCCAGCATTGTTTTCATAGAAAAAGTTGTTCATTTTGGTGGGCTCATTTGATGGTTAAAAGGATAACGGTCACTCTTACAGAATGTATAGTATTGCTGAGGAAATATTAAAGGAATTTACCGAGATAATATCATGAAATCAACTAACTGAGCTGATGCCTGATCCATTTTAGTACGAAGAATCCATGTTTATCATATACATGGATTCTTCATACTAAAATGGAGCTCTATGTTTGGTTATTACTATATAGATCATGACTAAATAGGAGTTTCAGTGTTGAGTTCGTGTGGTAGCCGTCTTTCCCGTTAAAACGTTATAGTGTGTAACTATATCAATTTGCGTACCAAGTCTCCTTAAAAGTTTGCGGAATCGTTAATTTTTTTGGTCCCAAAATAACCCAGCACCTTTAAATGTTCCATAGACGTAGGTTACACGATCAGTTTTTAATCAATCGCATCCAGTAAAGATTGACGGAAAACTGATCGTCTAATCCCACGGATTGATGAACTGATCATTTTTTAGAGTTCCATATTTAATATGTAGTATGTGATTGACGGAATACTGATGGCAGACTGACTGTAACCTACGTCTAAACATTTTATTTTAATTTTTCAGGTCATGGTGTTGCTATACTTGGCTTACATCCTCATCCACTTCATGTGGAAGAAGAAGAAGGACCCCGACAACGCTGCCATCCCCTATCTCACCGCTCTCGGAGACCTCCTGGGCTCGGTCTTCCTGGGTCTCGCCTTCGTCATACTAGCACTCTTCGATATGGAATATGGTAACAATGTTCCTGGATAAACGAGACCTAAAGTTTGGTGCGTTTTTTCGTCTTTCCTAAAGAGATGCTGAGGCCTGAGTGCAATTGCATTCGCCAGTTTAGACAACGAAGTTAGATGTCAAAAATGTTTTTTTTAAAAACGAGCCTATGAGAAAACTATTTTGAGCATTTTGATCGTTTTTAACGCCAAGTGGAACGCGGGGCAAGTGTCATGGCGCTTGCGACGCGTTATGTCAATTTTAACATCTAACTTCGGTATCGAACTGTCGAATTCATTTTGTCTTTGAAGCACTCTGTAATTTATTTGTAATATATTTAATTTTAAAGTTACCAGTACAGTATTGAGTCAAAACGGCTGATACGTGCCAACTTTGTCGTGGCGGTCTCGAGTTGATGAGCGATGGCCCCAAAAACGGCCCCAACTGTGATATGCTCGTGATCCTCTGCCAATTACTATCGTGTGACGGACAATAAACCCGAGACTAACATGACTTAATCGATTTAGATGTTAATCCGATATTTTTATATTTATATTTTATTTTTCGACGACACATCGTGTGAAACACATTCCATTCGCCGTCTTGTCTTAGGGCTTAGACTGTAGATAAATTTACTATCGAGGAATCTTTTTAGCAGGTTGACTATTGTCATAATTTGTTCATGTTAATACAGTGCTGCAAGGTTCTTTTGACATTGTGACGGAATTGTGGATGCAAAATAGTTTTAAATTGTGTATCACATTAAAAAGCCAGTTAATAATGTTTACAAAATGACGACATCACTTTTGTTTTGGGCTTTACGCCAAAAAGATCCTTGCAGTCCTGTAGATGCTGACACGTCATTACTAAGTTATTAGAAAATTCAACCTGTTAATGAACTATATTCCACTACACAAAGCTAGTCACTTAACTTCATCAGGTATGAAGTGTGGTGACTATTTTCGTGGTTTGGGCTATTCCTTGTTAGTATTTAAAATCATGTACTATCACTTAAAATGATGTAGCAAATCAGTAATGTTGCATTTTATTAGACAATTTTAATTTATAACTTAGTTACAGAAAGAAATAACTAGTACTAGAGTAGAATGAATACAATAAAGCAATTTTTAGTTTTAAGATAAAAGATAACTTATTATAAAAATATAGGAATGAGTTTAGAGTGAATGTATATCACGAAAGTACATTATATAAAATCGAATGTAGTTTTTGTACGTTGCATACGTTTTTGCTAATGAATTTTTTCTTTTTACAAAAACATTAAAAGCATTTAAAAAATAATTATTGTAAGATATTTTATTGCATTGTAAATAGTAGCTTGTATTTTAATAATTATCTTAAATAAAATGTTTTTTTCTGCTCGTCCTAATTTATAATTGTTCCTGCTTTAAAGGGTATTTAAAATAGATTGTTTTATTTTTACAAAATATCTTAAAAATATAAAAAATAAAGCACTACCATTCTTCCAATGTTTAACTAATATTTTATTTTTTATTCAATACGAATGAAATGTAGACTAATTCACAACGAATTTTATTGTCTTGCCTCGTATCTCTTTTCATAACATATTATGTAAATTGTGTGTCACATATAGTCGTGAAAAAAACGAGGAATACGGCTTTTGCTGAACCAAAGATTTCCTTTGGTAGGATTGATCTTTATATCCCTAAGATGGGTTTACGATATGGAGCCACCTGAATATTTCATGCAGGTGGGGGAGGGGGGGTTTTCAGCTTTAACAAGGTATGAGGTCAATAACTGCGTGGGATTTAGGTATATAGGCGAGTTTGGTATCATTTTCGATTGAATCGAATGTTTAAATGCCAGTTTTTGAATAATATTTACATAAAAATAGTAAAAATAAAATAAAAAAATTAGAATATATGATTTTTAACCAACGAAAATGCTGTTGACAGGGCTTAATTAATGCATAGAGGCTGATAGCCGCATTATTCTGCATGCCAAAGACATGGTGATGAATGAAGCAATAAACATATTAATATTACTAGACGTGCCGCGCGGCTTCGTCCGCATAAATCTGAAATTTCACGGAAACCGTATATTTTTCACAAATTAATAACCCATATCTCACGTAGTCTACTTAGATATATTCGTGTCAAATAACATAAAAATTGCTCCAGTAGTCTGTGAGATATTAGCCCTTTCAAATAATTTTCCCCGTTTTTTTACATTTTCCTCTGTATCTTTGCTCTTATTGGTCTTAGCGTGATAAAATATAGCTTATAGACTTCCTCGATAAATAGGCTATCAAACACTGAAAGATTTTTTCAAATCGGAGTAGTAGTTCTTGAGATTAGCGCGTTCAAACAAACAAACTAACAAACAAACTCTTCAGCTTTGTTTTCACATATTCCTCTGTATCTTTGCTCCTATTGGTCTTAGCGTGATAAATATAGGCTATAGCCTTTTCCGATAAATAGGCTATCAAACACTGAAAGATTCTTTTAAATCGGATGAGTAGCTCCTGAAATTAGCGCGTTCAAAAAAACAAACTCTTCAACTTTATAATATTACTAGACGTTCCGTGCTGCTTCGCCCGCGTAAATTAGATATTTCACAGACAAATTAGTCCACAATAAATAGCCTATGATTCTTCACGTTCCTACTTTTCATCTGTGCCAAATAACAGGAAAATTGCTGAAAAAATCGTGAAATAAGCTCTTTCAAATAATTTCCTCCGTTTTTTCACATTTTCCTCTATTTCTTCGCTTATATTAGTCTTAGCGTAATAAAATTTAGCCTATAGCCTTCCTCAATAAATGGGCTATCTAACTCTGAAAGAATTTTTCAAATCGGACCAGTAATTACTGACTCATACTAAGATTAGCGCGTTTAAATAATGCGTCTTCTTCTTTTTACTTTGTTTACATCTTTATCGTGCAAATATGAGTCCTAAAATTAATTTAGCATTCTTAAGTCATCCGAATATTGTACCGAACTTGGAATAGTACCATAATTAATGCCTCTATACAGATTGAGACTCTATTTTCCTCCAGAGCAGAAGCTGCTAAAATTAAAAAAAAACTAACATCAATAATCGCGGTGGCTCTACATCTTAACCAATCCTACCAAAGGTAATCTTTGGTTCATTAATAGCCGTATAATTCACCGTACACACGCAACTAATCATAGAACATTTTAAAAAATTGGTGACAGCTTTTTTATCCTATATGTAATGTACTTTCGTCTTTAAATTAATCATTTGGACCCATTTTGTAATCTACCTCCGACAAAAAAATCTGATATAGCCCCGGCACCGAACACGTTGAAATTTGGCCATTGAGCTAACGCTATATTTTGTCTCTTTCATGCACTAATACTATCACGGTTTCATAGATAGCAATATTTTTGCATGTGAATACGACAAGCAATACCAAAGCTGAATTTCTATGTGTTACACGACCGGGTTATAGAAAAATTATGTGAAACCTGAAATGAATTTAATCATGATAAAAAATACAATCATAAAATATTTTATGTTGAAATTAAAGTCCAAACATTGTGAACACCAAATGATTTTTCTATTTTTTACAAAAATTTACATTTGTGTGTAGTTAAGGGTTGTTACCAAATTGTCACAATGGGGTCATCCATAGAGTATGTCACACGCAAAGGGGGAAAAGGGGGTCGACGAAGTGTGAGATGATGTACAAGGGGTACCTAAGTTTTATGACATCACATTTTAAATCTAATAATTTATTGAATCGCGATTTTTTTAAATATTGAGATGGTTTCCATTTTAAGATGTTAAATTGCAATGTAACGTCACACTAGGGAGCTGGGGGTTTCACAAATGTGACAAGGAGGGGGGAAGGGGGTTTAAAAATCATGAAAATCGTGTGACGTACTTTACGGATAGTCCCAAAGGAACTGTGTAGTTGTAAGTGATATTTTTGAATGAATGATGTGATAAACGAGATTCTATGTATATAGGCGATTGTTATGTAGTATGTAGGCGGATTCCTAACATTCAATTCCTTACTTAATGTTAGAATAGTATTTAGGTATAGACGCCGTGAATATTTTTACTTGGTACTTACTGAATAATCTTTATTTATTTTAAAAAAATCTTAACAAAAAACATTAATTTTATTTTTAACTAACAAAACAAAACAGTTCAAATAGTTTTTAAAAATTTATGTTTTAAATAAAATTTTGAATCAGATGGGGTAAAAGGTCTAAAATTACTAAGTTAAAAGGTACATAATAACTATACGTTTTGTATACCATTGGCCTTTTCAATACAGTATAAATAGACGATGATCATTCGTCCCACAAGATCTCGTCCCAGTAGGACGAGTTGGATCTTACCCCGTCTGACTCATGAACGTAGAAAAAAAAGGCGGACGGAGTCTTATTTATACACAGAACTATGTCTTCAGAGTCGGCCACGAACACATTCTTACGCCTGTCAAATGGTATGGACTAGCGTAATAATGTGTGCGTGCGGACCGTGTACATGCAGTCAGCTGGCCGACTCTGAACGACACAGTTTTGTGTATGGTGGGACTCCGTCCGCCTTTTTTATACCTACGTCCATGGTCTGACTATTAACTATTTAACCGACTATTCGCGGTTGTCTATAAAAGAGGATGTTGTTGTAAATACGCACATAGTGACATGTCAATACTAATTACTAGCTGTCACACTCACTAATAAAAATATTCACACTGATTGAATTTGTAATATATTGTCTTTGTCTAATACGCCGGATATGACAAATACAGCGGCATTTTCTTCAGGTTTGGGTAAGACATTCCACAAATCTTTCTTAGAACGAAAACTGTATATTGACAATTATGTCAAAGGATGATACGACTATAGGCGGGTCACTGAACACGTAGAAATTCGCAAAAACCTATAATGGTGTGTGTCATACACACCATTATAGGTTTTTGCGAATATGTCTTTCGCTCACTTACAAATTATAAAGCTATCTCGTTTTCACATGCGACATGCGATAGGAAACCGACTGTATTTATCGCTTGTGAATGAAAGAGACAAAATATAGCGATAGGTTTCTACGAATTTCTACAAGTTCTGTTACCGTACTATAGCCCCGTGCGCGATGGTTGTCGTTATAACATAGCGAGCTGCATCTGTGTGAGTATTTGTGTTAGTGAGTGTGTGTCAATACAATGTACGCGGTCACAGCCGTGTCGTGGCTATGAGTTGTTATACCCAAAGTTTAATAAATTTCTGTGAAAATGTGCATATTTCCTTTTATCCTAGAAACACCAATATTATAAGGTAAAATACGCAATTATTGGCACTGCCCCCGCAGACTGCAGACTTTTAGTCGGCCGATAGTTTGATAGTTTGATACGAAGATATATGAAGGTGCGAACACAAAACGATTTGTATCGGCCGATAATAATGTAACTACTGAAACTTCCACTTGGTCAAACTGTCGGATGACTAAAAGTCTGTAGTCTATAGGAGCTCCAAGAGTTTATACTACAGACTGTCCTAGTAATGACATTCTCAGTATTTTTAAACAAAAATCTAATAATACCACACCGGTTTCGGTGACGGTGGCCGGCTTCATTGAAACCAGGCCAGTTACGCAGGAGTAATTTTATATTGCCCAAGTATGTGCGCAGTACACAAGGAGGTGTTGAAGTTTTAAATATGAAGATATTTTACAAAAAGTTATGTCTCAGAAATGATGAGGAGGAAGCTCGAAAAATATTAGCGTCCAAACCAAAAAAAGTATGTAACGTACATAGCCTCATTTACATAATATTGACGCTACTCCACGCAATTGTTGTTACCTGAAATTTAAAAAAGCCTTAGAATAGTCTGTGGCTGTTCCGAAATACGAAAACTTAAAAAAGAACTGCGGTAACTAGAACCTCAGTCAATAATAATAAAATATATTATAGCCAATGTTTTGAAATAGTCCTATAGAAACCTTTACACTAGACTCTAGAGCTCAGCCATGCTGCGTCGCGAGGAGTGTTTCTGCCTGTCCAGTGTCCTCGCTCAGCGCAGAGATTCTATCGGATTTTATGAACTCCTCGCAACGCCGGTCAGCTCAGCTCCAGTGGAATCACAGCTTTAGCGTGAAGTATTTTTATGAATAAAGCTTCCTCCGTGCCGGCCGGCCGAGTGCCGTGTGTACGGGAACAGGGCCGCTGCCGCCTGCCGTCCGGCGTCCGGCGTCGATACAGCACCTGTGCGGATCGTTAGAGCGCGCGCGCGTGCGTCGCGGAGCCGCCCGCCCGTCGCCAGTCGCTCGCCAGCGGCCCACGGTAGCGGCAGTCCGCCCCGCACCACGACGCGCATGCGGCTATCGATCCGTCGCACGAAATGGTCCCAGTATCTAGGTTAACCCGCTAAAATTAAAGGTGCGTTCCGTAGTCAAGGTTGCCGCCGGCGCGGATCCAAAATAGCGATCGTGCATGGAAAAATGAATATGATCTGCGCGTAGCGGTAGGTTTTAGAGGCGTTTATCGCGTGCCGGCCGACGACGGTCGGGAATTATGTAAGAATCGTGTATTGTTCGAAGCGGGATTGATTCCTGTGTTCCGTCGGTACTGGCCGCAGCCCGTGTGTGTGGGACTGTGCCCGGATCCTGGTCGGTAAGCCCCCATACACCATATACGAGTGTTTCCTTGCCCACTGCTAAAATTCACGAGACATTCCTACATATAAATTTCGCTAAAATTAACTAATTAGCTTTTGGAAAAATTAAAAAATCGAATTAGTTACGTAATACAATATGTTAATCGATAGCCAAATCAATCAGTATTTACAAATTAATAATTATAAAAAGCGGATAAAAAGTTTCCCGAAAATGGTTCGGAAAACTCTCGCTAGATGGCGCTTTAGCGAGCTATTGACTTTCCCGACCGAACGTAAAATATTACGCTAAGGTTACTATAAGTGCCGAATCATAAGATATTTATACGCAAGTTCTTGAAATTGACACGAGAAAAATATGTAGTTTGTAGTTGTGGCGAGCCAAATCATATCCACCTATTGTCTGATTAAAGTACTCCTTGATCTGTGGCAAGATCTTCAATATTATACATTAGATATTGTACATTAGATATTTTTTACATGTCTTCTTAGATTTACATATGTCTTTTATTCGTATATCGTGGTGGGTACCGTACATTTTTTTATATTCCTCTGCTGCGACTCAAAATCTGTTTAGCGGTTAAAACGTAAAGAGGTAACAGACAGACTGACATACTATTGCATTATATTAATATTTGTCTCCTACATAATTCGTTAAAATGTAGATCATAGTTCAAGTTAAATAATGTTAAATAATATATGTATTCAGCATAGAATTTTTTCAAAACATTTTATAAAACTTGCCTTTAGTATTGACCTACTAAAACGAATATTGTTTAGTTAGTACTTTAGGACAATTAATTAATAACTAGATTCTAAAACGTAACTAAAGTCTTTATTAGAACTGTAGAAGACACCTCTCTTGCTAAACGAAAAATTCTCTTTAGTCTTTACTATCAAATTAATATTTTATACTTAACTAAAATTTTAAAGAGTAACTAGAAGTTACTTTTATGTTTTAATTCTTGAATAAGTACATGATTTAGGTATACAAACTTAACATAATATTATTGTAACATAATATTTCGTTCAATTTTTGAAACTGGGTTGATCAATGGATGTGTCCCATTTTCTTGAAAATTTAAATGTTTTGTCTATTTTACATCTTTTCCAAATAAAAACCATAATCGTTTATTTGTGTGAATTGTAGATTTAACCCACGTTTCGAAAAAAAATCAATAATATGTTAAAATATTGAACTAAAGGCTGAAGTCTTTCTTCAATCCAAACTGTTATTCGTCAAGCGAGCTGTTAATTAAATAGTTCTAGTTAATTATATTTAATTGCAGTTCTCAATGAAGATAACCGCGGGTTAACTGCCAAATGGTTAGAATACTTTCTTCGTCTTTGTCTTTGTCTAGTGATGATGTGCCTTTTTATACTTTTTGATACGGATACCAAGCTATTTCTTAACTTATCTAGCTTAGCTTAGGGGATATAAAAACTGAAATGACTCAGTTATATTGTAAAATAAACAAATCTTGTCTATAGTCTATATTTTAATCAGCCTAAAGTCTACATCTACGATATTCTAATTTCTAGGATACGTAAAGGTGCTACAGAGTCGAGCATTACATCAATGAGGGAGGAGAGCCGAGCATTACAAAGCGCACCTTGGAATGATATTTAATATCTTGATACAACTTGTAACATCAACCTGCAATTATGGAATAAACTAGCTATGGAATGCTCAAAGTCATTTCAGGCGAATGCTCGTCAGTCAGGGAGGTAGTATTGTAATGTAATGCTCAAAAACGAATCTATAATGTTTCATTAAATACGTGAATGCTCCCCGTGTTGGAGCACCTTAACGTAAAAGCTGTAACGTCTAAACTACGTCTAGGATCTAAAATAGTTTTAGGTCGAAGCCTAACGAGCGTAATTTGTAAGTTGTGAGTCGCAGAATATCGGTCGCGTAAATATCTTTTCATACAAATCATGACTTACAAAAGAACGCTCATGTACGAATCAAACAGTACTTTTGTATGAAACTGAATGCAGCAGAATTTCTGCCAGCCGAAATTCTGCGACTCACATCTCACAAATTACGCTCACCCTTAGGGCTAGAGTCTTCGTATAATAATATAATTATAAGATTGTTATTTGTTACCTACGAAACCAAAGTGCAAACTCTGATTTCTGCACGTATTTCCATTTGAATGGCAAAATCTCGTTTGCTGAAGCTTCAGTTGAATAAAGTTTGTAAGATAATACACTCAGCTATTGGCAATATTAAATATATAATAATAAATAAATAATAGGATTCCTGTATATAATAGAATATATAACTGCAATGTTTTCACGCTGGAGGCAGCACCAGCACATACAGTGATCCATGCGTCGGACGGGCATGTAAAAAGTCGGTCCTGCGCCGATCTCTCGCCAGTCGTGTCGGTCATCCGTCCCACTGGGTTATGAGAGTAAAAGGAATTGAGAGTGCTCTGGTGTACTGCGCACACACTTGGGCACTATAAAATACTCCTGCGTAACTGGCCTTATGTTTCAATACAACCGGCCACCGTCACCGAAACCGGTGTGGGAGCCGAGAGGTATTGTATAGACAGAGAACAAAAAGTTTTGTTCTATGTTTGGCAAAGTGTTAGTCAATATTCTGATAAGACATATTGAACCAGATTTTGATCGAATTATTTACTTACTGTAAGTGCTAGTGGCGCCCTCGGCTTTTTTGCGTATTCGCTGTTGTAAAATCAGTTCGTAATTTTTACTCTCACGTCACTTTTAACACTTTTTTTAAACGAAACAATAAAACAAAAAGATTTCCCAACAGTTTCGGGGCGGTCGGAAAACTCCGCAAGGAATAGAACCTTTTCCGAATTTTCACCCGTTCTTCGTAACATTTTCGAGCAAAGAATTTTCATGCGGGCTGTATACTGGCAATTTTAGTTTTTCTTTTTTTAGTTTTCATGGAAAAAACAAAAACTGGTCGTATCATATTAAAATATATTTTTTTTTATATATTTTGTTTAAATAATGTTGACTTTAAGCGCCGAGCAAACTTACTAAATTTCCATTTTCCGTGCGTATGAGCTATTAATTTTAATAAAAGTAATGCCTCCATAAAAAGCAATTTAGTGCCTACTTATTATGTATATCCTAATTCCGACTATCTACATAACTCGTCTGTATAATAATGATCTTTTGGCAGAGACATATGAAAATATCGATCTCTATAAAGTTTATTGCGATCTCCCCTCTCTTTCCCCCCATCCTTCGCCTCTTTCGCTTCCAGGTCAGCTGACCTCCTGACCTCGCTAAATGTCAGAGGTCGAGGAAAACTTGGGATAAATTTTATTCTCATTATATCTTTGGCGTTTTTAATTAAGCTGTGTTTTATCTGGTAAACTCTGGGCGGGTTTTAAATAGAATTTGTGGAAACTGTTTTTATACCAGATATTGAAATCGCTAATATCAATGTTTCTATTCATTCTCTTTAAATTTTTTAACTGAAGTTTTAAAATCTGAAACTACTTATATAATAATTGGAAGTTGGCACCCTGGGTGAAAAGTATTCCCCCAAGCCACCGGTGCTCGCGATAACAATAGAAATGCTATTGTGTTTCGTTTTTCCACGATCGAAGGATTAATCTATAGTTTAGGTGCTGAATGCTGATACGATCGAACTATATAATACAAAATTTATTTTCAAAATTAACTCATTTTTTATTTGCCATGGAAGGCTGAAAACTGTATTTACCTAAATGCCAAAGTATCTATGATAATATTTTTGTCTGCTTTTTCTCTTGACAGTCGGATATGGATGAATATCTTCTCGAGTCTTTGGAAAGAGGGATACTGTATTAAATACATAGGATGCTTTTTATAACGGCAAAATGCATGGTTTCCGTAACATTTCACTTTCCAGATATAGCGTTTCCTTGAAAGGGTTGTGACTTGTGAGTAACATGTTAGCAGTTAGCATATAGATTATAGGCAGTCTAATTCTTCTTCGTAACATTTGTTATCTTATTCAATCGGGGTTCAAACAGCACTAAATAACTTGGAACTGTAGTATAAATGTTTCCCAGTGACCTATTCCGCTATTTGGGACAGCTCAGGTGCAGAAGAAATCAATAAATTTAACCACACTGACTTATGTAACTTGCAGTTTGTGATCTCTTATTCCAATTTGGAAATTAAAGAAATGCATTTTTTTTTGTTCTTACATAAAAATAAATAGGTATATAGTTTGTAAGTTATAACTTTTTGACGATAAATAGATGTACATAATATGTATGACTACTACTAATGCTGTACTAATAGTATAGTATGACTGCTTATTACTCAACGGACTTTAATGAAAATTGGTATAATATGGCGTCTAGCACCTAGTCGTTTAGGCTTTAAATTGCTAGCAAGGCAATGCCAGATAAGTATAGTCGGATAGGCCCGAAAATTATTCACAGTTCCCATTTTAGATTACAATAATTGTTACTTATAACATTCTTTACTAGCAAGTAGCAATTAAACACGAAGCTTTCAGTGGGTCATAATAATCATAATATTATACAAAGGTTCAACTTCATACTTCTTACTTCAATTTCCTCGCGTGTTTGCCCTTTGATTAGGCACTAAGGGTCAGTTCACACATAAACAAAACGTGGTGTGACCCGCTGATGCATAATAGCGGTAGAAAATTTAAAATAATATATTGTAATGACGAAACGCTATTTTAAAAAAATAGTTTTGAAAACAATTTTTAAATGTTGTTAATTAAAGAACAAACTTAGGGGTAATTTATAAAGTATGCACCTAAAGGGGGGTCAATGAAGTGTGGGTATGACAAAGAGCAGGGAGCGGTACTAAGTTTTGTGACATTAAATTTTAATAAATTGAATAGCGAAATTTATAATATTGAGGTGGTATTAAATGTATGTAAAATTATTGGAAATTTGTGGCTGACAAGGAGGGAGGGAGACACGATTTTCATGATTTTTAGAACCCGGGGAGGGTTCTAAAAATCATGAAAATCGTGTGATGTCACTGACGTAATTTATGGATGGTAAAATGTACGGTTTTTGCGCTATAATAAACGAGTTTTGACGCAATGGAGTTGCGGGCGTCATCGAGTACAATATAATATTATACTGTCAAAAAATAAACGTTCAGCTGGTGTTGATTAAACCTTGATAATTTTTTTAGAATAGAATTTCCAACAGTAAATTCTGTCCCGAAGTCCACAATACCTTTTCTAAAGGCTAGTGCCATTTTAGAAATCAGCTCGTATAGTTCTTGTAATCTACGAGCGCGCGTATCCTTTATTTGTAGTTGGAAATGTGAATAGACATTTCCGTTAGTGTGCGTACCTGACGGAGCAGTCAGTAGCGAGCGAGCCATGTACGCGTGTATAGATATGGCCACTCACACAACTAAGGGCGACGCGCACTCGTAGATTGCAATAACTATACAAGTGTTTTATACGGTCTATATCGTTGGCCAGCGTAACCTGAACCCGACTTGTTTACCCCTACGTCTAGTGTTTTACTGTTTACCTCGTTAGGGATGTCGCATACCAAAAATGTTTGTTTATTGGTGTTGCTATGAGAGAGAATTTTCAAATTTTTGTGACGTTTTATTAAGCTGCAATTATTGGTTTATTTATGATTAAAATCAAGAGTCTCAACATAATAAGAAGCAGTTATTAATAAAACATTGTAAACAATTACTGGTTTCAGATTTTTTGACAGAAGCTTATTGATTCATAAGCGCTTTGGATTGGCTAACGTGAAACGTCAAACGCCTAATATATGTTATAACGCTACGGATTTTTTCATATATACAAGTAATTATTATTTAAATACAGTTACAATAATATTTTGTAGTACAAAGAAGGCAATATCACGTAGGTCGTCGTCTAATCCCATGCTAAGTTATACCTGTGTTATGGCAATCAAGATACGGATTAACCCTGCACAGATAAACTCTAGATCTAGAATATACAGGGTGTTACATTCAGCACTGCTACACTCACAGTGTATCACAGTGTATTCTATACAATACAAGGGAGACATACACACCCTAAAGTATTATGACTTAGTTTTGTTTCATCTTGTAGAATACATAAATTCCTACCAAAACCCATAAGAAAGGAATCATTACTTAATTAAGTTATTTATCATAGTGACAGCCCTACCAGCTAACTGGGCGGGGACAACGTTACACTGGTCGTGTGTACAATAGAGGGCGCTACAATGCCCATCGCTCAGACATGGTGCGTCTCAATAAATAATATGTAGGCTGACTGAAAAATATATAAGAAATTAAAAGGATAATTATTAATTATTATGATAATAATATTATTTTTTTATCTATGAACGCATCACACCACGTCAGTCTGGCCCCGAGCTAAGCACATGAAGGACTTGTGCTACTGGTACCAGACAACGGAAATATTATATTCAATACTTTTATACTATACTGTTGCCCGCGACTTCGTCCGCGTTAACATAGTATAATAACAAAGATGGATAGTTTTCCCCTTTTTGTGGTTCCTTATACAAGAGGTAAAAACAGGACCCTATTTAAGCAAATGTCAATAAACTTTCATGTTTCTAACTCAAAAAATGACGGACTTTCATTAAAACTTTCTACCCCAATTTCACCCCCTTGGGGGTAGAATTACCAGAAACGCTTAAATAGAGATCCATTCATTTTTAATCAGCAGACCAAAAATAAACATTTATGTTTCTAACTTAAGAAATGACGGACTTTCATTTAAACTTTCAACCCCTATTTCACCCCCTTGGGGGTGGAATTTCCAAAAACGTTTAAACACGTATCCAATCATTTTTAATCAGTAGCCCAAACATAAAACTTCATGTTTCTAACTCAGGAAATAACGGACTTTCGATATTAAAACTTTCAACCCCCATTTCACCCCCTTGGGGGTAGAATTACCAGAAATGTTTAAATACTTATCCATTTATTTTTAATCAGTAGACCAAAAATAATCTTTTATGTTTCTAACATAAGAAATGACGGACTTTCATTTAAACTTTCAACCCCTATTTCACCCCTTTGGGGGTAGAATTTCCAAAAACGCTTAAACACGTATCCATTCATTTTTAATCAGTAACTCAAAAAGAAAGTTTCATGTTTCTAACTCAAGAAATGACCGTGGAAATGACGGACTTTCGTTAAAAATTTTAGCCCCTATTTCACCCCCTTCGGGGTAAAATTTTCTAAATTCCTTCCTTAGTAGGGTGTCTACTCAATAAAACAACCCTACTCACCAAATTTCGTGGCTGCAACTTTAACAGTTTTTGCTCAGCGATGATGAATCAGTCAGTCAGTCAGGACATGTATTTTATAAGTATAGATAATACAATATACAAATATAAATGTGAAAAATGTACTTATTATAAGATTTTTTCTCGCGGGCTAGTTCCCGAACCGGTGGTAGACTTGATGTTGAAAAAGTGCATTGTACAATACTACTTTTGAATAAAATAGAAAAAGATTTTTAATGAACTGCAACAGTAGGTGTATTACCCATTTTTTTCTGGACAATATTTTTTATATAAGTACTTACAACGAAAACAAACACTTCTCACTTCAAATAAAAAAATCCTAGAAGAGAAAACTACAGTACCTAGGTATTCTCCCACATTCTGAAAAAAGAGTATCCAACATTTCTAGCACACCCTGTTTATTATTCAACATACATAGTGTGACAATAACATCCCATCCATACCACTTACAACAGCTCCACCCTGTAATAAAATACCATCCAACATCATGAATACAAAGTTACATACAATCAATATTATACACGTGTCTAATAAATTCTAGAATGTAGTGTAATAAAAATGTTAGTATTCTAGAATACTAGATTGATCGTAAATCAAATACGTAGCTTAAAATGTAGGCGATTCATAACATGCCTACGCTTCCAGACTTCATTTTTAAAACGAAGTAAAAATCTAATATTATTATTATCTATCTAGATGACGCCCGCAGCTCTCCGGCGCCGAAATTCATTTATCACGTCGCGTCGGAACCGTACATTTTTCCGGAGTTATAAGTATCCTTTGACCTTTCCCGGGACATTTTACTTTTTACAGAATTGGTAAAACTGAATACATAGGCAATATTTTTACCACGTACCACAGCCTAATGGTAAGCAATATGCAATGCAATGTTGTAACTTGTAATAATATGCAACATTGCAATATGCTATATTATACTACTATTTGTACAACCTTTGCTTTTAGCAGTGGCGTAACTATAGGGTGGCAGGGCTGACAAAATGCCACGGGCCCCCGACCCAAAAGGACCCAGGCCTAAGAGGTGGTGAGGTCATAATTTTGTATACATTGTTTTACTACAATATTAATGTGACGATTTTTACTGATAGGGCCCCATCAATTTGCCACGGGCCCGGATGTTAGGTATAGTTACGCCACTGGCTCTTAGATAGTGTTTACCTATTAACAAAACAGTGTGGATCTTTTTAGATTTAAGTAAGAAGCATAAACTTTGAGGGCCATTTTACGACATTTGTAGGTAATGAAAAGACGTAACCCCAATATTATACACTAGACGTTCCGTTAAATTCAATTTAAAACACGCCAATAATTATAAAGTAGTAACACAAAAACATAAACAAACTTAAATAGTTAATCTATACATATTATAAAACAAAGTCGCTTTTTTAACCGACTTCCAAAAAAACGAGGAGGTTATATGTTCGGCTGTGGATATTTTTTTTTATTTTTTTTTATTTTTGTATGTTCAACGATTACTCCGCCGTTTGTGAACCGATTTTCGAAATTTTTGTTTTGTTGTATTAGGTTTCACTCCAATTTGGTCCCATTTTCACAAAGGTGGTGACCTGATGATGGGATCCATGAGTAATCGAGGGAACTCCTCGAAATTTATATGGAAACATATGGTGATTTTGGTTTTATGTGAAGTGTACTAAGAATACGCTACCAAAAAGTCAAATATTGGGTCAAGGTATACCATGGTTTCGATGATGCTGAGAGAACTCCTGATTCCTTATAGATACACGTTTGGGAGTTTCGGCGTTGTTTTAAGAACAGAAAGCATAAACTACTATGCAATTCATATTCATCATCGTAATCATCATCATCATCATCGTCATCATCATCATTACCACGTCGTGTTAAGGCCACCAATGTCTCATGGCACAGAATAGATAATAGTACAAAGCATAGGTATGGATATACTAATAATAATAATTATGTACTGTATAACAATTAACAACACCTGTTTGTTTTTAATACACGGCGGCCGGCGTCGCCGCCCAGCGCCGCCGCGCGGCGCGTGGCGGCAGAAGACAGAATATCGAATACTTTACTAACTACTTTATATACAGATCGAATACTTTACTACTTTATAAAATTTTAATAGACAAATAGAATTAAAATAAAGTTATTTTAAAAAGAGCATTTAAACAAAACAAAGTCATTAAGTGTCTTTTTAATTAGTTATACTTATTAATCGATAGATGGTGCACTAAGTACCTATCGATTTTAATTCTTGATAACAAGAACAGCTGTCAATAATTATGATAATATTAAATATTATAATGCTACGCTACATCCTATGCAAGTTTGTACAATTTTTTATCTGATAGATCCTTCGATCGTGGAAAAACGAGACACAATAGCCTTTCAATTGTTATCGCAATCGCCGGTGACCGCTTCGGGCTTGAAGTATTAAAATTGTTAAATTACTTAGCACAATATGTTCACTTCACTGATAATATTATATTATTTTGTGAGTGTGAGTTGTGACTCTTAACAAATTGTAATAAGATACGTAAAATATACGCGAAGATTTATCTACTAGTGTAACTAAAAAGAGTGAAATTATTATTATTTTTAACAAAAAATTAAAACCGACTTCCAAGGTAAAAACAATAATAACATTAATATGAACTAAAAAGTATTAAATAATTTTTACTATCTAATAGTGCCTTTTTCCGAATTCGGCTAAACCTCAACTATTTCTGTACTCAATCTTCATAATTTTGAAGTCGGTACCAGTTCCAAAAATTTTAAATATTCTGTCAGAGGACTGAAGATTCAGCTATCTGGTACCGACTTCAAAATAATGAAGATTGAGTACAGAAATAGTTGAGGTTTAGCCGAATTCGGAAAAAGGCACTATTAGATAGTAAAAATTATTTAATGCTTTTTAGTTCATATTAATGTTATTATTGTTTTTACCTTGGAAGTCGGTTTTAATTTTTTGTTATTCCCTCATGTCCCTTTGTTCCTGTTAATCTTTAAAACAACGCAACGGATTTTGATGATTCTTTCAGTGTTAGATTTTGCTCATTTATCGAGGAAGGCTATAGGCTATATTTTATCACGCTAAGAATAATACTGAGCGAAGAAATGGTGGAAAATGTGGAAAAAACGGGGAAAATTATTTGAAAGGGCTAACTTGAACGCGCTAATTTCAGGAACTACTGGTTCGATTTGAACAATTATTTTAGTCTTAGATAGCCTATTTATTGATGGAGGCTATAACTATAAGCTATATTTCACGCTAAGACTAATAAGAGAATGTGGAAAAAACGGGGGAAATTATTTGAAAGGGCTTATCTCGCGAACTACTGAATAATAAGAATAAGAATGGATTTATTTTTAGCATCACACAATACAATGGAGCAATTTTTATGTTATTTGGCACAGATAAGAAGTAGACCACGTGAAGGATCATAGGCTATAGATTTTAATCATTTTTTCAGTGGCTATATATTTTATACCCGTGCGACGCCGGGGCGGGTCGCTAGCACCGTCTAATACCGATATCCCCAAACCGCGGCCCGCGGGCCGCATGCGACCCGCCGGGACTTTATTTGTGGCCCGCGTGATGTTAAAAAAATTTGAAATTCACGGCCACCGGCAAAATAACGTAGTCTACGTGAGTCGTTAAATTTTTTTCACTTTAAAATCGTTAATTTTGAAGAATGTTATTTTTAACCCTAAAAAATTTTTGTTGCGGCCCGCAACACCAAGACCGAAACATGTTAGTGGCCCGCATGAAAAAAAGGTTGAGGACCACTGGTCTAATAGAATCAGGCGTTACTTTGCGGAAATCCATAGCTGTTATTTAGTGTATTATTATTTTTAGTACTTAATATTTAAAGTATTCCGCGAAATAATTTATTTTTAGCAATATTTATTGCTTGAAATATAGCTAAAAATAATAATGCACAAAATTTTAATAAACAAACTTAAAAGTTAAAACATCCGTTGTTGAGTCGGTTCAAAATGGCATAAATTATACCAGCGAGTTTCACAATGGCCGCGGTTCTAAAACTATTCGCTTTTGTATGGAGATAAATAGATTTCCCTTTAAAATCATATCTTGGAAATGTCGCCAAGAATATGAGCGAGCGATCCCGAGTTATGGATTGTTTCATTATTCATATTCTCTTCTTGAGATTCTATTTTAGAAGATGCATTTGCTTATTTTGTTTACATAGTTAATAATATGGGAACGCAAAATTTCTTATTTCTGCTATTTATTGCGAATTTTAAACATACTGCCCACTCTTTTTTGCCAAAAACCAGTTACTTAAAGTATCCCACTATTCCCACTGCAACAGTCTAGTTTTTCGAGATAAATTAATGTAGCATAATATTATTCTGTTTAATACAAAGTATGGAAAATTGAGTACGCTTAGAAGTGTTTGTGTACAAAAGTAACAAACATACACACTTCATGAATTCCCTATATATTATAAATATTATTGTGAGGTGATTTTGAAAGGCAGATGGGCTGAAACCAGGTATTTTGGCGTTAAAAAATTAAACCCGACTTCCAAGGTAAAAACAATACTAACATTAATATGAACTAAAAAGTATTAAATAATTTTTGCTATCTAATAGTGCCTTTTTCCGAATTCGGCTAAACCTCAACTATTTCTGTACTCAATCTTCATTATTTTGAAGTCGGTGCCAGTTCCAAAATTATTATTAGTATATCCACACCTATGCCTTGTACTATTATCTATTCTGTGCCATGAGACATTGGTGACCTTAACACGACGTGGTAATGATGAAGACGATGATGATGATGATGATGATGATTATGATGATGAATATGAGTTGCATAGTAGCATATGCTATCTGTTCTTAAAAGAACGCCGAAACTCCCAAACGTGTATCTATAAGGAGTCAGGAGTACTCTCAGCATCTTCGAAACCATGGTATACCTTGACCCAATATTTGACTTTTTGGTAGCATATTCTTAGTACACTTCACATAAAACCAAAATCACCATATGTAAATTTCGAGGAGTTCCCTCGATTACTCCTGGATCCCATCATCAGGTCACCACTTCTGTGAACATGGTACCAAATTGGAGTAAAACCAAATACAACAAAGCAAAAATTTCGAAAATCGGTTCACAAACGGCGGAACATACAAAAAAAAAAAAAATCCACAGCCGAACATATAACCTCCTCGTTTTTTGGAAGTCGGTTAAAAAGTACTCCACCCTTTATTTTCGGTCGATAATGGGAAATCGACAATCTACATGCTCGTACTCGTAATCGTTTATAATATTTTGTCCAACTGTCCAACATGGAAACTAAATAGGCAGCACTAAATTCGTGTAAAGGTGATTTAAGTATCAGCTAGGTACGCCGCACATAATAAGGCTGCTCTCTCGAAAAAAGCGTGCAGATCAAACAACTTTTCATCGGCATTAACAGAGAAATTATATCTGAAAAAAATAATTAGTAATCTACATGATATGATACGTAATTTGGTCTTGCCATATTTTTTCTATCCGTATCACATAATAAAGAAATAAAAAACCAAATCACCTCCAAATCATTGAATGAAACCACTTTACTCCTTCATTATTTATCAAAAGAATATATAAAAAATATCTACTGCTTTGCAATACATAAGTTAATAATTTAGTTTGGTTACTTTTTTGAAATATGTATTACAATAAGCCTTATAAAGGTTTTTTCTCCTATTTCGCCCTATCATGGACGCGGCGAGCGTCGTAACCGCCACCGTACAAGGCGCGCTGTTATGAATGTTATTTTAATGTCATTTACGTCGATATTCGCACTGACAGACAATCGACCTGCTAATTTAGGAAGAGAGGGCCCTTAATGTGCGATCACCTTTAATCATTTAAAATGTAATATTTTATGTTAGCGGGATAGATGTCAGGTCTGTAGAAAGGTTGGTAGAAAAAGGTAATTTACGACCAGGATCTTCGTGGCAAGTCGACGGAATGCAATGAATTATCTTCTATTTTTAAATAGGGGATTTCAGTTTGTAGAAAACAGCGAAATTTTTAAAATTCTGCATTCAAATTAACATTTATTTCGTTTTGAGACTTTGCAGAATACACGTACTGACGTATAGTCTGATTAACAAGTGCCATTTTCCTCGAAACCTAATCTCATTCACCGAAAATTATGATTTTGGCCTCATTCGATTCGGAATACCATCTAGAACATTCTATCAAAATTCCAAGAGGGGCTGAAAAAAAATGCAATAGTTATAAACAATTAAGTAAACATAAAAAGAAGGGTTTGGATTTTTTTAATATTTCGAAAACTATTTAAGATAATCAAAATTTGAAAATAGATCCTTAAAGAAGAGGAAATTTCCTAAAAAAATCTTAGATCTTGGAACCTTACCAATAATTCTTATAGCTTTAAATGAGCGGCGAAAGTAACGGTAAAAACGCGTAGTTCGAGTTTCGCGTGAATTGCCGCAATCTGCCACGCGAACTAAAAAATATATTTTAACTGATTAAATATTAATATAAAGAAATAAAAAAAAATTGGGTACTAAGTAGACATATAAATAAACAATAATCCGTCAACAAAAATAAATTATCACAGTTTGTTTAAATGTTATGATTTTGTTCATTTGTTAATAGTAACCATTTTAATGTTAACATAAAAACGCTGATTATTTCTAAACAAGAAATCTAGAAATTTTTATTATTCTTTTGAGATAATCTTAAAAGGGTTTAGAAGAGATATCCGGTGGAAAAATTCAATAATTTTGATTTTTCACTTTTTTATGAACAATCAAAAGCATTCATGAAATTTTCATATAAATAAAGCAATTAGGGCTTTTCATCAATAAAAATGATTATTTAAATTTTATTAGCTATAAATATAAAAATATATATTGTTATCTGGCTTCTAACAACAACAAAACAAAATAATAACAATAATTGGGTATAAAAGTACCATAATTGCTTTATTTACATGAATAATTTTGGAATGCTTTTGAATGTTAATAAAAAAGTGAAAAATCAAAATTATTGAATTTTTCCACCGGATATCTCTTCTAAGCCTTTTTAAGATTATCTCAAAAGAATAATAAAAATTTCTAGATTTCTTGTTTAGAAATAATCAGCGTTTTTATGTTAACATTAAAATGGTTACTATTAACAAATGAACAAAAGCATAACATTTAAACAAACTGTGATAATTTATTTTTGTTGACGGATTATTGTTTATTTATATGTCTACTTAGTACCCAATTTTTTTTTTATTTCTTTATATTAATATTTAATCAGTTAAAATATATTTTTTAGTTCGCGTGGCAGATTGCGGCAATTCACGCGAAACTCGAACTACGTTTTTATGTTAACATTAAAATGGTGACTATTAACAAATTAAGAAAAGCATAATAATTAAACGAATTGTGAATGAAACGAAATGTGTAAATTTTTGTTAACGGATTATTGTTTATTGACATGTCTACTTAGTACCCAATTTTTTTTATTCCTTAATATTAATATTTAATCACTTACAATATTTTTTTAGCTCACGTTTTTACCGTTACTTTCGCCGCTCAATTAAAGCTATAAGGATAATTGGCAAGGTTCCAAGATCTGGGGTTTTTTTAGGAAATTTCCTGCTCTTTAAGGATCTATCTTCAAATTTTGATTGTCTCAAATAGTTTTTGAAATATTAAAAAAAAACAAACCCTTATTTTTATGTTTACTTAATTGTTTATAACTTTTGCATTTTTTTTCAGCCCGTCTTGGAATTTTGACAGAATGTTCTAGATGGTATTCAAAATCGAATGAGACCAAAATCATAATTTTCGGTGCATGCGATTAGGTTTCGAGGAAAATGGCACTTGTTTACTAATGTAGTAGGAGCAAAGTCTTGAAGGAAAGTTACTGACAGACAAAGTTGCTAATAACTAATTAAGGAATGTACGGTCTATTAATTTTCCAAAGTCGCGGAAAAGAATTAAATTTTACCCTATAACTATTACATACGATATATTTTATTGTTATATGGTAAAATTCTGTATATTATGTAACTTACAGGTTCTTATAAATTCAATATTAAAACAACATTTTCTTCTTTCAGGTATGTATTCACCATCCTTGGATACCTTTTAGTAAATTAAATTACATGAAATGATGCAACAAAAGCGGTAAGTTAATGTTTGGATGTGTGTACTATAGTATATATTATAATAATGAGGACTTTTGTGGAATAAGAAGGTAAGTAACTGGTAAAAATTGACGAAGTAAGTAAAATTACAAGGTTTGTTCAAATTATAAGGGATAAAATTAGATACAAAATCTAATTTATGTTATAAAATATAACTTATCTAGTTCTTGCGCTCACGCCTTTAATTATACATAGGTATGTCGCAGCCGACTGGTTAAAATAGCCGTTCAATCCAACAGCTAGCCCTTTGACTGAACAACGCCATTCAATCTTACGGCTAGCTTTTTAATTGAATATTTCAGTCGCTCAAAACGTTCAACACTACAGTTGATTCAAGCCGCCGCCGTTTGATTGAATTAGTTCAGCGCTAGCTAGCTAGCGCCGCGGTGGAGAATATGTTGGTGTATATTGTAAACAAAACGCACCTAGGTGCGTTTTGTTTACAATATGGCGTCAACTAGCCGGTGTTTTGTGATTGTATTAAGATATTTTTAGTAAATATACGTTACAAGCGTTATTAAACTGACAGAAATAATTGGTGCACATACGAGTGAATCAAAATTTAAACAAATATTCGAATTTCGAGGAGAAATTACGGGATTATGAAATGCATCACGAAGGTATTAATTGCAATTGTGTTCAAAATGAGTTAGAATACAATTTATTCTGCTTATTCTCATTGCGCTTGTGTAATAATAAAACTAAACTAATGTTCAGCTCAGTTAATTTGCCATTTAACCAGTTAGCTAAGCGTCGTCTAGCTGTAGTGTTGAACGTTGCAGTCAACAAGTCAGCTAAACGACGTATAGCCGTGTGATTGAATAGCGTTGTCCAATCAAAGGGCTAGCTGTTTGATTGATCGGCTATTTAAGCCAGTTGGCTGCGACAGGTATACCGTTAAGTTTTCATTGAGCTGACAATTCAAGTGTTAAAATAACTTAAATAATTTACAAGCAGTTCTCTTACAATTATTATACAAATTTGAACTTTACCACAGCTATTTTAACTATTATTAACAAACACACTTAACACACAATTGACACACGAACATGCCCTTATGTCTAATATATGTATATAAGTCTCCTGTCACGATGTTTGTCCGCGATGGATTCCTAAACTACTTAACCGATTTTAATGTTATATTTTTTTAATGTGTGCTTTTTTCCAACGTGAGAGATAGGATAGCTTAGATCTTTAATTATAGTCGCAATTTTATTTTATTGCAAATTATTTGTCTATAAAGAGCGACCATTGTTTATGCGACGCGGGTCACGGGATAGCGATGGACGTTGCCATGGTGACATACTTATTTGGTCACTAATTCAATAAAATAATACGGGCGATATACTTTATATAATATGGCAAGAAACGTTTGCCGGGACAGCTAGTTATATATATAATAATAATCTACCCTACCCTCTGCTCTCTAGAGTCTAGATCTCTATTTTTTCCTATAAGTATAATAATATATCTAATTACTCATCTGTGGTCACCGCCGTTTGTTTTTTTAATTGTAATTCTTTTAAATGTATACCTTTCTTTAAAATATAATATATTGTAAGACTGTTTGGAGACCCCAATAAACGTAAATAAATAAATAAAAAAACAAAAAAACAAATTAAAGACGGCATTTCAACTATGCAGGTGCTGAAATTCTAACAAATATATTTTAAACATAACACCAACATATTGTTTACATACATTCAGTCAAAGAACCTTCTATATTATGCATTAATCTGTAGGCAAAAAAGTGACGCGTCGCGACGCTTCGACTCCGCCTCAATGTGGTATGAGAGACATTTTTCACTTTCCTCTGATCCTTGTGTGTGGTATAAAAGCCCTACGTCACGCAGCGTCGGCACGACTGAGGTGTTTTTATCATTTTTTCAGCGAATCCCCGTACAAATGTTAGTATGGGCAATTAAAAGTGTCGCTAGATCTATTTTCATACAGTCGCTGGACGCGAGCCAGCCCGCCCCCCGCCCGCACTGACAACGCTACCTGTAGGGTTGTCACCTGCATATTTTTCAGAGATAATAAAAAAAGCATTATGCTTGGTGTAGGCATGCATTCCAGAGATAATTAAAAAAAAGACGGTTGGAGAGTAGTGTTTTGTGTCGAACTCGAACTCGAACTCAAACTCGACTCGAACTCGACTCGAACTCGACTCGAACTCGAACTCGAACTCAAACTCGACTCGAACTCGACTCGAACTCGACTCGAACTCGACTCGAACTCGACTCGAACTCGACTCGGACTCGACTCGAACTCGACTCGGACTCGACTCGAACTCGACTCGGACTCGACTCGGACTCGACTCGGACTCGACTCGGACTCGACTCGGACTCGACTCGGACTCGACTCGAACTCGACTCGTACTCGACTCGAACTCGACTCGAACTCGACTCGAACTCGACTCGAACTCGACTCGAACTCGACTCGAACTCGACTCGAACTCGACTCGAACTCGACTCGAACTCGACTCGGACTCGACTCGGACTCGACTCGGACTCGACTCGGACTCGACTCGGACTCGACTCGGACTCGACTCGGACTCGACTCGGACTCGACTCGAACTCGACTCGTACTCGACTCGAACTCGACTCGAACTCGACTCGAACTCGACTCGAACTCGACTCGAACTCGACTCGAACTCGACTCGAACTCGACTCGAACTCGACTCGAACTCGACTCGAACTCGACTCGAACTCGACTCGAACTCGACTCGAACTCGACTCGAACTCGACTCGAACTCGACACGAACTCGACTCGAACTCGACTCGAACTCGACTCGAACTCGACTCGAACTCGACTCGAGCTCGACTCGAACTCGACTCGAGCTCGACTCGAACTCGACACGAACTCGACTCGAACTCGACTCGAACTCGACTCGAACTCGACTCGAACTCGACCCGAACTCGGTCGGTTGCCTCAGAACCTCAGAGGTAACGCCGCATATTGCGTCATGATTTTTCGTGCGCGCAGCCCATATCGAATTATAAGACGTTGTCACGTCAAAATCTATGTAAGGGTCATATAATCATATCATAGATTTGATAAATTGATCTGCTCAAACCGCGCATTTATTATCTATTATTTTAAGTAGACTTCGAACTCTATGCATTATCAAAGTTCCGGTTTATAAATGCTCAATAAATTACGGCGCCAAATAAGCTAAATTTTCCATTCCTTGTTAAGTTTATTACGGATCTATTCATCAAGCCCCAAGAGGCCACATCCGGCCGCGATAACAATTGCTATTATTGTATCTCGTTTTTCCACGATCGAAGGGAGCTGAATCAATGAATAATGTAGTTGTAATAAATTATATTTTCTATGTTAGAAGTAGGTACTTAAACCTAGATGTAACTTGTAAATCATTTTTTAATTTAACGCGCTATTGAAAAGTAAAACGCAAACGGACAAAATAATATCATCACTCTTGGTAGACTGATTTAATAATGATTTTAATTTTTTTATCCCTGAAATAAAAAACTATAGTTGCCAACCCTACCCCCGTTTTGCCGTGATCACTAAACGCTGAATGGAGCCGGGGCCTTCCGCGTGGATGGGATGCCTTTCAGCGAGTCGCAGGTCACCCCGGTCTAGATTATATAATATTCTAGAATTCTAGATCAACTTAATCCAGACATAAAAAATTATTTAAAATTCCTGTTACTTTAGTTGACCTTACAAAAAAAATTTACATGTAAACAAATAATTATATTATGAAACACCTTAGATTTAGAATTTTAAAAACAAATACACTCATAATCACA